>CM073518.1:21112500-22315080 GCA_037074615.1 Leucaena leucocephala
ATCATATGAGGATCGATGAACGATGTTACCTTTCATACAACCATATCACGTCCCTTTTGTCACATGATATTTCGGTCATGGATGAGGCATGGTGAACGTCATCCTCCTATTCCTGACCGTTACTTTCTCGATCCCTGAGTAGTCTGACGATAGAAATGGAACTACCCTTCTATTATAGTATGGCCATACGTTTCTCAGACTCACTCATCGAGGGACCCAGTAATATCTCTCTACGAATGTGAGGGACAAATTCCATCTTGACCATTCACATTCCTCCGCATGAAAAACCACTAAACCCGAACATAGCCTTTATGATCACTCGGTCAAAAGTGACTTTTGACTAGGTCAAAGCTGAGCGTTTGTCATGTAGAAATCCATGATGATCTCAGGTCAAAGGGCATAGTGACATGGCTTGTATATGAGAGAAGCATATGACTTAACCCATGCAGCTCTCTCATAGCGGGTCGGTCTAACACCCTGTACTCTTACATGTGCCTATGACTTTGATTTATATCTCTATATATCTTCAAAGTCATACTGGTCTTATTTCATCTTTGCTCCCGCATAGATGACTGACCAGGGACATTTAGGATAAGATCATGAGTTATCCAAGAATGGTCATCACAGTAAACATGCAAATAATGTGATAACATAATTAAGAAATTCATAAAACAATAATGTTTATAAGACAATGATTGGCCCCTAGGGCACAATTTCTAACAATACCATCCTATAAGTAATAACAAATTAGATTCTGATCTTATGCCTAATTTCTGTGTTGTGTTTAGGTAAATCAGGATTTGTTTAGCTTTTAATAGAAATATAGAATTATATACGTTTCACTATCTATAAATTTTAGAAAAATGTTTTTTAAAGCTACATTAGACTTGACTAATTCAATTTGAGTTTATATATTTTGTCTCTATTTAATTAATTTTTTGCATTTAATATAATTATCATTTTGTGAAAAAAATGGACGTTGATCTTTAATATTTTAATTGTAAGAGATAATATTGTTCCATTTTAATGTTTTAAAGATAATCTTAAACTTAAAAAAAATTTCTAAATAACATTGCTATTGAGTAAAAAATTTCAAAACAAATTTATTTTTTAACTAATGAAGTCTCTCTTTCTTTTGCCATTTTTGTTAACTTGAAGGGATTTATCAAAAGAGGCTTTTTGAAAGTGGAGTAACTAATTTCAAAATTAAAAGTGATGGTTGGCAATCAACTTGAGAGGAAAAAAAGCCATCTTTTTGAGTGAGAAAAGGGGTCATAAACCTCTAATGCAGGGCTTTTGATTCTTGTCTAATGCAAGGTAAAACGATTGCGTTTTAAACTTCAACAAAGGTCTTGTCTGTTTGCCCAATAGATGGTAAAGATTAGTTAATTTATACTAAACCACATCGTTTTAAGCAAGCAATCTAGGCCGTTTGTTAGAATTTGGGTGATGCACGAACAGCTTCTTTTTTTAAATTTATTAACAATATTCTTTCTAATACAGTTTAATTGTGATCTACCGATTTTAATTTTTTTTCCCGATTAATTTAGTTTTTAAAGTTATATCATATTTATTTCTTAGGAGTTAAGGCTATTGTAGGCTTAAAATAGATCACACATATATATATATATATCGCAGAAAATTCATTGAAATTATATGACTTGAAATGATTGACATAAGAAATTACTTTGAACAAAAGATTCCTACAATTTCGTTAGATTATTGGAATAAAATTCTTGTTTTTTTTAAATCCCCCTTTCAATTTATTGTCACATTTAAACATTAAATAAGATCAAGGGGTGAATATGATATAAATTTAAAAACAAAAAAATTATATAAACAAATAGTTAAACTTACTTTTAAAGATGAATATTAATTAGTTGCTTGTAACAAAATAAAAATTCAAATATCAATATAAAAAATGAAAATTCTAACAAATTATACTATTTTTAAGTTGTGGACATACCTTTTTTTTGCCTTAAATGTAAACCTGTATGGGGCATTGGCATTGAGTATTGAAAGATAAGGATACAAAGAATGTGGCCCCCAACAGTATAAAAAGAATACGACGAATGTACAAGTTAAAAAACCAAAAAGTAAAACAATGAATCAATGATTATACAGAGATAGCTTTCGATCCAAGGAGGATCTGAAGCCAGAGCCAGATTCCTCTGAAGCCAGAGCCAGATTAACCGGTTGATAATTCACAAACAAGATAACTAGTAATGCTCTTGATAGATTGCTCCAAATTCTGCTCGTCATGCTTGATCATCATCATCATCATCATCATCATATGCATTGTTACGTACAACATCATCATAAGAATCCTCTCTATATAGTGGTTTCAGGGCAGTCTCTGGTAATTTGCTCTCTGCTAGGCAATGCTTCATCGTTGTCATCTCCATCTTCTGTTCTTTTGGAGCTTCTCTATTTTCCTTCTCAACTTCTCATTCTCTTCTTGTACTTTTGCAAAATTCTCCTGTATAAACAAAGATATATGAGACGAGACTCAAATGAGACAGATCAGAATGTTGCAAAAACTCTGTCTTCCCCTAATTAGAATTACTTTTAAATAATAATGAAAGGGATTTTTGAAGTTTAGTTCTTTCATTATCCTCCCATTTTTTTTTATTCATAATTTCCAAAGGTTTAAACCTAAAGTTCTCCAGCTTCTCTATGACTAATAGCCCTGTAGGATAGAATTTTACCTGGCCAAAGGATACTGCATGCTCAGCTTCTCTAAATCTAACAAGTAGTTCTCCAGCTGCATACACAGCTTCTGCAGTATCTCTAAGTTGAATCTTGAGGTTTCTGTTCTCCTTTTTCAAAAATTCTCTCTGCCTTTCTCTCTCTACTCTCATTGTAGAAAGCTCAGCTGCAAGAGATTTGGCAAATTTAGCATGGCCCTTTTTGCCTGACTTTGCTGCCGCCTGCTTCATTTTTGCCATTCCTTCCATAATAGCATTGTGATTTGCAGCCACGTCATCATATCTTTCTTGTAGTTCCGCATAGTGTTCTATAATTCTTGAATGCCCGTCAACAGCTCTTTTCAATGCATCTTCCAACTCTTCCTTGCACTTCTTCTCTAACTGCAATTCCATCTCCACCCTCTCTAAATGTTGACGGTTTGACTCCAGATCAACTCTCAGTTCATCAGTGAGACAAATCCATTCACTTTCCATTTCTGTCCATCTCTGTCTTTCTTTCTCTAGATCTTCCCCCCAACCATTAGCCTGAAAAAATACACCACTTTTTTGCAGTTGTATGGATCTTGATATCAATGAAGATCTTAATTTATCTGTAGATTTTTTAACTGGTGCATCACCACCACCTAACTGCAACTTGTTTCTTAGATTCTGAATTTCCTTCAGAAGTGCTTCCTTCTCACTATCGTCAAAACAGTTGTCTCTTGAAGAAAAATCTTTTTGGACTTCTTTAATTTCAGATTTTCCCTCTGAAATATGTCTTAGAAGATTTTCTGATGTAGAGCCTCTCAGAAGCTGCAAATGACACCAAGAAACAGATGAGAAAGGAGCATTCCTACCTTGGAGTAGAGGCCTCATGGATTTGATATATCAATGGTAAAAGCATAAGATTGATAAACTTAATCATCAAGATTACTGATATATGTTATTATATAGTAAGGGTCTTATAGTAAATAATACTGAAAGTTAGTTAGAGGAGAGAGACAATGAGGTGTCCAGAGAAGGCATTATACGGCTGTACCCACACATTCTAAGGCTGTGAAATGAAATTATCCTCTTCTGTTTCCTTTTTCTGTTATCTCTGCTATCAAAGGTATCAGAGCCTATATCCGGCCAATGGCACCGCCGGATACGCGGTCCACCGATCGACTGACCGAAATGGAGAATCGCTTGGAGATACATCGGGCGTCTGTGACTACACGCCTGGACCAGCACACACAAGATATACTGGAATTGAAGCAAGCTATTAGTCGCATTGAAGATTTCATGAAGGATTTGACTGAAAAATTCGCGTCACCCGGAGCTGCTGCTGGGAAACACCCCATTACAGGTAACGGTGGTAATGGGGGAGCCGAGGGAGGGTCGTCGTCTGCAAATCGAGTTCCCGCTTTTGGGTCATTCCATGAACTGCACAATCAATCCTCTGTGTATTCCATTCAAACTAAACAGAGTCGGGTGGAATTTCCTCGGTTTGATGGTACTGATTTCCGCGGATGGGCGTACCGTTGTCGGCAATTTTTTGAGGTTGATGGAACTCCTCCTGAGCATCGTATTCGTCTGTTAAGCATCCATTTGGAGGGCAACGCTTTACGATGGCATCAAACATTCATGCGCCGACGATCATTTTCTGAAGTCAGATGGGAAGATTATTTCCGGCATCTGGAGGATAAATTCGCTGATGTTCGTGATGAACACCCCTTGATTGCTCTCAAGAAGCTCCAGCAGGCCGATGGTGTTGTTGCTGATTATGAACAGAAATTCGATGAACTGTTGTCGGAGGTCGATATTCCTGAGGAAGTCGCTATGAATCTTTTCATCGGAGGGCTACGACCGGACATACAGCAGTTCGTTCTTAACTTTGCTCCACCTACATTGGCCAAGGCCTCTTGCTCGGCGAGGTTACAAGAGGCGACGATTAAGGCTATCCACGACCATGCTCCCATTCATCGCAGATTCTCAACTCAGTCTCCTTCGCCTAGTGGACCTGGGTACAAGGCAGCAACAGTAACGGGCCCCTCATTTGGGCTTCCTTCAGGCAGCCTAAAACCTGCAAACCCAGCTCTCTCTAAGTCAGGAACAACACAGCCCTCATCGGTGTCATCTTCTAATAACTCTTTACTGAAACCTACCAAGCAATTATCTAGGCGTGAGATGGATGAACGCCGTCGGAAGGGTCTCTGTTATTGGTGTCCCGAGAAATACTCCACTGGCCATCGTTGTCGAGATTCCCATGTTTTTACGTTGGTGATTCAGGAGGACGATGAACACTTTGAAGATGCCGTCGGTGATGCTCAGGCAGAGATGGACGGGTCGATTAATGCAATTGAGGGATGTGAACAGGCTGCTACCCTAAAATTACTAGGGCGTATCAAAAATCAGCAGGTTATCATATTGATTGACACCGGAAGTACTCATAATGTCCTTGATATTTCAATGGCAAAGCGTCTTAATCTGTGAGTCCAAGATCGCTCTTCCCTTCGGCTAACTGTGGCTGATTCTCGCCAAGTTTGTGTCTCCAAACACTGCACGGGTCTCATGTGGGAGATGGGGGGAGTAAACTTCACTTCTGATTTTCTGGTCATGAAGATAGGTGGCTATGATGCTATTCTGGGGGTGCAGTGGCTGAGGACCTTGGGACGATTTACGATGGATATGGTGATGCATTCGTTTGAGTTTCACTACATGGGCCAGTGGGTGAAATTGCAAGGATTTGGGGCTAGGGATTCTGTAATTCCGGAGGAGGTCAGAATTCTTAGGGATCTGTTGGTAGCTAATCAATTATACTTGCTTCATACTCCTTCACAATTACAGGTGAGTCTAAATTCGCCATCGACTCTACTAGCTGAGCAACAATCTGGGTTACAAACTTTGCTGGACGCATATGTTGATGTTTTTGCTGAACCCAAGGGTCTACCGCCAATAAGGAAATTTGATCACACCATTCCTCTTATTGATGATCGGCCTATATGTTGTAAACCTTATAGGTATGGGCCTGTCCAAAAGACTGAAATTGAACATCAAATTCAACAAATGCTGGCTACAGGTATTATTCGTGAGAGCTCCAGTGCCTTTGCAGCCCCTGTGGTTCTAGTGCAAAAGAAGGATGGAACATGGAGGTTCTGTATTGATTACCGGAAGTTAAATGAAGCCACCATAAAAAATAAGTTTCCTATACCTGTCATTGAAGAACTTTTGGATGAATTGGCAGGTGCTACTTATTTTACCAAACTTGATCTACGTGCTGGATATCATCAAATTAGGATGAAAGATGCTGATATTATTAAGACAGCTTTTCGGACTCACGAGGGGTTATACGAGTTCTTGGTGATGCCATTTAGGTTAACCAACGCTCCGGCTACCTTCCAAAGCCTTATGAATTCTATATTTAAGGCTTTTCTCCGGAAGTTTATCTTGGTTTTTTTTGATGACATATTAATCTACAGCCAGGATTGGGCCACTCATTTACAGCACTTGGGCATTGCACTGGATACTTTACGACATCATCAATTATTTGTTAAAATCTCTAAATGCATCTTTGCAGCAACTCAGATTGATTACTTGGGGCACATCATTTCAGCTCAAGGAGTTCAAGCTGATCCTAAGAAATTAGAAACTATCGCTTCTTGGCCCATACCTGCCTCCCTACGAGAATTGCGTGGCTTCCTTGGTCTCACTGGCTATTATCGTCGTTTTATTCGTCATTATGGGTCTATTACTCGTCCTCTTACTGACTTATTAAAGAAACACTCCATCTTTGAGTGGACTTCTGAAGCTTCTGCGGCATTTCTTACTCTAAAGAAGGCTATGATGTCTCCTCCGGTTTTGGCACTACCCAATTTTACAGATACATTTGTCATTGAAACTGATGCTTCTGGTGTTGGATTGGGGGCTATTTTATCTCAGAATGGACATCCCTTAGCTTTTTCTAGCAAGGCATTACCTTCCAAGAAGCGGCCATTATCTGCTTATGAGCGTGAGATTCTTGCTATTATCTTTGCTGTCCGGCAGTGGCGCTCTTATCTATGGGGACGTAAATTCATTATTAAGACAGATCACCTTCCATTAAAACATTTGTTAGAGCAGCGCGATTTAAGCCAAGAGCAGTTTAAATGGCTACACAAGCTGTGGGGATTGCATTATGAGATTGTTTATCGTAAAGGCAGCGATAATGTCGCTGCTGATGCTCTTTCCCGTCGGCCAGAAGGCTCTTGTTTAGCCTTGACAGTTCCTATTTCACCGCTGGTTGACAGGGTCAAGAGTTCATGGTCCACTGATGACCATATACAGCAGCTGCTTATGCAATTGGATCAAGATCCCCTATCTCATCCTCACTATACATGGCATCAGCAGCTTCTGAAACGGGATGGTAGATTGGTTGTAGGAAGAGATCCTGGCCTTCGTAAGGATTTACTCACTTATTTCCATGCTGATGGTATTGGAGGCCATTCAGGTATCCACCCTACTTTTAAAAGAATGTCCTCTTTCTTTTATTGGAAGGGTATGAAAAGAGACGTTAGAGAGTTTGTGCGTGAATGCACTGTGTGTCAACGTTTTAAGCCTGAATTAGTGGCTTCCCCAGGTCTTCTCCAGCCCCTTCCCATACCTAAATGTGTTTGGTCTGAATTATCTATGGATTTTATTAGTGGGCTTCCAAAATCTTACACTAAGTCTGTTATTTTGGTGGTTGTGGATCGATTGTCTAAGGCTGCACATTTCATAGCCTTGAAACATCCTTTTTCTGCAGTAGAGATTGCTCGAGTCTTCATGGATAACATTGTTAAACTGCATGGGTTCCCTACATCCATTGTTACAGATAGGGATCCTATATTTTGTGGCAGATTCTGGAAAGAGCTTTTCCGCTTATATAATGTGGATTTGCATTATTCTTCTGCGTATCATCCTCAAACGGATGGCCAGACGGAGGTTCTTAATCGCTGCTTGGAGTGTTACCTCCGCTGTATGACCGGTGACTTTCCTAAACAATGGGTTAATTGGCTGTCCTTAGCTGAATTATGCAGGTGACTCCCCTAACGACTTGGTTGACCAGACGTGTTTGTCTAGAGAGTTGGTTATTCAGCTTTTGAAACAGCATCTCTTGAAAGCTCAACATCGTATGATACAGCAGGCTAATAAGCATAGATCTGAACGCCACTTTTCTGTTGGCGACATGGTTTATCTGAAGTTGCATCCTTTTCGCAGGAATATGATTAATAATTCATCCCTTCATAAATTAGCAGCTAAATATTTTGGGCCATTCAAGATACTCAAGAAAATAGGTGCGGTGGCTTACGAATTGGAATTACCTGTGGGCACTCGGATCCATCCAGTTTTTCATGTGTGCCTTCTTAAACGTTTTATTGGTCCTGCTGTGGAGGTAGTTCCTTCTTTACCACCAGTTGATGATCAAGGACACTTTTTCCTTGAACCAGAGAGCATTTTAGGGCGTAAGATTATTAAACGCCACAATCTTCCAGTTACTCAAGTTTTAATTCACTGGAAGATGTCTCAACCTGAAGATGCCACATGGGAGGATTTGTCCATCATTCAAAAGCAATTTCCAAATTTTCCTACTGTTGCATCACCCGCTCGGACCATCTTTGTGGACAAAGATCCTTTTTAGAGGGGGGGAGTATTGATATATGTTATTATATAGTAAGGGTCTTATAGTAAATAATACTGAACGTTAGTTAGAGGAGAGAGACAATGAGGTGTCCAGAGAAGGCATTATACGGCTGTACCCACACATTCTAAGGCTGTGAAATGAAATTATCCTCTTCTGTTTCCTTTTTCTGTTATCTCTGCTATCAATTACTTTTTTGAAACTACTGTTTTTTACTTCTAATAAGAACGCATATTAAGAGTATTATTAATCTTGTACTTTATGACAGTTGTATCAGAGTCAAAGAATTGTCAAATAGATGAAAAGCATATAGTAGATAAATTACGGAAACACCTGACCTTTTCTTTATCGTTATCTTCATCATACACAGTGATGGAGTTTATTTCCTTTTCACCTTTGTATCTCTCCACCTAGAGAAGTCAAATTGTCAATTACGTAAAAATTCACACCTAATTCGTGAGAGCTAAGATTCTTACCAACTGACTTAGATGTTCAATTCTAGCTCTTTGTTCCTTGCAAATGATTTCAAGCTCCTTCTCTCTCTTGATGACTCTTGCCATTTCAAAAGAGAAAAGAAACAAATAATTAGTAATAGTTACTAAATATTATTAATGGAAAATTAATTCACTGCATAAATGCAGACTTTTGGAACCTTATCTTTCAATCCATCAGGATTTTCTTCTTTTTCAACTTTGTCAATCCAAGAATTCAAGCTATCTTGGACCTCAGTGGAAGCCTGATTAGATACTTTTTTGCCACAAGATCCACAGAGGAAAGTAGCAGATGCTAGATCAGTTGAAGGTTTTTCCTGTATTGTTTCCATAGAAGAATCCACCTTGTCAATTTCTGAGCAGGGTTTCAAGGTTAAGTGCTCAAAGGAGAAGGAAGTTGAAGATTTTTTCAGTGCTGAGTTCTGCAGATGATAGTCAATTATCTGTAAGCCTGTCTGAAGACTGACTGCCAATGACTCAGTGGGGCCCTGCAAAACCTTACTCGACCTGTCTTCACTATAATTCAAACTCCCTACTGCATTATTCCAACCTCCAAGATAACTTGATGAAACAGCCATGCTTTTCCTTTGTGTATTTCTGATTTTTGGAGACTCAGAAAACGGAGGTTCCAAGATTGGACAGCCAACTGAAATGCTGTTTCTAGATGAAGATTTAATTGCCCTTAAAGTGCACGATGGAGACATTACATCCTCATGACAGAGCTTACTCAGAGTTTTTTCTGAATCCACTTCCTCTTTTCCAGTGTCATCGCGCTCAATCATTTCGGCATCAAAACTTTCATCAACAGAATAAACCTGGGAACCTTTTTCATCCATAGGTATGTCTTTTGGATTCTCAATTTCACATGAACTGTAAAAAACATTGATCTGTTTGCTTAATTGTTTTATGTCAGTATCATTATCTATGTGAGGTAGGAGTAAAGAGCGGTTTAAGCTGACTCTCAACTTATTCAAGCTTTCCCGAACATTACGTCCTTGGAAGTATCCATTTTTACACCCAGTTGAATTATTAACATTAGACTTTTCTCTAATAAGTTCTTCCTGCATAGCAAAAGGAAATGGTTATATATTTTGAGAATTACATTAGCTTAATCCTAGAAAAAAAATATATATACTATCTAGTAAATTTCCTAGAGATGACATATACCTTTAGCTGCCGGATTTGATCACTCAAACCATCCTCTTGTATTTCATTGATAACTGGCTTGTTCCTGATGGATCCTATTCGGTGTCCAAATCCAAGAGTTTGCAGTGTTTCGCCATTACTCCTGCAATCAACAAGTAAAATCTTTATCTTCAGAATGGTAGGCCCCACATGTTTTCATTGGTACTTGGCTCTGTACACAAAGAAAAATATGCTCTTTGATTTAAGTACGTACTTGTTATCAGAGGAGATGGAACTGATTACTGAGAGTTTGACATTTCCACCAAGTGATTCTTGTAGTAAACGTGTTAAACAAGAACTCCTCTTTGTAATTTCTGCAGCTTTGACAGACCTAGTTTCTTCAGTCAGAGCATCCACTAGTCTATCTCCATCTTCAATTTTATTTTTGTTCAATCCAGCAAGATCAATAAGGGTAATTCTGCTTGTTTTTGAGCTACTGAAACCCTTTGATGAGATTCCCTGAAGTATTAGTTGACAATTATCACATTTAGCTATAAAAATGATGATAGTGAAAAATGAACAATACAAGCTCCCTTTTGAATACTTTTAAAAGATACAATTATAGTTTCGTACACAAAAGCAGCAATTCTACATTGTTATAACATGATCATGTGTACCTTGTACCAAGACTCAATTGTAAAAGTGAAAATTATAGGTGATCTGGAGCTCTCAGAATTTAAGCTTGCTGCTTCAACTTTTCTGCTTGAAAGGCCCTGCAAAATATGTAGAAAAGTTAACTTAGCGGATGAGATATAATAAAATACTGCACTCGTCAATGGAACAAAAAACTTGCAATTTTTTTACCATAAAGTAGCATTAGTTAGCCAAATGCCACACCTTAATAAGAATTCGTGCCACATCCTCATAGCTAGTGACGTATTCCTCTGTCAAATTCTCAGTATACAATGCATTATTGAAATCCTCCTTCAGCTGCAATATTTTGGACCAAGCCCTTGTTAAATTTGAAAACAAGGTGGCAGAACATAATTACTTGATGAAAAAACTGTAGCATAAGGGACAAACCTACCTCAAGGTTTTGCTGGATTGGATCAAGTAAATCCCCAATTTTCTCATTGCATATCTGTTTAAAAACAACAAAAAATATGAATAAATGAGGTTTTTGGTCATTTGAACAAGGAAAAAAATCCCCCTCCCATCCACAATTGGCCCAAAGAAAAAAAAAATTATGAATATAAGAAACAAATTCACCTCAAGTAAAGAACAACGACATTGATAATTGAACTGCTTCCCTTCGTGTTGCTCCTACAAATAGTAAAACAAACTCGTTGTCAGAACTCAAAACCATGATAGAAAATTTATATGACTAGCAGTTAAACTCAAAACATACTCTCTCAAGTTCAGAAAATAACATTCTGAAGATCCGAGGAGCCATTCCCTGGTTACTATAACGCGAGGGTTCTTCCACCATGGCACTTAGGGGACCCCATATTGTATAAGTCTTTCCACTTCCAGACTACCAAAAAAAAAAAGAAAATATCTCAGATAATCATCGCAGGTGCTAATAATCAATTGCTACAAATTCAAATACATTATAGAAGGCGATAGATACCTGTCCATATGACAGAAGCGTTGTAACCCGCTAAAGAATTTTTAACTAATGGATCTCCAACTGCCAGAAAAATATCTTCCTGTACAAACCAAAGCTTATCATTATTTTCCACCCTTAGATGCGGTAAGCAATTGTTAGTAAATGAGCTAATCTACCCATGGTGTATTAGGCCCAACCCAATAAAGATTGGAGCCACTATAAGAATAATGGAGAAAGTAGGATATATATATGTGTAATATATCCATATGAGATAAAATGGGAGTGACCCCATCGGTTTTGCAGGAGGAGTGGGGAGTGTTTTTAGATCCCACTTCCCCTCACTCATGCATGCATATACTCACACACAGAAGAAAACTGAAGAAAGTTTGCATTCTGGATTTTTCTAAGTCTCCTCTATCTATCTGCCCAGCGTCCAAAGCTTTCTTCCTCTCTAGTGTCATTTGCTATGTAACGTGACTGTGAGCCTGCTAAAAGTGCTCCAGTTTCATGTGGGTATTCAATGAGTCAAACAAGGATTCTAGATACACCCAAAACCCTATATTGGTATCCAGAGCAAGTTTTTTGCTTCCGCAAGCTTTCTATGATTTTTTCGTTTCTATGTAAATGCAGTATTATTAGTAGTCATTTCGGATTACAGTATTTATTTTATGCTTAAATACATGGAGCATGCATTTAGACCATAAAATGAAAGAAATCACGACGCCGTTTGTAGGCAAGCTTCTTCGTTCAAAATTGGGTCATTAGAAAAATACATTTTTAGGCTTTAAAATTAGTCTCATTGCGTAGAGTACAAAAAAACGAAGAAAATGACACCAAGAACGACGAAAAAGGATGTCGGACGTACGTGCGCCAGCCAGGTTTGGTGTAACCCGGCCAGAGGTCAAGGATGATTAAAACTAGAGGTGGTAATTTGGGTTGGGCCCGCGGGCCCAACCCGCCAACCCGCCAAAAAATGGCGGGTTGGGTTGCAAAAATTGCAACCCACTTAGGTGCGGGTCTTTTTGACCCGCACCCGCGACGGGCTAACCCGCCGGGTTGGCGGGTTGGCCCGCTTTTTTTTTTTTTTTTTTGCTTTTTTTTTATTATACATATTATATATTTATACTTTAATAATTTGAGGATCTTAACTAAACAAGAGATATTACACTTAATTTATATTAACTTTATCTCATTGAATTATTTTTTTCTTTATATATATTTATTTTATTTTATTATTATTTTTTTTTGTAATATATTTATCTATGGATAGTGACAAAATTGACTAAATAAATATTTTGACAACTTAAGATATAATTTGAATCTAATTAATATTGATATATGTAATTTTTTTTTAAAAAAAAAGTTGAAAAAAATAAAAAAAATTACACATAAAAAATTAAAAAAAAAAAAAAAAGACCTAGGCGGGCTCGGGTTGGTCTTATACCAACCCGCCTGGAGGCGGGCCTAAAAAGACCGGCCCGCCTCCAGCCCAACCCGCCGCGGGCTAACCCGTATTCGGCGGGTTAACCCGCATTACCAGCCCTAATTAAAACGCACTATTTTGATCATCCCCAAATACGGTGTTGTTTTTATGTTAAGACGCCCCCTCTGTTTTTACGCCAAAACGCAGCATTTTGGCCATTAAAAAAATAAATTTGTTTTCCGGACTGGGCCAGTACAGCCTAGTCCGATAAAAAAAATATTTGTTTTTCGGATTGGGCTAGTACAGCCCAGTCTGAGAAAAAAATGTATTTTTTGTTGTTTGGGCAGTGGGGTACTAGGCCAAGTCAAATTAGTGGATTCAGCCCAAGCCTAAAACAATTTAAAAAAAATTGAGTAATATTTGTTTTAAGATTAAAAACAATCTGTCTCTACGACACGTGGCACGTGGCCACGTGGCAGCACCAGACTGGCGCGTGTACTGCACTTGAGACTGCTACGTGAGAGTTAATGCGGTTCAATTGTTTTTTCTAAATTTTTCATTCTTGGGGCGCACGAGGGAGCGTGTGATCTCTGATTTAGGTACAGTTTATCCCTAAAAATCCTTAAAATCAAGATCTTTATTTTGATATATAATTTGATTATTTTAGTAAGCAATTATGGACCCATTTGTGAGTATTTAGTATATTTTCTGGTGTTTTTTAGTGTTTAAAAATTTTCAAAAATTTATGATAATTGATATTTTTTAATATTTAGATGAAAATGAGTTCATCTAACACTAAATCTTTGGGATATGATTTATTTTATAACATCTCATGCCTGGAAGATGAGTTACCAATGCTTGAACCTCAAAATAATGATGAGGATGAGGAACTTTTTGGTGAAGTGGATCCACATAATGATCTTATAGAAAGTCTAGATATCAATGATCTAGAGGAGAACTTTCAAGATAACCCCAGAAGGAAAACTTGGAGAAAATCCAAAACTAGAATTTAATGAATTTCCTGAAGAGGATCCGAAAGAGTTGTTAAAGAAAGTACCACAAGAGGAACCTAAAGTAATATGTGCTTCCGAACCGAGGTTAGAAACTTTATTCCCTATCGAACCCCTTCCTGAGCAACCTTTCATGGTTTGTTCAGATTCAGACCCCAAGTCGGTGCCTACTCTTCACGATGAATCTTTAATTGAGGATGGAGAGAAAGTGAGACAACCTTGTACCCCTGCTTTGGTTATTAGAATAACTGAAAGAGATGTAGCTGTACTAACAAATATAAAAGGCATTAATGGCGTGCTCGCCAAATACATTGGATTTATGACAGATAAAGAGAATATTGAATTCTACCTAAAAGTAATCATAGAATATATAAGAGCAATTAGGATTAGAGGCAAACCCAAAGAAAGACCTTTAAGGAAGGTGTATTGGTTTAAAACTATAGAGTTTGTATCTAACAGTCTGGAACCGCCTCGCAAGCTTAAGAAGCTAAGAAAAGCGATGTTAGCATACTGTCATGCTCATATCAAATGATATACATTTGTGTTTAGTTTCTTTCTTACTTTGTTTTTTGTTAAGGACATGTTTATTACTATTTTTTTATAAAGACTTGCAATTTATTACATACTTTATATGTAAAAGAAACATATTTTATTTTTTCTTAGTTATAATTCATGTACACTTTTTGTAAGTGAGATCCTTTTAGATAATGAGTCTTCTAAAAGTAAAATTTGATGAGAATAATGCTTATATTAATTTTGATAAGAAGTGATGGCTGTTGCTAGTGCTTATGTTATGGGAGATATAAACGTATTCTCCTGATCATAGGTCTAGAGATGTTATTATTTTCTGATAAAAAATTATAAAATTACATGACATTGTATACTTTACATGTGCTATATACGTAAATTCACTTAAATGTTCTATAGTCAATAAATTAATGTGAGATAGGTTTGTCATATAACCGATATTGAAAAATAGCAACCATGAACATCATTGCAGAATTAAAAAAGGGGAGAAACTCAACAGGGATAATTGAGATATTTGGCATCGAAAGGTTCAATATATCTTAAAAGAATAGGATGCAATTGAGCCATTAACAATGGCATTAGTAGAACTTGAGGCTGGAAATACGGTCCAACACAGGAGGGACCAGGAGGCATATCTATCCTGAAAAAGGAAGAATAACATTACAAGAATCACACTGTTGAGCGCCATAGATGATGACTTGATGTGTGAGTTTGAGACACACAGAACTGCAAAAGCTATGTAGATAGCCTTGAAGGATAAATTTGGCGGAGTTTCCACTACTAAGCGTAGAATGTTGACGATTAAATTCGATACCTATAAGCTAGAGCCAAATAATCCTATGAGGCAACATCTGAGAGAGATATCCAATATGATTCGTGAACTGAAGGAGGCTGGATATAATCTATCTGACGAGCAGCAAGTGTAGACTGTCATCAGGTCGCTACCTATCAGTTAAGAGCACATGAAAGTTAATCTGACCCACAATAAACATATCATCACTTTCAATGATGTAGCTAAGCATTTGGAGCTAGAGGATGAACGTCTTGAGGCTTATAAGGTCACTGGACTGACAAGCCTATTTAACCGAAAATGCTGATCCTTCCCAATCAAAACCTGAATTAAAAAATGGCAAGAAATTCTAAAAGAATGGGAAAAAAGGCGGTCCTCCACTCAAGAAAGACAAACAACAATACAAAAAGAAGGGAAAGAAAGACGGCAAGAAAAAGCTAAACCTGAAGAAAGTCAAATGCTTTGCCTGCCACAACATGGGGCATTTCACACGCTACTGTTCTAAACAGACCGAGAGTAGAAAGGTAACAGTGAATTATGTGAATTCACATGTCTTATTTGTTTCTAGTACTATTTTTCTGACAGAACCTGTTTCCTTTTCTTGGATTATTGACTCAGACTCCACAAACCACGTAAGTCGAAATCAAGGATCTTTTGTGGAATACCGTCGGTTGCTATTTCAAAGCACGTGGCTTTACTTTGGCAATAAGGCGAGGATCGAGGTTCGAGGCATTGACACCTGCAAACTTATTTTGCGTGGTGGAAAGACCTTGATGCTGCATGATATGCTTCATGCTCCCGACATTCGACGGAATTTAATTTCTAAAATTTGCTTATTAGACTTTGATTTAATGTAAACTTTCATGGTAAAGTTACAAACATTTATAGCAACTTAATATTTTATAGTTTAGCATTTTGATTTTAAAAATTATTTATTATGGATCTTGCTGTGATTTTAATATGCTCACGATTGTTTTGCTATTACTTCGAATAATCTTGATATAAATATATGGCATATTAGATTAGGACATATTAATCAAAATTAATCAAAATAGAATGATTGAACTGGCAAAAGAAGACATGTTGGGGGTCATCCCTAACATGGATATGTCATTATGCGAAAGATGTCTAGCTGATAAAGCTACTAGAAAGCCATTCGGTAAGGTAACACGAGCCGAAAATCTGTTGCAATTAATCCATTCAGATATTTGTGGTCCAATGAATGTGAGGGTGAGACACGGACTTGGTATTTCATTATCTTTATTGATGATTTTTCACGATATGGTCATGTCTATTTGATCTCACATAAGTCCGAGGCACTAGAGTACTTTAGACGATACATAAATGAAGTAGAGAATCAAATGGACAATAAAGTCAAAGTATTACGCACTGATAGAGGTCGTGAATACCTGTCGGCTCAATTCACCCAGCTCTATGAAGAAAGAAGGATTATTAGGCAACTAACTATTCCTGACACACCTCAACAGAATGGGGTTATTGAAAGAAGAAATAGAAATCTTCTAGACATTGTCAGGTCTATGATGGCACAGGCAAACCTTCCAATTTTATATTAGGGTGATGCTCTGTTGACGGCAACCTTCATACTTAACCGTGTGCCCTTAAATCAGTCGCTTCCACGCCTTACGAGTCTAAGACTAAACGCCTATCATATCTAAGTATTCTTAAACCTTAGAGATCAGCGGCATATATCTATGACAGTTCTCATAGATATAGAAAACTGGATACTAGAGGGAAGAAATATATTTTCATAAGGTATTCTGAACCCTCAAAAGGATATGTATTCAAAGTGAAATTGAAAACTAAAACAGAATCTAGAGATGATGCATTCATTGAGATAGAATTTCTCAATAGGAGAGATGTTGACCGCATTGTATCTTTTTATTAGATTCAGGAACAGAACAGTGTTGAACATTGATAGACCATAATTCTCTAGGTATGTCAATCTGAGTGGGAGCCAAGAATGGTTAACACAAAAATCGAGACAAATGAGAAAAGATAAACTAGTAGCTCTGGTCAGAAGGAGTAACAGTGAAAGTGTTCCAAAGAGACACTTCTAAATAGAAGGCGAAGCACTCTTAGTTACTCTAGAAAGGAATGATGAACCCTGCTCTGTTCATGAAGCCTTAGCAGGCTTTTCCAAGGAGGAATAGAAGAAAGCAATGAAAGATGAGATGGACCCAATGATGAAAAATCAAAATCAAGTTTAGGAGTTAGTTGATCTGTTAAAAAGGTGTAAAGCCATTGCAAACAAGTAAGTTCTCAAAATCAAGAAAAATGTTGATGGATCAATTGACAAATTCAAAACTCGATTAGTTGCAAAGAGATATACACAACAGGAAGATGTAGACTATGAGAATACTTTTTCACCTGTTGTGCGCTTCAATTCAATAAGACTTATCTGGCAATAGTAAACAGTTTAAACTTGAAATTACATCAGATGGATATAAAAACTACATTCCTGAATGGTGATCTGGATGAAGAAATCTATATGAAACAACCAATAGGTTTTGTTGAAAAAGGGTTTGAGCATAAAAATTTAAACTTAAAAGATCAATTTATGGATTAAAACAATCATCCAGACAGTAGTACTTAAGGTTTCACAAGGCGATACCTCATATGACTTCTAGATGATAGAAGAATACCTCACAAGGCGTCTACATTAAGTAGTTTGAAGGTAACTTTGTAATATTATCCTCATACGTAGATGACATATTCTTAGCCGAAAATAGTCTTGACTCGGTGATAGCTATTAAAGAATGACTCTCATCGAATTTTAGGATGAAAGATATGGGTGAAGTAGAATACATACTTGGAGTCAAAATCTAAAAAAATTGCTCCAAGAGAATCTCACTCTTTTATAAGAGAATTATATCAAGAAGATACTTGATGTTGGAAATTATGCCCTAGGGGCCAATCATTGTATTATGAACATTGTTGATTTATGAATTTCTTAATTATGTTATCACATTATTTACATGTTTACTGTAATGACCATCCTTGGATAACTCATGATCGTACCCTAAATGTCCCTGGTCGGTCATCTATGAGGGAGCAGAGATGAAATAAGACCAGTATGACTTTGAAGATGTATAGAGATATAAATCAAAGTCATAGGCACATGTAAAAGTATAAGGTGTTGGACCGACCCGCTATGAGAGAGCTGCATGGGTTAAGTCATAAGCTTCTCTCATATACAAACCATGTCATTATGCCATTTGACCTGAGATCATCATGGATTCCTACATGACAAACGCTCAGCTTTGACCTAGTCAAAAGTCACTTTTGGCCGAGTGATCATAAAGACTATGTTCAGGCTTAGTGATTTTTTATATGGAGGAATATGAATGGTCAAGATGAAATTTGTCCCTCACATTCGTAAAGAGATATTACTGGGCCCCTCGATGAGTGAGTCTGAGAAATGTATGGCCATACTATAATGGAAAAGTAGTTCCATTTCTATAGTCAGATTACTCAGGGATTGAGAAAGTAACGGTCAGGGACAGGAGGATAACGTTCTCCATGCCTCATCCATGACCAACATGTCGTGTGATAAAAGGGACGTGATATGGTTGTATGAAAGGTTACATCGTTCATCGATCCTCATATGATTTGGGTAGTCGTGATGTCTTACTAGAAACCGCTTATGACTTGTGAGTCAGTATAGTAAATGGCCTACTGCCAACTTCATATGAGCCTATAGGGTCGCACACAAAATAACTCAACACGAGATATGTTCAGATTCAATGAATAATCTAGGGTGGACATGTATATATATATAAATTCGTATATATTATATGATATAAGAGATATTTATAAGATTTGATTTATAAGGATAAATTAAATCTCTACCACTTTTGAATTTAAAATTTAAATTAATATGATATAATATAATATCTCAAATTTAATTTATGAGAATAAATCAAATATAATTTTGTCATATCTTTATTTTAAATTAAATGAATATGTGAATTAAATCTGTCCCACAGATTTAATATAAGAAATCATATTTATTTAATTGATTTCTTATCAGATTACGCAATATATGATATTGTATTAATTTCGAAATTAATTTAGGATTAATTCCAAAATCTAATATCCGTCAGAACACCGATAGTATTCTATATATTTGACATTAGAGGTTAGGGTTCTTGGAGGGAGAGTGCAAAATGTTTCCAGATAAGAAACGGCCAAGATAGAGACGGTGATGACGGATTCTCGAGAAACCCCCTAGAAGGACAAGAGGCGCTAGCACGTCGTTCGTGGTTAGAAAGCTGTTCTTGTGGATACCGGTAGAGGGAGCAGATATGAGTTGTCGACTTCTCGTGATCGAAAAGAAACCATAGGCATCCTGAATGTCGGAATCCCTGAGCCACCAATAATTGGAATACCGAAGGTAACACCTCTTACTACTTGACTTAAACACAATCGGTAGATCCAGGCAAGGACTGGAAAAATTTTAAAGTTAATTTTCGCTGCGTGTCTTCCAATTCCCTACACTTGAGAGATTCAATATGAGCAACTGCAATCCTATGGATATCCCTGTAGCCATTAGAATGGCCTTGAGTTCTGAAATATGTCCTAAAACTGAATTAGATAAAAAGCAGATGGAAAGAGTTCCATATGCCAATGCCATTGGTAGCATGATGTATGCGATGATGTGTACAATACCAGATATTTGTTAAGCCGTGGGGCTGATTAGCAGATTCCAATCCAACCCCGATGAGAAACACTAAAAAATAGTGAGAATGATCTTGAGATACTTAAAGGGCACTACTGATTATACGTTGTGTTATCAAGGAAGCGATATGCGCATAGTTTAATATTTCGATGCCGATGTAGGCAGTGATGAAGAAGAATGAAGATCAACTTCAGGATACACCTTCTTGTTTAACAACGTCGCCATATGTTAGAGTAGCAAGAAGCAGCAGGCGTGCATTGCTTTACACTCTATGGAAACTGAGTTTATGGCATGCACTGCAGCAGCACAAAAGCTGTTTGGCTGAAGAGATTTATCGAACAACTAGGATTTGGGAACGAGAGTACCAATCCAGTGTTAATACACTGTGATAATACTACAACCATAGCCTACACCAAAGACCCTAAGTATCACAACAAGACTAAACACATTGATATCAAGTATAACTTTGTGAGGGACTATATAGTACAAAAAATTGTAACTATACAATACATTTCAATCAAATGTATAGTAGCAGACCCCCTGACCAAGCCATCTTGCTAACACTTGCCCGTACTTGCCACCACCTTGGCCACGCTTGCCCAGACATTGAACAAGCTTATCCGAGCATTGCACCACCTTGCCAGGACCTTGCCAACACTTGCCCGGACTTGCCACCACCTTGCTGGACCTTGCCCAGACATTGAACAAGTTTGCCCGGCTCGTACAGGATTAGTCCTGGATGTGCCAGGACTGGTTCTAGACATGTTAGGCAGGTTCTGGACGTGCCAGGCAGGTCCTAGATGTGTCAGGACCTGCCTGGCATAGCAACAAGAGTGACCAGCGAACTTGTTGGCAGAAGCACCGGGCGGGGGGCCGCCCTAGGTGTCCTCTCCCGCGCACCTTGGGCGTAGCCTGTGCTGACGCGGAAGCCCAGCCCCCGGCCCTAACAACCAATCCCGTGGCCGCAGGAGCTAAAGAAGAGCAACAAAACGAGCACACCGCTGGACGACCCGGGAACGGCGCCGGTGACCCTGCGTTGCGTCTTATGCCATTTGCATCCAAAACGACTCTGGGCAACGAATATCTCGGCTCTCACATCGATGAAGAATGTAGCGAAATGCGATACTTGGTGTGAATTGCAGAATCCCGTGAATCATCGAGTCTTTGAAAGCAAGTTACGTTATTGGCATGAGTAAAATATAAAATTATAGACTGTATGTAATATTTTATTTTCATTAATGATATCATGTCATTTATTATTACTTATACGTCTGGGTGAAAGTATACAATATCTAGTATGTCGTATAGGTTGAAAAGGTTAACTCTCTCACACGATCAACCGCCTTTAATGCTAGAGAAGCATTCAAAGATAAGACATGTGTTCACCAGTAAAGCAACAAAAGTGCTGATATGGTAAAGATGAAACACAATAAATGTCGCCTTGGCTTAAAAAATGCAGTAAGTCAAGATGAGATCCGTGAGTATGGATATTGATCAAATTATGGATACCCACATCCATAAAACATATTGCCAGATAACATTTTTTAAAATTGACGTTATATTATGTTAATAGAATTGAAGAGTTTGAGTTTAGATACTATGAGTACCTGGACTTAAATCTGTATGGTGTGATTGATAGAATCAAAATGACGTACACTCTTATAGGATAAGAGGAACACCGTAACATGTGATTCGTACCACATGTGCTAAAGAATCGCAAATGAAAAGTAAGTGAATCAATCCCTGCTTCATTGTTATGATCAAAACGACGTACACTCTTATAGGATAAGAGGAACACCGTAACATGTAATTCATACCACACGTGCTAAAGAACCGTAAATGAAAAGCAAGTGAATCAATCAATGCTTCATTGTTGTGTGAGTTACAGAAATGTACCATACTTTCATTAATGTCCTTTGACTTTGACATTATCATAGAGGTATATTTTAGGGTTTGCTACTTTAGTATGTCCTATGGTTAAATTATATATGAACAAAACGTATTATGCTAAGAAAGTGGTTGATTCATATCAAAATAATATATGGGCGAAAGAAAGATTACCAAAATATACACATCCATGCTGGTGTCTATAACCTGTCCCTTGTAATATTATTTTGTTAATTTTATGAGTGTAGACACTATGTATAAGTTGTAGGGAATTGGAAGACGCGCAGCAGAAATAAACTTTAAAATTTTTTCAATCCCTGCCTAGATCTACCGATTGTTTTTAAGTCAAGTAGTGAGAGGTGTTACCTTCGGCATTCAAATTATTGGTGCCTCGGGGATTCCGACGTTCAGGATGCCTATGCTCTCTTTTCGATCGCGAGAAGTCAACAATTTAGATCGGCTTCCTCTACCAGTATCCACACGAACAGCCTTCCAATCACGAACGACGTGCTAGCGCCTCCAGTCCTTCTAGGGTTTTCCTCCGAAATTCGTCCTAACCGTCTTTATTTTGGTCGTTTCTTATCTGTAAACCTTTTGCACTCTCACCCCAAAACCCTAGCCCCTAATGTCAAACATATAAGATGCTATCGGATGCTATCGGTGTTCTGACAGTTATTGGATTTCAGAATTAATCCTAAATTAATTCCGAAAATAACACAATATCATATATAGCATAAACTGAGAAAAAATTAATTAAATAAATATGGTTTATTATATTAAATCTGTCCCACAGATTTAATTCACCTATTCATTTAATTTAAAATAAAGATATGACAGAATTATATTTGATTTATTCTCATAAATTAAAATTGAAATATTATATCATATCAATTTAAATTTCAAAATCAAATAGATCATATCAATTTAAATTTTAAATTCAAAAGTGATATATAAATTAAATCTCATAAATATCTCTTATATTATATTATATATTATATAAGAGAGGACCCCGAGAGGACCGAAGGGAAGGAGAAGAAAGGAAGTAGAGCACTGGACGGACCAGTTAATGCATTTGCAAAAATTTAAAATGCATGCAGAGGGGATGCTCTGGAATGAACTAAAAAGCGGTAGAACCGGTCAACCTTAGCTCATCAGAGGAGGCAAGGATATGAGAAATTAAAAGACAGAATAATTAATAAAAGAAAGTTTATTTAGAGAACATAAAATTTACAAAGGAGAGGGGGATAGAAGAAGAGAAGAAGGAAGGGAAATGCTCTCTCTTTAGCGGGAGTATCTCTCTCTAGGAGTGAGGGTTTGGTTCTAACTGAACCTGTCTGAAGAAGGAAAATGAATCGACCTAAATAGACAGGCAAAGTTACTGTTTGAACAATGTTTTAACGAAAGTTAGTACTGTTTGTACAGTTCCAGTAAAACACTTTTTGCACAGTATCTGCCGACACTGCAATATGCTGTTTAAATCGACACTACAGTGACTCACTGTTTAAATAGTACTGTTATATTTCCCAGTACTTTTACATTTTACCTAAGACTTAGGACAGATTAATCGATCAACTAAGTCTCCTGGTAGTTTTAATCTTCGTCCAAGTTGACAACAAATTCTTCTTCTTCATCTTTCTCTGATTTCGGAGTAGAACTCGTTTGACTTGTAGAAGGAAGGTCTTGCTCCTGTTGTTGTAAGAGTTGGAGCATTGAACTCAGCTGGTTGATAAGGCTAACCTTATCGTTTGAGGAGGCGAGGACGGTTTGTACCCTAATCTTCTGATTCAGGAACTTGCTATGCTCCGTTATACAAAGATTCTGAGGATTCTGTTTAAACGATATAAGGTTAGCCATCTCTCGACAGCTGCTGTGTTTATCCTTGAAAGATCAAATTTGGCCCGCCATTTTACGAACGGTAGTCTCTATGATATTGGTAGGAATCTGGATCCTTCATTGTCTGAAAATCTGTATCTCCATGAGAAAATCCATGAGACAGATAAGTTTGAAAAATAATAAAGCTCAACAGGAAAAGGTTTTTCTTCGATGTTGAACTTCTGTTTAAATAATTCAAAAGCTTGAACTACTGTTGGAGGAAACATCTCTGGTAAAGGTCCAAAGAAATCCCACCAGTGTCCGAACCATTGAGAGAATTCATACTTAGTTTTTGTTTTAAAATAAATAAACCAAGTGTGTTTAAAAGTTTATTTTGATCCCAGAATACATAGTACCATGCATCAACATAGTCCCAATAATTGTACCCAATAGGATCATAGTTTATCCCAAAAGTTTTAATTTTAAGTAAATCTTGTCCCCACTAGGATGGAGTAAGGACTTTCAAAATTTGTAGGATAGAATGAGTTATTAAAGACTCATCCGTTTTATCAGCATTCTTTTTAATGGCTGCTGACTCAGAGTGAATCAAAATTAATACATAATACTCCCTGATTTTGTTTAATTGTTTTTGCCTAAAATAAAATCCTTTGGGAAAAACGTTTAAGGCCACCTGGTTTGGGGATTTGTGATAGAATTCTGGTTCTATCTGTAGGATATTAATGGCCCTGCTTAGTTTTGGAAAGGCCGGTGTACCCATTTGTGGAGTGATAGAAGCAGAAACTATCTGTTTTTTAGAGGGATTGATCTGCAGAACCTCTGATTGTTGGTTAAGCAAATCATATTGGTTTTTGGTTAATACCTTCGATGGTATTGGTGAAAGAGCCAATTGTTGGGCGAAGGTTTTTTCTGGAAGAGCCTTCTGGGCATAACTCTGGGCATATGATTCCAAAGTCTTCTTAGAAGATACTCTTATTTGAATAGGCTGGGTTGATGACCCAAACTGAGTAGATGACTCAGATTTTGTTTGGGGTTTTTGGGCTGAAAGCCCAACTGTTTGGGGGTTTCTGGATTGAAGATCCATATGGAGTTGAAGACTCCGTTTGGGATTTATGGGCCCCAGAGAAGCTCCCATATTGTTTCATCACCGCTTGCACGATGGCCTCAAGCTCATCACTTGATATTGTTTGACTTTGGGCATCTTGAATGACACCTTTCTGTTTATCTTCCTCACTGGGTTTCTTTTTTGTGGGCATTATCTACCCTGTAAAAATTCATGGGTGAGAAAGTCTGGAAGAGAATTTGAAATGCCTTTGATAAATTCAATATTAAAATCAAAAACATTTAAAATGGCTTGCCATCGGGCAAAAACCTGTTTTGATGCAAATTTTTTAAGATCCTTTTGTAAAACATCTTTTGCAGATTTACAATCGATGCGGATTAAAAATCTTTTGTTTAATAAATCAGATTGAAATTTGGAAATGCATAAAACAATTGACAGAATTTCTTTTTTAATGGTGGAATAGTTTTGTTGAGTACTATTCCAATGTTTAGACGTAAAAGAAACAATTTCTCTTTTCCGTCAAGACGCTATTTAAGAATGCCACTATAACCTATGTCACTGGCATCAGTTTCAACGATTTTAAAGGCAGTAGGATCAGGAAGGCTAAGGCAAGGAAGTTCCTTAACTAGTTAAGCCTTCAAAAAGAAATTCTGTCAATTGTTTTATGCATTTCCAAATTTCAATCTGATTTATTAAACAAAAGATTTTTAATCCGCATCGATTGTAAATCTGCAAAAGATGTTTTACAAAAGGATGTTAAAAATCTTGCATCAAAACAGGTTTTTGCCCGATAGCAAGCCATTTTAAGTATTTTTTATTTTAATATTGAATTTATTAAATGCACTTCAAATTCCCTTCCAGACTTTCTCACCCGTGAATTTTTACAGGGTAGATAATGCCCACAAAAAAGAAACCCAGTGAGAAATATAAACAGAAGGGTGTCCTTCAAGATGCCCAAAGTCAAACAATATCAAGTGATGAGCTTGAGGCCATCATGCAAGCGGTGATGAAACAATATGGGAGCTCCTCTGGGGCCCATAAATCCCAAACGGAGTCTTCAACTCCATATGGATCTTCAATCCATAAACCCCAAACAGTTGGGCCTTCAGCCCAAAAACCCTAAACAAAATATGAGTCATCTACTCAGTCTGGGTCATCAACCCAGCCTATTCAAATAAGAGCATCTTCTAGGAAGACTTTGGAATCATATCCCCAGAGTTATGCCCAGAAGGCTCTTCCAGAAAAAACCTTCGCCCAACAATTGGCTCTTCCGCCAATACCATCGAAGGTATTAACCAAAAACCAATATGATTTGCTTAACCAACAATCAAAGGTTCTGCAGATCAATCCCTCTAAAAAACAGATAGTTTCTGCTTCTATCACTCCACAAATGGGTACATCGGCCTTTCCAAAACTAAGCAGGGCCTTTAATATCCTACAGATAGAACCAGAATTCTATCACAAATCCCCAAACCAGGTGGCCTTAAACGTTTTCCCCAAAGGATTTCATTTTAGGCCAAAACAATTAAACAAAACCAGGGAGTATTATGAATTAATTTTGATTCACTCTGAGTCAGCAGCCATTAAAAAGAATGCTGATAAAACGGATGAGCCTTTAATAACTCATTCTATCCTACAAATTTTGAAAGTCCTTACTCCATCCTAGTGGAGACAAGATTTACTTAAAATCAAAACTTTTGGGATAAACTATGATCCTATTGGGTACAATTATTGGGACTATGTTGATGCATGGTACTATGTATTCTGGGATCAAAATAAACTTTTAAACACACTTGGTTTATTTATTTTAAAACAAAAACCAAGTATGAATTCTCTCAATGGTTCGGACACTGGTAGGATTTCTTTGGACCTTTACCAGAGATGTTTCCTCCAACAGTAGTTCAAGCTTTTGAGTTATTCAAACAGAAGTTCAACATCGAAGAAAAACATTTTCCTGTTGAGCTTTATTATTTTTCAAACTTATCTGTCTCATGGAGATACAGATTTTCAGACAATGAAGAATCCAGATTCCTAACAATATTACAGAGACTACCGTCCGTAAAATGGTGGGCCAAATTTGATCTTTCAAGGATAAACACAGCAGCTGTCGAGAGATGGTTTAAACAGAATCCTCAGAATCTTTGTATAACGGAGCATAACAAGTTCCTGAATCAGAAGATTAGGGTACAAACCGTCATCGCCTCCTCAAACGATAAGGTTAGCCTTATCAACCAGCTGAGTTCAATGCTCCAACTCTTACAACAACAGGAGCAAGACCTTCCTTCTACAAGTCAAACGAGTTCTACTCCGACATCAGAGAAAGATGAAGAAGAAGAATTTGTTGTCAACTTGGATGAAGATTAAAACTACCAGGAGACTTAGTTGATCGATTAATCTGTCCTACAGTGATTAATCTGTCTTAGGTAAAATGTAAAAGTACTGGGAAATATAACAGTACTATTTAAACAATGAATTACTGTAGTGTCGGCAGCATATTGTAATGTCAGCAGATACTGTGCAAAAAATGTTTAACTGGAACTGTACAAACAGTACTAACTTCCGTTAAAACACTGTTCAAACAGTAACTTTGCCTGTCTATTTAGGTCGATTCATTTCCCTTCTTCAGACAGGTTCAGTTAGAACCAAACTCTCACTCCTAGAGAGAGAGCATTTCCCTTCCTTCTTCTCTTCTTCTATCCCCTCTCCTTTTGTAAGTTTTATGTTCTCTAAATAAACTTTCTTTTATTAATTATTCTGTCTTTTAATTTCTCATATCCTTGCCTCCTCTGATGAGCTAAGGTTGGCCGGTTCTACCGCATTTTAGTTCATTCCAGAGCATCCCCTCTGCATGCATTTTAAATTTCTATAAATGCATTAACTGGTAAGTCCAGTGCTCTACTTTCTTTCTTCCCTTTCTCCTCCTTCCCTTCGGTACGTGCCACCCTTACCCTCATGCGAGCCCATGGCGGACGGTCTTTGTGCTATAAGATTGAGTATGCGCCTCAACTACCAGCTTAAGCTTTTAGTTGGATGGTTGCGCTTAGCCTAATGGTATCAGAGCCATATGTCAGGGGTTCGATTCTAAGGGTGGGTGGAAAAGAAATGAGGGAGAAGTATTATAGCTCTGCTTTCCCTGGGGACACGTGCCACCCCTGCCCTCATGCAAGCCCACGACGGACGGTTATATAATATAATATATATATACGAATTTATATATATACGTCTACCCTAAATTATTCATTGAACCTGGACATATCTTACATTCAATGAGTCTGGACATCATAACTCGTGTTGAGCTATTTTGTGTGCGACCCTGTAGGCCCACATGAAGTTGAGATATGGTTGTAAGCGGTCTCTAGCAAGACATCACGACTACCCAAATTATGTGAGAATCGATGAACGATATAACCTTTCATACAACCATATCACGTCCGCTTTTGTCACACGATATTTTGGTCATGGATGAGGCATGGAGAACGTCATCCTCCTATTCCTGACCGTTACTTTCTCGATCCCTGAGTAGTCTAACTATAGAAATGGAACTACCTTTCCATTATAGTATGGCCATACATTTCTCATACTCACTTATCGAGGGGCCCAGTAATATCTCTCTACGAATGTGAGGGACAAATTCCATCTTGACTATTCACATTCCTCCTCATGAGAAACCACTAAGCCTGAACATAGTCTTTATGATCACTCAGTCAAAAGTGACTTTTGACTAGGTCAAAGCTGAGCGTTTGTTATGTAGGAATCCATGATGATCTCAGGTCAAAGGGCATAGTGACATGGTTTGTATATGAGAGAAAGTTATGACTTAACCCATGCAGCTTTCTCATAGCGGGTCGGTCTAACACCTTGTACTTTTACATGTGCCTATGACTTTGATTTATATCTCTATACATCTTCAAAGTCATACTGGTCTTATTTCACCTCTGCTCCCGCATAAATGACCGATCAGGGATATTTAGGATAAGATCATGAGTTATTCAAGGATGGTCATCTCATTAAACATGCAAATAATATAATAACACAATTAAGAAATTCATAAATCAATAATATTTATAATACAATGATTGGCCCCTAGGGCACAATTTTCAACATAAGTGAAGGCCATCTAAATTATATGCTAACTCAAAAGGAATTAAATTAGCAATAAGAAAAGTGTATATAGCAAATCTAGGATATTCAATGCAGTATAACATATTTGGTTGAGATGCACTAAAGGGGTTGCTTTGTGCTGGTCTCTATAAAAGGAATTTCTAGTACAAACGCCTAAATGGAGACGTCATGCCTACGAGGTCACTGCAAAGCACCTAGTATGAACAGAATAAGATTGGAGCCACGACATCTAATCCACCAAGTGTGAGTGAGAGATGTTGGTAAATGAGATAGTCCACCTATGGTGGATTAGGCCCAACCCAATAGAGATTGGGGCCACTATGGGAATAATGAAGAGAGTAGGGTATGTATGTGTAATATACCCCTATAAGATAAAATGGGAGTAACCCCATCAGTTTTATGGGAGGTGAAAGTGAAGTGGGGAGTTTTTTTAGATCCCACTTCCCCTCACTTATGCATGCATATACTCACACACAGAAGAAACTGAAGAAAGTGTGTATTATGGATTTTTCTAAGTCTCCTCTCTCTCTACCCAGCGTCCAAAGCTTTCTTCCTCTACGGTGTCATTTGTTATGTAATGTGACTATGAGCAAATGAGGATTCCAAGTACCCAAAACCCTATAGTAATAATAGAAGACTATTGAAGTAAAAGAAGTGAACTACCATCAACCGATTTAGTCATTGTATTAATGTCTTTTAAATTGAAGGAATAAATTCTTAGTATTAAAATTGAAACATTTGAAGTAAAAGAAAATAAAATATAAGTCAAACATGCCCCAGTTAAGCGTTTTATATAAGAGGTTGATGCTTCTCAAATTCCATTGAGAGAAGAAAAGAGAATTAGAGGGTAAGAGGAAAGAGTCAAGTTAAGTTAAGCCCATTCAATCCTGTAACGAAAAAATATAGAAAATAAACTATAACAATAATAGAAGACTATTGAATAAAAAAAAAATAAACTACCATCAGGCGATTTAGTCATTATATTAATCTCTTCTAAATTGAAGAAATAAATTCTTAGTATTAAAATTGGGAAATTCCAAGTAAAAGAAAATAAAATATAAGTCAAATATGCCCTAGTTAAGCATTTTATATAAGAGGTTGATGCTTCTCAAATTATATTGAGAGAAGAAAAGAGAATTAGAGGGCAAGAGGAAAGAGCTAAACTGAGTTAAGCCTATTAAATCTAGCAACGAAAAAGTGCAGAAAAGAAACGCAACAAATGACTGAACATTAAAATGCATATCAAGATTCCAAAGTGAAATTTCTTTACCTGACAGGAGTTTGAATCAAAAACCAAATCAAATGTGAACTGTCTGTCCGCAATACATAATGCATCAGGTGAAACCTTAATGGTTTCATCTCCTTCTCTTCCTTCGTTATTAGGAGGTCTGATTCATACTACAACCTGTCACAAAACTTGATTAGCGTTAGCCAAACAGATAATTTCTCAATTCAAATTCTTGTCACAGCCATTACAAATTACACATTCAGTATGCAACATCAAGCCGAAACAAAACATATTCTCTACTTGCCTTAACTGGGGAGTCCTGAGAAGCATCCGATTCAAACTTCGATCTGGGAAGATGGGGCTTTGGACTGCAATTGCTTGGTAGTGGCAGGCAACGATTGTTCATCGCAAACTTGGATGTTTGGATCAGATGGTGGAGTATTTTCGGCATTTGATTTGGGGATTTTAGGGTTTGAGATAGACTTCTGTTTGGAAGAGATTGATCTGGGAAGAAGGTTTTTGATGGAAGAGGACGAAATACTACCGAAGAAACCAGTCTCGGCACTTTCTACGTTTCTGCTTTGCCTCATGGTTTCAAAAGTTGTAAGGAACTGTAGACAGGGGGGGAGAGAGAGAGAGGATTTTGGATTCAGAAGTTGTAGAGGGAAGAGGAAGAAGAAAGAGCCTTTCTTAACTCGGCAGCTGATTGAAGGGTGATAGAGGATGATTGAGAGATGACCGTTACAAAACTCGTATATTACTCGTGTCCTGAAATGACTAAATTGCCCCTCACTTATATCTAAATCTAATATTAGCGTTGTAATTACGGTCACTTTGTCTAAATCCTTAATAAATGTAACTTCAGGAGGCTGTCAGAAAGTCACACTTTTTGCGAGGTTGATCTTCCTTTAAAATATTGCATGAATTTGTTGGTAAGAAAACGAAACATTGAATGAATTTAAATTTAAATTTAAATAAATGAATGAATGGCCCTTATCATAATTTTTTTTTTTTAAAATGAACTCTTTCCACTTTAGGGTTTAAAAAAGTTAACTTTAAATTAAAAAATAAATAAATTTTCTACTGTAAGTTTGTCCAAAAACAAATATATGAGGGAAGGAAAAATTATTTAGATGGTGGCCTTCCTATTTTTTTAATTCTTTTTTATGTAGATGTAAGTTGCAACAAATCATTCTATTCTTGTCTTAAATTTACATACAAATTAAAAATCTTTGCGTAAGTAAAAATTGTTAATTAATTAGATATCATATCATATATTCTTCAATATATAATTTACAAATAAAATATGATTAACTAAATATACAAATCAATATAAATTATGAAAAAATTATATTTAAATCACATATAAAAAATTTAATTATAAAACAATTCTTAAGAAGTCATTAAATTACTATAAGGTTTTTACGGGATTTGTGATATTTTTTTTAAATTGTGAAAAAGAAATAATAATTTTATAAAAAAAATAACAACTCAAATAAAAAAAATATAACAATTCAAGTAACGGGAATGACAACTTTTAGAGGAGAGAATAACAATTGAGGTATTTTTTTAGGGATAATTTTATCATTTTATAATTTAAAAAAATTAATCTCAAATCCTGTGAGATTTTACAATAATTTAATAATTTTTTAAGATTTTTCTACTATTAAAATTCTTATATATGATTTAAATGTAATTTTTTTCTTGAATTAAAAGGTGGGCGGGGGACAAATTAGACCACTCAATAAACGGTATTCAAATAAAAGTAGCCGTTGTGGTCGGTAAAAGCTGACTTAGCTTTAACGCTGGATCACTGTCTTCATTATCATTAGGGACGATATTTTTATATTAACAATGTTATTATTATACTTTTTATATACACTATTATTACTTTTTTTTGTTACAATACTATTATTATAATTTTTTTATACAAAAATTTTTAAAAAATAGTTAGACTCACCCAGGATCTAAGGACAGGGCGAAATCTCCCTTTCTCCTAGGCAATATCAATATCGGGCAAGGCGAACTGTCTATTACCCTCAGGCGTAAACCTAGGCACTCAGGAATTAGGATATCTCTCCAAACGTCGTAACTGAAACTACAATAAAGTGGTACTCCCTAAAGATCAAATACATTCTAAATAATTATATATCTCACTCTTTCACCAGTTAAACTCATAAATAATAGATATTATTATTATAGTTTTTTTTTTGATAAAAATTATTATTATAGTTTAATTGTGAACAGAGATACATTTGTTTGAGCCCATAAAAATTGGGTTGGCTTGTACAACTGTGGGCCGAACGAGGAAGTGAGTAACTAGTCCAACATGTCAACCCATCTTTTTTAAGTTTTAAATCTATTTTTTTAATTTTTAAAAGTTCAAGTCAGTTTCATATTTTTATAATGATGAAATTCAAAACTTAACACAAGAGATTTTTTATTTATCTCAATAAATATATTTTTTAAAATTTAGATTTTTATTTTTTTTATGTTAGTCATTTACTATTTCAATTAATAATTTATTTGACAATTTTTTAAAAAAAATGAGCCATTGAATCATTTTACATAACTGTTCTAATTTACGTAAAAATGACAAACCATTGCAAAAATAAAATATCGGCAAACTATCTGAATTTAAGCATATGTCGTTATTAGGTAAGTGTCAATTATTTACTAACAGGGTTTGTTACTAAAGATTAAGTTATGCAAAACATATCTGATAAGTTGTAAATTTGGAAGTTTGACTTATAATTTTTTCCCAAATTATGTGGTTTGAGATTTTAACTAAAAAAATTATATTTAAATTTTATGTAAAAAATTTAATTGTAGAGAAATTTTTAAAAATTATTAAACGACTGTGAAGTTCTATAAGATATATGATTATTATTTTTTTGAATTGTAAAATAATTGAGCTTTGAGAACAAAAATTCAATTGTTATTTTTTTTACTCTCAATTGTTATAATTGTCATTTTTATTATTTGAGTTGTTATTCTTTTTATAGAATTGTCATTCATATTACTTGAATTATTTTTTCCTATAGACAATTTCTTCATTTTACAATTAAAAAAAATTAATCCTAAGCCCCATAAAATTGTATAGTCGTTTGATAATTTTTTGAGACATATCTATAATTAGACTCTTTATATAGAATTTAAATATAATTTTTCCTTTTTAACTAAGAGTTTTTATGTCAAATTTAAAAATTCACAACTTATCTTATACATTTTTGCGCAAGGTTGCTAACCGTTTTTGTTTTTTTTACCTCAACAACCTGTTAATAATTAATTTCTTTATTAGGGAACTTATCTGTAATTTTTTAAAAATATAATTTATTTCTCAAATTTTATTTACTCTTTCTGATTGAAAATTTGACCCGTTCGTGAGAATTAAGAAATACAGTTACATAAATATGTCAATGATTTGTATTAATTTTTCCACATTTATCTTCTTTTACAAGATTAAGAGCATAAAGTTGGGATAGTTGAGATGAAGATATTGAGATAGATGTGGACATATAAAAAAAAATAAGATTCGTAATGAACAAATTCGGGGAAGAGTTGGAGTGGTATCTATTGAGGAAAAAATGGTAGATAACCGTCTTAAGTGGTTTGGACATGTACAAAGAAGGCTAAAGGATGCGCCAATGAGGAGAGCGGATCAAATCGTATGGAGCCCGGTTAAAAGGAATAGAGGAAAGCTAAAGAAAACGCTCAACGAAGTCATTGAGCGGGATCTCCTGGTCAATAACTTAACTAAAAATTCAGTTTTTGATATAGCACAATAACATCGTATCTATATAATCAATCTTATTTAATAAGATAAGGTTTTATTAGTGTTGTTATCTTTTTTTACATTTCTTTCTTCTTTTTCTATCTTCTCTCACAAGATTCTATAAAAGTTCTTACATTATTGATTGATTATTGATGTAGCGTCACATGATGCCATGATTGCCTTTGCCGGCCCATACAGTAATATATAAATTCCTCATTATAAAATTTAACTTTAGATAAACTTTTTTCTTATATTATTATATATTTTTTAAAACTAATATTTATCATGTGTGTCATACGATTGAAGACTTATAATCTAATCTAACCATAACTAAAAACCCAGTAGTAACATTTGAATGATACAGTGCTTATAATAACACCAAGAGTAATGGGAAGAAATTTTTTTATATAACTATCTAATTTAATTAAATTTAAATATTATTAAATTTAATGAGAATATTGTTTTAAATATATTTTTTTATTTACACGAATTTAAATTTAAAATCTCGATGTTTAAACCAATAAAAACTATTCCACTAGATCTAACGTTTTTTTCTTGTGTAATGCACCCTGTATCTCAATCCAATCTTTTGTTAAAGGAAACTCAACTGGCTTAAATTAATTCAAATTAAAAGTATAAAATAAATAGTTATAAATTTAACACTCATAGTTAAGTTAAAATAGCCATAGCCTATTGTCTATAAATTTAGCTGGCGAATAAGTTAGACATATTATTATTTAGAGTATAATCGATATATGAGGAGTACTATTTTATTATAGTTCAAATTATGATACTTGAAAAGATATCTTAACTCTTAGATACTTAAATTTACGTTTACAGATAATTAAGGAACTCGCTTTTCCTAATAATAATATCATTTAGGGGGGGGAAATCACCTTACCCTTAGTTAGTAGATGACTCCAACTTTTTTCTAAAATTTTTTATAAAAAAAAGAATTGCAATAGACAATTGATCTAAGTGACTGTTTGGCACTTAGGTTTCAAAATCAATTTTAGGTAAAATTGCGGTTTGAAATTTTTTTATACAAACAGCAATTTTTGTTGAGAATTGATTTTGGGCAAAACCTCAGTTTGAAACCTAGGTTTTGAATAAGCCACTAAAAATAGCTTTTAGTTTAAAATCTAGGTTATGGATTATCCAATTACTATTTTAACCCTACTTTTTCTTACACCCTCTCTCCTCTATTTTCTCTATCATCTCTCATCTCTCTTCTCTTATCTCTTTTTTTTCTCTTTCCTCTCTCTTCTCTTATCTCTCTTTTTCTTTCTCCTCTCTCCTCTTTACACTCTCTTCTCTCTTTTCTTTTTTCTCTATCATCTTTTATCTCTTTTACTTTTAATTATATCATACTCTTTTTGGTAATTTACCAATATAAAGAGTGATTCTACTACTAATCATCTAAATATTTTTCTTCTTAAAATTTATTTTTCCTAAAATTTATTGTCTAAAATTTATTTTTTTTAGAATCTATTCTCTAAAATTTAATCCAAATACACCCTAAGCATGTTTCATACTAACGTCTATGGATAGAGTAGGATGAGATTTAAAAAAAAAGTGAAATACACTAATTTCAAAGACCTTGTTAGATAGTAGTTGAAACAGGGGAATAGGGAGAGCGACACGTGGCCCCACAATAATTAACATTTGATTTTATATTCATATTTGGTGTATAATAATTGCCCAATGCCTAGGGCGTTGTATATGCTTTTGGACCCACATTAGAAGAAAAAAAGTGTGCCAATTTTCTTTTCCTTCTTCTTTGTTTTTTTTTTATATAATTAAAGTATGCTTTCGTGAAGTGAGATATTTCTCTTTTTCAGATCTCGAGTTCTTACACACTTTTTTGTCTAGGTAATTAGTTGTCTTTATACGTATTTTTTGTGTATAATTAATTCATACGCTTAAGGTAGCAATGATTCTTTGGATGGTTATCACACATGATTTTTTTTTATAAATATTTTTCATTGTAAAGATCAATTAATGAAAAGTTGTTAATAATGACCTATAAAATAACATAACTTTGAATTCATAATTGATTTTAGAGAGATAACCATAATTTTGGATTTATAATATCAATTTTATGAAAAATCTATTATCCTCATAATTAATCCAAATACACTCATAATCTAACTTATCAAGTAGTACTCTCTGTTCCTAATTGGACAAATAAATTCGGCCGGTATGATGTTTCTATATATAAAACAATTTATAAATTTTAAGAATAATTACTATTTTTTTTTAAATACTCATATTAGGAATGAATAAATTAACTACGCGGTCATCTTAGATAAAGTTAAGAAAATGGTTAACATTACAAAATTAAGAGATAAATTAATTAAAATTAGTTTATTAATAAGATTAATATAATTTTTAATTTCTTAAATTTACCTTCATTTTAATTTTAGTCCTTTAAATTTTAAACCATATATTATGATTTTTTAATTTTTTTGTCTAAAATATTAGTTTATATAATTTAATAAAAATTTAGATCATTTTACTTGAAAGACCACAATCGATTGTTTAAAATTTAATAGACTAAAATTAAAATTTATATAAAATTAAGAAATCAAAGTGTATTAGTCCTTATTATTAATACTATCTATTGTTCTTAATATACGAGTTAGTTTTGGGGTTGATTTTAAAATTAATTTATTAAATTGATATATAATCTAATATTATACCTCAATATTATGAGAAGACTATATCATATTTATTATAATTAATTAATTTATTTAATCTATTTAAATTAGTCAATTAAATTTTACAATAAAAATGAGGGAGTATATGTAAGTTGTGTAATTTTAATATTCTTCTAGATTTTAATATATGATATAATTAAAAAATTTATATTGATCATAAATTTAAAACTTATTTCTTATATTTATAAATTTTTTTCTAAATAATACTATTGATATTTTTTAAACGATAATCAGATAAGAGAATAATTTATTTATATAAGAAAAATGATTATAATATTTTAAAAAAATATGCTATATTAATTTATTTATTTAATTAAATTAAATTAATTAAATATATAAGAATAAGATGAGAATTATAGAAAAATACGAGGGATTATAAAACGTTTAATAGATTTGTTTTTTGTTTTTTGTTTTTTCCCTAGGGCTTGTTTGGCACGGGGTATTTGGAGGGGAGGGATGGGGGAGGGAGGGATTTTACTTCCCTCCCCTTGTTTGGCTCATTACAAAATTTAGGAGGGGAGGTAAAAAATTTTAAAATTTTCCCTCCCCCATCCAATTTTACTTCCCCTCCAAAATTGGGGGAATTTGGAGGGGAAGTGTGATATTATTATTATATAATATTCATATACTCATAATTTTTTTAATATCCTAATATTACTCTTATATTATATTTTATTAAAATATTATGTAAAATAATATAAGGTAAATTTGTCTATATAAAAGTATTTTTCCTCCCTTTCCTTCTTAAACCAAACAAGGTAATATGAAAATCCCTCTCATCTTCTCCCTTAATGTTAATTCAAATAAGGTAATAATAAAATTTCTCTTTTTTTTTCTCTTTATTAAAATCCCTCCCCTCCGTTGAGTCAAACACACGTGTAATGTAAGAGATGGGTTCTATATACCGGGTATGTACTATGTAGCGCCTGTAAAGAAATACAGGGCGTCGTCCGAGACGACGAAAAAGTCAGAGGCATGATGCCAGCGCTGCCTTCAGATCGCACTCAGCTTCATTCTCATTGGCATTTTCATGATCTGGGTCCCCCGCGTGGGACGGTGTCTCCCTTATCCCATTCTTTTCCCACACAGAGCGGCCTCTCTCTCTCTCTCACTATATGTATACACACGTTCTCCCAAATATACTCTCGAATTCCCAGTCCAGTTGCATTCATCAGAAGGAGACGTAGTAGTAGATTTTATTCTCTTCTTCTACATTTCTTTCTTTTCTCTATCTTTGTCTACAAATTCCCAGCTTTTTTGTTTTTCTTCCTGTCTCACCTCGATTCGTGAACTGGGTCTCTGTTGATTGTGGATTAGAGCCTCAGCAGATTCCACTTTGACTTTCGAGGCGACGACGGCAGTGTAGGTAAATTTCAATCCCCTCTCTCGCTTGCCTCACTACTTTCTCGTCCTTTATTCGCTCTTTTGAGTTTCCTTTTGTCAATTTTTTTTTTGTTTGTCCGTTTGGTTTTATATGCTTTTGGTTGATTCAGATTTTGAAGGAGGAGATTTTTAGGGGATTCATTTTGAAACGTTGCGCTTTTTTTCTTTTTTCTTTTTTTGCTTTCCCTGTTTCTGTGTAGAAAAGTTATTAGGTGGGGGTAGTAGTAGCTTTATTGGAATCTGATCAAATTTGGCTCTATTCTATAATTCTTATTTGTTCTTTCTAGTTCTTTTAATTTAACTTGGTCGATTTCGGGGTTTCTAGCAGTTCACCTGAATTCTTCAATTTGGGGTCTGCGATTCTTGTTCTTGAGAGATTTGTGTTTTGGCTCTCCAATTTGGATTTGTCTGCTCGTACAACATTGTGGAGGATTTCCCCTTTCTCTCACCTGTTTAAGTAGATTGAGTGTTGCATTTCTTTTGATATTATTTCACCTACAATCAGTGGATCTGCTTGAACCAAGGTTATAAAGTAGTTTATTCAATATTCTTGCTATGCTTTAAATTTCTAGTTCTAGGAAGCTACGTCTGTTTTAATTACTGTATTTTAGTGCTGGGGTTTAAGTGTTAACTTAGGGATTTTTCTTCTAGTTATCCTTCTGTGATATGGAATCTCCTCAATCTGTGGTGTCACCTTTCAAGAGCTCTGTCTTGTCTAAGGACATTGAGGTCAATGGGAAGGAAGCTGTTATGTCTAATGTAGAAGACAACTTCATTGGTGTTCTTGAGGTTTACATACATCAAGCTAGGGACATCCAAAACATCTGCATATACCACAAGCAAGACGTTTATGCCAAGATTTGCCTCACTAGCAATCCTGAGAACACTGCATCCACCAAGATCATCAATGGCGGCGGAAGGAACCCTGTGTTTAATGACAACCTTTCTCTGAACGTTAGCACTGTGGAGTCTTCTCTCAAATGCGAGATATGGATGCTAAGCAGGGTGAAGAACTATCTAGAAGACCAGCTTCTTGGTTTTGCTTTGGTGCCTTTGTCTGAAGTGCTTGTTAAGAATGGTGGGACACTAGACAAGGAGTTCTGTCTTTCTTCAACTGATCTGTTTCATTCACCAGCAGGTTTTGTTCATATGTCTCTGGCATACACTGGAGCTTCACCTGATGTTATGGTGGTTCTAGCTGAAGAAGAAGAAGTCACCGAGTGGGACTCGGAAACTTGTGAGTCTCTGGCCAAAGACTTGGAAAAGATCGAGTTCCCGGATCCGAAAATAGTGAAAGAAGACCACCTGATGATTTCAGAATACTTTGGCATTCCTCCATGTGAGGAGAGCTTTACTACATCATCTGATGCTGCTGAAAGCCATAGCTCTGAAGAAGCTGGTGTTCTGCTTGTAGAGAGCTTCTCAGCATGCAGTGTTGAGTCTGCTCAACCTCATAAAATTGTCGATTCTCCAAAGAGCAGTGTGTCAACAAATAGGGTTGTTTCTTCATCTACTCCTTCATCAGTGCCTGCAAGCTCAGACTCATCCGAGCTCAAACAAGTCTCAGGAACCAAAGAGAAGAAAACTGTGAATCTCAAAGATGGAGAGAGTGATTCCTCAAATGGGGTGCCAAATGATTTGTTTTCAAAGCCTGTTGTGACTGTGAAGATTGAGCCAGAGATGAAGGTGGTACAGCAGGATTTTGTAGACATGTACAATAAGAGCATGCAGCAATTCACTGAGTCCCTAGCAAAGATGAAGCTTCCTAATATAGACATTGAAAGTGGACCGACCAGTTCAGGAAACTCGAGCTCGGAGCAGAAACTGCCAGCATCAGCATCGTCGAAGAACGGTAGCTCCCGTGTGTTTTATGGGAGTAGAGCTTTCTTTTGAGCTTGTTATGTTCAATGAGTAAAACTTAGTCAAGTTCTTTAGGTGTTTGCCATGGAATCATTCAATAAAAATATGACATGTAAGAGAATTTTTTGAAATGCATCAGATGACTTGATACTGATCTTACAAAAGACAATGACATGTCATATTTTTATTGGACAACATATCACAAACGTCTTGAGAATAATTAATACCTGAGTGTTGTTGTGCGTTGTTTAACTGGTTGGAGAAGATACAGACAACAGGTGACTAATGATTTAGATTATAGAACTAAACCTGATATGAGTGATGGAGAAACGTTATAATGTATTATTATCTAGTATTCTGTTGTGGTTGCTTCTTTGGTGCTTTGAGCTAGTAGAAACTTATGTACATGAAGAGACTGAGTTCATTAGCAGAAATGAAGCTTCCAAAAATTTAGACAATTAAAAGCCGAGGTTTCTACTGAGCTTTTTAGCATAAATGGTTGAGAAGGAAATTGCTGGCAGATGACTGTAGAGTTTAGAACCAAAAATGAAATTAATAGTGGTGAAATATAATGTGATGTGTGTGTATCTTGCAGGGTGGTTTCTGCTTGTGTACTTTGAGATTTTAAGGTGATAGGGATAACATTGTACTTACACTAGCTTGCTTCTTTTATGTTTATATCAGATGCTTCATGATCTTTCCTTTATCTCTACCACTCTCTCTGTTGGCCTTGGATTGCAAATCAAATTCCACCTAACCATAATTGGGAAAATCATGATGAAGTTCTAAAAAAAATATATAATTATAAAAATATTCTATAATAAGTGAGTGATTTATTGTTATTCTTATATTAAAATTTGTCATTATATATCGTTAATTTATTATAAAAAATTTTTGTGATTATATTTTTTTTTAGAGATCTCATAATGATTTTTCTTAAATAAAATTGCAGTTTTGAATTTTGTGAATGAGTAAAATTATGTGAGAAGAGTTACGGCGAGAATAATGATGTTAAATTTAATCTAATAATTACCAAATAGCATCATAGCATGTCTTTTTCCTTTTATTTTTCTTTATTCTGGAAAAGAAAATCCATCTAACTAAAGGTATGTTTGGTAGTATGGAAATGGAAGTGGGGAAGTGAAAATAAAAGTAGAATTAAATATTTATCACCAACGGGGGTTAGTTCGAGTGATAAACGGCTCGATATTGTTTAAGCGAGGTTTCGAGTTCAAGCTTTAACGTATGTAAAAATTCTCGTTGGGAGACTCACCTAATATAGCAAAGTGCGCGACGCAGATCGGATTCGGATGTAGTCAGGGTAAAGCTCCGGTGAACCGGGTGAGCAACAAAAAAATATATATTTATCTTGTTTGGTACAATAGAAGTTACTTTCACTTCTAACATTTTGAGTAATTTTAGTTTTATTAAAAAAGTTGAGAAATGAAATGTGAGAAGTGAAAATAAAATATTTTAGATCATTTTATCCTAAGTTATAAAATTCTTGGATAATTTTAACTTTTCTTAAGTTATAAAAAGATATTTTAGACTTTTTTTATCTCAAATTATAAAAAAATATATATTAACTTTATACTCATTTATAATTTACTAAATAAATTTTTAAATCATATTTTTAGTCTAATTTTATTTTTATTTTTATTTTTATAGAAAAAATATCCTACTAAACTTATCGTAAATTAATCATAAGTTATTATTTGGTCTCCTTTGCTCATGGAGAATACAAAAGCAAAAGCTAATTGAATATAAAGCAACATGATTTAAATCTAAAACGACCCTTGAGAACATAGGGGACAATTAGAACTTTATTTGGGGAGTAGTTATTTAAAAATTCTAGTTATAGAGAAATATGATTATATTTAATTTTGATACCATGAGACTCGAAAAATTAGAGCTGGTTATTTTATAAGTCTGTCTAAAAAAAGTATGTACAGGTTAATGATAATGATAATTTACATCATTTGATTTTGGCAGAAAATCCGAACTGGCAACCGTCACCCACGAGTTGGGTAAAACTTAATGTAGATGGAGCTATGACAATGTTTACTAATAAAGCTAGATATGATGGGATGTTAAAAGACCATAATGACAAGTGATTATATGGTTCACAAATTTCATTGGACTTTGTAATGCAGTTGACACAGAGGAATGGATTGTCTTTAAAGGCTCTAAAATATAAGGGACAAAAGATATAAGAAGGTTATATTCGAATCAAATACAAAGTATCTCGTTGATATGTTGGGAGAATATAATAAAAGATAGAGAAGACGTTTGTTAGTTGTGTAGATTAAAAAATTTATATAAAGACAATAAGAATTAAAATAATAATTTATATCTAGAAAAACTAATTAGGTTGTGAATGTCCTTGCAAAGAAAGATATTTATAAATCTACTATATTTAGTATGTGTCCTCTAAAATTGTAGGACTTAGTGTGTTTAGAGTATTTAAGATTAAATTCTTTAAGTAATTCATTTTGTTTTTAAGCTTTAGCTTTATCTTTTATACAAAAAATGTTAATTGAATATAAGATACATTCTTCTACAATGTTCTGAAATATAAGAATTGATTATATTTATATTGCAATTAAATATATACTACAATAATATTTTGAAAGTGTGAAATCATTGCTTCTAGTAACTATAGGAGTAGGACATGATTTTCAAAAGGGGGGAATACACTTTCAAAGATATTGTTAGACAATCGTTGAAATAGTGGAATGTTGAATGAATATAGAGAGGGACACAATACCCCACCATAATTGATCTTTGAATTTTTTATTTCTTGGTACATCTTCGGTTTACAATTATTGCTCAATGCCTAGGGAATGTAGCATATGATATGCTGTCATTGCATTGCTGTGGGATCCTTGTACAAAAAAAAAATAAATTATCCAGAAGTTCCGAATTTTATGTAAATAAATAATAATCTTATTAATTTTTAAAATTTTATAATAAACATCCCTGAGATATATTTACATGTAATTTAAAAGTTGAGAGGGTTACATGCGTACAAAAATAAAATTTAAGAAGTATAAAATTGATAATTTAAAATTATCCGTTGGTTCGATTTGAATTAGAGGTTGGGTTAAAAAGATTTTATATAATTTAAAATAAAAAACCAATCTTGTTAAATCACTAGGTTAATGAATTGTTGCAATCACAAAGTTAGATATTTTTTAGAGAAAATGATAAAAAAAGATTATTTAAAATTTAAAAAGATAAAAAGAACCTATGAATATAAAATAAAAATAGATTAGGCATGAGGCCTAATTTATCATTTTTAAATTACTGTGCAGAGTTGCAAATACTATTATGAGAGTTACAAATACCATTGGCAGAGTTGCAAATAGTCATTTGTAAATTTGAGGTAAAAGACGAAATTATACTTTTTATAACTCTGTCAATGGTATTTATAATTCTTGTAATGTTATTTGTAACTTTGCCAATGGTATTTACAACTCTGCTAGTTGTATTTGAACTGCTATAATGGTATTTATAACTCTGCCAGTGGTACTTGCAACTCCCACAATAGTATTTGTAACTCTGCACAGTAATTTAAAAATGATAGATTGTGCCTCCTATCCAATCTATCTTTTTTAAAATTCATAGGTTATTTTTATCTTTTTAAATTTTAAATGATTTGTTTTATCATTTTCTCTATTTTTTATTACTTAGCATGTCTCTAGGATACCTTCTTTTTTTTTTGGGGGGGTAAAGTTCTTTGGCACCTTTTGTTTAGGTAATTATATCCACATTTTTTGTAATCTTCTGTACGTTATAATGACTCTGTATATGATTATGTTTGTCTTAAATAGTATTTCTTTTTTTAATTTTTAATATAAAATTTAATTTATAATATAAATTATGTCTTAAGTCAAGCCCTCCAATGTCTATGTTCATATGAGAAATTAAATATGTATGAAGGAATTTGATATACATAATAAAAAATAAAATTATTTGTAATGATAAAAAAATATTTTTTTTTTTTACTTTTTGTTTAAAACACTGGTAAAAGATAAAAACGTTAGATATTAATAATGCTTTACTCCTGGGGTTAAATAAAAGGAATTATACGTCTTACAAATAAAAGGTTTGAGCCCTGAAAAAAAAACAAATAAAAACTAACAAACAAATAACAAGGCAACTTTACATCCAATTTGAAGCTTGCATTGAATTGGGACCATCAATAAAAAATAAAATTTATAAACTTTCCTGAATAAAAACATAATGTAGAGTGTGTTTTAATTCTCCTCAGTGATTATACATTAAGAGACTGTAATAATTTACCAGAAATGAAGCTTCCTAATTTGGACGCTGAGGCATGTTTGATATAAGAGAAGTAGAAATAGAATTATTTGATATAATAAAAATTATTTTTAATTCTAATATTTTGAGTAATTTTAATTTCATAAGAAAAAAAATTAAGAAATAAGACGATGGAAGTGAAAGTAAAATATTTTAAATTATTTTACCTTAAATTATAAAATTCTTAAATAACTTTAACTCTGCACGAGTTATAAAAAAAATATTTTTAATCATTTTACCCTAAATTATAGAAAAATATACATTAATTTTATATTTATTTTTATTCTACTAAACAAATTTTTAAAATATATTTATAGTCTAATTTTATTTTTATTTTTATTTTTAGTTTTACTCTTATTAAAAACTTTCATCCTACTAAATGTATAGTACAGAAAATATCAAACAACAATACTAGTCATTTTGTGTTTTATTTTAACAAAGGCAAAGTTAATACCCTTATAATAATCTATTATAAATAATAAGTCCTAGATTCGATCACAATTATAATTATAAATTTTTATTTTTAGTATAATAACTCCATAATGCTATACTCTCAACGCGTTCAGCTTATCTTGTCCCGAGAGCCTTGCTCCTATATCATCCACATCGGGATTGGGACCTCCTCATTATTGGATAGGATACGAGACAAAAAATCCACCTTATCCCTATTCATTAGGACAGGTCATCCCCGAACAAATATAAGTCATATTTTTATAAATTAAACAAATTTTTCTTCCCTTCTTTAATCTCTATTTTAGTTATTTTAGTTAAGGAGCTTTCCTATATTACTGCGAGCACTGTCTTTGTTGGCTTTAGATGTCAATAGCTGTAACTGCAAATCCAATCATGACTGATAGCTTTGCTCCACACACACACATGGAGGTCACTAAAGTCTATTGAATTGGAGTTCGGTAGAAAACACATTATTGTACTTTCCCACTTTCTTTTCTTTATTTAGAAAAATTGAAAACGGTTTGAGAGAATTTCTCTCTCTCCCTCTCCCCTTTGGTTCGTAATCTTCAGCAATCTTCATCCATCAGATTCTGCCGTGATACTCACACACATATTTTAATTTTTATTATTAATAAATATTCTTTATTAAAAATAATTCTATTTATAGTCTGCACCAAATATATAGAGATTAAAATATAATTTTTTTCATATGTGGAATAACTTTTCAATATACCCAACTTTTTGGTTTTTTAAAATTTTCAAAGTCATGTGAACTTAAAAATATCAATAATAGGTACATTAATAAATTAAATAATAAAATATTATTATTTTATTTATAATAATATTTTTATTTATTTGTGATGTATTTATCTAATATATTAATATATATAATTCATACAATCTTAAATATAAAATATATTTTTAATTTTAAAAAAAATATAATATCTATTTGAGAATTTTAGTTTAGTTCAAACATAAGTTCATATTTTTGGTTGTCTTCTATGTTAACTTTTTTTTTAATAATACCATTATTTATTGTGGTATTTTTATCTTTGCATATTAAATTTTAATTTTTAAATGATAGGGATATTTTTTTAAAAAAAGATGATAAGTTCTCTGCATATTAATTGCTAACGACCAACATGCCTACTTTTTTTTTTTTTTATATAGATTCTACAAATTAGGTAAGACAAACATTATATTTAGATGGGATGGAGTATATACTTACCCTTATATACTTAAAGAATTTATTTCCCACCAAATTAAGACATTATATATATTGTTTAGTTTAAAATATTTTTTATTATTAATATTTGTAATTATACAAAAGTGCATATTAAGATAAGTACATAAATCTTCTCCTATTACCAAGATAAGACTACATAAAATTTGGAAGAAATAATGGGTAGCCACATTTCTGTTTGTTGGCCAAAAAAACCACATTTCTATTTCTTGAAAATAAAATTCCATGGTGTAAAACGGTGCGTTGAAGTCAGAGCGGACCGGATCTGCTGCTTCCTCTTCTCCGACGGCTAGGGCACTGCATTCTGCAAACAGCGGCATCCAGCAACGAGACGAAGCTTAGGCGCTGGTCGAAATTTCTCATATCGCTCGCATTTCGCAGTAAGACATTATCTCTCGCTTACGTATTGCCTTTCCTTTTTATTTTTTCCAATGTAGTTTTTTCACCAGGAATACTGTGTTTGATGAGGAATTATTGCACTGTCGTGATTTTTGTAAAACTAAAGACCTTGAGTTGTGATTTCAAGTTTAATAAGTGATTTTGTTGTAGAAACGAATTCGAGATGCAAGTGTTTTCCCCTCCTTTTACAGGATTCTATGGCGACCATAAGAAGTCTGAAGATCAAAACGAGTACCTGCAAACGCATTGTGAAGGAGCTTCATTCATATGAGAAAGAAGTTGAGAGAGAAGCTGCCAAAACAGCCGACATGAAGGAGAAAGGAGCAGACTTCTATGACCTTAAGCAACAGGTAAGACAATGCTTTCCCCCATCCATTCAGATGCAACTTGGAGCTCCTCAGTATTTCTGCCATACCATATTCTTGCATTATCTTGATCCACCATAGCGAGGATAGTCCCTTTCTGATCTTGTTATCTACTCAATGCACAGTTGACCATGCTGTCTTGGACTACATAGCATACCAGTTCCGCCATTAAGAATATGTTTCTCTTTTCAGCTGGTTGATTGTGCTTTTACCGGGATACAAGTTGTCTATGAAAATAACTTTTACTCATATTTGTGGTCCGTTTATCATGTATTGGTTGTTTAGCAATGATGCACTTCTGGAAATTAAAATGAAGCACAAAATGGTAATATTTTATCCTGAAAATTTATCAAGTGTTTTCTGAACAAAAGAGGTAGGTTAAGTGTAGCAATTTTTTCACATCATCCGGCACCTGTCACTCTAGGAGAAATCTTGTCTTCTTTGGTGTAAGTTCATTTAAGGGAAACTTCAGCACTCTTTTAATCTGCACTTTTATATGCTCCTCCCCTCCCCATTTTCTCATATGCCCAGGTCTATTCTCTATCAACTCATATACCAAATAAGGGAAACTTCAGCATTGTCTTAATCTGCACTTTTATACAATCCTCCCTTCGCCACTTCCTCATATACCAAGGTCCATTCTCTATAAACTCAAACCAAAAATAAATAACAAAAAAGTGAAAGACACTTAGAGGCTGAAGTTGATATTCTCGGCATCTTGATCTGTAAGATGGATGTCTTGCTATTTTTACTTGGGCTGTATTAAGAGCTAGGTCAGTGTGATAGGGACTGTATCTTTGCAATTGCATTATGTTTGAATTGGAGCATCACTTTTTTCTTATAAATAAATAGGATATTAATCATTGAAGGTGCCTTTCATATACTTCCCTTGTAAAATAGGTGTATGTTTTGTTGATCACATTTGGACAGGAAAATGTACTGGCTGAATCTAGGATGATGATTCCTGACTGCCGCAATCGCCTAGAGGCTGCATTAGCAGACTTAAAAGGATTAGTGGTACTCTATTCTTGCTTTTCTTATGTCTTAATTTTCTATGTTCTCTGATCTCATGTCATAAACATTTTCTACCAAATCGATACTCTGAAGTATGAAGTTTTGATGACTTGGCATAATTAACAAATCACTTAGCTGACCCTACAACTTTGATTGAAATGAGTGGAGGATATTACCCCCTTGTGGATCTTTAATGATTATAAGCAAGATATTGGTGTAGGAATGTGGCTAGATTATTGCTGATTCAAGGGATACTTGTATTTAAAAAATGTTGATGACTTAAGGGCAACTAGCAACGAATGATATTCTGTTTAAGTATGCTAAGATATGACCATTTTCGGGACTTTTCCCTTATGTTTTTATAAATCTATTAGTTTCTGTCTATATCAGGGTGTCTATGCAATATTACTCAATATTCTTTGTTTTTTCTTTATACTCATCGCTTGGTCTTGTATCTTGTATTGAATCTCTCTCTGCGTTGAGAATAACAGTACCAAGATTTGAGTCTGGAATTTGCTGGAAAATGGACTCTTGTCCCATGCCAATATTTTATTTGAAGATTTTTGCCTCAATTTCAGGCGGAGTTGGAGGAGTCAAACGAGAAGGAAGGCCCTGAAATTGACGAAGCTCTTAGGACCATCGCTGATGTTGAAAAATTATTTGAAACAACTGAAGCTTAGCAGGGTTGTTTTGTTGGTGCTTTCAATGCAAGATATTAGACCGGTGTTATATAGTCTCCAGGCCTAAACATCCTCATGCCTAGTGGCTTCATGACAGAAGAAAAACTTTGCTTATGAGTGACTATGAAACTGGGTTGATTCCAACTTCTCTTTATTGTTTGCTACAGTGTGATATCGATCTGAGTTTTCTAGCCTGAAAGCAGCTTATTACCATCTCTACTTAAGCTTGTCAAGTTTTTCCAATTTTATGTGCATAACACATCTTGCCGGTTGCATCACATGATGAAATCTCTTGAACAGAGTACGCTTGTGTTCTGGATTATAGATGTCAGATTTTGATAGCTTAAGATTTAGACATTTCTTGTTTATTGTCAGTCTATTATGGTTCATCTGGTGCAAACAAGCACTACTGTTTTTTTTTAAGCAAAATATTTTTGTATTAAAAATAATTATATTTAAGATATGATTGAACATTAAATGTGAATACATCTCCCGCATTGATTGGACCCATCTTATTTTTCTTTTTAAAAAAATTCTATCTTGGACGGTTTTAAAACAATTTGAAATTCACTTAATTTTTAAGCTTCAACTAATGGGCCTATAGTATAAATAAAATTTCCAAAGCAATTTCATAAAAGAATTTCATGCAAAATCCTGATTCTAATGATAATATACATTTAGACCGCATACCCTTTGATTTTTCTAAGAACACAAGTAACTTCCTCAAATGAGCTTATAACACAAATGACACTGATTTCAATAAGATTCCCATCCCTTGTCCTTTGTATATGTTTACGAGTTGAAAGGAAACGACTGAAAAAACAACACTATGCATAACAAGATAATTGGAAAGAAAATTTATTATGAAGTGATAATTTTCCACCTCCTTGACTGGAGTCACTGTTTATTGTTCGTCTTTTTTTGGGGGTGGGGTTGTTGGTAATATAAGCCCTCTTTCCCTTCCGTTATCTTCCATCCAAACACAGCTTATGAAACATTCTACAACTGAGCTTTTTCATAAAAGGAATTATTTGATGTTTAAAAATAGAAGGGAAAAGAAATTCCCTATCTATAAGCTTTCCAATGTAGTCTCTTTCTTCCTTGGATCACTGCAAGAGATGTTATAGAACTCAGCAAGGTAAGCCAAAGCCTGTGAATTGCTTTCACAAACCTTCCACAGTGATGCAACCTCTCCTTTGTAAACAGTGCCCCAGTCCTCACAGGAACCCAGAAAGTCAAGCAGCTTCGAATAGAACGAATCGTAGTTCATCAAGATTACGGGAATGGGAAGCTTTGATCCGATCCGTTCAAGCTGAATTAACCCCAGAATCTCAAACATCTCATCTAGAGTGCCAACGCCACCAGGAAGAGCAACAATGGCAGTCTTATCAGATGAGTTGTTTCTCACTGCAGCATCCACCAGTCCATGCTTCCTTGCTGAGAAAAACCTGAAAAAGTAAAATCAGCCTAAACCGTTGATTCTGAAAAATCTATAGAAATTTTGGCATAGATATGGACAAAACTAAACTATGTCTTTTCTCAAGGCATAAATGAGTTTTTAAATGATGGCAGAATCTATTTTTCTGAGAGTACTTTTTTGACAATAAAAAGTACTTTTCTGAAAGATTAGCCAACATTTGTGGTATTGCTAGAGGTGTTTATCTGAATGCCTTTTTATTATGGCACTTTTTGAGGAGCACAAAACATTGATGTAATTTGCAAGTGTTTGTAACAAGTTAGTCAATAAGAAAAGGACAAGTTCATATTATTTCCAGCTCAACATCACATATGATTATGTGTTTTTCTAATTTTTCTTCCACGAGTTACAATTTTATTGAATAACCTAATGGAAAATTCTTAAGAAACTTTACCCAAGTTTCATCATTTAAGAAAATGTTTTATTGAAAGCACTGCCAAACTAGGACTAAGCAATCAAGCAATGGTGGTAAGTTGCCTGCAAGTAAAGTAGGTTTCTGAAGGTAAATAAGGATGCACATTGGAGCTCGTCCACTCGCCCGGTTCTCTTCCAATCTTGAGTCCACCAACTGGTTTTCCTGCTTGCATAGCACCTTGAGTGACAGCATCCATTAGCCCTGGTCCAGCTCCAGACCATGAAGTGCAGTCTAAAAGATTTGCTATCTGTGAAGAGATGTATGTAAAAAAGACTCGTAACAACAGCTGCTTGAGATCCTAGTCTCACTATGATTATTGTACTTTAAGAGACAATAAGAATGTTGTTTACAAACAAAAAGAATAAAGCCTCATTTTTGTTAATTATATAGTCTTCATGCTTATATCCCCACAAACAAGCAAGCAAGAGAACAAGAAAGAAGCTCTTTTTTTTTGGGTGTGTGAACCCAGGGTATCCCCAGACCCCAAGTCTCTTTGGACTTAAGCCTAGTCCTTGTCGGGTCTTGAGCAATTAAGTCATAGCCCTCCCAACAAGTGCATTTCCTAGAATTCGAACCTGTGTTGTACTCCTTACAAGAATGAGGCTGCCGCCATCTCAACCAATAACTTATTGGTAAAAAAAGCTCAAATTAGATACTATACAATTATGCAGTTGTACATTCAAAGAGAGTGACACAAAACAATGAAAATTGTATGTGATTCGTTTTCTCTCTTTACACTCACCCTTTATTTTGTTTTTATCTCTTTCTGACCTTTTGTGAGTGCAGAGGATTCTTATTGAAGCTCAAATGGGATCCTCCATCAAATTTTATAAAGTCTCCTAAAAAAGACAACAAAGGCCAATCCGTCAAATTGGAAGGAAGCTATATGAAGAATATACTTGCCTCTTTGGCCAGCTCTTGTGCTTGCATGTAATGTGAATGATTGGGCCCCATCCTTGAAGAACCCAGATACACAACTCCTCTCCCCAGTCTGTTTATGAGTTCATAACATCGTTTGATCTCCTCTTTAACCTTTCAAATTCCAAAACCAAAGTGAGTGTCAATTTTCTGGATTTTGAGTTTAACTGAAACTTTTCCAGAAATTCTTGATATAAATAGAAAAGAAGGCACATGCTGGTCATTAACGAAACATCCATGAGCATTATCATAAAATGCTTTTCTAGAGATTCTAGAACATTGTTCCATGTTTCCAATTACATCTATATACACAGTCATGCAATACATTTCATCATAAAGTGTTCCATCATAGTTTACTGATTATCCAAGACATTCAACCATGATATTAGAAAGCACCATGTGGAATAATAGAAATAAAAATGAGCCAATGGTTTTGTGGTCTAGTGGCATGAAAGCTCCTATAAATGGGAGGTTGCGGATTTGATCCCGCTTGTAACCTCAAGTCGTTAGTGTTCAAAAAAACAAAAACAAAAAACAAGAAGTACAAATGAGAACAGATGTCAGAATCGGAATACTAACTACTGGAAAACTAGCGGGAACACATTATTATATTGGTTCATAATTAAGTTTAAGTTGAAAAAAATGATACTACCATTCCTGTCCTCATTATATTACGTCATCATTTTTCATAAAAATATTAGTATTATTGCAGCATTCAGACCCAAAATGAGCAGATGATAAATGTCAAACAGTCATAAAGAAGCTCCCTCATAATCATCTCCTCTTGCTGTCTCAGACTCCCTGTAACTTCCCCCGCCCTAAACCTTAAACCCAAAACTAGGAAAATTTAGGGGAGGAAATACTAGGAAGGAAAAATTCTTAAAATAGTAAAAGAATTTACTATTTTTATGAGTTTTTACACTTAGTATTCTTTAATTTTCTTCCTAACATAGGGTTAAACCCAAAACAACAAAATGAAGATCCTAAGCAATGGTATGCGATTGAGAAATGTTATCCAACAGAACATTTCCTTGTTGGTTTACATACTGAACAGTGAACAAACAAGGAACAAACATATTAACTAAAATTTTGTCCGCCAGATTATCAGACTCTATTTAGTTTTGGTCTCCAAAAATTATTCAATGGGCTACGAGTAACAAACAAGCAACGTTATTTTAATTTACTGGGCTATGCCATTCACTCACTAATTTTCTGGACTAGAAGCAAAATATGTCTAACAACCCAAAAATCAAATTGCTAAATAGACGAAAAATAATTAACTGAAATATATCTATAACCCAGTCTATTACGATGTAGCTACTTCTGGAGCAGAGAAATAGGAACAAAACAGCACATGAAAATATATCAGCAAAAGCAATGCTACAACAGTAACATTTGCGTGAAAGAAGTAGATTATGGGAAATGGATAATTACAGTTTACCTCATCTGGGCTTTTCCTCTCATCAAATTGAATTGACTCTTGCTTACTCAGAGAAACCCCTACTTGTTGAATAATTCTCCGCTTTGGGAACTTGAAATTAAGAGTGTTCTGCTCTGTTGTACTCAAAGACGGAAACTTGATTCTTCTTGGATGATGTTGAGAGCCCCCCACCACAATATGAGAACCTAGCGAACCCCTTGTTGAAAATCCCATTATGAAGGAGCCTACGAGCTTCAAAGAAGGGTTACTAATTACTATGATCTATCAAAAGGCCTCTGTCAGTCATCTGGGAAAACAAAGAAGAAGAAGAAGAAAAGCTTGCTTTGTGTTTATTCTCTCACTTTACCTATTTGGACCTTTAACCATGGGCTTAGGCTCGAAGAACAACATTAAGGCCGATGGAGTTTTGGGCCGCATTATCGTTTTGGTTTCGAGTATAGAACGAGCATATCCGCCAATAAAAATTAACCCTGATAATAAAAAACGAGTTTATATTTTATAAAAATATAAATTCGATTCAAATTATTGACTCATTTAATAGGTAATTTTATAAATTTTTTATAAATATTTTTTTAGTTATGGGTTGTATTCTAACTTTAATAAGAGACTGATATTAAACTTACCTAGATCTTTTTTTATTAAAAAAAAAAAAGAATGAGCATATTCGGTTTGATCAAATCAAAAGCATAAGCAATTCTTCGTAATATTATAAACTAAGATTTAAGTATATAAAAGATGTTTATATTTAATATCTGATAATATTTTAATATAATTATTTTTAGTAAAATGATACATATATTTTACTAAAAAAAATCAAACACATTCAAACTAACTAAAATTAAGTCTAATTGAAGATGCCGATATCTCATAACATCATAAATAAATATTTAAATTTTTATTAAATATATCAATATTTAGTGATTAATAGTTAGTCTAACAAAAACCAAACACATCGGGTTCCCTCGGGTCAATTTGTCAGGATTATGAGGATTGACTGAAAATGAACATATTAGTGGGTCAGTTGGCTGAGCATTAAGATTATGATTGACTGAGAAATAAACATATTCGTGGAAAAAGCAGATAAAGACGATGACTTTACTTTGCAAAAGGCCAAATGTATATGGAAATTGATTGCTCACTTGGTGTTGGTTGTTCGTTGTTAATGGCCTACTCTCAATAATTATGATTTGTCGTTAATATACAAGTGAAGGTAAATATAATAAAACTTCAAAAGTTACTTTCTTATAGTATCAGCAAGAGGTTAGAAAACCTTTTTTTAAAAAAAGAAAAAGAAAGAAAAAAATCCAATTGAACTTATTTTTCAATAAATATATGAATCAATACATTGTTAAAAGAGTCATAAATTATCCCACTCGTCTCGTGTTCTGTGAAAGGTATGTGATCCGGGAAGCGGCTTCTCTCCTCTGATTTTTGTCTCCACTACTAGGGGTGTTCATTATGCCCGTGGCCCGGTCCGCCCGCCTGAACTCGAGAAAAAATTGCCCAGCCCGGTCCAAAAAATATTGCCCAAAATATATTTGGGCAGGGCAGGGCCGGGCCAAATGTCGGGCAGGGCAGGGCATCGGGCAAGGTATGTCGCCCTGCCCATTTAGCCCGGCCCTATATATATACATACATATATATTATTTTTTTATTTTTCTTATAAATTTATTTTTTTTAATTTTTTTAATTTATAATTTTATACTTTTCACAACTATCTCTACTCATTTTTTAAATTTTGAATATAAATATTATATTTACGTAAATACTAAAATTACTTTCATACTTTACTTACCAAACATTTAATTATTAGTGTTGTAATATCTCTACAGATATCCGACCTTGATATAGATGTCAAATTTTTTTATATATATAATATATTTCAAGATTTTAATTACTATCTTTTTGTTACTTTATTCTTAATAAATTATAGATATTATTTAACTCTTGAAGATATAAATATGGTATTATTTTATAATTTTATGATTGCAGATTTTTTTTCACAATATGAGCAAGATATCACAATTCGGGCATGCCCAGCCCGCCCATGCCCTGCCCAAAATAGTTAGGGCTTTTACCGGGCAGGGCCGGGCACCGGGCTGCAAAATGCAGCCCATAGGTTTTTCGGGCAGGGGGGTTACCCTGCCCAGCCCTGCCCATGAACACCCCTATCCACTACCCACGTTGCCGATTTAATGTAAAATAGGTGATGGGGATCAGCTTTTTCTTTTTTTTTAACTCACATCAAGCCTTCTAAAATATTTTCCCCTTGAAATATTTTTTTATTAGTATTCATAATCTTAAAATATTTATTTATACATATAATATTTTAAAATATTTTTTTAATAATATTCAGTATCTAAAATAATTTTTTGGTTAAGTAGCATATAGTATTTTAAAATATTTTTTAATAATATTTAATATTTTAAAATATTTTTATACATCTAATAACTTAATTTTTTTTAATACTACACAATATACTCAAGTAATTTTTAATATATTCAGTACTATAAAATATTTTTTATGAGCACTCAGTATCTTAAATTTAGAGTGATGGTTATTACTAAAAAAATATTTTAAAAATATAATTATACTAAAAATTATTTTAAAATACTGATTGTTAATAGAAAAAATATTTTAAGGTATTATAGTCTTATTATAAAAGTATTTTAGAAAGCTGGATGCTTAGTATAAAAAAGATAAAAAAAAAAAAATAAAAGCTTATCACATTCACCATCACCTATTTTACTTTAAAACGGCAACGTTTTGGGCAGTGGAGACAAAAGTCAGGGGAGCTTCATCATGGAAACGGTAATTAAGTGGACACAATGGGACCAATGCACCTATTCAAAATCAGCACTTTCTGTCTCTTTCTTTTTCTTCTGAATTTTAAAAATAGTCTGGAAAAATAATCATAATAACCAGCATGATACCACTAAAATAAGTTAGTGACAAATGCATATTGCTTTGTCAAATTAGAATATTTTTAATATACAACTATTTGAAATTTGGTATTATGAATCCGAGCATTATCATATCTAATTAAAATTAACTCTCTTAACATTTTTCTTTCTATTTATAATATTCAAATCCTCAACCTTATTTAGAATCAATTAAATAATTTTTTGAGTAAAGGTACATCCAACACCTCAAACTAATTTTAGAATAGTAATTAACACTTTAAAATATTTAAAAGTATAATCAGTACCCCAAACTAATTTTAGAAGTACAATTAAAATTATAAAATATTTAAATTGTTACAATTTTACCATTTTACTAATAAAAATACAAATTTGTATTTAATACATGCTACATAAATTTTTTATTTTGACATATTATTATTTAAAAGGCTACATGTATAATATTATTTTAATAAATTACACCAAATAAACTATAAAATTTCTCAATTTTCACACATGAATTCTATATAATATCAATTTTATGGTTTATTCAATACTCTTTTTTAAATAATATGATATGCGTGATATTTTAAATAATAATATGTTAAAATAGAAAGTTTACGTAACATGAATCGAATATAAATTTATATTTCTATTAGTGAAAAGATAAAATTATATTAATTTAAATATTTTAGAGTGCTGGTCGCATATACAAACTTAGTTTGAGGTGCTAATTATATTTTTAGATATTTTAAGGTATTAATTATTTTTCTAAAATTAGTTTGAGATACTGAATATATTTTTATCCTAATTTTTTTAAACTCCATACATCCACAATCAATAAATGGGAAAAATATCCTTGATATTTGCCGCATTAATTAATCCAATCACTCAAACTAAAACGGGTGAATTCCAACATCTTTTACTGAAGGAAAATTGTTTCTGCAAGCCGAACAGAATAAAATACGAAATCTCTTTCCCTTTTACTTTTTTGGGATCATATTTTGACTTTGTCAAACAGGATGATCCTACTCTGCCACCTGTACACCAACTAAATCCAAATTAAATTATAATGTTACTAAATTCTAATTAAGAAAGGAGAGGTGCTTTGTGTGTTTGGCATTCAAGCATCCAACTCCATCTTTATGGAATTTTTTTAATTTAATTTATTCATGAGACCATAATTAAGCAAGCTCTAACTTAGCAATTAGAAAAAGTATTTTGAGCTGGCACTCGCACTGGATTACGCGCAACTGGTACATCTTCCAACCATAGTCCGGTTCTTAAACTTCATAATTAGATTAATTAATTATAGTCAACTTCAAAATAATGGAAGAATTTATGTTTAATTATCAATGTGCATGTCAATAAGTATAACAAAATAATAGAATTACCATAAATCTTTTTTTTTAAAGTAAAAATGCATTTTGATCTTTTGAGTCTGCATATTGCATAACATTTCGAGCTCATTTCGAGCTCGTTTAGATATACTTTTATAAAGTAATTTATAAAAAAATATTTAAACAAATTTTAAAAAATAAATTCTAAAAAAAATTTATAAAAAAATTATTATAAATAAATATTTAAATAGTTATTATTAAATTTTGTATATGATTGAGAAATTATTAAAAAATATATTAGATAAAATAAAATCACTAAGCACTCAACTCCCCACATTCACGCACTATTTATTTCTTTTATTAGTTTTCCTTCTCTCTCTTATTCTCTCTCCATTGTACAAAAGATTAAGCACTATTCATCTTCTTCTCATGCCTATTTGAGTAGTGCTTCGTACTGTGGAATTTCATATGAGGAAGCACTATTTATTTTCTTTTAGAGAGATAGAAGAAGGAAAATGGAAGCACCAAAGCGACGATGGAGGACAAAAAAATAGAAGCACCAGACGACAAAAAATTGAAGCATCAATAGGCGACCCACGTGAGCTAGTAACATCTGCTTCCTCTTCTGATGACTTACCGTCTCGCCTCTTTTTTTCCATGGGATAGAAATGGTGGTGAAGAAGAGACGTTAACGTAAAGGGAAGAGAGAGAATAAGAGAGTTTGTCAAAAAAAAATATAAATAAAATATTAATAAAATAACTTATAAATTTATTTACTGTTTTAATTTATTTAAAATTATAATTTTAATTTATTTTTTTAAATAAATATGATTATTTATTTTATTTTTTATTTAAATCAAAATTTAAGTCAAAAACACACACTTCATTTGATTTCTTAACATAGTTAATTTCATTAACAAATTAAAGGTGTTGATATTGTTAACAAAATATTATTAAATACTGACATATTAAATTATATTTAAAAAAATAATTATTATTTGACAAAAAATATCTTATAAAATTAATAAATCAAATTAAAATATTGTATAAAGTTATAATTGTCCATTTTATTATATGAATTGTCAATGATATGACTTTTATACATCCCAAGTAATATATTTAAAAAGGTTTAGAATACATGTGAGATGTTCGGTTGATAAAAATATTTAATGTCATTTTAAAATAGTAACAATGTTAATTTAATATAATATCAATCTATTTACATAAACACAATAATATTAAAAGCCTCCCCTCCAGCAAAAGGACAAATCGAAAGGCCACCGAAAACGATTTCTTTCTCTCTCTCTTTTTCGATAGTACGAAAACGATTTCTCAGTCTGAGAAGTCAGAACTTTATTTCTTTTTTTAAAAAATTATTTATATAAAAAATAAAATATAGAGATTTTCTATTTAAATTTTGAATACATATATATCAATTGACCAAGTCTATGAATTACGTGCCTCCATATCAGAACAATGACAGCCAACATGCCAGCAAGTCACGTCATTATTCCTCTTGACTTCGTCAAAATATTTCCTTAATTTTCAGAAATATTACATGGAAACTTGAAATTTCAAATGTATCAAAATTAATTATAGGAGTATATCATTTTTTAAAGAAAATAAAAAAACAGTAATTTGACCATTTGTTTTGAGAGATCTATATAATTTCTTAAAAAAAGTGTATAAATTTTACAAAATTTTGAAGGAATTGAATGTATATTAATTTTAGAAATAAAAGGGATATTTATGTAATTTTAATAAATTAAATTAAAAGGTTAAAAATTGTTCTATCTTTTTAAAGACTTTAATTAGCGTCAATCAATCGCTTTGACAGGGATTCCGAAATTCAAGTTCGCTGGAAAATTTTAAATTTTTAGAAACAAATGTATCAATACTAAAATAATAATATACCATACCAAGTCTTGATGGGAATAAAATAAAAAATAAATAAAGTTTAAATTAGATTTGATGACAAAAAATAATTTTAGACGGCGCTATTTTCAATTCAAGTTTTGACATATTTATAAGCTAAGTGGCAATTTTCAACCACGCGGCTTTTTATTATTTTTGCTAAAAAAAAATTAATTTATCTATTTATGTTAAATATTATGTAAAATTATTTTAGTTAAAATAGAGTTAACTAATATTTTAACAGTCAAAATTAAAAATTATTATTAATTTAAATAAAGTTACACAATTTTAAATATTTTATAATTAAAATTATACTACAAATTAATTTAGGGTATTTGACAAACACTTTAAGTCCTGCTATCAATTTTTTCCAATTTCATTTCTATCATTTCCCCCTTTTCTATCTTTTTCAAACCATGAGATTGGCATTGAATAATTTAGATCTATTTTTTTATAAAACATGTTTTTTAATTTTTAATCTGAATTTAATTATTTTTCTAATTTAATAAAAAATTTATAATAAAATTGAATCTTTTAATTATAAAATAAAGTGGGTGTGAAAAGAATAAGAGAGAATCATCCCTTGCTCTTGGTTCTTGTTGTTGACTAAGATTAATATTCATCTGCCTTTTGTAAATGGCCGAAAAGTAAAAGCACATATAAACAATATAATAGTACAAGCTGATAAGGAAATTATGTTAAGCAAATCCAATTCTTTATATACTAAGTCTCCAATCATACAATGTTATATGTAATTTTTTCTATACAAATTTAAATTAAATAAAAATATTAAAATATTATTAGAATACATGATAAAATGAGATTAGAAAATTTGACTAAATAGATATAATTAACTTGATGTAAATTTTTTCTTTATATTAATGCGTAAGAAAAAAATAAAATATGTATAGATAAATAAAATTACTACAAGTATTATTTACTCTTCTTCCATTTTCTTTACAAAGACATTTTCTCTTTTATAAGCCTAAAGAATAGTGCTGCATATGTCTTGAAGAGGTTTCTTTTTCATCTTTTCATAGACCATAATCAATCCTACCCAAAAGCGTGCAGCCCCACCTATAAAAATCACTTTTTAAAATAAAATGCTGTTTGTATGTATAATTTTTAGAATATAATTTTTAAGTCTAAATGGATTTTTAGACATAAATTATTTTCTATAGGTTTTTAGTTTTCTGACTCCTTTATTTTTACTTTTTTTTTCTCAGTTTTCAGTCCTCAAATCTAAATAAATTTGTCAAACTAATTTTTTTATAAAAATAAATTTAAATATAAATTATATCATATTATTTGATTTTCACCCAATCTAACTATTATAAAAGTAAAAAAAATAATAATTTTTTTACTGCTAATCTAAATACACCAATAAATAAGAACTTTTCACTTATATTTAGTTATGAAAATAATAAAAGGGAGCATATGTACTTATATTTGTGTATTATTCAATTTAATGATTTGATGAATAAATGTCTAAACTTTTGGAACGTGTGGATGTACATTGTGTATCACTGTGTAGTAAATATTATACATTGAAGATGACGTTGACCTGATATATTATACTGTACCGTGACATAATTTAATGCGCTCTTAAATATGCAGAAATGTTAGCTACGCTACTTGCTATAGCCATCATGAGTTTTCTCTCACCTCTTCGTCTTCTTCCTCTGCTCTGTCTCCTACTCTTTCCATTTTTCTCTTCTTTTACTTTTCTTTATTCCTTTCCGTCCATCGCTGAAGCTAACATAACTTTCTGAAACATTGAAGGCCCACATTTGAATCTCTCTCTCTCTCTCTCTCTCTATAAATATATCTAGTTTCAAACCCGCGTGATCATACTTATACACATACTTAGGTACGGACCTTATCAAGCCATGCACATAAATGACAACGTTTTAAGACTTGTGACAGATAACTTGCTGATAACGGCAGACAGCTTCTTCTTCACTCCATCATAACAAGTTTGTTTCCCGGGACAAAACCAGGGAAAATTTTTCTGGGTAACCATGTGGGCCTTGATGAAGACTCGCTCTCGCTTGCTTGCTCTGTTTCTTCTTTATTCACTCATTGCTTTGGTCTCTTCTTCTGGACCTGCCTGGAAAACAGTGAGAGGTATGTGTTTCTTGATTTTGGTCTGTGTTCTTCTTAGCTTCAAGAGAAAGATATGCATGCCAATAAGGAAAAAGGTTGGATTTTTATGTTAGAGGTGGTATCTTGGCAAGGCATGAATGATATCTATGTAAGGTCACAAACTTTCTAATCTTGAAGAAGAAGTAATTGATAAGATTTTCTTGAAAGTTAATAACGCTACTTTCTTTCTTTTTGGTTTATTATTCTTTGAGTTTTGGTATATGCCTCATTAAATGAATGATTATTAAGAATTGACACACATAAGTTTGGCAGTTTCATCATTCTCCGTACGTCAATGATATTTGTGTTAATAAAATGTCATTTTAAGTTAAATAACGTTAGTCTGATACATGCATGATTCGAAGAAAATGAGAAATTTTCGATTTTTCTTGTTCCTTCTGCTATTTCATATTCTTGGGTTGGTTTATCAGCTAAAATAATAATAATAATAAATTTAATTTTTATCGTTATTGTAAAGAAGTTAGCCGCAAAATGGCGGGTTTCATGAAGATGCTATCAGTATCATGCTAGTTTGATGATACGGTTACGTTGTTTGCGATGCAGGTTCTCCGCCGGTGGTGGTGGCGCGTGGGGGATTTTCAGGGATATTTCCGGATTCGAGCGACGCTGCGTATAAATTGGCGCTAAACACTAGCGCATCGAACGTCGTTCTGTGGTGCGATTTGCAATTGACGAAGGAAGGAGCAGGAATTTGCTTTCCGGACTTGAAGCTCAACAATGCCACTGACATTGCCAACATTTACTCGAACAAAGATAGGGTTTACACTGTTAATGGAGTTCAAACCAGAGGATGGTTCACCGTCGATTACAACTTAACCGAGCTTGCTCCTGTCTCTCGTATGGCCCGTTTATTTTCACTGTTCATGGAGAATTTGCTTCTCTGATTTTTTGTGCTTTTGAGTCATGAAATGTGCTTATTATTATCATTGACGATTCTTTTTTTTACTTGTCAGTTGTTCAGGGAGTCTACTCTCGAACTAGTAAATTTGACGGCAATCAATTTGGAATTCTCACTGTTGAAGATGTAGTCAAATTGGCAAATCCACATGGCCTGTGGTTGAATGTTCAGGTAAGTGCTTGAAAATACGTTCCTTGCCCTTATAGAGACTATTAGCCTCAAGGAAATTTCAGAGAATTCGTGTGTTATATAATTGTAATAAATAAATATAGTTAGAGTTAGTCAGATGAAGCCAATTCTATTGTCTACAAATAGGAACCCAACTCAAACATGCATTGAATAATCAGATTGTGCAGATCAGTCTCTCTCTTTTCTCTGCTTCCCTCCCCCCCCCCCCCTTTTCCCTCTGTTCCTGAAGTCAAAATTACATACTTGTATCATAGTGCATGATAGAATCTGACTTCGCATCTATATTATTTGATTTGATATTTTCAAATGCAATGCAGAATGATGCATTCTTCAAGGAACATAATTTGAGTACAGATAGGTTCTTACGTTCTCTATCTTTTAGAGGATCTGTCGGCTACATCTCTTCACCTGATGCTGGTTTCTTGAGAAAAATAAAATCAGTCAGAAGTTATAGAACAACAAAACTGATCTTCAGGTTTCTAAATCAGAATGAGGTTGAACCTACAACTAATAAGACTTATGGTACACTCTTGAAAAATCTCAAGCTTGTCAAGACATTTGCTTCTGGAATTCTTGTTCCCAAAGGTTACATATGGCCTACAGACCCGAACCTTTATCTTGAGCCATACACTTCGGTTGTTGCCGATGCTCATAGAGAAGGGCTTCAAGTTTTTGTATCAGATTTTGTGAATGATCTTGTACTTAGCTACAATTACAGTTATGATCCTCTAGCTGAGTGCCTGTCTTTCATCGACAACAATGTCTTCTCTGTTGATGGTTTGCTTTCTGACTTCCCAATCACTCCATCTGCTGCCATAAGTAAGTTTTCTTTCCTCTGAAAGAGAAAAAAAGGGCCTTCAGAAATTTTAGATCCCTGTCATATAGTTGAAGGTTAGAAATTGACCTCTTGCTGCACTTTCATGCATGATTCTTGATGATTTTTCAAATTAACAAGACTTCATTTTCATGATGCCAGATTTTTTTAGCCCTTATTCCTTTTTTTTAGTGGACAAGCGAAACGCTTGCTACCGTGATCTGCATCACAAATGCTTTTTAGCTTTTATCCTTTTCATGTTGAGTCCTTAAGATGTTGCAAGACCCATGATCAAATACTGCAGTCTGCGGTCTGGTAGATGTATTTGCAGAATAATTTTAATTTTAACATGAGAATGATCTATTTGGACATGATTCTCTATTGTACATAAGTAGGAGATAACAATGTATTTTGTTGAGGCAATGAATTTATAGGCAACCTTTTTTATCTTAGCTTATGAATCATGAAATGATAATTAGCATATTATCCGTAGCTAATGTTTATTATTCATGGTTTATAATTTCAAATAACATTCCAATTGATATACTGAATTCTTTTCTACTGCAGATTGCTTTTCTGGCGTAGGGGAAAATGCAATTAGGAAAGGTGCTTAGCTACATTTGCTCTCAATCAATATGATTTATTTCTATATTATAGGGAAAATAGGTTATAGCATGCGTAGCCAATGGCCTTATAGTCTAGTGGCATGAAAGCTCCCTGTAAGTGAGAGGTTGCGGATTCAATCCTACTCATAATCTCAAGTTTAAAAAAGAAAGTTATAGCATGTGTAAATTTCAGAACCTTTTTGTTGACATGTTCCTGCTTATTCTTCACAGTGGACACTTTGGTGATCTCGAAATATGGAGCGAGTGGAGACTATCCTGCCTGCACTGACTTGGCATACAAGAAAGCTATATCAGATGGTGCAGATGTGCTTGATTGTCCTGTTCAAATGTCCAAAGATGGAATTCCATTTTGCTTAAGCTCTATAGACCTTATCGAGAGCACGACAGTCGCTCAAACGCGTTTCAGCAGCCTTGCAACAAGTATTCCAGAGATCAAGTCTGGCAGTGGTATATTTACATTCAGCTTGACATGGAATGAGATAAAAACCTTGGACCGTAAGTTTACTGTATTTGTTGATTTCCTTCCCCTGTTGGATAATAATTAATTAGGGAACTAGGCATTAGTTTTAAAGATTTGTCAATTCTGTTATCCATTTTAGCTTTGCTTTATTATGGCATTGTTGTGATGTTTGCTTCCATAACAAAGTAAAAGATCTATGAAATGTGTCCACAATGAATTTTAACATTCTTCTATTTTCTTCATTCTTTGTTTTTCGTTGCAGCGTCAATATTGAACCCCTATTCAAAATACACACTGTTCAGGAACCCAAAAGCAAAACATGAAGGGGCATTTTTAACCTTATCTGATTTTTTAACCTTGACTAAGGGTCAGACACATGGCATCTTGCTCAGCATAGAGGTGAGTTTTTCACCTGCAGATTTCGAATTTGTTTCTTTAGGACTTGTTCTTGTGTAATTACTCTACAATCTGCCAATCTGCCAATCTGCCAATCTGCCAATCTGCATCTTATGAATATTTTTGTATAGTGATCTATGCTTTTAAAAAACCTTGTTGTCATCATTCTTTGGTTAGTAATTATTAGCATCTGTGTCCACTTTCTTCAATATGGTGATTTATAAAACCTCAGTTTTAGGTGCGCCAAGGACTTTCAATTCTTTATATATAAACAGATGCTTCTTGAAAATGATCTGTGAATTTCCTGTGATTTAATTATTGACTCGTGCCTGAAAAAACCAGAAGTGCAAATGATTTCTGCATAGCAATGCTGAATTTTTCCCAGTTATCAAGAATGATTACTTTAATCGCCAATTCGTCATCGGCATGCAATGAATCATTTCTGCCATGATTATTTGCTTTTTTGATTCTATTAATGACATTTTTGTATTGTTTATTCATAATAGAATGCAGCCTACCTTGCTGAGAGGCAGGGATTAAATGTGATCAATGCAGTCCATGATGCTTTGAATAAAGCAGGTTATGATAAACCAGGGCCTCAAAAAGTCATGATACAGTCCACACATAGCAGTGTACTGATGAAATTTAAGCAAAATCCCAAATATGAAAGAGTGTACAAAGTTAAAGAGGATATTTACGATGCTCTCAATTCGGCTGTAGAGGACATCAAGACATTTGCTAAATCTGTTGTCATCGGAAAGTTGTCAGTTTTCCCAGAAAACTCAGCCTTCCTGGTTAACTCCACAGGGACTGTGTCAAAGCTACAGTCATTCAATCTGTCTGTCTATGTGGAAACTTTCAGCAATGAGTTTGTGTCTCAGGCGTGGGACTATTACTCAGATGCATTTGTTGAGATAAATTCATTTGTCATTGGAGCCAAAGCTGATGGTATTATCACTGACTTCCCTAAGACTGCTGATAGATACAGAAGTAAGTTTGACACTTCTTTTATAGAACCTTTCTTCTTTAGCAAGCACTCTAGAAAGTTCATATCTTCAAGAGGCATTTTCTAATACTCCCACCCTCTGGTTCTTAATATAAGAACGAGTTGACTAATTTAGGTAGATTAAGAAATTTAAATAAATCAGTTAATTATAATAAATGTAACATAATCTCCCAAAAGTGTATAACAGATTATATATCAATTTACAAGTTAGGTAAATTAGTTTGGGCAAAAATGATAAATATTAAATATAAAATGTAATAAGGTCTTATATTTAGGACTGAACTTAACCCTCCAATTAGCTCCTATATTAAGGATCGGAGGCAGCATTTTATGTCTATGTTCTGCAAGTTGTGCACTGTTCAAATATTGGCATGATTACTTTCATCATTGTTTAGGATTTAAACTGTTGAAGAAATGTCATGTATGAAAGCCATTAGTCATAGCTACCACTGATCTGACAGTTTATGAATTTTGTTGCAGAGAACCTGTGTTTAAATCTTGGCAATAAAACTCCTCCATATATGAGCCCTATTGAACCTGGCCGTCTCTTGCAACAAGTGAACCAGACGTTCCTACCGCTGCCGGCATCTCCACTTCCGGTGTTGAATGATACAGGTGTGGCAGATCCACGGTTGGCTGCTGTTTCCGGATTCAGGACAGTGGCCCAGGCACCGGCACCAGTATGAAGATAGGGGAAGAGGAAAACAATAATAATGTAGTATCTAATGCCATGAAGTTAGGCTTTTGGTTGTGTTATTATAATTATTAGTTTGATGTTTTATTATTACATGAAGGAGAGGAGGTCTAAATTAAAGGTCTATTACATATATACTGCCTCCACTTAGTGTAATGGGCTAATGGCTTAAATTGGATATATCAAAGGTAGTTCCATGGGTAACATCTGACCATTCATGAGAACTTTCCAAAAAAAATATTGTAAAATGTTTTCAAAGAGTTTTATCTTTAAAGAAATTTAATCATTAGCTCTTTAAAATTTAGCAATAATTAACTTTGGTCTTTAAAGAGAATTATAATATTTAGGGCTTAGGCAAAAAATTTTATTTAAATTTTTAAAATTTTAATCCTTTGATATAACATTTTTGAGATAATCATAGTTTTGAGTTTATAATTGATTGGTTTTGGCGTGTATAAAAAGCGTTTGGATATTTTTCAAGAAAATCACGATTTTACCTAATTTTCAATTCCAATTTTCGAATATACTCTCAAATCAATTTCATAAATGAATTTAATTTTCCAATTTCTTTTCCTAAGCCCAAGAAAATCAGGAAGTTCAGAGGACAAAAACATTTATTTACAGCCAATACATCATTTTGAGAAATATTCTCATTTACTAATTGTGATAATAATAAAAACTATATCCGACATGCTCATAGGCTTTAATAAATACACTTCACATATAGTGTGTATTTGAATAGGATTTTAGAAAAGGGATTATAAAAAAAAATTGGATAATTTTTAAAAAATAGCTTTTAAAAAAGAGTTTATAAAAAAAATAATTTTAAATAAATGAATATTTAGATAGTTATTATTAGAAGGACTTTTGTGATTGGTAAATTATAATAAAAAGTATGATTTTATTAAAAATATGAGAGATGAGAGAGGAGAGAGGGTGGAGAAGAGAGATGAGAGATGGTAGAAAAGAGAGATAAGAGACGGTATAAGAAAAAATAAGGGTAAAATAGTAATTAAGTAACTCATAAGTTCTTTTAAACTAATCTTAATAACTTATCTAAAATTTTAGTTTTAAACTATGACTTGATCCAAAAATCTTTTTAGACAAATATAATTGTTTATTTTAAAATTTCTTTAAACTAAAATTTATGTCAGAACCTTTTTTAAAATATTAGTTTAAAAAGTTTCCACGCATACCCATATAAGCATTATAAACATATCCTCATCAATTATAGTAAAATCAAAATGACTTCTAATTCATGGCACTTGGGACTTTTATTCTTTTTTGCTTTAAACGTATCACTGCCTATATAGAGAAAGGCTCCGTAATTTCTTGCATTTCTATTTTCCATTGCATCAAAATCTTGGTTTTGAGATTTAAAATTTCACTCTTCTACTAATTGTTTTTTGTGTGTGGATGTTTTTAGCATCAAATAACTAAAACATGAATTTTTTTTTTATCTAAATCTAAATTTTAATACGAGGGGTCTAACTCCTAGATTTTGAAATAAAAGGTTTATTATTTTTTTATTAGAAAACTGAATATTAATAGTTTAATGTTATAAGTAAGATCAAATTCATAATTTTCTATTATTAAAAAATTATTATTTATAAATTGTAAAATAAGTTGATTTAAAAAGTAAAAAAAGTTTTTTTCCTATTACAAATCCAATTTGGATTTAGCAGTAAAAATTAGTCTCTCATAACGTGATAAATTAATATTTAAATTTTTATAAAAAGATATATTTATATTTAGTGTCTAATAATATTTTAAATATAATTATTTTAAATATAATGATAAATATGTTTAAAAAAATAATAAAAAAAGAAAGAAATAAAGAACAGAAGAAACGCTTGAGGCTGACTCAACTGACCAACATTTCCTTGTTTCTTAGTTTCATAGTCACGTTATTCATCCATCGCCATGGCGCCAACGTACAAAAAATGTGACCGTTTTGCTCGTCTGTTGAAACCGCCATTGAACCACCAATGGAATAACGCCATGTGGGTAACTGCCAGATCGGTTCCTTCTTGTGTGGACCCTACACTAGCTGTCATCTAATAATCCTAATCTTTACTCCTAATTCGGCGAATTCCCTCGTAATTTTTATTTATTTTCCCGCTGAATCGTAATTTTTAATTTAATCTGTCAATTGATTTTTTTTCCCAATTCCCTTCTGTATATTGTTTTTTCCTAAAATTATTCTCTAATTCCCACCGACATTAGGTGCATATCCTTGAGTTACCGATCTCAAATTCTCAAATATTTTACTTGTAATATAGCTTTAAAAATAAAATTAAACTTAAAATATTTCTTAATATTTTTTTTTGTAGTCTGTCATTATCTCCCTAACTTACAGGCTCTGTAGGTGGAGGGTCTTTCTCACTGGGTACTTTCTCCTTCCTCAAGAAAGTATCGCCAACCATAGTTAGGTATACGAAGCTAGTCAGATTTAGATATAGTCGGGGTAAAATTTCGGTGAACCGAGTGGGCAAAAAAAAAAAAGAAGAAAGCATAGCCTGAATGTGAATAATTGAGATGGTAAGAAGTATATCTAACATTTTAAATTAATTTTAAAAAAATAATTAATATTCTAAAATATTTAAAAATATAATTAATATTTTAAATTAATTTTAGAGATATAACCAGTACCCTAAAATATTTAAATTGGTATAATTTTATACTTTTACTAACAAAAATATAAATTTAATCCGATCTATGTCACTTAATTTTTTATTTTAATACATTATTATTTAAAATATCACATATGTCATATTGTTTAAAAAAGAATACTAAATAAACTCTAAAATTAATATTGCATATAATTCATATATGAAGATTGAGAAATTTCATGATTTATTTAGTACAATTTATTAAAATAATATTATACATATAGTATTTTAAACAATAATATATCGAAATAAAAATTTTATGTAGCATGTATTGAATAAAAGTTTATATTTTTATTAACGAAAGAGTAAAATTATAACAATTTAAATATTTTATGGTGTTATTTATACTTTTAAAATTAGTTTAAAGTGCTGATTATACCTTTCAATATTTTAGAGTGTTAATTACTCCTCTAAAATTAGTTTAAAGTGCTGAATGTAGTTTTACTTAATTGAAATCTTTAGCAAGTGAGACCGTCATTTTCCTTATAAATACATACCATAGTTTATATTTTTTAGTTTATATTTTTCTAATTATAATATTCAATTATTCCACGATACCATAATTTATATGTCTCATAACACGTGGTTTTGAGTAAAATGAAAGAAGAAAAATAACAGTGGGTCAAATCTATACTCTAATAATTTTAATTTGTTGTATTAAGTGTGATTTAATTATAAATATTCTGTTAACTTATATATTAATTAATTTTATATTTAAATATTTACCTCAGTTTGATTTTGAGTAGCTTGGTCTTTAAATTATTATACTAAAAACCAAAAAGAAAAATTAATTATTATGCCGGGAAGAAAAATAAAAAAATAAATACGTGGAAAGATGGAGGAAGGCTAGCGTAGAGGGAAAGGTTCATACCAACAAACTTCAGCTTCACTCCTCTACACTTCAGTTCACACTTCAAAGTGCCTCTGACACATTTAACTGAGAAACGCGCCGGAGTTTCTTACAGGAAGAAGCCATCGGAACGCTGCAAATTTCGTCGGAATGTGGAGCTCAATTCTTCTGCTACTGCTTCACTCAGTGGTGGCTCGAGTCTCTGCTCAGCGATCAAACAGAACCGCCACTTGGAAGACACTCAGCGGTATGTTTCTCGTTTCACTTCGATTTTCTGTTTTTTTTTTCTCGTTTACGATGAACAGTTAGCTTCTGCAGTGCTGCTGAGAAAATGTACAGAAACTCCGATGAACACTCAGATGTTTTTTGTCTTTACTATTCCATTGATATTCCCTGAATCTAAAAAAAAAAAATGAGAGGATAAGTTGAACTTATTCCATTATAACCTTTTGTTCTTGGTGCTTTGAGAGGTTGGTTTCATCAATTTGTGTCTCTGGTGAAAAAATTCACAGGAATCTGATACTAAACATAAGATTTGTGCATTTATTTCATGTGTGTATAAACTCAAGGGAAATTGATGAAGCTGACCCGCTGCTTTTTTTTTTTTTTCCTTTTTTTGTTCTTCATCTTTCATTTATTCTTTTGTTTCTCTTACTTGCAGCTTGTACTTCTTTAATCTTCAATTTTCATTTTACCTTCTTCAATCTTCATTTTTTTCTTGTTTTAGTAAATGACTTTGATACATGTTAGATTTTAGTGAATTAGGCGTATATTCCACCCGTCCTTAATATATGACATATTTAACTAATTTGATTAGATTAAATGAATTAGTTAAGTTAGTTAATATGTCATATTTTTTCTTATAAACCCTAATTATCTTCCTTAACTCTCTCCCTTATTTGATTATTGTCGAGGAAGTATAATAGGGATAATTTAAAAAAAAAATTGATAAATATAAAATATATGTCATATATTTATAATTAATATTAACTCTCTAATTAGATCTTATATTAAGGATCGAATAAATATTAAGTTTATCTTTTTATTAAAAATAGATTAAACCAATTTAATACTTCAAAGTTATATACTTTTCATTCATCTTTCAATTAGTTCACGTGACACTTAATATATTTTTAATAAGGAGGACCATGTATCAACTTTCATTTCAATAGTTAAACAAGTCATATTTTAATTCATCTTACTTTTGAAGATATGGTTAAACAAGTCAAACCACCAGGCTTACGGTTGAATGTTCAGGTAAAAAAGAAGACATATTTCACTTCAATAGTTCAGCATCCTAGTTTTTTTTTTTTTTGGAAGCAACTGATGCAGAACGGGGAAGGGAAAAGGGAGAAGAGAATAGGGAAGAGAGATAGAGAGACTAGAGAGGAGGGAAGCCTAAACGAAAAGAGGGATAAGAGAAAAAACTCAATACTCAATATTCAATTCACAATTGATCATTATTCCATATCGCATCACAAACCCATTCTTTTCTTATGTTTTGCAGCATGATGCATTCTACACAGAACACAAATTGAGCATGAAAAAGTTTATACTCTCTGTTTCTAAAAGGGTAGTGATCACTTATATCTCATCAACATAACTTCCTGAGAAGTATAGCGGCACAATTCAACCGGCGAAGAACAACGAACTGGTTTTCAGGTTTCTGAAACAGGAAGAAACAGAAACGTCAACAAATCAGACTTACGGTTCACTCTTGAAAAATATGACATTTATAAAGTCATTTGCTTCTGGTATTCTTGTTCCTAAAGAGTACATATGGCCTGTAGATGCAAGAAATTATCTAAAGCCATCACATACCTCTTTGGTCTTAGATGCTCAAAAACAGGGATTGCAAATATTTGCTTCAGATTTTGTGAGCGATGTTCCATTAAGCTTCAATTACAGTTATGATCCTCTTGCTGAATACCTCCATTTCATCGATAACGGTGAATTTTCTGTCGATGGCATGTTGTCTGACTTCCTTATAACTCCATCTGAAGCCATTTGGTATGTGATGTTTTTTATTCCATCTGCACGCATCTATTCAATACTACTCCCTCTTTTTCTTTTTATAAGTAACAAATACTTAAATCACATGGATCAAAGCTTTAGTCAAAATTAGTTTAAAATAATAAATATGTCAAAAAAGTTACTTTTTTTCAAACATACCCTTATTTATGAAGATCTACTGTTGTATTTTTTTTCTTTCCTGAAAGAAATTCACATGAAATTCACTGATGATGTACGATGGTGATTTGATAAAATGAGATACTAAATCTTACATTGAATAGAATAAAATGCTCAATAGAGTGTTTAAGTGAGTTAATTTTTTCACCTCAACAACTAATTTTTTGGGTAGAGTTCTTATGATGCTCTTGTTCGTAGTAATTTTGCCCCAGGGTAGCTGTAGACATAATAACACTATAAATGGATAATTAATGGAGACTTGGTAATGTATGTGAGATATAAAGTTATGCTCAATAGTAAATTTAAATGGTTTAATTTTTCCATTTCAATAGCTAAGCCTTTTAGGTAGTTGGATACTATGTTTTGGAAATGTGTTTTGGTGCTTCTGTTTTTCACTTCAGCTACAATGTAGTATTTAAGGGCTTGAAGAAGAAATAAAATTTATTGGATTGGCTTGTGTTTTGAGTACTGGATCAGTTCTATAGCAAATTGAGCGGTATTGTAAAGTTTTTCACCTTTGATTCCTGATTGTTGGAGATATGAGATATTGTATTTGTTAGTTAGTTAATCATTCATAGGCTCTACGGGATATTGTATTCCCATCTAGAGTAAGGCTAACATAGATCCTCGCCTCATGTATAATCCGGAGAGTTTGGGGTTTGGTTACCCCTTAATAAGGGTTTGTTGTCTCATCTAATTAATTAATAAAGATCATTATCTTTTTATTCTTTTTCTTTAAACTGATATCCCCTCATCTCACTATAGGGAACAAATGTCCAAATCTGGGGACAAAACACCTCCTTACATGGCTGCTGCTCGCCCCGGCGGTCTTTTTGAGCTCATCTCCGACAATGACTTGCCGCCGGCCGAGGCTCCACTACCAGTTCTCACAGAACCTGAAGTATCAGAGCCAGCTTCGCCTCCTGTTTCAAAGATAGCCACAAGTTCATCCCCTCCTAACAAAACTAGCTCAGGAGCTTCACTCTCAGGAAATGCACAATCTAAGGTCACTATCTGCATCATTTTTCCTAGCGTGGGCTTCTTTGTTGCTCCTCTTTTGCTTTAAGTGCAATATTATGTTCTTATGTCTCTGTTGTCATGTGAACACAATCCTAAGTACATGTTAAGATATTCTTGCCTGATGAACCTTTTTTGGACCTTTTGATACTATTATATATATATTTTTTTAGTACAAAAAAGTTTTGTTAGGTTCGGCACCAGTCTTCTACTAAGGTCAGGACACAACTCTAGAACTCAGAGAGTGTTTATAGGGGACTGACGAGATCGTCTACTAAAGGAGCCTTTACAACGACAGTGAGAATTAAACTCGCGTCCTTATGAAATACGGGTCTATTCCTTACTATCTGTACTAACTTTCATTAGTTACTATTATATATGATTAGTTTTAATGTGTGTATATTTATTATTATGAGATGAACAAGTTGGGTTCAGATTTGTCAAAATGGAGTGATAATTTCTGTTGCCTCTGATGATCCCAAATGAAATATTTTTCACAGTTGCATAATAGCTGTGTGTAGTTTAGGAAGCAAAAGTATTAGAAAAAATCTCAAAAAATACCTATTTGAATTTTAAAATTTTGTTTACTACAATTTATAAATTATTTATAATTCTTGTAAAGTTATTTATAATTTTTTTTTGTAAAAAGTGTTGATTTAAAATTTTAAAATTTAAATGGGTGTTTTTGAGATTTTTTTAAAGTATTATGATAAATGATAGATGATTAAATGGCTTTTGAAATTCTACAAAAGCTTTGATTTCCATGATGATCATTTGAAAATCTGGCAACACAAACGAATGATGTCTGAAGCAAATATATAGGTTCTCTTCTCATTTTACATAAGTGGATTTGAGAAACCTATGAAATGGGTATGATTTTGGAGGCCAAATGCCCAACATAATTAATTGAACAATCCCATCGTTATTAATTGTCTCAGATGTGTCCATTACATCTGTTGTCTTGCTGTTCTCATGAATGTCAGGTCTTCAGTAGCATAATCATGCTCTTATTGTATTGATTTAAATAAGGAATAGATATAGAAAAAAAGGCAACACACACACACATGTTGTGTAGTTGTATGTATATCTAAGAATGATGTGAGGTGAAGTTGTGCATACTGCATATATCAATCAACATGTTGCCAATTTCTTCATTTCTCTCCATAAGAAATCTTATACGAGGTATCAAAATGGTACTTTAAATGTCACAGCTCGAACCAGAAATCCAAAATTGCTAGTTAGTGGAAAGTAAAATTAATTGAGGAATGCTCTGTAAGAACAAAATTTGATTGAAAATAGAAAGAAAAATAACAGCGACTGCAAAATAATTAAAAGAAAAAATTTGCATAATTTAATCCATTAATTTTATGATGGAACTTTCACAGGAGAAGGTGTTTTGAGTATTTAAGAATAATTTTTTTAATAATCAAGATTAATTTTTAAGACATTCCCTATAAAATCACATAGCTGAAAATTTTGATTACGCACACTTCTCTTTTTTGTCCTTTTAATAAGTCTCAATTAATATTTTTATGTAAATTAAAAAAGTTAGTTTGAATTAATAATTTCTTATAAAAATCTCAAAATTACTATCGGTAAAAGTCATTAATTAAATGAATTTGGTTAATTAGTGGAAAAAATTATAATTTGTGTGGGATATAAGGTGATAAAATTAATGTTATAAACAAAATCTATTTTATTATGAATCATGCAGGATGTCCTTTTAATAAGGACTGAGTCAACTCATGAGGGGTGAAATTTTTCTTCTTCTTTATCAAATTAAAAATGTTTAGATTATTAACCTCTACTCATATTTCAACTCGTTTTTGCCATCCATATGAGATAGCTTCCATTAGCTTGAGACACTTGGATAAGTCTTCTTATGTTTTGTTTGTTTGTTTTTTTCCTTATTAAAATGCTGTTGAATATTTAAAAAAAAAAAAAATTGGATTCAAAATTTGATTAGTCAAATGTTCATATGAACTCTACACGAGAGTATCTTGAAATAAGAGTCAAATTTCATGTCCCCACAAATAAATTAAATTCAAACATAAAAAGTCTTTGAATTCAAGCTTGGAAATACAGCAAGGAATTGCATAGTACCATAAAATGTTTTGTTGATAAAACAGAGAAAAGGGAAAGGTAAGTTCAAAAGGAAAGGCAAAGAGGGGAAGCAAAAGAAAAGCAAAGCATCATGTCATGATTCGCCATATCAAGTATCATCATTCTTTGTATATTACACATTTATTCATTCCATATTTTATTTATTTATTTATTTATTTATTTCTCGTACTCTCTTTACAATTTGACTTCTTTCCCCCCCCTTGCGTCATGCTTTTGCCCTCATGATCTCATCCCTCCATCCCCCAAATTCATTCACTCTTCATCTCCCCATTATCTGTATTTAATAATCTCTCAAACAAAAAATATATTTAATAATCTCTCAAACAAAAAATAGATAACTAATTTATAAAAATTAAATTAGTTATTTATTAAAAAAATATATAATAATTTCTCTAAAGTACCATGTTTAATTATTTATATAGGAAACTACTCCCTTAATAAAAAAAGTGCATTTAATATATAAAATTAATAAGAAGAATTTAAAAAATAAAATGAATTGATGTCTTATATTTATAATAAAAATAAATATATCTACTAGTTTTTATATTATAGGTGCAGAAGGAAGGAAGTTTTATTTTTGTTTCTATGGATTGATTTATTTTAATTTTATTCTGTATGCTAAAATGGTCATTAAAAATGTTATATATATTAACACATATTTTTATTCCAACTTGATATATCATAAATAATAAAATTAAATTAATTAGATTTATATACTTAAGCATCCTGCAATATCCTAGTAGTACAAGACCTACCATTAAAAGAGGGGGGGAAATAATTCGAGTGGAAAAGATGGTGTAAGACTTTTTGTTTTAATTAATAAAGGATCTCAATATTCCTGGAATCAAAATTCAACTATTTGGAATTTCTCATTTGATGATGAAATGAAAGATGTGACTCATATATTAATTAAGAAATTTGTGTGATCATCATGATGACACTAATAATGAAGTTGTTATCCAAATTTATTTAGGGACTTATTATTATATAATCATCAGTTAATTAATATTGATAATAATAATGTTAATATTTAATAATTTCCATGATAATTACTGAAAAGTGAAAACGGTTAAATTAATTGCTTCAACATCACTTTAACCATTTTGCCTTATTTTTTGGAAATTCAGAATCATGCAAAGATTGAGAATTATTGGCCAATATCAACTTTAATTTTGAATTTGGACTTTATATATTTATAGGATGTTTATCTTAGAAACTTTAATTAGCTAAAAAATAAATTTGATGATAATTTTGGTATCCAACTTTTAATTTAGCCATTGAAATAATTATCAAAAAGTAACAAGTCACATGTCAATAAAAATTATCTTATGATTCTTTATGTCTCTGCCATTTTTTAAAAAAAAAATTGCACAAAATTTGTATTTATATTTCATGACTAAAAAAGTAAATTTTAGAAACGAGTTTTTTAATATTATTTTCTTGATCATATTATCATGTATCCAATTTTAGGATTCATATTTTTGTGACTGTCACTTCCAAAAGATGTCTCCTCTTGGACTCAACTAATTCTATATTGATAATTTTAGAAATAATTTTTTATTAAGAAAGATGTTTTTAATTTTTTATAATAATTTAAAATAAATAAAATATTACATTTGATTTAGCTTATGTAGTTTCAACATCAACCATCAATAATTAAATTAAAGGCGGGAGCCAACCATTATGTGAGCTACATCCAACCCACCTAGCTACAAAGTACATTTTAAGTTTGAAAATCAGTTTTAGTTATTCAATTGAACTTATACAATACAATCAATTTAAATTATCAATTTTTAAGCTTATATTTAAAATTATTAAACCGAATATCACAATTTTTTTGATTTACTTTTGGTAGTATATGGGGCTTCAGTTTTGCCTCTAAACTAATCCCGTAATTACACGTGGCAATCATGCAACGGCTGAGATTGTGATTGCCTGGAACCAACATCCTGAGGACGTTATGCTGACGTTGGTACAAAATCAGCGGAAAGTCCTTGAATTCAATTCAATCCCATAATCTCAAGCAAGCCAACTTCCTTTTCTTCCCATTTCCATATTTATTCGTATGTCTTATTTGGCCGCCAAACTTCTCTCTTCTTTTCAATCTTTCTCTCTCCTCTTTCAATGTCACAATCTTCCATCGTCACTTCTTCTTCTTCTATATATATGCTCCAGTGTCCTCCTTTAGCTTCTCACAATTTGAGTTTGCTCCCCAACTGTTTTACAAAATGCCACAAAGAGAAATTTGCAGTTCGGTTACAGAACCACGTTCTGTGGTCAGGAAGTTCTTGGCCAGGCCTCAGCATGAAGGTGTCGGGGCCATTGTTAGAAGAAGCATTGGACGGTAAGCATAATTGCTAATGCCATATTCTTCTTTTTCTTCATTGAAATGAAAAAAAACCATTGAAATTGAGCTTCCTTGACTAATGGGGTTTCTGGGTTTCTTCATGTTTGAGCTATAATTCAATGCTTTCGATGAAGTTTCGATCTCTTTTTGTCGTGCTTTTATTTCATTGGAAAACCTTGAGGCAAGGACCACTTAAGCTTTGTCCTGCATCTTTTCTTCCTTTTTGAGATGGAAACCACTGGACATTGAGGAACTTTTGAGATTTTTTTTCGTATATTAATGGGGTTTCTGGGTTTATTTTTTCAGGTTTGAGCTGAAGCACTTTGATCCATTCCTTGTACTGGATGAATTCTCACGTGGGTATCTCTGTATTATGCTCTGCTTTCTCCAGAAAAGAAAGAAAGAAAGAACAAGCAATCTGTTTATAGTTATTATGACTTGAATTTTCTTTTCTAAGAACACAAATTTTTGAATTCTGCAGTCACTGCCCCAGCTGGCTTTCCTGATCATCCACATAGAGGCTTGCAAATCGTCACTCCTCTGTTTTTTACATTTGTTCTTAATTCATACAAATCTTCTTCTCTGAGATTCTGATTCATTCCCTTCTCTTTCCTCTCTGTGTTTTCTTCTCTATTGCAGGATTTGAGACTGTCACATACATGTTGCAGGTATAGACCAAATTTCTCATTTCACTTCATAAATTTACTCATCAAGCTTCCTATGAAAAAGAAATAGTTATCATCATTGACTTTTCTGGGATCTCAAAAACAGAGTGACAAAAAGATCAGATGTTTGGCTTTCAATCCTACCAGTCTAATAATTTTACAGTATCATCCCAAGCTTTGTTACAAAAGGAAGGTTTTGGAGTAAGAAGTGGGGGAAAAAAATACTGGAATGTTCTTTAACATCAAGTTTACTTTTTACTTTTTAAAAAACTGAACCAATGATATATGAGCTATTAGTTTGTTCATTAGGCGTTGAAGTTTTTAATTTAATTAGTGACCTACTAAAAAAAATATCAGCTGGTCTGTTAGTGGCCAAGCTCTGTGTGCTGGCACGGCAACATACAAGCCATTACTTTATATGCCTGGCTACCAAATGAACCTATTTAATTTAATTAGTGTTATCAAAGTATACAACCATCTAAAGTTGACCTCTAGTTGACAACGATATAATGATTCCGTAAGCAAGAAAATATAAAACAAGATGACAACCCACTTTTTGCTGTCTTGTTTCTTTTCTAGAATAACAAACTCCAGCTTTCTATTTACCCAAAAAAAAAAAAAAACTCCAGCTTTCCTTTTGTGTGTTACTACGTTGTCTACGTCCTGCATGCGTCACATCTACGTTTTTGTTCCAAGAATATAAATATATATAAATAATGATTTATTTAATCCATGTGGGGCTGACAAATTAAATAAGACGATTAAATCTTGGGGATTAACATTCATGGACATACTTAAAATTACTGGTGTAAATGTTTGGGTAATCAGGGAGCTCTGACACATGAAGATTTTGAAGGACACAAAGGAACAATAGAAGCCGGAGATTTGCAGTGGATGACTTCAGGGAGAGGGATAGTCCACTCAGAGATGCCTGCAGCTCAAGGCACCCAAAAGGGCCTACAGCTTTGGATCAACCTCTCTTCCAAACATAAAATGTACGTCCACACCATCTTTTTTATTTCTTCCTTCTTCTCTACGTCTATTATATATATATATATATTGATGGATCAAACAATTATAAAGGAACAAGAGTAACTGATAAGGTTAAGAACAAGTTTATGCACAAGTGAGCATATGGTTGGCGTATTCTAATATTATTTTTTTATTAATTGACTTTAGTTAAAAAAGTCTTGGAGTACTTAAATTGCAATTTAGGCTCATGATGATATATCTTTACGTCACTAGACATCGTCAGTATTTGTTAATTAGCACTTTAGATGGTTACTCTTTGGATATTGCATACTGGGGATGAATCAAAAAGAAAAAGTAAAGTGCATTTTTATACCCTTTGAATATATGTGTGTGTGTGTATATATTATAATAGGTCAATATCACATAAAACTTTATCTCATGATTCCACATCATGGACCATTTCATATACAAAGTAGTGCTTTAGAATAGAGCACCAAATGATGTCAAGTGTGCATATCCATCTGAAATGGCCACCACCATAAACCCCACATTCTATGGTGATGGGTCATGATGGAAACTTCAATAATAAGAGCAACATGTTGGCGATGCTAGTTTCTGAACAACTTCTCTGGTTTTTAAAGAATCTAACATACTTTTTGAAGATTGTTTCTGGGTAAAACAATATATCACAAACAACTTGGCTTGAGTTTTTGTTCTCTCTCTCCTAACTTTTCCTCTTGGCCTGCAGGTTTTCCTGTTAATTACTTACAGTACAATGCTAGCTCTAAAGTCAAATCACTTTACCAACTTTAAAGAACTTTTGTCTGGAAGTAACTTATATGTTCGGGAAATTGCTGAAAAATTTTCAATTATAAAATTTTATTATCTACGTGGATTTAAAATTTATTTAAAGACTCAAGTATAACATATTTTTAGCGGAATTTAACTTTTTTTTAACTATATATAATCTATTTTTAATTATATATAAAATAAAAAATACTTACACATAACTAAAAATATGATATATGCAAGATTGTACACATTAAATATGAGTTGTATATATCCAAAGACTTAAGTCTTTAGGTATCTCTGGACAATAAATTTTATAATGAGAGATTTTTTAACAATTTTCCCTATATACATATTTAAGAACTCATTATAAATCTTGATTGTGATGTCAAATTGTACCAATTTCTGAATTTACAAGCTAAGCTTTGGTTTAACCAATCAATCATTGTGTTCCAACAGGATTGAGCCAAGGTATCAAGAGATGCTTAGTAAGGACATAGCAGAAGCTTCAAAAGATGGAATCAAAGTGAGAGTAATAGCAGGTGAAGCCTTAGGAATAAAGTCTCCTATCCAAACAAGGACTCCAACAATGTACTTAGACTTCACTCTCAAACCAGGATCCCACCTGCAACAACCCATACCAGAATCTTGGAATGCTTTTGTTTATGTGTTGGAAGGAGAGGGCGTGTTTGGCAGCCCTAAATCTCAGCCTGTGACTTCTCATCACATTCTTCTTCTTGGTTCTTCTGGGGATGGCTTGGAGGCTTGGAATAGGTCTGCTAGTAAGGTGGTTCGGTTCATTCTGGTTGGGGGTGAACCGTTGGGTGAGCCTCTGGTTCAGTTTGGACCGTTTGTGATGAACACTCAAGAGGAGATTGATCAAACTGTGAGTGATTTTGAGAACTGTGTTAATGGGTTTGAGAAAGCTAGACATTGGAGATCTGAAGCTGCAATTGGTCTTGATTCTTAGTGTTGCTTTTTGTTTGGTTTCATTTGGAAAATTAGTATATATTTATAGAGAAAAAGGATATAGAAATAAAAGTGGTGTAACCTCTCTCTTACTGGAAATTAAAAGTTTAGAGCCTGCTTGCTTTGTTTAACAATTACCTATAAACAAAAATTGACTTGTTCACCTTATCATTTCATAGAACCCCTTGCTAAAAGAAAAAGAAACCAAGAAAATTCTGGTCTAAGAATCTATTTGAAAAAAATAAGGAAAAATTAATTTGTGAATCCTTATTATATGTTATAATGGATGTGTTGCAATTGGTACAGAGGATTAGCCTATTCAAAAACTACATCACCCCCTCAACTTAAACTAACTACTTTCTTTAATAGAAAGACTTTCATTTAGAGTTGAGAATGTGGGTTGGCCCGCTCAAAACAGGCTAACCCATTTCTAGTTTGCGGGTTGGCGGGGCAGGCTATGCAGCCCGCCTCAAAATAGGCTGGCACTTTGCCAGCTCGAGCCCGCAGCCCGCCCACTTTTTTTTTTAATTTTAATATTTTTAAAAAATTATTTTTAAATTTTTAAAATATTAATAAAAAATTTCTAATGTTATATTAGTATAATAAACAAATTGTTCATATTATACTCTTAAAAATTCATATTTTTTATAAAAAATCTTAAATTTTATAACTATAAATCTAAATAAACATTAATAAAATATTAATCAATTATTATATATCAACAAATAAGTAATCTTTACTAGTAATTGATAATGGAAATATTCAAAATAATATTTGAGTAAAATAAATAATATTATTAATAATTAAAAAAAACGGGCTGGCTGGTTGGCCAGCTTAAAAATAGGCTAGCCCGCCCCAAAGTGGGCTGGAAAAATATCAGCATGTTTTTGACCCGTTTTACCAACTCTACTTTCATTGCCTGAGTTAAAAAAAGAGTTGAATACAAAGTAAAAAATATTACAAGGATTTGATTCAAAATTTGATGAAAATATAAAGAATAGATAGATTAATATTTTAAAAAAAATATTAATATTTTAAAAAAAATATTAATATTTTAAAAAAAAATATTATTCTTTGTATTTAAGTTTACAGTATTTTTTTAATATTTTAAAAAAATATTAATCTATCTATTCTTTATATTTTCATCAAATTTTGAATCAAATCCCTATAATAATACTAAAGAACCTATAAACTTAAATCAAAATTTAATTAAATAGACCTTAATGATGGAAGTTAATTAAAAATGCTTTATAATTTTAAAGCAAGAAAATACTCCTTCCGCTCCTATATAGATATAGATATGATACAAGTAACTTAATCATGAAGATAAAAATATTAATTAAAATTAGTTGAATATAATAAATGTGTAAAAATATATATATTTTAAAATATCTTTATTTATGGAAAAGGAGAAAATGAAAAAGAGAAAATATAGTGATATAATATGAAATCCAATGAGGGCAAAAGCAAGAAAAAATTAATTAAAATTTTAAATATCTTTATAATAAAACTGCCTAGTTGTCTACTTAAAAAATTGTATCTTCTTATTAGTAACTAGTCTATCCCATGATATGGTTAACTTCTCTTACCTGGGCCTAAGGCATCAGTAAGCTCAATAATTTACAGTATTAATCCAGCTCAAAACCAGAATTAGATTGACTTTGACTCCACCATTAAATACTATTGGACCATGGGAGAAGAATTGTGAGGAGTAGGGGAAAAAATGCTAAATTTAAGTCACTACACGTGGCAACACATGATTTGTTATAATAGACGGAGTAGGAACAGGACGCGTCTTCCTTCCCCATTCGTTCTTTCCTCGGTAAGTCGTGAGTCAAACCGGAATTGTCTTGCGACGACTTATTACGGTGTTCGTCGCCTCCACCGCTATCAGGAAAACTGAGAGAGGAGAGAGAGAGAGAGAAGCCATGAACAGAAGAAACAGTATTCTTCTGAAGATCATCATCCTCCTCTTCGCCCTCAACTCTCTCTCCCTCTTCCTCTACTTCACCTCCTACTACTCCTCCACCAAACCTTCACTTCCCAGACCCTTACTCTATAACCATCGAACCCAAACACAATTCTTGAAACCTTGGCCTATCCTCCCCTCTTACCTCCCCTGGACCCAACCCTTCACCAATTCTGCTGATTTCCGCTCCTGCGAAGCCTATTTTGGTAACGGCTTCACTCATCGCCTCGATCCCTTTACCTCCAACAGTTCCGCGGGCGGCGGCGGAGGATGGTTTCGGTGTTGGTACAGCGATACGTTGAGGAGCTCGATATGCGAGGGAGGGAAGCTTCGAATGGTGCCGGAGAGGATACAGATGTCAATGGGAGGCGAGGACTTGAAGGAGGTATTGGGGAGGAAAGAGGAGGATGAACTCCCTGTGTTTCAGAACGGTGCGTTTGAGATTCACGGACGGGAAGGGCTTAGTGAAGAGAAGCAGCTCGTGAGCCGAGAGTTCTTGGATGATTATGTTCCGAGGGGCGAGGTTCTGAGGCATGCAATGCGCGATTTGATCAGTTCGATCAGGGTAGTTGGTGAGAAGGACTTCGCTTGCGATGAGGTTATAGTGATTCATTGGTTTTCACTTTTTGATTCCAACTTTGACATAACAAATTTGAAACTTGATTTAATCGATTGGGAATGGTGATTACCTGATTGCTGTGTGATTGCATTATTGTTATCTCATATGCCTCAAGTGGTGTACATATAATGCTGTGTGATTGCTAAGACGAAAGGATTTGATTGCAAATTTTTATTTGGATGTATTGAAAGACAGTATTGATTCAGTTTAGAGCACAGGGATTAAATTAGGACTTCTAAAAATACTAACAACATGTCTAGTAATGCAAAACATGGAAATCGGTATTCTTTATTTAAGTCTGACTTCAGTTAGTTAAGTTCCCATTGAATATAAAGGGAAAGCATTTATTTTGGTAGGACCTGATCAATGAGGATCTAGTGGAATGATGAGTCAAAGTTGTTCAATAGCTCCTATGATTGAGGAGGTTAAAGATGATGGTATTTTTGTTAATTTCTGTCTTGTTGAACTCTATCCTTTGTTGTGTGACTTCTGCTTGCCTGATTCTGATTTGAACTTGCAGTGGATTGAGGAGCCAACACTTCTTGTGACACGCTATGAGTATGCAAATCTTTTTCACACTGTTACAGACTGGTACAATGCATATGTTTCTTCTAGAGTCACTGGCTTGCCAAATCGTCCTCGTTTGATCTTTGTAGATGGCCACTGCACGGTATGCATGATCAGATTTGGTCATTATGTTTCCAGTTTATAGTTCTTATGCAACTAGCTTCTTGAGATTTGTGTATTTTTGTCCACTGTCCATTATGTATTATCTAGTTCCTCATCCTGTGAAAGGATTGGTTATTTCCTTTTCATCTTCCACACAATTGCTTAAAAGCTTTGAATTAACTACTTTCTTCCTGTTGTTAAACATTTCAGACACCCCTAGAAGAGACATGGAAGGCATTATTCTCGAGTATCGGATATGCTAAAAACCACAGTGGTTCAGTTTGTTTTCGTCATGCTATTCTCTCACCTTTGGGATATGAAAATGCTCTATTTAAAGGACTAACGGAAGATATAAATTGTGATGCAGCATCTGCGCTTCCCTTATGGCAAAACCCTAATAATCTCAAAACTGCACGTCTATCTGAGTTTGGAGAGATGATTAGAGCAGCTTTTGAGTTACCCTTAAACCAACACCACATTAGAAAACCAACCTTTGGTTACAATGTCCTTTTTGTTCGCCGGGAAGATTATTTAGCTCATCCTCGTCATGGCGGCAAAATCGAATCAAGACTTACCAATGAGGCAGAAGTCTTTAACTCATTGAAGATTTGGGTATCTAGCTATGAAGGATGCAAAATCAACCTTGTGAATGGATTGTTTGCACACATGTCAATGAAAGAGCAGGTACAAGCCATTCAAGATGCATCGGTAATCATCGGCGCTCACGGTGCCGGTCTAACTCACATCGTATCTGCATTGCCTAAAACCGTGATTCTCGAGATAATTAGCAGCATGTTCAGGCGGCCACATTTTCAGTTGATCTCTAGGTGGAAAGGGTTGGAGTATCATGCTATAAACCTTTCTGGTTCATATGCAAAGCCTCAGGATGTTATCAATGAGCTGAGAAGGATAATGAAAAGCCTTGGATGTTAAGGGTTTTGGTGGTTTTTGACTGGAATTTTTAATCTAGTTGAGGGAATTATATCAGTTTTGCTCTTGGTAGAGCTATAACGGAAGGGGTATGCTAACTTGCAGCATCATTCTTTGTAATTTTGTTTATAGCTCTATATTACGATAGATTAGTGCTTGTTTTTTTTTTGTCCAGAGTGCTAATTGGAGAATCTAATAATACAATTAAATCGATGTATGAACAATATGCTTTAAAGTTCAAATGTTTTTGAAAACTTACTTGGGTCTACTTTTTAAAAAAATATATTAAAATATATATTATACTAATCATCTTTATATTTGTGTATTGCAATCATAAACAATATTTAGTGTTTTTGAAATAGTGAAATAAAATATATTTAACATTTTTTTAAAAAAGGCTCAACCCTTTAAATCTTTTCTATTAATAAAATTGACGTTCATACTATATTTTTTTTTCAAAAAATTAAGATGATATAGTTATGATAAAATTTAAGTCAAATTGTTTATATATATATATTATATTAAGTTTATAGATAAGTTTATAAGTGTAATATATATTTTAACTACTAATATAAAATAACAAAACTTCATATAAAAATTTATAAATTTTAATTTTAATAATTAATAATAGTTAAATAACAAATATTCAATTAACATTTACAAATTTTAATTTATATTATAAGAGATTATACACAAATTTATAAGTGTTTCATAGATGAATTTATAAATATGTATAAATATTTTAATAATTGACAACAGTAAAATAGTAAGTGTAATTAAAAAATTTAACTTAAGTTTTGTCCAAATAATTATTCCTATTATATTAAAAGATAAAAACTAATTTCAAATGGATGTTTAACAATATTTTAACAGCATTTATTATTATACTAATAAAAATTAAATCCTAATTCTATATTGTATAAAAAGTTATTTGTCCGAGACTGACAAAAAAGCATTAAAACAAATGTTCTTAAAATACCGTAAGTTAAGCATTATTCTAACACAACAAATATAATTTAATTAAAAAAATGGCCATAATTCAAATTCACCGGAAAAAACAATGCTTATAGGATTGGAAGGAGAATGAGAAGAATGGAGGAATCTTTTTGGCTCATACGTGTAAGTCGACAAGGAATGTTTTCTGAAGGCAAAAACATAAAAATTAAAATACAAAAGAGGAGAGAATATGATGCTTTCTCTAGAATGTGAATCTTGCCTTGCTTGTCCACATGGACTGCCTTATGAAACATTGTGATTTGCAGACTCAGCGTTTCGAAAAAAAAAGGTAAAAAATAGAACATCAACCTTGCGTTGTAGCGAAGGAAGCGTCTTTTTTTTTTTTTTTTTGATAGTACGAAGGAAGCATCTTTATTGTAGTAACTCTTCTACCTTCACCCCCTTAAGCTATTGTTGCAGCATTTAAGTCTGCAAAATCCAAGAGCAAGCTCTGAAATCAGTAGATCATGGCATTTCCAGAATCGCCTTTGGTTTCTTCGAACGAGGTCGAAGCTGCTTTTACTGAGTTCGGTATGTGAAAGTTCCCTTCGTCATATATATCATTCGGGTGTATTTTTGAAGTATGGGTGTTTCAAAGTAGTCACTTTTGAACCCATTACGTTGAAAAATTTTAAGATAAGTAAAGTAGCTCTTATCTCAGAGATATCGATTGGTAGAAAAGTTGGGTGAATATGATAAAAAAAATGTTGCTTTCTTTCTTTCTTCCTTCCTTTTTTGTTTTGTTTCCCCTTACCCTTTCTTCAGAGTCCAGAGTGAAAAGGGACAGCAAAAAATTTACTTTGTTTGAGGCTCTTCTTTATATTTGAACTCTACTTAAACTTTGAGGGTTACGGCTTAGTTGAAGGTTTCACTAGGGTCCTTACTTACTTGAAAAAGTGACATTTCTACTACTACCAAGGTCCCTCTTCAGTTAAAAGGATTACATTTATGCTTGCAAATTTACTTTTTATGTTAAGAGTCCATTCAATTGTTCTTCATTTGCATACTTGACAACACTTCTATGACAATATTCATGACTTGCATTATAGATTTTGAGCATGTGGTGCATGACATGACTATTTGAATAATTTTTTAGTCTTGAATTTTCTTGTTTCAACATGAATTCACATTTTGCTCCTGCTATTGCCAAAAAGCTAGGGGATTTAACCACAATTACTACCACCCCTTTCACCTGGCAATACTCAAAGGTGATTGGGAATCTGCGAGGGTATTCTTGGAGCGTGACCCGAATGCAGTGACAGCAAAGATCACCACAGTTGCCAGGACTGCACTACATGTGGCAGCTGTAGCAGGGCAATGGAAACTTGTGGAGAACTTGGTGCAGCAAATGCCGGTAGAAGCTCTTGCCGAGGTAGACTTAATGGGATGTACTGCCCTGCACTATGTTGCATTGGGTGGAAATATAACAGCTGCTAAGGCCTTGGTGACCAAGAATCCTTCTCTGACACAAATAACTGATTTTGAAGGATTCTCTCCTTTTGCCTATGCAATTACCTCTTCTACAAGTAAAGAGTTGGTATGGTACCTTGCTTTGGTTACTACAGATGAGAGACCTGCCTGTCCATTCTCCGGTCCTTCTGCTAGTCGTCTCATTGCTTTGCTTACTGCTGCAGGATTTCATGGTAATTGAAACGCTTTTCTGGATAATTTGTGACTATTTATGTTTTTAGAATGTGAGGGTGAGCCTCAGAGTAACGATAAAATTATTGCCATATGGCCTGGAGGTCATAGGTTCAAAACTTCAAATCTTGGAAACAACATCTCCAGTTGTGGAGGTAAGGTTGCGTACATCTATCCCTCCCTAGACCCTACCTTGTGGGAACTTTGTACACCAGACTGCCTTTTGTTTTATTTTTTTAGAATTTCTGGTTGATATGAATAATGTAATGGAGATATTTGAGTGTCATAACATGTTACCTCATGTTAGCCAACCAACTTTGACAGCATTTGAGTCAGCAATCAAAAAGGATAAAAAACATTGGCTGAGACCGCAATTGCCTTTTAATGATGTATCAATAGGGTTAGATTCATGTTCTTGAAAATAATTAGATGAGAAGGTACTTGACTTGCATGCCCTTTGTTTCAGATTTGACCAAATCACAAATTTAACTTTAGCAAAAGGAATTTTTTTTGGAGTTTTTCAGTGATTGATTGCAAAGCTAAACTTTTATGCATACTTTCTCTTGCTTCTTTTCATAATTATGCTCTTTCTAATGCGCAGATATCACTCTGTTTCTTCTCCAGCGCTATCCCAACTTGGCCACTGTGGCAGACTCAAATGGGAGTGTTATATTCAATGTTTTGTCGAAAATGCCATCAGACTTCCAAAGTGGAAGTAAGCTTGGGATTTTGGGAAGGTTCATTTATCATTGTGAGTACACATTTTGGCATAATTCTTTCTTCTCTTTCCAAGCTTCATTTTGGTTCTTTCCCTTTATGAAATTTAACATTCTTCTTCTACTATTACACTAGTTGTTCCAGTGGAACTTGATCATTTACAGCCGAGAGGAGATTCAAAGGATCTTCATGATGCATCAAGCAATAGTTTCGTCTGGAAAACCATTGAGAACCTGGGTATGTTTTTTTGGGAAAGTCAATAAAAAGTTACTTTTTGGAAATTTTATTGGATAGAAGAACCTGATTTGTTTCATACACAGAATATCTGTACTTGAACTCAAGTCCTTCTCTAGCTAATAAAATTTTCAAACAGGAACTTTTAACCGATTTTCCCATATTTTTTTAATGTAATAGAAGTACATTTTCAAAGATCATCAAGATCCATTCTTAGCCTCAATTTTCTATGTAACTAAATTTGTACCTGCAGTTCCAAGCATAAAGCTAGTAAGAGACACAAAGTTGAGACATAAATCTGCTGAGAGATTGGTAGAATATGTTTGTTCACAAGCTTTAATCATGAACAACTCCTTATTCTGGCAGTCTTTCATCAGTGCGGACATTTTGTACAATACAATATCATCTGGGATAGTTGAAATTTTAAGGATATGTTTCCAATTCTTTCCTGATTTGATTTGGACTAAGATGCCAAATGAAGGATATATAATGCAAGTTGCCATTAAGAATCGGCAAGAAAAGGTCTTCAGCCTTTTGTGTAAGATACCAATTGGTAAGCTGTTAGTTTTGGTGGTAGATGAATCACAAAACACCACATCTCATCTTGCAGCAAGGTTGACTTCTTCTTCTCAACTAGCATCGATTTCCGGTGCAGCATTTCAGATGCAAAAAGAGTTACAATGGTTTAAGGTATGTTTAGTCTTGTAATTCACCTCCTTATAGGCTTTCAAAGTTTAATTTCTCACAGATACCAATAATGGGATTATCCCTTTCATGCTTAACAAGAAGGGGAACGAAAGAAAACAAACAAAATGTCCAAATTTCAAAGATCAAATCAATTTACTCCTCTTGTCCTAAATGTAGAAATTAGTTGGGAATTGATTTTGATCTTAAATGTAATACCTTAATCCATTTTATCTCTCATATTTATCTTTTTCCCCTCTAACTACTCTTATTGATATTCCCTCAACAATAGAATCGATCAACTTCAAATAGTTACAACTTGTTACGTAAGGGTATTTTGGAAAAATCTGGTTACATTTATTACAATTAATTAATTTACCTAACTTATTTAATTTACTCAAATTAGTTAAGAGACTTTTACATTAAAGACCGCAAGAGTATTAATAAGCAAAGGATAACAATTACAATTGAATAGACACATTTAAAGATAAGGAATGGGGATACTGGCTAAGAAAATCCTAAGCATGGAAGGTTTTCTGTTTTTCAAATTCATATTTAGATCCTAAGTTCTTTAATTGACCAACTAAAAACCCAAATCACCAATTAATAATTAGATGGAGAGATATGTGAACATTATCTGTTTGAAAATTTTATTAGCTAGAAAAATCTGAGTTTGAGTATTGATATTTTCTGTGTATGAAAACATATCAGGCTTTTTTGACTAATAAAATTTTCAAATAGGGATTTTTCTTTTCCTAATTATATTGTTAGATGGCAAAGCAAATAATAAATATATCTTCTTATACCGCATTTCCCTTGTAGGAAGTGGAGAAATTGGACCATCCTCTTCATAAGCAAGTTAAAAACCAAGAGGGGAAAACAGCTTGGCAGATATTCAAGGATGAGCATAAGGGTTTGCTTGAACAAGGAGAGAAGTGGATGAAAGATACATCAAACTCAAGTATGTTAGTGGCAGCTCTTATTGCCACTGTTGCTTTTGCTGCCACTATCACTGTCCCTGGAGGCAATGACCAAATCAAAGGGATCCCAATATTCTTGAAGGATAAAACATTCATGGTGTTTGCTGTCTCAGATGCACTAGCTTTATTTTCCTCTGCAACTTCCATTTTCATGTTTTTATCGATCTTAACTGCGTACTACGCCGAAGAAGATTTCCTCAAGACCCTGCCTAGGAAAATGATTTTGGCGTTGGCCTCTCTATTCTTATCTATAGCAACTATACTGATAGCTTTTGGGGCAGCTCTTTCTTTGGCACTTAGGGAAAGACTCAAATGGGTGCCAATTCCAATTACTCTTATGGCTTGTCTCCCACTTGCTCTATTTGCAGTGCTCCAAGTTCCTTTGTTCGTTCGAATGATCGTATCAACTTACGGACAAGCAATTTGTCACCCTCAAGATCTCTGGTAGAACTTTCTCAGTGTCTGCTAGAGAAATAAGTGTAAAAACCCTTGTGCAATAGTTAATGCATCACTAACATTGGTCACCAAAGTTGGTGCTGGTCCAAGAAGTTTCAGAGGTCACAAATGTGTTCCAAGTTCTAACAGCTTGAAAATGCAAGTAAGCAATAGGAACTCTAGTTAAGAATGTAAAGAAATATCACTATTGTATATAGGATATGCACTGAAAAGAATGAAATCAGCTTTAGCTGCTTTACTCTTCCTTCCATGTTGATTATGATTATAATGCAAAGGAATATAGGCTCCATTACGTTTTAGAAAACATTCCTCAGATAGGCTTGAAACTTAGTCTGACTTAATACAACATATCTGGTTTTGTTATATACCAGCAAGCTCAACAATTCTCTCTTTGCACGTAACAACTTCAAATTATATACAGGATGTTTACATAGAGCCTGATTGAAATGGTGAATCTAGTTCTCTTCCTAAAGAGTACAAAAACAATGTAAGAAAAAGTGGCAACTAATCTTCAATGGCAGATCCGTACATATTAATATTTTCAATCATAATGTGACCGCTCTAGTAAGTGAGAGGCTAGGGATTTAATGTGGTTTATAATCTTATACCATTATTGCATATCCTTTTAAATAAAAAAAAGAATAAATTTGCTCCTCACTAAAAAGTGTTAGAAGAAGAATTTTTAATTAAAAGCTAGTCAGAATAATTTATTATATGAGTTTAAATATTATTGTTAATATAAAATTTTTATTAGGGAATGATTTATAAATATTCTGAGCTGAGAGACTTGTCTCATCTGATGAGCTCTCCGCCCAAGCCCCAACTTTCATAAAATTATTTAGATAAAAAAAATAGTTTATTACAGTCAACGACTAAGATGTTATTATAATAACTCATGCGGCGTCGTTTCATTGCAGATGAAGAGAAGCAGCATCATTTCTCAATGCAGACTTTCAAGGCCCCGAATGTCCATAGTCTGCTCATTTGATGCTGTGTGTGAATGTTGGCTGTCGTCAACCAGCTCCATAGGTCCCCGGGACGAGGATTAACAAATACGAACCCCTTGCCATGCGTGTGCTCTTCAAAGTTGGAAGCTGTTTCATCCCAAAAAACTCGTCAACTTTGTATTCCACTCACCCCCACTACCTCCCTCACCAACTCATCACCCTCCCCACCAAAATCTCAACTTTCCAATCTCTACTTCAATTCCACGCAATTACCGTCACTACTGGCAACTCCAATAATGTCTTCATCGCGTCCAAGCCCATATCTCTCTATGATTCCTTCAGCCACCCCACTTCCTCCACTATGGTATTTCATTCACTTGATGATTCCAAGGAAATCTTTGCTTGGAACTCCATTGTCAAATGCCATTTCTCCCATGGCAATTTTTCTCAAGCTCTTAGCTTCTACTTCCAAATGCGAGATTCCGCTGTTTTGCCTAATAGCTTCACCATCCCCATGGTTGTTTCTGCGTGCGCAGAGCTGATGTTGCTAGACTATGGGAAAAACGTTCATGGGTTGTCTGCCAAGCTTGGGCTTTTTGCTGATGGGTCTGCAGTAGTTCATCTTTTGTGTCCTTGTATTCCAGGTGTGGCCAACTGAATGATGCATCTCACGTGTTTGGGGAAATTCCTATGAAAGATGTGGTTGCTTGGACTACGCTTGTAATAGGGTATGTGCAAAATGGGGAGAGTGAGAAGGGGTTGAATTGTCTTTGTGAGATGCATAGGATTGGTGAAGTTGATGTGAAGCCCAACTTTAGAACATTGGAGGGTGGATTTCAAGCTTGTGGGAATCTGGGTGCTCTTTCAGAAGGCAGATGTTTACACGGGTTAGTGTTAAAAAATGGAATTGGATGCTGACAAGTCATACAATCTTCAATTTTGTCCTTGTTTTGCAAATGTGGGACTCCCCAAGAAGCTTATCAATCCTTTTGTCAATTAATTAACAAAGATCTACTGTCATGGACATCAGTCATTGGTAATTTTGCAAGCCTTGGGTTGATGACCAAATGTGTAAGATTTTTCTGTGAAATGCAAGAAAAACAAATATGTCCTGATGGAATTGTCATTAGCTGCATCCTTTTAGGTTTCAGTAATTCCATGAATATATGTGAAGCAAAAGCGTTTCATGGGTTAATCATAAGGAGATATTATGCATCTGATGTGATAGTTCACAATACGTTATTGTCTATGTACTGCAAATTTGGAATGTTAAGCTTAGCTGAGAGGCTTTTCCACAGGGATAAACAGAGCCTAGAGTGCTGGAACTCAATAGTTATTGGCTATGGTAGAATAGGTAGGAGTGTGAAGTGTATTGAAATCTTCAGGGAGATGCAATATTTAAGTATTCATTCTGAATCAAACAGCTTAGTTTCTGCAATTGCTTCTTGTACTCAGCTAGGAGCAACCAAAATAGGAAGGTCAATCCATTGCAACGTAATAAAGAATTTTATGGATGACAATGTCTCAGTGGCCAATTCACTGGTAGACATGTATGGAAAATGTGGAAAGATGGCTTTTGCTTGGAGAATATTTGATAGGATGGAGAGGGATGTTATCTCATGGAACACCCTGCTATCATCTCTTGTTCAATCTGGGCATCACCACGAGGCTATAGACCTATTTAATAAAATGGTTTTAGAAGACCAAAAGCCAAATACAGCCACCCTAGTTGTTATTCTTTCGGCTTGTTCTCACCTCGCATCTATGGAGGAAGGTGTAAGAGTGATACGACTCTGAAAAAGCACAAGACAATGCTCACATATTCCATGCGCAAGAAGAAGAACGTTATTTCAGCTTAGCTTAATTTTGACTTAGTCTTCTTTTTGAGAACTAGTCAGCTTAATTTATTTATTTAAATAATTAGGCATATTATAGGAAGCTTAGTTTAATTTATTTATTTAAATAATTAGGCATATTATAGGAAGCTTAGTTGTGATCCCACGACTTTAGCAACCGTTGCCATTTCCCGAGAAAATGTAGGGAACCGCTTTCAAATTTGTTACTGCATCTTCTATATTTATTGCCTTGGCCAGTTCTAGAGAGGCATCGAATAAACTGGATCTTTTATCCACTTTGAGATTCTCTGGGCTTCTTTCTAAATTTCTGGTTAGATCCTTACTTAGAAATTGAGATTGAAGAGTTATTTTACTTTTCCAGCACCTGTTTATACTCACACAGTTTTCTAATCCTATCATTTTGGTATCAAAGCCGGTTTTTGTTTCCACGATGGTGCGCACTCGAGCGTCTATGGAGGAAGTACCTGAAGAACAAGTGGCCACAAATGACAGCGGCAACAATGCTCCCCGAAACGACCCATTAGCTGCTCTCGTGGCTAAACTGGATATCCTCCTCATGCGAAAATGGATTTCCCCTCCTTTTCTGGAGGAGACCCGAGGGGATGGCTATTGAAGGCAGAGAAGTATTTTAGATACTACGAGACGCCAGAGGACGACAAGGTGGACATCGCCGCGATGCACTTGGAAGGCGATGCTCTGGACCTTTTCTCGTGGGTAATTTCTGAACGCACGGTGCTTTACTGGGATGAATTGGTGCGAATTTTACAGGAACATTATGGCCCCCCTGAATGTCAAAACCCAGACGAGTACCTCTGTAGCATCAAACAGACGAACTCGGTGCAGGAGTATCGCATGGAGTGGGCAAGGCGTGTAGCAAGAGTGAGGAATTGGCCGGACCATTGTTTACTGGGGATTTTTCTTAATGGATTGAAGGAAGAATTACGCTCTGAAGTAAGAATCCACAAGCCGAGAACGGTATATCGAGCAACCAGCCTCGCCCTGGAACTTGAGAAAAAATCTCAGTCGCTTAAACACACCAGGCACGGACTCTTTTCCGGTTCAAGCCAACCCACTCAGACACCCCCCTCGAACCGGACCACCTGTCCCCCCAACCCGGTTCACTTAAACAACCAGACCGGCCTTTCTCATACAGGAGCAACTTCTGTATCTAACGCCATAGGACGAACTCAACCTTGGGACTCTACGCGATAGCAGAGGCGAGACAAAGGGTTGTGTTTCCGTTGTGGAGAACCCTTCCGACCAGGACATAGGTGTGCCTCTTCCTCTTTTTCTCTAATGGAGGTTGACGCTGCTGGGAACCCGATCGCCGAGGAGACCGAGATGCTGCCTGAAGACGACGAGGTAGTGGAAGAGGCAGAAATCTCTTTCAATGCCATTCTGGGTGGAGAGTCGGCTACAACCATGAAGCTACAGGCATCGATTTTGGGCTGTATGGTGTTATGCTTGGTAGATAGCGGATCCACGCATAATTTCATCTCAGAAACGTTAGTCCACCAACTCAAATTACCCACAATGACTATTCCAACGCTGGGGGTGTAGATTGGTGACGGACGAATTGTTCATTGTCGTCAAATCTGTAAGAATTTGAGTCTAAAACTACCAGGGTTGACCCTTACCCAAGATTTTTATCCCTTCTCGCTCTCGGGTACTGATGCAGTTCTGGGCATTAAATGGTTAGCTTCTCTAAACACCATCCAAGCCAATTGGAATGAGATGTTTTTAATTTTTTGGGTGGACGGCAAGCGTTATAAACTGCAAGGTATTCCCAAACTCACTAATACAGAGGTATGCCTCCGTTCTATGAGCATGACCGAAGGCACACCTCAGGTCAACTTGGAACCTATCCTCCTTGAATTTGCGCCTTTATTTGATGAACCTACAACGCTTCCACCGTTCAGGAATTGCTGCCACAGTATCAACCTCATTCCTGGGGCCATTCCGCCAAATTTGAGGCCTTATCGGCAGCCTTATTCACATAAAAATGAGATTGAGAGGCAAGTTGACGAATTGCTGCAAAAAGGATTTATTCGTCCTAGCAACAGTCCTTTTGCAAGTCCTGTCCTGCTCGTTAAGAAGAAAGATGAGACTTGGCGCATGTGTGGGACTACAGGGCTCTCAACAAGCTTACCGTGCCAGATAAGTACCCTATTCCCAATATTGATGAGTTATTAGATGAATTGCATGGCGCCGCATACTTCTCAAAATTTGACCTTCGCTCCGGCTACCATCAGATTAGAGTTTCAACTGCGGATATTCACAAAACTGCTTTTAAAACTCATAATGGCCACTATGAATTTGAGGTAATGCCATTTGGATTGACAAATGCCCCGGCTACTTTCCAAGCTGCTATGAATGATCTCTTTAGACCTTATTTGCGAAAATTTGTCTTAGTTTTCTTTGACGACATATTGGTCTATAGTAAAACTGCTCTAGAACATGAAGCACATTTGTGTTGGGTATTAAAAGCTTTACAAAAACACTCGTATTATTTGAATTCAAAGAAATGTGATTTGGGCAGGACTCGCGTTTCCTTTTTGGGGCATAGAATTTCAGCACAGGGGGTGGAGACACATTATGACAAGATTGAAGCAGTCCGTAATTGGCCTGTCCCAACCTCTGTCACGGAGTTAAGAGGATTCTTGGGATTTACAGGGTACTACAGGAGGTTTGTGCAAAATTATGGCAAGCTCGCTAGACCATTGACCGATCTAACAAAGAAAAATGCTTTTCTATGGTCCCCTGTGGCTCAACAAGCTTTTGAGAAGCTCAAGTTAGCAATGGTAACAACTCCTGTTCTTAAACTTCCTGATTTCTCAGCAGAATTTATTGTTGAATACGACGCTTCGATGGAAAGGGTAGGAGCTATCTTGATTCAACAAGGCCATCCTGTTGCTTTTTACAGCAAGGGCTTCTCATTCTCCAATCGCTACAAATCAGCATATGACAGAGAACTTTTGGCTATAGTTTTGGCCCTTTTCCATTGGCGTCATTTCACAGTAAGGACCGACCACCATAGTTTGAAGAATCTATTAGGCCAACACACTCTCACCAATAGTCAGCAGCGTCTCATTCTTAAGTTACTTCCTTTTGACTTCACGATTGTATACAAGGCTGGCAGGGATAATGAGGGGGCTGATGCATTATCCAGGAAGCCCCAACATGCTGATCTTTTACATTTAGTGGTCTCTATACCGCTTGACTATCTCAGCTTGGAAGAAGCACTGCGGCAGGATGCCTTCACAGCACCGATCATAGCATCTTTGCAAAAGGATCCTTATTCAAGACCTGATTACTCGCTGGTGCAATAGAAACTGTACTACAAAGGTCGACTAGTCATTCCACGGAGTTCTCCCATTCGTGCCGAGTTACTGGAAGAAGAACATGTAACACCATCAGGAGGTCATGGGGGCTTTCTCAAGACCTTAAAGAAGTTCTCCGAAACAGTGTTCTGGCCCCAAATGAAGAATGATGTAAAAACACTTGTACAACAGTGCTTTATTTGCCAGAAAAATAAATATGAGACATTATCTCCAGGGGGTTTACTACAACCTCTACCTATTCCCCAACGGATTTGGGAGGATATCTCATTGGACTTCATTGTGGGCCTACCCAGGTCTAACCATTTTGATTCCATCTTAGTGGTAGTAGATCGTCTGAGCAAGTACTGTCATTTTATACCATTATGCCACCTATAGGAAGAGGGGACACGACAGAACACTTACAGAGCAATGGAGGAATGGTAATTCACTTCTGTACATTCATCTATGCTGATTACACATATATACACTTGAACACATAAACGGATGAGCGTAATACATGGAGAGAATCAAGGAACACATTTAATGCATACAATCAGATCATATTCCCATAATCTTGACTAATTAATTCCTGAAATCCCTCTTAATTAATTCAGATATCTCCTACACTCCCCCTCAAGTTGGAGCATAGATATTAGTCATGTCCAACTTGCGGATTAGATACTCAAATTTATCTTGAGTCAATCCCTTTGTGAGCACATCTGCTGTTTGTTCTTTGGAGCGAATATATTTCAGTTCAATCATCCCAGCATCAATCTTCTCTCTTATGAAGTATCTATCTATCTCCACATGCTTTGTTCTGTCATGCTGGACTGGATTGTGTGACATACTGATAGCTGCCATGTTATCTGAGTGTAGCCGGATAGGTAATTCTGTTAACATCCCCAATTCTTCTAGTACTCGTTTTACCCATAGGCCTTCACATATTCCTAGAGCTATGGCTCTGAACTCAGCTTCGGCACTACTTCTAGCTACCACACTTTGTTTTTTACTGCGCCACGTGACTAAGTTTCCCCATACGTAGGTAACATAGCCCGAGGTTGATCTTCTATCGTCTTGATCACCTGCCCAATCAGCATCCGTGAGTATCTCTACATTTCTCCTATCGGATTTTTTGAATAGAAGACCTAGGCCAGGTGAGCCTTTCAGATATCTGAGAATTCTGTAAACTTCATTTAGATGCTTTTGTCTGGGGTTGTGAGAGTGTTGACTCACAACACTGACAGCATAGGCAATATCTGGCCTTGTGTGGGATAGGTAAATCAGTTTTCCTACCATACGCTGATATCTTCCTATATCTACCTCCTTTCCCAGATCATCATCCTCTCTAATCTTGTCGACCCTGATAGGAGTATCGCTAGGTCTACATCCCAGCATACCTGTTTCTTGTAGGAGATCTAGTATGTATTTTTTCTGCGAGATGTTGATTCCTTTCGCAGACCTGGCCACTTCCATTCCTAAGAAGTATTTCATTTTTCCCAGATCCTTCACTTGGAATTCCTGGTTAAGAGCCTTTTTAATTTTATCAATCTCTATTAGATTGTCACCTGTGAGAATGATGTCATCTACATACACTGCTAAAACAGTAAGTTTCCCATTTGTATGTTTGAAGAACATAGTGTGATCACTTTGTCCCTGTATGTAGCCTTGGTCTTTCATTACTCTAGTGAATCTTTCAAACCATGCTCGAGAAGACTGTTTCAATCCATATAGTGCCTTTTTCAACTTGCATACTTGTCCTTCCTTCTTTCCAGTAAATCCGGGAGGCATCTTCATATATACTTCCTCCTTCAACTTTCCATTTAAGAATGCATTCTTGACATCCATCTGATGTAGGGGCCAGTCCAAATTAGCAGCAACCGATAGAAGGATTCTGATGGTGTTCAATTTCGCCACTGGTGCAAACGTTTCGGTGTAATCCATACCATAAACTTGGGTAAAACCCTTGGCCACTAGACGTGCTTTGTATTTGTCGAGGCTTCCATCTGCAAGATATTTCGGGGTGAATACCCATTTACAACCAACTGCTTTCTTGCCTTTTGGTAACTCAGCTACTTCCCATGTTTCATTGCTTTCCAGTGCCTTCATCTCTTCCATGACTGCTTGTCTCCATTCAGGACTTGCCAAGGCTTCATGGATATTTGCTGGTATTCTGAGTTGATCAAGGTGAGAGACAAAAGTATGGTCTTTAGATGATAAGGCCTGGTAAGAGACAAACCTTTCTATGGGGTGCCTGGTACATGCTCTTTGTGGTTTTCTGACTGCTATTGGAAGTTCAAGATCATCATTTTGGACTTGAGTGTGTTCAAGATCTGCACCTGGTTCAGACTCTTGGTGTGCATCATTGACTGGAGAAGCATTACCTGTCGTGTTCCTTCGGGTATACACTTGTCCCCACTTGTTAGTTTCTCCCCCTGAACTAGTTTGTCCTTCAACTTCCTCAGGTTTCTCTTGTGGTGGGTTGTCAAAGGTATAGATGTGGTCAGGTTCAAGGTGAAGGCATAGGGATTGGGGTTCAGGTTCATTGTGATGTTTCTGAGGGTCACTCCAATACTCCCCCTGAGCCGAAGAAGAGGGATAGAAGGGTATGGTCTCATGAAAAGTGATGTCGCATGTGACATATAGACGTTTGGCCACAGGGTCAAAGCATTTATACCCCTTTTGGGTACTTGCAGGGCCTAGGAAAATGCATTTGGCAGCTTTGGGGTCAAGTTTGGAGGCATGGTGTAGATGAACAAAGGCAGTGCACCCAAAGACTCTAAGAGGAAGGGTGTTTTCTAGGTAAGGTAGGTGGAAATGATTTTGGAGGACCTGGAGAGGAGTTTGGAACGATAAGGGTTTACACGGCATGCGGTTAATCAAGAAAGTGGCCATGAGGATAGCATCAGTCCAATAGAAACTAGGGACGTGACTGCTAAAAAGAAGAGCTCTAGCAGTTTCTAGAATATGCCTATTTTTCCGTTCAGCAATTCCATTTTGTTGGGGGCTATATGGACACGAGCTTTTATGGGTGATACCGTGTTTTTTAAGAAAGTCAGAAAGTGGATGGTTAAAATACTCAGTGCCATTATCAGTATGGAGAATCTGGATTGGTGTATCGAATTGGGTAAGGACCATTTGGTAGAAGTCAACAAAGGTTTGATACACTTCAGTTTTATCTTTTAGGAGAAAAACCCAACTAACACGGGTATGATCATCAATAAGGGTCATGAACCATTTGGTTTGGGTACGATTTGCAACTTTAGATGGGCCCCACAAATCACTATGAATAACAGCAAAAGGTTTGGACGGGCGATATGGAGTCTTGGGGAAATGAGTGCGATGATGTTTGGCAAGCTCACAAGATTCACAAGAAAATTCGGAGTGTTTATTAGAACAGAGGGAAGGAAACATCTTACACATATATTGAAAATTTGGATGTCCTAATCTCTTGTGCCATAATTCCAGGTCACTAGGCCTAGGAAGAGACACTTTATTACATAAATGGGGTACTGGTTGATGATAGTCATCCAGGTAATAGAGCCCATCGAGCTTTTTAGCAACACCAATCGTCGTCCCCGTGAGCAGATCCTGAAAAATACAGTGGGTAGCAAAGAAGTCAGCATGACAGCGTTCATCCTTGGTCAATTGACTCACAGATAATAAGTTGCATTTCAATTTTGGAACATGGAGAATATTATGTAATGTCAGAGTAGCAGAAACGTGGATGGTACCGCTACCAGCCACTGGAGAATCAGAAGCATCAGCAATTTTTACTGTAAGATGTGAGTGGGTAGGAGTATAGCTAGAAAAAATTGAGGCATCATTGGTCATGTGATCAGAGGCACCTGAGTCTACTATCCAACGAAGGCCTGTATACTCACCTTTACCGCTAGTATGGGCTGTAGAAAAAATACCTCGCTGCATCATAGAGGCAGTGGATTGCTTGTGGGACTGTTTTTCGAGTGCTGTTAAACGATCAAGGATGAGAGCTAACGGATCTGGGCCCTGGGGGTATGTAGGACCAGCAGCAATGTGGGCCTGTGTGGATCCAGTAGCCAATTGAAGACCAGCAGCGGATTGGGCAGCGATATGGGCCTGTGTGGATCCAGGAGCCCAGTGAAGACCAGCACTGTTTGGAGCAGCACTGTGGGCCTGCGGTGATCCAGAAGTTAAGTGAAGTCCAGCAGCATTTTGGGCCTCGTGGCTGGCAGCACTGTGGACATCTCCAGAATTCATTTCAGCCATATTCCCCTTGTGCCGACGTTGTCTGGGCCTCCAATCTGCTGGCTTCCCGTGGAGGTCCCAGCATTTGTCTTTGAGGTGGCCCAGCTTCCGGCAGTGTTCACAGAAGGGGCGGTCATGCTTGAAGTCTGGAACCCGAGCTGCCATGGCGGAAACTTCATGGACGGACGGTCGAGCAGCTGTTGGGTCCACGAGCATCACTTGTCTGCGCGTCTCCTCATCTCGCAAGAGCGCAAATGCTTCAGCAACGGAGGGAAGGGGTACACGTCCCAGAAGTCGCCCACGGAGGTCTTCATAGATGGGGTTCAAACCCACCAGAAATTCAAACAGTCTGTCTTCTTCAAGATCTTGGCGATAGGCAGAGGCGTCTTCAGTATGTCGCCAAACCCTCTGTTTTAGCTGATCCAGTTCCTGCCACAGATTGGTTTTTTCCAGATAATAAGCATTCAGAGGGCGATCTCCTTGCCGGGCTGTCCACAGTCGAGAACGAAGATCAAATACGAGGGAAGCCGTCGGACGTCTACCGTAGGCTGCCTTCACCGCTAGCCAGATCTCTTTGGCGGTCGGGAGGAACATAAAGCTGCGACGGACGGCGGGTATCATGGCGTTGAGAAGCCATGATGCCACCAGAGAGTTGTCGGTCTTCCAACGGCGACGAGAGACATGATCATCGATTGATGGCGGCTCGGTCAGAACGACGTCGAGTTTGTCACGCCCATCAAGAGCTAAATACATAGACTGGGCCCACTCCACATAGTTTTCACCGGTCAAACGCTCAGGAACTATAATGATGGCGGAACCTTCAACACCGGCGACTTTGGCTGGGGGACGCAGCCCACCTTCAGACACGCTTGAGTCAACTTCGGCGGAGGAGGACATCACTGATTGCGCGTCTGGCTCTGATACCATATAGGAAGAGGGGACACGACAGAACACTTACAGAGCAATGGAGGAATGGTAATTCACTTCTGTACATTCATCTATGCTGATTACACATATATACACTTGAACACATAAACGGATGAGCGTAATACATGGAGAGAATCAAGGAACACATTTAATGCATACAATCAGATCATATTCCCATAATCTTGACTAATTAATTCCTGAAATCCCTCTTAATTAATTCAGATATCTCCTACACCACCCCTATACTGTCAAGTCCGTAGCTGTCAAGTTCTGTGAAGAGATTGTTCGATTACATGGAATGCCTAAATCCATCATTTCTGATAGAGACCCCCTGTTTGTGAGTGCATTCTGGCAAGAATTGTTCAAACTCAGCCAGACGAAGTTGCAAATGAGCACAGCTTATCACCCACAAACTGACGGGCAAACGGAGGTAGTAAATCGCTGTCTTGAGGCTTACCTAAGATGCTTTGCACACGAACAACCCAAGGTATGGAGTAAGTATCTGTGTTGGGCGGAATATGCTTTTAATACCAGTTTCCATTCATCTACGGGAACTACCCCCTTTAAAGTAGTTTATGGGCGAGATCCTCCTGCGTTACACCCCTTTATTCCGGGTGAAACTCAGCTGGCAGAATTGGCAGAACAGTTGACAACACAAAGGGACACCATTCTCAAATTGCTAAAGGACAACTTGATAAAGGCCCAAGACCGAATGAAGATACAGGCAAACCGACATCGCCGTGAGATGACTTTCAACGTAGGAGATGTGGTCTTTTTACGTCTTCAGCCATTCCGGCAGCGTTCCTTGACCCATCAGAAGTTTGTGAAGCTTTCCCCTCGTTATTTTGGGCCTTATCCCATCACACGTAAAATTGGTGCGGTTGTATATGAGCTCCAATTACCTCCTTCAGCAAGAATCCATCCCGTCTTTCATGTCTCTCTCCTACGATCAGCCCACGGTCAACTTCCCTCCAACCCACTGGCTGAATTACCCCTCTCTGCTGATTTTGAACTCATTTTGGAACCCGAAAAGGTTCTGTCTCATCGACTGCAGGGCGACCAGATCGAAGTCTTAATACAGTGGAAGGCAAGGCCCTTAGAAGAAGCAAGTTGGGAGGAGTATGATTGTATGCAGCAGCAATTTCCTGATTTTCGACTTGGGGACAAGTCTGTTTTCCAGGGAGGGAGTAATGATACGACTCTGAAAAAGCACAAGACAATGCTCACATATTCCAGGCGCAAGAAGAAGAACGTTATTTCAGCTTAGCTTAATTTTGACTTAGTCTTCTTATTGAGAACTAGTCAGCTTAATTTATTTATTTAAATAATTAGGCATATTATAGGAAGCTTAGTTGTGATCCCACGACTTTAGCAACCGTTGCCATTTCCTGAGAAAATGTAGGGAACTGCTTTCAAATTTGTTACTGCATTTTTCTATATATATTGCCTTGGCCAGTTCTAGAGAGGCATCGAATAAACTAGATCTTTTATCCACTCTGAGATTCTCTGGGCTTCTTTCTAAATTTCTGGTTAGATCCTTACTTAGAAATTGAGATTGAAGAGTTATTTTACTTTTCCAGCACCTGTTTATACTCACACAGTTTTCTAATCCTATCAAAGAGTTCACCACTATCTAAACGAAAGAGGTTTCAAACTCAATATACCCCTTGGCACAGCTTTGGTCGATATGTTTACTAAGTGTGGGCAACTAGAAAAGTCAAGACAAATGTTTGACTTAATGGAAGAGAAGGATCTAGTTTGCTGGAATGTGATGATTTCAGGTTATGGAATGAATGGATATGCAGAATTTGCTGTGGATATATTTCAAAGAATGGAAAAAGCGAATGTTAAACCAAATGAAATTACCTTCCTTGCTCTTCTCACAGCATGCGCTCAGGCAGGACTTGTTGAAGAAGGAAAGCACCTATTCGCTAGAATGCAGAATTACTCTATGAAACCTAATTTGAAGCACTACACTTGTATGGTAGATCTTCTAGGGAGGTCAGGTAATTTGCAAGAAGCAGAAGCTCTCGTTCTGTCCATGCCCATCTCTTCAGATGGGGGTGTTTGGGATGCTATATTAAGTACTTGTAAAACTCGCAATCAAATTGAGATGGGAATAAGGATTGCCAAGTATGCTGTTGACTGAGATCCAGTAAATGATGGATACTATGTAACGCTGGCCAATATGTATAGCTCCATTGGGAAGTGGGAAGAAGCAGAAAATGTCAGAAGGATGATGATAGAGAGATGCTCAATAGGAAAGAAAGCTGGTTGGAGTATGCTCTAAGCTTTCTAGTAGTTAAAAGTCTTGTCTCTTATGGCTAAACCGTGGAAGTGTCAAAGGATAGTTAGCTTAGCAACTTGGCATTGATCTTGAACCTAGTGGAAGTTAACCCAAGTGTTAATATATTATCCATGATTAATTTTGGCCTCATCTGGAATGCCTACAGAGCCTACTATTGGTTTAAGGCAGCTGACAGGTGATTCATGTCTATTTTTGTCAAAAATTTACTTTAAATCACAGGTCGAAAATATGACAATTATGTTCCTAAGAATGATTGCTTTGTCACAAAGTTAGTTTTAGTGATACTCGAATCAAAATGATTATATCTGATTGAAACATAACAAATAGTGATTATAGAAACTAGATTGAGAGAAATAGTGAGGTTTGGCCCAAAAAAAAACAACAGAGAGAAATAGTGAAGGTTATAGTTTGCAAACCGTAGCCTCCAAATCTCTTATACTAGGAGATGGTGAAACAGTTATGGGGCAAAACAAATCCCTAAATAGCCCTCTTAAATCCCTCTTGTTCCTTCCAATTCTAACCTAGTCTCACTCTCCTTGTTTCTGTTTTCAGAAATTCCTGTTGGAGAAGGCGATGGCTTTGAGGACCCCTTAACCCTGAGGTAATCAATCAAAGTTCTAGGATAAGCAAATTGGTAACATTGCTCTGTCCCAGACTCATTGATGCAATTGAGATTTGTGGTTTCAAATATTTCAGTTCAATTTTTGAAGATTGATAGCTGCCCCAAATGTTTAGTGCCAATATGTATGATAATCAAGTGAAGTTCTATCAGAGAGTCTGACAGCTAGCTTCTAAATATAAACAGGAATTCTTAGCCATAATTGTTGCAACAAGTTTTTAGTAGCAGTAGTTTTTGAAGTTTATTTGTCATTTTGAAATAATGCAGGTAGATAATGAATATGCTGATTTTATTGGCCTAAATTCATGAGCCAGGGGGATGATTTGTGCATGGTGTCTTTATATCGGATCGTCATATGTCATCCTCTGGCCCTTTGCTCCTGGCGATGCATTCATATTACCGTTTATTGCCTTAAAGTGGCTACAGAAATGTTAAACAGATTGCACGAGGGGTAACATATTTCAATATTCTTCTAGATATATGCAGAAATGGATGTTGAAACTTTGAATTGTTTTAGAAACAACTCCTAGTAAAATTATACAATACAAGAGGAACTAGACACTCATACATCAACTTTTTCTTGCAGACGCGATACATTAATAGTTTATTTGAGAGGCACAAAATACTAATTCGAAAAGCCTTCCAGATTCAATGAAGGAAATGAAGGCAAACCTAGAATTTGCCTGCAATGTGGTATGGTCTTCAAGAGTTGGCTCACGTTGCTGCAACAACAAAGAATATTGAGTTACCAAAACGTCCAATCCAAAACAAATATTACCAAATATAAATCCAAAGTTGTTCGTATATCAATATTCATTCAAAGTTGAGATGAATACCTCAGCATGGACTAGGTGTTTTCTGACCACATTTACCAGGCAAGGCCAATGCATTGTTGGGGTCAATTCCAGCTGCAGGTAATAGAGACTTGTAACTGCAAAGACAAGGCAGATTAGCTTGCTTAATGACTGCACAACAACTTCTCGAGGGTGGTGGCGGGTATTTCCCGGTAATCGCCTTACGGCACAAGTTCAGCCTCGATGTTTCCACGTTACATATCACAACAGCTCGGGCACCACCCAACAAGGCAATGAGCAGTGTTGCCACCACCCACTGCACCAAAGCTTTGCCACTAGTCTGATCCATAACTTTCCTTAACCAGGTAGATAGAACTCAGAAGCAGTGAATTAGCTATGTCTTGTTGATAATGCTCTCATGTCTGAATGTTATTTTATAGATAATTCATTGTGATGTGTTGGAAATATTTCTCATTAGTTTAGTTTTAGCATCAAAAGTTCTCTTTGTTTTAGATGTGTCATGTGAAGCCAGACTGTAGAGAGGTTCACGAGATGGGTTTACATGAAAATTAAAAGCGGGGATCATAATTATAAGCGAGCAAACAAACAAGCTTAACTGGCCCATCACTTGCTAACAAACAAAAATGGGTAATATTTTGTTTGAAAGTCAGTAGGCAAAACTTATTATTATTTATGCCTACCTATAATAATAGATTGCTCTTGTTAGGTTTTCATGGTCAGAGAAAGCTTGCTGGATGCTAGCCCGTGAAAGCATAGTACTCCTATAATCCTAAAACTTATTTAACTAATTTTATTAAATTAAAATAATTAATTAATATAAAATATTTTTTTAAAACATCCTAATTATTGGCCTTAATTTCCTTCTTGTCTCTCTTATTTAGTTATTTTTGAGAGAGTATCAATAGCTATAATTTGAGAAAAAAAGTTAATAAATATGGGAGATATGTCTTATATTTAAGATCAAAATTAACTCCTCAATTAGGTTTTAGAGGATTTAGAAAAAGGAATCTGGTGGTTTTGTTTTGAAGGGAAGCCAGCAGATTGACAGTGCAGAGCTAATTGTCCAATTTGCGTGGATTCTTTTTTTTTGTCAAAAGAAAATAACTTTATTCGGTAGGTGTTTATACTCAATGTAAGCATTAATTTTTCTCAAAGGAAATGTTAGGAAGACAACTATAATTTCAATTTGTGCATGCTGAATTATTTAAACAGTATATTGTTGAATGTTGAAAATGTCTTTGAAGTTTGAAGCATACTTGAAGTACTGGTGTGTCCTTGTGAGTGGTAAAAACTATCTATACAAATTTTAAAAGTGCAGACACTATATATTATTTATAAATTAGGAATAATGTAATTATTTTGAACTTCATTTATTTTTAGTTATTTATTATAAAGACATACATATCATTAAGATCCAAGATGGGGTTTTAGGATTTGAGAGAGAGAGAGAGAGAGAGAGAGAGAGAGAGAGAACGCTTGGGTTCTAGATTCATTTTAATGATAAGTGTGAAATACTCATTATAAATTTAAATTGTTTCTCAATAAATTTATTCTAATAAAATATGATATAAATTAAAAAAATTCTAACTATCAACTTCAAATAAAATAAAATTCTATCTTTAAAAATGAAACTAATAATAATAAATTTAGGCTATTTCAAGTAGTAATTGATCTATATTTATTTCTAAATATAGATGTCGTTTTATTATAGATCATTTTATTCTAGGTACTATCAGATATTAAATATAAGCGTCTTAGATCTAAGGAGGAATAATTGGTCTATATTAGTTTAGCATTAAGTATGTGTTGCATTATTTTATTTTCCCCTATTGAATCTCTAACAAATTTTAACTTTTATTTTATTAGGAAGTCAACTTCAAAAGAATTTTTTTTGATAGTTTTTAAAATTTTTAAAATCTACTATTCTTAGATGTGATTATAGATTTTGTAAAATCCTCTAGTTTCATTTTCTTTACATCCACTTCTCTTCTCTCTACTTCCCCTCCACTCTACTCGTGTCCTATCCTGTTTTAAATATGTCTTGATTTTAAATATGATTAAGATAAATTTAGGATTAGACGAGAATTCTCGTCTCTCAATTTTTTTTCAAATACTATAATAAAATCATTAGGAGGGCCTACTTGAAGGTTCATAATAATGTAGAATTGGTAGTTTGGTGTTCTTTCATTAGGAAGGTTAGTGTGACAGATTGACATTACACTGAAATCCATTCAGAAAAGTAAAGAATCCCTTCTTCATTATTATGTTATCGGTTTCATCGCCCCCTTTCACTATTCCTCTTCATCTCTCTCCATATCACTTCAAGTGACTGACAAGTTTTACTGCCCAAACACCCCAAAAGTTGGAAAACGAAAGCTCAGAAGAACAAAACTATGCAGGCAACAGATGACTTGGACTCAGCTACATGAATAATTAAAAAAAAAAATTGAGGATGAAATGGGAAGACTCGAGGATTGTGTCAAGACTCATCTCAACACAAATATTATCCCGTCTTAATATTTTTTTGTTTTTGTTTTTTTTTAAAATGAGACAGATCCGTTTTAAAATTGTCAAGATTGGGACTGGTCATTCGGGACGAGAATAAAATGACTAACCTTACACTCCACTACCTTAAACGCCCCGTTTTAAGCCAAATTCTTCTTTGTTGTGTGTTGCGCGAAGAGGGAGAGAGATGGGTAAGGGTGTGAGTGTGAGTGTGAGTGTGAGTGTGAGTGTGAGTGTGAGTGTGAGTGTGAGTGTGAGTGTGAGTGTGGGACCGGGAAACTCCAAAGAGTACATGGTGATGGAATTCATCCAGATGAGTTAAAACTAAATCTTTTTTATAATGAATATGCACAATATTTATTGATAATTTCATATTATCATTACTTATTTACTGATTTTTATTTATAAATATACGAATATTTTATATCTACAAAATCAGCATCTTATTTTTAGTTTTTAGTAGTATAAGTTTTTAGTAGTATTTGATATTTTAAACTAATTTTTAATATATTTAATATTTTAAAATATTTTTAATAGAATTTAGTAACCTAATTACTATTGGAAAATGTACTTTAAAAATAAAATTATAATAAAAATTATTTTATGATACTGAGTAAATATTAAATTATGAAAATATGAAATCAATAAATATTATGAGTCCGTTTGGATAAATTTTTAGAAAATAATTTATAGAAAAAAAATATCTTTTGTACAACTTTTAGAAAAAGGTTTCTGGAAAAAAGTTTATAAAAAAAATAATTCTAAATAAATAAGTTTTTAGATAGTTATTATTAGAAAGATTTTTGTGATTGGTAAATTATTAGAAAGTGTATGAGATAAAAAAATTGTTTACTCGTCAGAAATTCCAATAATTATAGTTCTTCTTCCTCCTCTTCTGTAACTAGTTCAACGACAACATCGACATCGAAAAGCACTCGACTACAATGACTCACGGCACCTGGTAGAGCGACTTATGAATGACCTACGGAAGGGCTGTTAAGTCAAGCGACTATAGCTCTTCTTCCTCCTCTTCTACAGTGAGTCAGTGACGACAACAGCATTAAAAAGCTGTCAACTCTAGCGACCCACGGCACACAGACGATGATACGGTAGAGCAACTCAAGGAAGACCCACAGACACGGCCACGACACACTGACAATGACGAGAAGAAGAGCAGAAGAGAGAAAAGAAGAGAGAGAAAAAAATAGAGTTAAAATAGTAATTAGATACTTTATAAATTTTTTTACTATTTTATAAACTATTTTTAGGAGTTTATTTAAGATTATAATTTTAAATTATAATTTTTTTAAATAAATATAATTATTTATTTTAAAAGTTAAGTTAAAAGCTATAGCTATCCAAATAGGTACTGCATATATCCTTTTTTCCCTTCTCTCCATGCCGCGGCTCTTCGCGCAAAGCATTCTAAGGAAGAAACAAAAATTTTGGCTTCTAAACGTTGCGTTTTAGGGCCGTGGAAGGGGCAGTGGAGGGAAGCCGGACGCATTTCTTCCTCAGAAATTAGCAACACCAAGATCGTAGACCAAGTCTTTCAACTTTTTGCTCTCCTCTCCAGGGGTTTTGCCAGTTATAATTTCTGATGCGAACTTAAACGGATAAGAATGGAAATTATGAAGATTCTGACGGATCTTTCATTCGTTTAGCGCTGCCGTTGAGAAATCGGTGCTACCCAATCAGAAGCTGGTGAAAGCTGGTGAAGTCCCATGGAAGAAGAAGATCGGAGTCAGAAAGAAACAGGAAATCAGCTGCCGGAAGTAGACAGGGCACAACCACAACAGATGCAACTTCGACGACCACGGCTCCATGCTGGGATGGAAGAGAAACTTGTCTTGCAATTCATGGATTCAATGCATAACTACCTTGTCCTCTTTGATGCATTGTCTTCGACACTTCGTCAGGTAGAAACATCGATTCATACTTAATCACAACCATCTTACAGTTACTTATGCCTTAAATGTGACTTAATGTTTGGGTGTTCTTTGAATTAGTAAATTGTTCATTATTTTAAGACTATGGGAAAATATTTCAGGTTGTGTTTGGATAAATCCCTTATCTGAATTTGACATCGGGGTTCATAACTACACCCAACAAAAACAATATAGGAATGTCCGTACTTCAACCAAATACATTTAAACTATGCTTTCTCATATGTTTTTGAAATCATTAATCCTGGAGTGCATCAATTTATTCATGCAACTAGTCAAAGACTATGAAGTTTTGCAAATAATATGAAAAACCTGTACAAATATCTTTCATCGAGTTCATTCTTCAAAGAAAGTTGCATTATTTACTTTCAAAGAAGCGTGAAAGTTCTTGAGCTGATTGAGCTCATTCACATTTGGTTCAGAGTTGGCTGACAGAAGTTCTGCAAACTTGATACCAATATAATTGTATAGAAAGATTCTGATAAACATTCTCCTCCACTTGTTACCTATTAATTGGTTTTATAATATACAATGGATTAAATTGTCTGAAAATTTTTATCCTCTCTGATGAGAAGGAACAGAAATATTAAAAGGATTTGGCAATCTTAACATGATAATGGAATGCCGTTTTTTAGGTTGATGTAGCATGTTTTCTCTTTTTTAAAAATATCACAGGGATGGCTGGATTTAGCAAGTGCTCGACACTCCATGGGTGGCTTACGCATCAATGGTTCTTTATTGAACATGAAACTCCATTCAGCTGCTACAACGGTGAAAATAACCCAATATGATGGTAAAGACTGCTTATTTTTAAAGGACATGTGTGCTTGTAACTGCTGAATTGTAGTAGTTCCCTTTTACCAACTCTCTTACAACCAATCGCTAAATAATCTCTGTGATTTTGTTATTCTCATTGTGCTGGTAAGTTTTCTCATGCTTCTTCATGATGGCAAAGCTTTCATTTTGATACGTGTTTTCCCTGCATTGAAATTGAGGAAGCATTTGTTTCAGATTCTGCAGTTGACTCCATTGCAGCGCAACCATGCTTCACGTTGCGCAAATGGGTATCCTCTGAAAATGGAAACAGTCAATTAGAAGATAACAATGCGCATCTTGATGAGAGTGATAGTATCCTGCAATCATCTGGTATGGAGACTTTCTCCCTATGCATTGATTGAATGGTATGCTTCTCTTTGTATACCCTGAATAATGTAAGGGGAGGATTCTGTCATTCTGTGGTGACCATAATTCAGGGTATACAAAGAGAAGCATACCATTCAATTTAAATATACTTTAGCTTTATGTTTGAAATAAAGCAGACACATCAGAGTAAACTCCAATTGAATTTACAAGATAATTCCGCTGCTATATGTTATTAGAAATTAAGAACCATGCCAGCTGTTTCTCATTTCGTCATATATTTATTAAGGTGAAGAACATGCTGAGGTAACTGTTTCAAAGAACTTGTCTGGACCTACAGACAATGATCAAGTAAGTATTCTGCAACTGTTGGCTTGCTGATATAACTTCTAATTTGTGTATACTTGGTTAATAAATAATAGCAATTAAATACTTTAACATTTACTTAACTCTGAATTGTCTGTTGAGTTAGTCCATGGATCTTGTTTGTGCCTTTTCAGTTTTGTAAGGAGCGATCCAAGTCACTGTCAACCTTTGGTGTTTTAATTTCCCCAAAGCTTCGAGCCTCTCAGTTGTCATTTGAGAGAGGTGAACTTCAGAACTTAAGATCTTACTTCCCACAACTCTATCATCCTATTTGCTTTTTAGTCGTCTGGGAATTTTCTATAGGACGGAAATTTGATTTATTCTGTGAACCAAAATTCTTTGCAGCACTAGAGACGCTTGTAGAAATAGCAAACATGCAATCATCTGTGCTATATTCTTTTCATCAACTTCATCAAGAGGCGGAAGATAAATAAAATAAAAGATGAAAAAGTAGGAATTTTTCAGGTATACTAAATCTTGACTACCTGTATTTTTCCTCTATTCCACTTTTATCTTCTCTACACACATCAATTTTATAGCCAGATCCTAGTTTTTATTTGGTTGTTTGCTTGGTGGATCTATTTCATGTAACATAATGTAAAGGAGATTCATACAAAATAAATACAGAATACCACACAGTATTGGGCATGCATGGATACAAGTAGAATAATCCCTTATGCAAAGGTGTTTTAAATTTGGCAGTTTATATTGTTCTGATCACCATCACCGTCACCGTCATTATTTAGACCTTTGTTAAATTTGAAATTGGACATAAGTAGTGTTTTCTGATGGCAAGTACATCATTAAGTCGGTCATTTGTCGTGAACATATGTACTGATCGATCATCTCGAACGATTGTTGCTCTCCTTGGCATCTTTGTCCTCAACAACTCTACCTTCAACTTCTCAACAAACAAATGGATATTGCAAGATGGGAGCATTTCTTTGCCCTAGTACAAGAAGACTACGTATCAGCATGCGCTTACCTTTTTTTTTTTTTTTTCTGGACCTAGTGATAATAGACTCGGTTTAGAACGGGTTCTTTCAACAGTACTGACCTGTTTGGTTCGGCTTTTCTGGATGTTCATATGTTTCTCGGATTAGATTACCAACAGATTCTCCCATTTTCTTTTATTGGTTACTCATTCAAAGGAGTGACCGATTACTTTTACTTACATAGTGATTAATTTTTGCTACAGGTTGCGGATAGCCCAATACGGTCTGAGTGATTTACCCGATCGGAGACTCGTTCTTGATTTTGAGATCTTTGGTTTCACTGAATCATCAGAAGACAGTCACAAGTTTCCCCCGTGTTTAATTTATCTCCATGAGATTCTTCATCAGCTTTTAAACGGTTGGTGTTGAAATGGCACCAATCCTTCCAAATAGCCGTGCCATTTGCTTATTTTTCTTGGTCATTTTTCTGGAACGAAGAAAGAGATTTAGGCGCTATCTTTATTATATTTTGTTGATGTAGTTAAGAGATAGGACCGAAATTTTCTTTTGTTGGCTCAATATTATGGAAGGCGTGCTCCCATTTGCTTGGAGTGGATGAAATCTATATGGAAAATTAGCCTTATGTTCATAAATATCTTTATTTTGTCTAAGCTATTGATAAATGCCTCATTCTCAAATGACTTTGCATGACACTATAATTTGCAAAAATTGGGCATACGTGCTAATCAATTGCTCCAGTCTTGTTGTGACCTCAAGTCATTGGTTATTTTCACCAAATAAACACAATTTTTTACTGTTTAAAATTTAAATCCTTATAACCTTGATATATTGTATCAAAATATACCTTCTAAATAAACCGAAGTCAAAAGAAACTTGGAAGTTATGTTTAATTGATAAGATTTTGCGAGCACTTTTGTTAAGTATATTTTATTAATGAATATTTGATACGTTGCCTCCACTTTCTCCGCCATTAATGAATTGAATATTTGAATTAGATGCATCTCATATCTCTTCATTCCTCCAAATGAACCCTACGCATTAAATATTCTCACCAAACAAACGCATTAAAAGCTTACTGGCAGAGTCAAACAAGGGACTTGAAGGTTGAAGCAAAGCAGAGAGAGGAAGAAAACGAAGAGAGAATATGGACCATGAAATCCAGAACTTCATCAAGGTATGGATCAAAGCCATCTCATGCCTCTGTTATTGCTACTTCTCTCTCTTCTTCCCATCTTCTTCGTCTTCCTTCTTCTTCCCTTAACCCTCCACCATTCTTTCCGCCACATCGTTGGGCCCACCATCTTCTTTCTCGTTTTGCTCTGCCCTTTCAAACTCCTCCTTTTCTCCTTCGATCAAGGCCCTTTATCCCCTCTCCCTCCAAACATCCTCCATTTCATCCTCATCGCATCTCTCCCAATCAAAATCAACCCTCAAGATCTCACAAAGAACCCTGAAAAACGAACCTCGAAACCGATTCTCTTCATTAAAGTGCTTCCCCTCGCTGCGATCGTCTGCGATTACGCCTACAGAGATAACCTACACCCGCAGTTCATCTTGCTCCTCTACTGCGGTCACATTTACCTCGGCTTAGAGCTCATGTTGGGTCTCTGTGCGGCTCCGGCTCGAGTTTTCGGCTTCCTCAACGAGCCGTAGCTCAGCACGTCGCTTCAGGATTTCTGGGGTCGTAGGTGGAGCCTCATGGTCCCCGGTATTCTACGGCCTACCGTATAAGATCCTATACGCCGTATATCTACGGCCGTATTGGGCCCACATTACGACCCAATGCCAGCCTTGCTGCCGCTTTTGTTGATTATTTTCACCAAATATACACAATTAATTTTTGTAATGTTGACTCCATTCCGAGAAAACGTATAAAATACTTTCTAAATTCTAATATATGAAATCAAAATAAGCCTATAAAATATATATATATATATATATATATATATATATATATATATCAAAGTTTCGTTTTTCTTCATAAGATCTTGACGAACAAGTTTTTTTTTATTGATACAATATTCTTTAGAAATAGATTACTCACTACGATTTAAAGACAGGAAGTCTCTCTTTCTCCTGCGATACTAAGCTATTATTTGGCTCATCTTCTAACTAATAAACCCTACAACACATCACATTAATTCATTAAATATTCTCAACCAACAAACGCGTGTAAACAAGCTTAAAAGCAATTGAAGTAGAAGCAGCAGAAAAAAGAAGAAGGGAAGAACGTAACCACAGAGAAAATGGACGATGAAATCAAGAACTTCATCAAGGTATGGATCAAAGCCATCTCATGTCTCTGTTATTGCTACTTCGTCTCTTCGAGAATACCAAAAGGCTTCTTCAGGCTTCTCTCTCTTCTTCCCATCTTCTTCGTCTTCCTTCTTCTTCCCCTAACCCTACATTCCTTCCACCTCGGTGGGCCCACCACCTTCTTCCTCGTTTGGCTCTGCACTTTCAAACTCCTCCTTTTCTCCTTCGATCAAGGCCCTTTATCACCCCTTCCTCCAAACATCCTCCATTTCGTACTCGTCTCTTTTCTTCCGATCAGGATCAAACCTCAGATTCTCACAAAGAATTCAGAAAAACGAATCTCCAAATCGTTTCTCTTCCTGAAACTGCTTCTCCTGGCTGCGATCGTCCATGCTTACGACTACAGAGATAACCTACACCCGCACTTCATCTTGTTCCTCTACTGCTGCCACATGTACCTCGGCTTGGAGCTCATGCTAGGTCTCTGCGCGGCTCCGGCTCGAGTTTTCGGCTTCCAGATCGAGCCTCAGTTCAACGAGCCGTATCTCAGCACGTCGCTTCAGGATTTCTGGGGTCGGAGGTGGAATCTCATGGTCACCGGTATTCTACGGCCCACCGTATACGACCCTATACGACGTATTTCTACGCCCGTATTGGGCCCGCGTTACGGCAAATTAACAGCCATGCTGGCCACGTTCGTTGTATCGGGTTTGATGCATGAGTTGATATATTATTACCTTGCAAGAGTGCCTCCCACGGGGGAGGTCACGTGGTTCTTTGTGTTGCATGGTCTGTGCACGGCCGTCGAGGTGGAGGTGAAAAAGGCGGCGAGTCGTCATGGATGGAGGCTGCACGGGGCGGTGTCTGGGCCGCTCGCGATGTTGTTTTTGGCGGTCACCGGGGGGTGGTTGTTTTTTCCTCAATTAATTAGAAATGGTGTGGATAGGAAAGCCATAAAGGAGTACTCAATAATGGTAGATTTTGTGAAGTCCAAGCTATGAAAATGACATTGACGCGTTGGTTGAATGGAATTATTGATGGTTAGTGTTAATCTTTTGAAAGTGGTTTTCAAAGTCATCTACTCAAACAAAGAAATTAATAAGATAAATAATCTGACATAACAGAGTGCTTGTTAATTGTTAATGTGTGACAATCAAAAGTCAGAACATTGGATAAGATTAACACAAAGAACATGTGTTTTGACAGCTGATACCACCCTGGTTTGGCCCGTTGTGGCTGTACAAAACATTTGGAAGTACGTATGATTTCGAGGTTTATGTTTGATTGGTTTTAATTTGGTCACAGAATATTTTCTTTTCCAGATTCTATGGGTACTTCCTTCTACTCCACTCTTCCTTATTATTATTATTATTATTATATGGTACATCTCACTATTTCTCTCATGCTAAGAAATAGAAGGCAAATCATTAAATTATTCTAAATTAATAATTTTTTTTAACTTTACTGCTATTTAAAAGGTAGAATTGGAGGGCCTCATTCACAAAACATCAATTAATAATAAGAGTAAAATAAACAAAAAAAGTAATAATGACGTTGTCGGTGCCTTATCATGGACAAAAACACCGTCTAGTTAGGGAAAGGAGTCTCTTCATTGCCTACCTTTTCCATTATTTCTCCATTTAGTGAAGAAGGGGCAGGGTAGAAAGTGCTTTAATACAAGTATGATGTTACGTATCGAGAATGTCCATAATGATGAGAATAATTTGTTTTATTTTATTTTTTAATATGCAACATCATATTTGTGTTTAGTAGTTAAATGAGGTCATTTTAAGTAGATGGACATGCAATATAGAAAGCCATCGATGGAGAAACTCATTTACCCTCTAATTGAGATCTTATAATAAAGAATAAAAGAGTGCTCCATTTTACTTTTGTTTATTGTTTTTGACTTCTTGTTCATCGGTTTTTCATCTCATGTGGTTAGAGCGAAATTTAGTTATTGGTTTTATTTATTTTTTTATAAATACAAAAAAGGTATTTTTTTTTGTTACCCACCCGGTTCACCGGAGCTTTGCCCTGACTACATCCGGATCCGACCCGTGTCGCGCACCTGGCTATGGTGGGTGAGTCTCCCAACGGGAATTTTCTGCGTACGCCAAGGCTCGAACTCGAGACCTCGCTTAAGCGATACCGAGCCGCTTACCACTCGGACTAACCCCGTTAGTAAAAGGTATTTAATTTATAAGGTAAGAGTTTGGTCAATTTTTTTTTTTTTTTTTTGTTCAAGAGTTTGGTCAATTGTATTAGGAGAGCGTTCTCTGAGAAGACGTGTACAAGCCGGGGAGATCAATTTGTGGGCCTAAATTGGACCCCTGTTGTTGGGGTCCTTGACTCCTTGCGGCTTTTGTGGTCTCTGGATTGATGCACGAGCTGATATTTTACTACGTCACGCGTGAGGGTCCCACATGGTAGCTGATATATGTGGTTGTGGAGTTTGAAGTCACGAATTATTGGGCCGGCCCAAGTTGGGTTGTTCGGTTGTTTATGGCCCATGATGGTGGCGTTTGTGATTATCACGCCGCGCCCCCTCCCCCCCGGTTGTGAGAAAAGTGGGGGATGAGCGAGCAGCAAAAGAATTCATGAATCTTCTAGAATGTTTGATTGGAAAAGTTGGCTTTACAAAATCACATGGTTAAAAGGGTTCATTTGAATTTTGTTATAGAGCTTGCAGTTCCCAAATTAAAAAAAAAAAATGTTATAGAACTAACTTCAAATCATTAATTTCGTGGACAATATAATTGATAGAAACTGGTGTTTCCAAAATTTTAGCTATTGAGCGTAATTAATACCTATTAAAGTGTATAAAATGAAACAAAAAATTATATGAGATTTTAAAATTCAAGTAATACCTTTATCTCATTTTCCCTACATTCTTTAGCGCATGTGTAATGCGTGGAATTATAATGTTTAATTTTATTATACATATAAAATAAGATATTCATGTGATTATATTAAAGTCTTTATTTTATATGGATAAAAGTACATAATTTTAAACTTATACTCCCTGTTCGATATATAAGTTATAATTAAATAAATTATATAAATAAAAAATATCATTTAAAATTAGTTAAAAATATTACCAAACGCTTAGATCAGCTATCGTGAGTTGTTCTACCTTAATAGAGTTGTGTCTAAACCCGTGGTATGTAATATTGATAATTACTTGATAGTAGCGATGTTCTCTTAATCGTGGCCATGTAATAAATATATAAAAGATATAATTGTTTTTAAATATATCCTTCTTATTATTAAAATAAGAGAGTAAGTGAAATAGAAAAGGGAAAAATTGAGAGAGAATGTGTAATAATTTATTGAATGATAGAGAATGAAGGGTGCATGTACGATAATTAATGAGTTAAAAAATGAATGGGGAGGGCGTGTCAAAATTTCATATAAAGAAAGGTGGTACATATAGGAGGGGCCATATAATGTTTCACTGCTTTGTAGTCTTGCTTGAAATTTGGACTGCCCATTCACATTCGGAGAAAAAATCTGACTCGTGCAGAGCAGAGGAGCGGGAGGTTGGGCGAGAGGAAAGAGAAAGACTATGTCAAGACCAAAGTGCATGCATGAAGAAGAAGAAGAAATCAATAACCTAATCAAGCTTTATCTCATCGTCGTGGTTTCACTATCATACTGTTTCTTCATCGGCTCAAGAATTCCCAAAGGCAATTTCAGATTCCTCTCTCTTTCCCCTGTTTTCTTCGTCTTCATCCTCCTCCCTCTGAAACTTTCCTCTGTTATCCCCACTGGCCTCACTGGATTGTTCATCACGTGGCTCTCTACCCTGAAACTCGGCCTTTTCTCTTTCGATTTAGGCCCTCTCTCTTCTCAGCAATCAAAATCTCTTCACAAGTTCCTCCTCATTTCTTGCCTCCCAATCAAAACCAACCAAAACCCTAAGAAAACCCCCAAATTGCCTCTCACTTCCCCGATCAAAACACTTATCTTCGTTCTTCTTTTGCCAACTCTGAGCCAGAAACAGAATCTCCACCCGAAACTCATCCTCGCTATCTACTGCTGCTTGTTGTACCTTCTAGTCGACGTCGTTTCGGGAATCTGCAATTCTGTTACGAGAGCCGTTTTCGGAATGGAGTTGGAAATGCCGTCCGATGAGCCTTATCTATCTACATCGTTGCAAGACTTCTGGGGAAGACGGTGGAATCTCATGGTGACGAGCGTTCTCCGAGAAGCCGTGTACAAGCCGGTGAGATCAATTTGTGGGCCTAAATTGGGCCCTGTTGTTGGGGTCCTTGCGGCCTTTGTCGTGTCTGGATTGATGCACGAGCTGATATTTTACTACGTTACGCGTGGGGCTCCCACGTGCGAGGTCACGTGGTTCTTTGTGCTTCACGGAGTATGCGTGGTTGTGGAGTTTCAAGTCAAGAAATTGTTGGGCCAGCCCAAGTTGGGGGTTTGTTCGGTAGTGTATGGGCCCATGGTTGTGGTGTTTGTTATTGTTACGGCCGCCGGTGGTGAGACACGCGGCGGATGAAAGAGCCGCAAAAGAATTCATGAACCTTCTGGAACGTCTGATGGGAAAAGTAGGCTTAACGTAAAGAGTTAATTTGAATTTTGTTGTATAGCTTGCAGGCCCCAAATAAAAAAACAAGGAATTACTATGAAGTCATTCCTTATACATAAATTTATTATCAATTTTTACATTAAAATTTATTATTATTATTAATTTCTCATTTATCATTAAGACTTTTAAATAATTAAACCTCTCATTTCAAACCTCATTATAGTTCTAAAAAAAAATGGTTATAGAACTTCAAACCAATAATTCCGCGCATAATATAATTGGTGTTTCATTTATATATGTTCACTTTTTTATTCGAGCATTTGTTTTTTTTAAAGAGTTAATTGAAAAAGTTCACCTGCCAGGGCATGGCAATCTTGCATGAAACTAGCCTGTATTTAATTCCATACGTAATCACAAATTCTTTAGTAAAATTATGAGCATGAGTATAACCTTTCAAAAGACATGAACTTGTCAAGCCATCAAAGATTTTTCCCCCTAGTAGTATTCAAAGACAACATGATAACAAACACCTTAAAAGTGCATCTAATTTTCTTATATACAAAAATGTATTTTGTGGCAGCAGATTACATCCACATGACATTTTTATATCTACAGTTTCACAAGCCATTACCAAAGTTGGGGAAATAGTATAAAACATTACCAAAATTCTCCTTTTTCTCTGAACTTTGACATATTTTATTCTTCAAGAAGATATTCTTCCATCAACTTATTGAACAAAAAATACATAGCTCAGTAACTTCGTCTACAGAATTCTCAAAATGAATAAGGAACAGTTACAACAATTTTAAGAGAGGAACTAATATGAGGTAATAATGCATATTGAAACTCCACTGTCCAGCAAGAAATACATACGGAACCCAACCTTGGAAGATACTGATAATTCACAATAACGAGAGCATGTTCTCTCCAGCAGCAGATCTGTGAACCACATTTACTAATTCATAAATAAATACCTTTCATGCAGAAATTTATTCGCCCTCATTCAGCACTGGTACTATGAGTGGTTTCATCTGTGCCAAATATACAATCGCCCACCTAATAACACAAAATGAAGGCCCATGTGACCTCAATATAGAAAAAAACAAAACAGAGAGAATGACTATTCGCAGCTTAGAATTACTATTATCAAATGATAGAGTTATCAAAAGCAAATGACTAAAGTTCGTTAATGCAAGGGCACACAATTTATATATTTGGAAATTGGCTCTCAAAAAATAATATAGATGACCTTCGGTTGTAAAAACAGAAAACTAGGGGTATGAAGTATTAAATATATGCAACATTTGTTCGTTTCTATCATATGATATATAACGTTGCACAACATTTTTTTCCAATGTCATGCGTACATCCAATCTCATTCAAAGCTACATGTGGCCGATAAAATATGCAATGCACAATGATGAATGGTTACTCAAGTCAATAGGTAAATTACAATTTAGTTAGGTGCAGCTTTTGTTTAAGAAATGGCAGCCTTCATAGCTAATTGAATCATAGACTACTCACAACAGTAACATCACCAGAAATATATTAGCATACTTTAAGCACCCATAAGCACAAACCAGGTATACAAGTCATACATGTTTCAATTTCTATTCTGACCAGCACAACCAAAAGAAGAACACTAATCAAACATGCACTTACATCATCCAGCAACATACTGTTGCAGTGATAACCAAAGTAAGGTGAAACCTGTAGTAGAGTGATAAAGAGTTTAGTAACACGAAAATGAGAATAATATATATTGCACATACAAAAACAACAGAAATCTGGAGAACAGACATAACAAATAAATACCCTTTCTTTAAGAATAAAATATATCATCCACTAAACCCACTTTAGTTAATAAAAAAAAAATATAAGTGACGCATTACAAATGCGGCAAGAATTGGGATGAAAAATCAATACTGATCAATATTTAGCACCATAAGTGCAAGGGAGTGCGGTAATATTTGAATACAGTAAAGGAGATCCATGTGAAGGGTCTTAGCACTCAATGATACAAAACTGATAGAGTTAAAGACAGAAGCATGGCAGCACCAGTGCTACATAGTTCTAGCGGTTAAAGATTTGAAGTAAAGTGGCATTTCCTAAACTATAGCCATTTACCTTCTCTAGGTTTAGTAAAAATGTCTACCACAGTCAATTTATTTTCATTCTCTGAAGGATGAGCATCAAAATAATTTAATTATTAGGTAGCCTTGTATGAAGGCTATATTAATAGCCGAGTTCACAATGGTAGAACATCCAGTTCCCTTTTATCAAAAAGGGGGGGAAAATTTCAGATAAACTATGAAGAGTTATTATTGTCCAGCTTTATCTTCCTTAGAAATGAAAACGCAATTTTCCGTCATGCACTCAAAAGGCATGTAACGTTAAGATTCCAATAACAGAATCGACTTGCATCTTTCCCCACCATATTCAGACCCCAAAATCCGACACAGATTAGCCCCAAAAAAATCGACAAAACTTCAAAATAAAACAGCGAAAGACAAATTAGATCAGCAATCCATATCCAGTTTACAGTTATGTGGTTACTTCTCTGATAGCAAAAACAGTTAATAAAACAAGGCCATCCCGAAAAATACTCCATACATAAGTATAGAACCCTGAATCAACAAATGCAGTAACAAAATTGTGCTGGGGATCGGAAACATCATTAAATACGTGAGCATAAGTCAAATCAAAGAAAATCCGAAGAGCAGTTGAGAGACCACACATATGCGAATTTCAGACAAAAACGAAGAGGAGAGGCATACAAATTAGTAGAAGGTCCTCTATTGCAGCAAATTCTGGCACAAAGGGCCGCAATTACTCCAATCACAACAAAAATTAGCGTAGTTACCAAGAAACCCATGCCGATTATACCAGATCCTGATCAGGATATGAATTCCTGCAACAACGGTAAAAGAAAACGAACTAATTTTACATTCCAGTACAAGTAGAAACCAAAAAAAAAAAAAGCAAAATACGTACAAATAATTTTAAGACCGCTTACTATTGAGATTAATATCAATGGGTGTTTGGGTGGCCGAGTAAGTGCAGGAAGAGAAAATCGCAAACAAGAAGATCTTACCCGGAGATCCGGAGCTCGTCGTCGTTTAGATCTCACGGTGTTTGTTTTTTTGGTAAATAGATCTCACGGTGCTGGTGCTAGATCAACCCACGCACGGCATATAGATCGCCCAAATGATTGAATATGAACTGGGTTGGGCTTTAAACCCACTGGGATAGAAAAGGGCTATTTCTTATTTGGGTATTTGCTGGATCCCATGATTTTCAATTTTGAATCCAATCCCATTGGGATTGATTAGTCCAAAATTTAAAAAGAAACATTTGTATAAAAAAGTTAAAAAGTATTTTTCTTATAATGAGTATAATTATTTTTTCAAATCAAATTTAGTATGATTTTCACTTAGTTTAATGGAATAATTAACAAAATTAGAAGAAAAATGCACAGCAAAGTTAAAAAATCAATTGACAGAGACAGCATGGATTTATTGGTGAATTCACATACATTCAATATTGTGTTTTTAGAGACAAAAATCATTATCAAATTGATAATTGATAATTATAATTGTATAGATTTTGAATATTTAAATGATAAAGTATGAAATATATGGATAACATAGATTAATAACAGAAATAAAAAATGATGCATAAGAATCTTCAATTGATTGATAAGAAACCTTTAAGACACATGTTTTTATATAAATTCATTAGAGACTTTTTGTTAAGTAAACTAAAGAAAGTAAAATAATAAAAAATATATAGGGGGAGAGAGAGATGAAAGAGATAGCTTAATAGAGATAATGGAATTATTTTTTTAGGCATATATATTTTTTTATTAAATATAATTCTATTTAAAATACTATCGGATATTAAACATAAATATCAATATTAATTTGTCGTTTTATGAAAGATTAATTTTTTTTATTATATCTTACCTTCATCGGTATAATTGAATGATTTTTCTTATCTCATTTTATCTAATATGTTTTATTTACAACTATAATTATACATTAATTATCGCATCCAAATTAATTATAGAGTAACGTAAAATAAATGCCATAAATATGAATGGGGAGATAAATCACAAAATAGTGACTCAATAAATTTGAAATTGTTAAAAGGGTAATGAGGAGATAGACACACACAACTCTACATATTCACAACAGCTATTAGGGGTGTGCATGGGCAGGGCTGGGCAGGGCAGCCCCCCTGCCCGGTGCCCTGCCCAGAAAATGCATGGGCTGCATTTTGCAGCCCGGTGCCCGGCCCTGCCCGGTAAAAGCCCTAAGTATTTCGGGCTGGGCATAGGCGGGCTGGGCATGGGCGGGCTGGGCATGCCCAAATAGTGATGTCCTGCTCATATTATGAGACAAAAATCTGCAATCATAAATTTCTAAAATAATATCATATGTATGTCTTAAAGATATAAAAAATATCCAAAATTAACTAAAAACAAGGTGACAACAAGATAATAATTGAAGTCTTGAAATCCATTGCAATTAAAATGATCTTCAGTCACCACCAGTAGCCATCATATTCTCTCTTCCAGTTCCAAGAGTAGCATCTGTAGAAAAAATAAAAAGAAAACTACGTTACATATTATAAAGTAAAATATATAATAGAATTTATGAGCTTCAAGATAAAAGATTACTTGCAAGTTGAATGACATTTTCTGTTTCATCAAAATTATCGAACTCCCGAAGCTTGTCAGCTAAATCATTGATAGATTGGCCAGCTTGTAGCCAATTTTGACTACAAATCAGTGCTTCTGTCATTTTATAAGACAAAGAACTCCTGTAATGATCAACTATACGTCCCCCAGTGCTAAAGGCAGACTCAGAGGCAACTGTAGAAACTGGAATAGCCAATACATCTCGTGCCATATGAGAGAGAATTTTATATTTTTGAGAATTAGCTTTCCACCATAAGAGGATGTCAAACTCAGATGTAGAAGGGATTTCATCTCTTGAGTCAGTTACAATATATCTATCTAACTCAGTTTGAGGATCTGTAGATGTTCTTATTTTCATAGATTTTAACCACTTATGACCTGGATCCTCAGTATCATCATCAGCAGCAGCAGCAGCGTTATCATCATCAAAAGAAGGCAATGAAGTTGCACCTGTTGTACCTATTGAAACAGTCCCTAATTCAACAGAAACCCTTGCAGAGTACTCATTAAACAACCGATACAAACAATCTTTGACTCTCTCCTTCATAAGTGAACATACTTCAGGGTCAATGTAAAGGACATCAAACATATGATTGACATAGGCCAATTTATATCGAGGATCCAAAATTACAGCCACAAATAGTAATGGATTCATATTATCTGCTTGACCCCAATACTTGTCATATTTTGCCTGCATGCTGACGCTCATGTCTGCCAAAAAATTATTAGCTCTATTCATAATATTCTTTTGTAACATTTTCTGAACACGTGCAATCTGATGGAAACAGTCATTTGATGTTACAGAAAGGGAGCTTGAAAATTTCAATGTAATATCATAAAATACCTTCAAGAATTTGATGAAGATCTTAGCATTCTCCCAATCATCACTAATAGGTCCAGAGAAGTTATCTTGGATGTGCGTAAGACCACGCCTGGAGCTTGAAGTGCTTGAGCTGAAGTGGGAAATATAGTCATTGTCTTCATCCCTCATCCGCTCAAATACTTTTTGAAACTTCATCGCAGCTTCCAACATCAAGTATGACGAGTTCCATCGAGTGTTTACATCAAGGCAAACAAGGCTTTTAGTGTCTATTTTTTCAGCTTCAGCCCAAGTTTTGAATTTTAGGAAGCGTGAAGGAGAAGAACGAACATATCTAACAGCGCTTCGAATGGCTTCAAAGCTATCCTTCATCTCTTTGATGCCTTCATTAACCACCAAATTAAGGACATGGGCACAACACCTTAATTGTATATAATCGCCATCACAAAGTAACCCCTTCCAACTCCTTAAACGCCTCTTCAGATATACCAATGCTGTGTCATTAGCTGAGGCATTATCCATAGTTATGGTGAAGATATTTTCAATCCCCCACTGCAACAAGCATTGTTCAATTGTCTTCCCTATAGTATCGCCTCTATGATTTTCAATCATAACAAAATTCAATATCCTCTTGTGAAGCTTCCAATCCTCATCAATAAAATGTGCTGTCAAACACATATAGTTAAAATTTTGGCATGATGTCCAGCAGTCTGTGGTAAGGCAAACACGCTTAGCACTTTGCTGTAAGAATTTCTTCAATAATTGAACTTCTCCAAGATATAACTGCCACACATCCCTTCCAATTGTTGTTCTTGAAGGGATTGGAAAGCGGGGCTCAAACTCATTAAGTAATTTCTTAAATGCAGGCTTCTCAACAATTCTGAATGGTTGCTCATCCGATATAATAAATTCAACTAAAGCTCTTCTACATCGCTTCTCATTATATAAATGTGCTACCATCGATCTTCCTTGACCACTCGACCCCCCAGACAAGAGAGTTAACATAGATTGCCTTCGATCTTCCTTTGCCTTGTTTGGGTTCTCTTTACACTTTGGGATATGCCTCAACAAAGAATGTGTCCCATGGCGATTTGGATCAGCCTTATAAGTCGTATGGCAATGCTTGCAAGCTGCTAAGTGCTCCCCATTAGTTTGTTCTAATGGCAATCTAACAAAGTGATCCCATACCTCTGATATGTGCTTGGGTTCTCTTTCCTTTCTCTTTGTACCCCTACCTTCCACATTTGTTTCTTGTGTAACAAATTCTGCTTGTGTTTGGGTGGTGGGGGTGGGAGCATGCGAAGTAGGAGGGTGGGGATAGGTGAGGAGAGATTGAGAGGTAGGTGGAGGAGGCATAGGAGTATGGTCAGGGGTAAGAGTTGCACTAGATTCATTATGGACAGGACTCGGGGTTGGTGATACAATAGAAGCTTTAAAAGTGGTTGAAGTATCTTCAAGAGAGGATGACGATACTTTAGAAGCTTGATCATCCATTTAAACAAAGTATCTTCAACCTGAAATTAACCCCAGAAATATCAGAAATTAGCCATTGAAATCCAAAGCAGTTCACATATATTGAAATCCAGAGCTGATATTTAAATTTGACGATACTGTTAGAGCTGGGTTTCTCTGGAAATATTATTGTCAGAGCTCATATGTTATAGACTTGATATTACTGCGACAATATCCATCAGAAACCAGAAACCTTCTTAACTCTCTATGTTAGCCCTTTCCTTTTTATCTTCTCAAAAACCTTCTCTTTTGCTGCGACAATAATGAAAAAGTTTTAAACCCATCAGCCTCTCCCTCCCTCCCTCCCTCCCTCCTTTTCATCTTCTTTCTCCCCACATATTTTGAGTTTCCTTTTATCATACCCGATAAGCTTCACATATATCTATTACATGTATATATATGTACTTGCTTTAGTGTCTATTTCCCTTTTGAAATAACTGGGGAAATCCCCCTTTTGGAGTTTCTTTTGCCTTGCGAGTTCTCGGAGAAGCAGAAAAAGAAGCCAAGGTAAGTTTTTTAGCATCACCGTATGTTCATTGTCACGGCTTTGTGAAAAGGCAAAAAGGAAAAAAGGAAAAAAAAACAAAGAAAGAAACCTTGTCACACTATTTTTGCTCCTTCTTCTTCTTCCTCATAATCTTCACTGTTTGATTCAGTACTCTTTCTCTCACAGAACACTCTCTGGTATTTCCTTCTTCGTTGAAACAAACCCAGCATGGAAGATGAAAACCCATATTTCTCATCCCACAAATTCCCATCCATGTCTCAGGTATGCGCCAGTGGATTAACAAAAAGAATAGCGATGATTCAGATGGAAATAACTTAACATCACATGCAAATGAAAATTATTTCAAAAACAGCTCACGTATTAACCATTCCCAGTCAAGAAAGAAGAACACACCTAAAACTGAAGGCGGATCTGAATCAGAGTTCTGAAGGCCAGATGGAAGACGAACCAGGAACCTGATGAATGATGTTCCCAGACTGAGTTAGTGAGTGCGATGAAGAGAGGATGATGAAATGGTGGTGGCAGGTGCGGCGACGGGGACGGCTGTGCGCTTTAGGATTGAACTCAGCGTCTCGGTGATACACTCTGTAGTCTATCGGCTGCCGCTACTCGCTATGAATCTGCTGTTGAACATTTAGGCATTAGGGTAAAGCTGCTCAGTGCTCACACGGTCACACCTCACGGCTCACACTACATTCTCACACACAAATTATATATTAGTAAATAAAAAAAAAATAACGGGCCGGGCTAAAATGGGCAGGGCAACATACCCTGCCCGGTGCCCTGCCCGGCCCAGAATTTAGCCGGCCCAAACTTGCCCAATTGTCTTTCGGGCCAATTTTTTTGGGCTGGGCAGGGCTATTTTTCTCCGGGCTCGGGCGGGCACACCGGGCACTGGGCATGTTGAACACCCCTAACAGCTATGTGTTCTTGACAGTTATGTGTTTTTATTTTTTTTATAATTTTGATGTTACTTAGCGTTAGATATTAGTTAAATATTACTTAACAATTAACATTCTCATTTGAAGGCGGCAAAAAAGCGACGCCGTTCGTTTTGTATGAGGTAGGCGTTTCTTTGATCCATGTAAGATGGAGGGGAAACGAATATAAACGAAATGAAAAACCTTTCTCTGTCTTTTTCAGTTCTTTTCCTAAAACCCTAATTCTAAAATAGCAAAATAGGATTATCATTCATCTCATCATTTTCACACAGCAACAACCGAGAATAATAATGGCCACGCTTCCCCTGTCGAGCCCAACCGAGTTGTTCTCGTCCTCGTCAATTGCCACTCTAATTTATCCCAATGCATTCTCTTCCTCTTCCTTTGTTTCCTGCAAACCCAGAAGAAAAAGTGCCTTCGGACGCCAGAGTCGTCGTTCTCTGTCCGTGAGCTGCTCTTTCGCAGCACCTCTAGACAATGCCAAGATAAAGGTGGTCGGAATCGGTGGCGGTGGCAACAATGCTGTTAATCGCATGATTGGTAGTGGTTTACAAGTGGGTTTTTTCGTTTTTTCCACTCCCTTCGCTTTTCTTGCGTGAACTTTCAAATATTCTCCTTTATTCTTATTTACATTGATGAAGTTCGGCTATTTTAAAATGCCCTTTCAATTGGGCATCTTGATTGTAGTTAAATGGGTTATCTGTCAATGTGGTGCTATCATACAATTTGAACGTAATAACTAAGTCCTGGTTTGGGAGGAGGAAGTGAAAGGGTATTTAAAGTAAAAGCCGGAGATTTATAGTTATACTTGTTAGGGAGACATCATTTTAATATGATTGGAGTTTTGGGTTGATTGATATATACCAGTATTATATATTAGATTACGCCAGTGGCATTATTCACTATGCTATCCTCTTGCCTAGAAGGCTCGGTGTTTTGACGTATCTTTAAGCAATTACTGAAGTTGAACTCTTCTTCATTTTGATTAGGGAGTAGATTTCTATGCAATAAATACTGATGCCCAGGCACTGTTACATTCTAATTCGGAAAATCCAATTAAAATTGGGGAACTTCTGACTCGTGGATTAGGTCAGACACTCTTTCTCATTTGTTTGGAAGCTTCTTTTATGAATCTAAGCTTATGAACATGACTAAAATCTATACTAGTGTGGCCTTTGATTCAAATTACTTGATAGAGATGTGCAGGTACTGGTGGGAATCCATTGTTAGGGGAGCAAGCCGCAGAGGAATCAAAAGAAGCAATTGCTAATGCCCTTAAAGGATCAGATCTTGTCTTCATAACAGCTGGTATGGGTGGGGGCACTGGGTCTGGTGCTGCCCCGGTTGTGGCACGACTATCAAAAGAGGCTGGTTATTTGACAGTTGGTGTGGTTACATATCCATTCAGTTTTGAAGGACGCAAAAGATCCTTGCAGGCAGGTGTCATTTTGTTCCTTATTTGGCATTGGTTTTCATGAAATGCATGCTATAGAGAAAATGCTAGAGCCAATGGTAATATCATTATGAATATAATGGTTACAGTTTTCAGCTGATAGCATAACATAGTATTCCTTAAAAATTTTAGTTTGTTGTTTGAAGTTTAGAAACTAACTACTTAGTTTCATTTGCTCTATCTTCAGGCACTGGAAGCAATAGAAAAGCTGCAGAAAAATGTTGATACACTTATAGTAATTCCAAATGATCGTCTGCTTGACATTGCTGATGAGCAGACACCTCTTCAGGATGCTTTCCTTCTTGCAGATGACGTTTTGCGCCAAGGGGTACAAGGAATAGCAGACATCATCACAGTGAGTTTATTTGTGAATAATATATTTATGTTTTCCCACAAATATGAGTAACTTGTGAAGAGAAAGATCCTCCAGAGAAGCCTGAAGTACCATACCAAAGTTCTCACATTCTTGTATTCATAATTGAACTAATACTCAACCGAGATATGTATATGCTAGTTTTTATCAATAATATGAATGGTTATGTTATGTACAGATACCTGGGTTGGTGAATGTGGATTTTGCTGATGTTAAAGCTGTGATGAAAGATTCTGGAACTGCAATGCTTGGAGTAGGTGTTTCCTCTAGCAAAAATCGTGCTGAAGAAGCAGCAGAACAGGCTACTTTGGCTCCTCTAATTGGATCGTCTATTCAGTCAGCTACTGGAATTGTATATAATATTACTGGAGGAAAGGACATAACCCTACAGGAGGTGAACAGAGTGTCTCAGGTACTAACTCATTTCATCATATCAGCACTTGGCAAATAAACATTCTGTTATTTACCTCTTCAACCTTCTGAATTGGAAATATATCATATTAGTACAGCGATTACTCCTAGAATCATGCTGGATAATGGTTATGGTTTTATGGGTACTACAAGGTTTGAATTGGTGATATGCTTGTTTTCTTTTTTTCTGGTGGATGAATGTGATGCCTCGTTTGGTATTTTCCTCCTTGTTTTGCAATGTCTATTATGTCCTTGTAATAATTACCCTGCAATTTTTAATCTTATTATTTTTGTAAGTAATGACACTAGGGCCATTTTATATCTTCAAAATTAATCTTTTAATTCCATATTCAATAGCATGGCAAACAGATCCAATAATATTTTGACATGCCTCAATACTGGAGTTTGAGCTTTGATCAACAACCCAACACTTCATTAGTAAAGCAATATAGTTTCTACTTTCTTGCATCTGAGGATCATTAGTTCTTTCTCAAAGGATCAAATTTAATTTAATGTCTAAGGTTTTACTATTTTGTTTGCTTTTGATTGGTGGTTGCCTTGTGCTATTATCTTCTTTCCTTGAGCCCTATCTTGATGAACACCTGGTAATTCGCAGGTTGTGACAAGTTTGGCCGATCCTTCTGCTAATATTATATTTGGGGCTGTTGTCGATGATCGCTATAATGGAGAGATTCACGTGACTATAATCGCAACCGGCTTCTCGCAGTCATTTCAGAAGACCCTACTAACAGATCCTAAGGCTGCAAAGATGGCTAATAAAAGGGATGGAGGCCAAGAAAGCAAGGCAATGCCTCCTCCACTCTCAAGCACACCGTCAACAGCTGCATCTTCTAGAGCATCCCCGCGAAGGCTCTTCTTTTAGTTGCTTGATTGGTTCTTTTTAACTTATGATTTTATCATTCTGTAGTCAAGTTTTGGTGTAGTCATTCGATTGTATATTGATCTTGAAGCTTAATTGAGACATATTGCTGTCTTCTAAGGTGAGATATGATGCCTCTGTCCCACAAATGCTAAGTAAGTTGTTTGGTTTGTTTCTTTTTTCTTTATGCAGTTGGTATTAGTGAGATTAGTCATTGTTACAAGTAACTCAAGTACTCTGCACATGCTAAAACAGTTTTTTTTTGTTCCAACGACATTGATGTACTCTCACACCCAAAGTTAATCAAAGATGTACCGAATCAATCTATTAAACAGTGCATAGATGTATCCTAATTATTTTATTTAAATTTAAGATTAGTCAGAATTTTTATAACCTAAATGTTCATTAGCTATGCGACCAGCCATTCCCGAGGCGAACAAAAATTTGATATGCAGGTAAAATTAGTATGTTCAGAAAGACAAGACAAATTGAAATTAAGTAATGACAGATTTTTCTTACAAAAAATGTTATATAAGAATTTTGAAATAATTTATTATAGTAATGAAACTTTATTATGCAGCAAGTAAAGTGTGAATCAAAGACAACTTTAGAACTGTGAAAGAAATTTCTGTTCAGTAGAAGATCAATTGATTGCATACATATTGTCCTATTCTAGCCTACTATCACCTTTCAGCGCCAAGTAAATATAAGCTACAAGGACAAAGGCGTCCCCAGTAATTACCAGTATAATATTACACCTTTCACAAGAATATAGATGCTTCAGCTTTTGGAATAAAGGAGAAAACGCCATGGCCGAATAGTTCATGTACAGATGATAGCAAATGTCCGGCATCAATGTCATCCTTCCAAGCCTGAGCAAGAGTTGCTGATACCTTACCTTGTTGACCTCCAACCTCTCTTCCTTGGTTCTTTTCATTTAATAACTGACGAGCCATTGAGGACATGCCCGCGTTAGGAGCTCCCATTGTATTGGAAAATCCACCTGGTGTGCCTTGCATTTGCATATCAACTGGCAAGGAGTTCATAGGCATCAAACCCCCAGAAACATCTGTTGCAATTTTCTTCAGTGGAGGTTGCTGCATTAGATTGTCTATGCTGGCTTTACGTTTGCCTTCATTCATTGGAAAATAAAAGAAAGGGCACAAGGATGAAAAAAAAATAAGAACTCAAGGTTTAATGTAGACTTAGAAAAAATGAGTACCGAAAGAGGCAACTAAATTGATGGAAAAGGTTAGTTCTAAGAGGAAAAAAGTTCAAGGGCCATCACAAAATCATGCCTTCAGTGCCGTTTCAACGAAATGCATGTGACATATTGAAGGTTCTTAATCCATCATTTTGAAATTTCTCTAGCTTTTATTTAACAATTTACTACTTTAAACTTCTTTGAGAAAAGGAAATCATACTTGACGTTGCCGGCATGACTTTTGCATAGCCTCTTGAAAAAGCACGAGTAGAAGCAGGAGAGAGCATACGGCTGTACACTTTGGCCCGTTCATGAATACATTGGCCTGCTGCGCACTGAAATGTTTGACTTCGGTAATTAGCCTTAGAGATGTTCAAGAGAAAAGGATCCATGTTCAATAAAACATATTTATTTTATAGGATGAACTAACCAGCAATGCTCCATAAACTTGCCATGCTTCATGCCTCTTTAATGCGTTTTTTTGCTTCTCAAGTTGCATTTCTGGTTCAAGAAGAAGCAGATATGCCTCAAGATTTGGAAGTATAAGCATGCGAACCTACAAAAATTGAAAAAACATTATAACTGCATGAATCCAATAAACTGAAGGTATTACATCACCAAAGAAGAATGCATGCATATGATCATAATGAGAAACAGGAATTAACAGCTGCATATTTTGAGATGGTAAAGGAAAAAAGGACCTGTTTGTTTCTTTGGTATATCATGAGAAGCTTTTATGTAAATAATCATATTTACTCAAACAAACAGTCATACTGCTCTCTAGTTCGAGTCATAGCTCACAAGAAAGAAATGATTTATGTAAAAAGTGAAAACAGTTTCATGAAGGTCAGAGATACCATGCTGGATCCAAGAGCTGCTATCCCTTTAATTGCACCATAATGTTGAGGTAGAGATTTTGTAGGGTCCAAGAAAGCATGAAGCAATGTCTTTGTCACACGTGGCTGAAGGTTATGATAAACATGCCCAAATCTGCGAATTTTCAGACTTAGAGAATAAGATTCAAAATACTGAGGGAACATAACATGTTCATCATATTTCTATGGGAAAATCCCAAAAAACACCCATTTGAATTTCAAAATTCTGTTTACTACATTTTATAAGTTATTTACAACTCTTGTAAAACTATTTACAACTCTTGTAAAACTATTTACAACTTTTTTTTGTAAAAAGTCTTGATTTGGAATTTTGAAATTCAAATGGGTGTTTTTTGGGATTTTCCCTATTTCTATTCTTCTATAATTTGAATTACTCAGATAAAAGGTCCCCCACCTTTTGCATATCGAAGCAACCAGGTTTGCACTGAAGTTTCTGAGTTCCCAGTGATTATCAGATAGTCTATTATTCCCTAGCTTTTTTGCAACAAGGCAGGTCATAATAGACGGCATCAGTTGATGTAACTGACAAAATGGAAATAAAGTATCAGATGGTCAATCAAATCAAAGTGCATTTGCAGTAGTTACAGCTAAAGCCTTAGTAGAGTATAACGGCCATCCATATGTGACCCAAAAAAGGTAGAAATGGTCAGTTTATGTATTGTCTTAGAACTAATCAATCTCAGCAGAGTTTTGCACACAAAAAAGACTAATCATCTTAAGCTAATATGTAATGGATGTAAAAACATTTATAAAATTAGCACCATACTTACATAAGGCTCTATGTGTATGTGAGGATTTTGCATAAGGCTCCGACCAAGACGCATCAAAGCAAATAAAAGATTTAAATTATTTGAATTTTGAGCCACCTGAAATGATATTTGAAAAAAAAGAAGATAAAATTAAAGAACGGGTGTTTCTTTCAAACAAGATATATAGTACAAAAGGTCAAGCAAAAACAATAACATCGATAAAATCTTGTTTGTACCTCACCAGCAACAAAGTATGAGAAATGAGGAATCAAAGGATGGAGTCCCGAATCTGTTGCCAAGCTAATTAATGCTCTATTCAAGAGAATGGTGCTTGGCTTGTTTGATATCAGCTCAGTTATTTTGTGGTAGTAAAGCTGTAGAGGAAAGCAAAGTTTATAGAGGTTAATAATAAAAAAATGAAACCCACCGTGCATACATGATAGTCAGTGCATACCAGAAGCTCTCTTGAAAGTACATGTCTAACAGGCAACTTAATATCAACAGGAAGTTCTTCCTTATAGTCAGATTTTCTTGTTTCAGGAGCTGCAAGTAAACCATAAAACAGACTGAAATGACAATGGAGGGGAAAATCAAGCTTTCAGATCATAATATTAGAGCTCACAGTAATTAAAAGGGAAAATGAAGGAACGAATCCATGCATATTATAAATTCAAAATTTTGCAAGCAAAAAATGAAGAGCATATAGCTGGCAGGTGATTAATGCACCTCAACATCCAGTGCACTAGTTGAGAAAAATACCTTCAATGGGAGCATTTTCAGGAATTGCAGGCTGTACACCTTCAATTGCCAGCCAATGAGTGGTAACTGATGTATCAAGAGGTGCTTTTGGCAGTGGTGCTTCCATCACCTATTCAAATTGGGAACAATGTCAAAAATGAGAATCATGTCAGAAAGTGGCTCAACGTTTTTCGTACACCAATCTCATACCTAGTGGATACTTACATCTTTAAAATCAACATCTTTGTCATCAACGTAAAACAAATCCTTGTGTCCAGCAGCTCTTTTGAACCGCAGAGGATCATTAGAGGTGAAACCATATATCGGCTGATAAATAAATGCAAGTAAATAAAACCAAAAAGTGTATCATAAGAAAACAGCAATCCCAACATAATGAGAGCAGATTGGAACTGGCACTAAAGATTTTTAGGGTAAACATAAACACAACACACCAAAGAGAAAAGCGCATGCTAACTTTCCTAGCATGCCACAATTTACACCCACACATACTTATACTGGCAGAGACATGGAATCTTTACGATGACAAATAAGAGCCTTTTGTAGGTGTACCACCACAGCTTGACAGGCTCCCAACTTTCAGAAGCCAAGCCAGTTACAAAGGGTCTAAAAATGAAATTTAAATTTTCTTTGAACAAGATCGTAACATTGCAGTGCTGTTATATTCTCCTTTTCCTTTTCTGTCCTCACCACTCCACAACTCCCTTGATGCATATTTTCAGAGAAGTGTTTCAGGAAAAAACAAAAGCAATCTTTGATGCAAGGAACAAAGTGCTTGGATAAAGCTGAATTCAATAACAAACATGATACAAAACAGAAAATAATCCATCTGAACCTGACCCACTAGTACATGAACTCTTACCTGCTAAACCAAGAGATGATATTGAGAAAAAAGTTCATAGTGTAGAACGATTTAAGTATGTAACTACCATTAAAACGTATCTATAGTCTTTTCAAATTCAATTTCTAACATGTAAATTGACACTAATAAGAGAGACACAGCAAATGTAAAGCAACATACCTCCAGATTTCTTAATTTAAGTGCACTATCCACATCATCTGACGTAAGAACAATTCGCTTTGAGTGGCGCATGCATTTTATAGACTCCTATACATTGAGAATGAACAAAGAGATATGTCAACTGCCACCACTTTCCAGCACATGATCAACAAAAACCACCCTATCAAAAACTAAAATTGAACATTATACTTAATGACTGCTCTCAAATGGTCCACATTTTACATTCAAATTAGCGGAAACAAGAGCATGATCGTAGCTGCTTCTTAATAGTTAATACCTGCATAATTTCGCGAACCCTATACTCCACATCGGGAGCGAGAGCGAGAGCGACATCAGGGGACAAATTGGAGATGCCAACGCTCTGCGCAATGACTTCAATTGACTCTTTCGGAACTGCACTCATCTCAATTCACCTTCTTTGCTAACCAATCAATGGTCGCAGAGGGCTTCTACAGATTTGGCAGAAACGATCCACAAAACCTAGCTGAACATTAGTATAATAAATAATCCATAATAATCAAGTGGCTATACAATTGTTGTACCAATTAGAAGCATTTTAGATTTTTTTTTCTGAATCGGACAGCCGGATAGGTTTGGATGAAAAAAAAGGGAAAATTGGAAATTTGACGCGATTAGGGATTCAGGAGCCTAAACGAGAGAGAGAGAAAAATAGGTTAGTATAAAAAAAAGAAGGTAATTTTATTTTGGCCTTTTCACTTTAAATAAATATTTTGTAAGTTAAATATGGTAATGATAATTTTTTTCCAACAAATAAATATGTTAATAATAATTAAACATTTTTAAAATATTATTATTTTTTTAAAAATAAATATTATTTGATTTAATATTACTTAATTAATTGAATAATTTTCGAACTAGCCAAACAATCTCCTCAAAAATAGCTAATTTAAGTACTTGTGAAAAACATTGGAGGACTACTATCTAGTGGATAGTGTAAAAGGTAAATAAAATTGTTTGATAAAATTTTGCTTCCAAATATTCATAAAACGCTTGGTATATGTAAAAAAATAGAAATCATAATCAATACATTATTCTCAACGCTGCTGTTTGTTGAAGTTAACCCTATGCATATACGAACAGTTCAAGATAAAAAGAATTTTGATAAAATGATCATTATTTTTATTAGATTATTCATTTTAAATAATGTCCATAGATAATTTCAGGGGAGAAAAGGATAACGAACTTTACACCTCGTAAATTATGTTTGGCCGTAAGTCAGAAATGCGAAAAAACAAAAAAAAGAAAAAAAGGCAAGGATTTAATTATAAGATTGCTTTTTAAGCAACATCCATTATATTACTAAATGTGTTTTTATAGAAAAATTATTCATAATTTTCAGTAAGAAAATTAAATGCCAACAATTGCAAGGAATTCAATATTTTACAAATTTTACTTGTAAACAACGCAAATCAACTTATAAATATAAAAGCTTAACTTAGAAAAGAGCTATCCGTATTTAATCTTTCAACCTGAGATCTATGAGTAATTTTCTGTTACATCATCAAGTTGGTGTTTTGTTAGAAAGCCAACGCTTTAACTAGACTCAACCAAATATAGAGCAATCCATTCTACATTTACGTAATGAAGAACTAAAATACTTTCATTATGCTGGAAGAAAGGTAAGGTAGAGATTCAACCATAAATTATCTTCATTTAAAGTCATGGCACGTCATGAAAACTCTCGTACACACGCAAAGCTCATACATCCACCAGGTTCTGAGATAAGAACCAGTATTGATTTCTGGGCCTTCTAGGTAAGATCAAGTGATCAAGTGCAGGCTTAAACATTCATACAAATACAAAAACGACAAGAACAGACACATACACACACAACAGTGGAATCTGCCAGTAGCATATAGTTATCTTACAAAGCCTTCCGAGACTAGCAACAACTTCCAAGGCAGTGACAAACCACCCACAAAAAGGTCAAGAAACCCAGTTACGGTATAACAACGCACAAGATACACAGTGACAAGAGAAGGCAATCGAGTTACAGAATCAGTATCATCACAAATATTTGATCAACAGAAATATAACAGCAACCAAAACCACTATACCAACAACTGATAAAAGCAAACACAAGCAGGAGCAACCACCCTTGGTACGCTTGTTCAAAATTGCCAAGTTCTTCTGAACCCTCTGTTTCACAAAACAAGAGGAACAATAAAGGCATGCCTTTTACTCAAAACTTCAACAATATTGAAATATCATTACAAAATTAGTGTATATATGTTTGCAATAGGCCATCTTTTCTATAAAATTACATCACTTAACATCTTATCCCTGTGCATCAAAGTAAAGCAAAATAAGTAATTTTTGCCAAAGCATGCTACTTTCGTGATATGCAGATGCATTTCATCTTAAAAACAGTCCTGACACAAGGACAGAAAGAAAGGAGTTTAACAAATAGCAAGAGTATCGGAAATTATAAGTTTAACAACTTAAAAAGACGAAAGGTAGAGAGCTTTCAATAAGATACATTGAGTAAATTGCAAGTTTTTTTTTTCCAGATAAACCATAGAATTAAATATATGTGTTACCCGCAGCCGAGAATCTGTAACATCTACATGCTGGTCCAAGTCATCCTGACAGAGGAATCAACAGGATTCAATTTTAAAGAGACAGATAAAGATGAGCCAACAAAAGGTGGGAAGAAAAGCAAATCTATAATTTGCAGAGAAAGGGAGCATACAATGAGTCTAGTGTGTAAATCCAGTTCTTCATTTACAGCCAATGCAATATGTTTCGTACTTGTTACAGTCTGCTCCAATTTCTCAAGGCCCTCGTCTTGCTCTGCTTGAATAACATTCCAAATCAAGATCCAAAGTATAAAACTGGAATATATTTGAATTTTCAAACTATTCAAATTACTTGACCTCTCATAATTTGCCGTTGAAGTCCAACAACTCCACCGTTATCCAAGCCAACTGTTCTGCTCATGGCATCAGCTGGTTTTGTCTCTGGTCCAAGCAAACTATCCCTGTTTGCAAAGTTAGACATATTCAATGTTGATGCCATTTGGTTAACTTTAGACCTCAAATTCGCAATCATGTCCTTACGCCGATTCAGCTCCTTGTCAGATCTGTCATCATTAAATGAGGCTTCAGATAAAGATAATGCAACTTTATCCCACAACTTTAGGAAAAGAAAAAAGGCATTGGCTTTACTATGGCCTCTCGGTCAGTACCAGAGAGAGTATAGCTTAGGAGACATCCCAACAATGAAATAGATATGACCAGGAATATTCTTAAAAACATTAATTTCAAAAATCGGAAGTTCAGAGGATTAGAGTCACTGAACTTTCTCTGCTGTGATAGCATGACCCATTCTTACTGACAAAAATTAACTACTAAACACTCACATAGGCTGTTTCCCGGGAAACTTTGACAAAAGGGATTGCAAGCTATCAAGTCTGGTCCCTAATATTGTTATCTTCCTTCTTATAGCAGATGCATGGCGCTGGGTTTCAGGTCCAGATGTAGGAAATGAATTCCATTCGGAAATCATGCCACTGATATCATCAGCAAGTTTCAAGGCTTCATTATATTCCTTCATCCATGAGTCGGAAGATGATGCCATCGTCCTGATAAAAATTGACAAAATAAATAATCGTCAAGTGAACCAAAAGATTGCAGTATCTATACATAAACAATAAACAGGATATCACATGTAAGTGGATACAACCTAGAACCTAGGAATCTCGACCAAACTTCAAATATCATCTGACAGTATAGAAAACATTTCAATCCATAGGATAAGCAAGATGCGTCCTAACAAAATAGCCAATGTCCAAAAATATCACAATCTACAGCAAGCCTGTGTTATCCAACTAAGGTATATTCATCTCAGGCAACAGCACAAACAAATACGTTTCTGACCGTAACAACAGATTTTCAAGCAACCAAACAGAATGTAAAGAAAAAAAAATAGTTTACACCAATGATATTAAGTTAAGGTAATGTTTATCCACCACCAGATGAATGTTTTTTTCTTGCCAACTAGATGAAAAAGGGTAGAAATTCCCATTCAACAGAGAAATCATATGATATTCGGTAAATATTTTGATGTATGGTCAAGTCATCTATACTTCAACAACGTCCCAGCCAAGTGATCAAATATATCGATGGACGAGAAGAACTCATAATTTGAAATTTATACAAACCAGAATTAATAGATTTATCCATAGACTTTCGATTGAGGATGGCCCTGGGGATGCGGGTAAGGAGATTAAAGTCATAAACCAAATAATTGCCAACTATCTTAGGGCCCTCGGAGATTAAACCGCCCAGACTATAGAATTGATATACAAATGAAATCAAAAAATCAGGAAAAAACACATAATTCTCCTTAAAATGCCATTTTCAGCACATTTACATGATTAAATTTTAAAGGTTCTGCCCTAAAAAGCATACACAGGTTCAACAGCTCCAAAATTCCAATTCGGAAGGAAAATCACCTTCCGATCGAACAACCGGAATCGGGCGTACCTTTTAAGGAGGCGAGAATTCTCGTTTGGGGGATTTTAGAGGATGGGGTTTAGAGGATGGTAACCAATGTAATATCTTTTACACGCGATCAAGATTTACAGAGAGTTCCTACAGCGCGACCACCAACCGGCGACTATTGTCCGCTCCCGTCGTCGTCTACCTCGCACAACTAAGAAGCCTTGCCGTTGAAAATGCCCTATCACCGCCTCGTCGTTTTCCGTGTCTATCGCGTGATAAGCATCGACCCAGACTTCTTTTCTTGCCTTCGGCAGCGATATGATGCGGGAACGCACAGGGAGCGATTCCTGATTACCGCACGTGCTTCATGATATATATTATTAAATTCCCATTTCTATTTGTGCGAACCCCACATGGAGACAGTCGTATCCTCTCCACCCTTCCTCTCCGGTATTTCAATTCATTCATTTAAATTTAAAAAATAATAATTTTAATAAAAATATTATAAATAAAAAAAATAAATTTAAATAAAAATATATTTATTAATTTTTAATTAACTCCCCTCTCCTCACTTTCTGAACTAAATAAGAAATATCATTTTTTCTTCCTTACTTTTACATCTATAACTTCCCCTACCCTTCCCCACCTTCCCTTAGGCTATGTTTGGTTCAATAAAATGGAGGGTATATTAAGTTAATTTAAGGGAAAGTAGGGAAGGATAGGAGAGGTTATAAATATAAAAGTAATGAAAGAAAGATAATGTTTTTTGTTTGATTCAAAAGGAGAGAGGAGATTAGGTAATAAAAAATTTATAAATATAACCTTATGGCTTTATTTAAATTTATTTATTTTTTATTTATAATATTTTGTTCAGAATTATTATTTCTTTATTTATAAATTTTAAAACACTTTTTACCATATATATATATGATTAAAAAAATATGATAAAATTTTAATATCTCTCATTAATTTTATAATTATTATATATATTAATATAATATATAAATATAAGCTTAAAGACACAATACACATGAATTTTAATAATTTAATTCTAATGTAGGCCTTAAGATAAAATTTATTAATAATTGAATATCATACTGCACATATCTAATACAACAACAATAACAACAAAGTCTTATCCTATTAAATGGGGTCGGCTATATGGATCATACGACGTCATTGTGCTCTATAAAAAATTGAATCTTTGGTTAAGTTATTGACCAGGAGATCCCGCTTAATGACCTCGTTGAGCGTTCTCTTTAGCCTTCCTCTATTCCTTTTAACCGGGCTCCATACTATTTGATATACCCTCCTCACTAGCGCATCCCTTGACCTTCTTTGTACGTGTCCAAACCACATAAGACGGTTCTCTACCATTTTCTCCTCAATAGATGACATTCTAACTCTTCCCCGTATTTGTTCATTACGAATCTTATCTTTTCTTGTATGCCCACACATCCATCTCAACATCCTCATCTCAGCTACCCCAACTTTATGCTCTTGTTGTCCTTTTAAAGCCCAACATTCACTTCTATAAAATATTGCTGGTCTTATAGCAGTGCGATAAAATTTTCCTTTTAATTTATCTGGTACTTTCCGATCACATATAACCCCAATAGCTTTTTTCCATTTAAACCACCCAATTTGAATTCTATGATTAACATCCTCCAAAATTTCATCATCCTTCTGTATAATTGATCCCAAATATTTAAATTTATCTATTTGTGGAATAACTTGATCTCCCAATTTGACCTCCAAGTTATTTCTAACTTGCCTCTTATCAAAATTACAATACATATATTCAGTCTTACTTCTACTCAGATAAAAATCCTTCGACTCTAAAGTACTTCTCCATAATTCAAGTTTAAAATTAATCTCTTCTCTTAATTCTGCCACAAGAATTATATCGTCTGCAAAAAGAATGCGCTTAGAGATTTCTTCTTGAATATGCTTAGTTAGAACATCCACTACTAGCTTAAATAAATAAGGACTCAAGGATGATCCCTGATGAAGACCAATCCTTATGGGAAAATTCTTTGTTTCGCCCCCAGACGTTCTTACAGTAGTTGTTACCCCCTCATACATATCTTTTATTACCTTGATATATGTCATGGGCACACATTTCTTTTCCAAAGCTTTCTAAAGCACCTCCCTTGGTATTCAATCATATACTTTTTTTAAGTCAATGAAGACTATATGTAAGTCTCTTCTTTTACTCTAGTACCTTTCTATTAGCCCCCTTAATAAATGAATCGTCTCTATTGTAGACATACCCGGCATAAAACTACACTGATTCTAAAAAAATATCAGTCTCTAATCTCAGACTGTGTTGAATTACCTTTTTATTTATTAGTCCCAATTTCTTACAATTTCTTCATCACTTGCAATTTCTTCCCACAGTAGTCCCAATCACTTGCAATTTCTTCAATGGTAAGAAACAATCTATACAATGAGCAAGAAATTGTAAGTCGTTTACTGCAGTTCAAGTACATCAATTTCTTCAGGAGCTAACTTCTGTTGTTCCAGCTTCTGGGCCCCATGCACAGGGTCAAAGAGGGAGTAGAGTTGCTGAGGCACAAAATAATCAGGCTCCACAATGTATCAACAACTATACGTCTTATATCTCCAAAAGGTCAAGGAAAGAAGAATACCATCAAATCCTCAAATTGTAGAAGGTACCAAGCTCGGATTGTATACTCTACTCTCTTGCAGAGCTTCAAAAACTCAGCTCGGTCCGAATTATGTTCTGCAGAAAAGTCAAAAGACTCAGCACCAGGAAGAGGATACCAAATTTGGAGAAAGGGGAGAAGCTATTCTCATTTTATTTTTCAGCTAAACTAAAACGCTAAGTTTGAACTCATAATACTGCTAGATAATTCAGTTTGATAAGGTAAAGAGTTTATGATAGAAACTCGTCCGAATGTTGCTTTCGATATGAAGTCAATGCTATTTCCCAAAGATTGACTGAAAGGCAAATTTCCCCCAAGATGTCCACTTATGAAAGTGTAGTTCACTTACATTAAAAATTCATTAGTATTTCCCCGCAACGAATCTAATTGTAAGTCGTTTACTACTAAGAGCAAATCCTGAAGCAAAATATTATAGCAGCTAACTCCCAATTATTAAATCAAGTGACTTTCATTTCCAGAAAGAAAGGGAAAAGAAAAGAAAGCAGTGGAGCTGCATGCAGTTCGTGATCAGATTAGCAAAGCTCGGAAGTGAGGAACAACTAAAACGCACACTCTCTTCTCATCAGCCTAACACCATCCCCCCAAAAGATGAATTGCAGTGAAATCGAAAGGAAAAAACAAAGAAAAATTACAGAGAACGAATGAAAGGGCTGGAATAGGAGGACCAGCAAAAGGTAAGATAGATATCAATCAAATTAGGCCCCAACACAAAAAAAGCAGATTTGGACAGATTTTAACCTATTCAAACAGATAAAATAGCCGAAACAAGCCAAACGAAAATGATCAAGAGTAATTAAACGAAACCTGGATCTTGAACAAAAAAACAAGATTTTGGGTGAAATTTGAGGCAGATTCGAAAGAAGAAGGAGACCTAGGTGCAAAAGCAAAAATTGAAGGGAAAGAGATGCAACCCACATGAAGAGAAATGCGAGACACCAAAAAGGAAAGTAAGATAAGCCCAAGTAAGACACCAAAAATTGAAGATGTTGTGTATGCGGAAGATGAATGGAGATGAGAAACGAAAAAGAATTTTTACACGAGTGCAAACGTGAAAAATTAAAAATTAAATAAGATAATTTAGTAAAAATAATATATAATATTTATTACCCCACAAAAAAATTTTAAATTCGAAGGAAGGGAGGGAGGGAGGGAGAGAGAGGGGTAGGGAGCAGAAAAAAATAAAAAAATTTCTCTCCCCTCTCTTCTATTCTTCTTAACCAAACACATTTATATCTTCCTTTCTCTATCATTTTCTCTAAAACCCCCTAATCAAATAATATTATAAATTAATTTACCCTACCCTCCCTTAAATTAAACTAAACAAAACCTTAATAAAATATATAAACTAATTTTATTTACTGTATTCTTAATACCATGCTAAACACATCCATAGAAATAAATATTATACTATTTCATTATATTTTCTAACATCCAATTTCATTTTATTATCAACTTTCAGTCCACTGTACAAAAACATCTATTAACTGAGATAGGCCAATTAGGATGCCATGTTTCAATTTGACTACTTCCCTTCGTCATTCCTTTCAATCTGCCAACTTTATTCTTTATAGGGTTAAAATCTTTTATTTTAAAAAAATTTCCGTAAAAGTTATGATTATCTAAAAATATTACTTGATCAATATTACTTAAAAAATATTTTAAAAAAAATAATGTAACTCATAGCTATTAAAAATATTAATAATAATTTTTTAATAGTTATAATAATTTTATTTTTTTAATATTTTCGAATAATATTAATTAAATTTTTTTAAAAAAATACCCACAATTTATACATGAAAACTTAAAAAAATTGACCTTAACCGTTCTTTTTATAATGGAAATGACCTGCATTGAATTGGGGCATTTGACAATTTACCTCCAAAAATAGCTTTATTTTGATGTTTATACACTTGGAGTGAAAATCAAGTGCATTTGACGAGTATTTATTATTTAATTTTATTTGTTTTGAAATAATAACTATGATAAGTAATCTATTATAGAGATTGATTATTGGTGGCAAAAAAAAAAAAATAGAGAGATTGATTATTAATTCAATACATATCATCATATAATTAAAGACTAATTAAATACTGTTAGCCTGCATTTTACCTCTTAGGACCTTATATGAATATGATAGGTAGCGTTTTAGGACAACTAACCATATTTTAGATAAAGCAGTTATCAATGTAACGCTATTCATTTTAAATTCTTCATCATTTTAAGTTATCTTAATTACAAAAATTATAAAAAGACACAACTTTATTTTACAAATTACAAATAACGGGATTTATTTTATTTAAGTTAATTAATAACAATACGAGTGGGGGATGATCAAAGAACCAAATAATTGCCACCAGGTTATATAGAAAATTACGAATTAAATTAGACTATATTAAAATAGAGTGCCCGCATGACCCATGACAAAATAGGGAAACCCAGAAACGGACCACAATCATCAGTGATATTCATGTTTCCCGGACAACGAGAGGCGAAAATCTGTGTGTGACACAGATTCAATTGAGAAAGCCAGAGAGCTGGGAAGCTGGCTGTGCCTCTAGGTCTGGCGAAGTAGGCTAGAGAGAGAGTGAGATAGAGATAGAGAGAAACGCAGAGAGTCGGAGGGAGATGTCAGACCTAGACAGGCAAATAGAGCAGCTGAAGAAGTGCGAGCCCCTCAAGGAATCGGAAGTGAAGGCTCTTTGTCTCAAGGCCATGGAAATCCTCGTCGAGGAGAGCAACGTTCAGAGGGTCGATGCTCCCGTCACGGTGAGTAGTCGTTTCCTTTACTGGCGCCACTCCATTTTTTTGTTGTGCCCTTGTTGTTATGTTTGTTCGATTTGCTTAAATCGAATGCTGTCTCGTTGGTATGAACTTAGCGGTTTTGATTGATTTCTTGGTTCGGGGGTTTGGCCGGTGGGTTGGGTCGCTTTCCTTTTGTTTTGTTATAATTTGAGCTGAACTGAAGCAAGAATTTACTTCTTGATGATTTTTCGTTGGTTACTACCATAAAATCTGGCCTCCTAAATTAAATGTACGGTCAAAAAATTTCCTAGGATAATGACATAAGGCGCTAATTTTTGGATAACGCAGATTGGTTCCTGTAACGTTGATCCTTTAGAGGAACCAGGTCGCTTTTGTGCCTTTTTAAGTTAGTATTTAGTAGTGTTTATTTGTCCTGCTAAGATTCTTCTTGTGATATTGTTGTAATGGGACTAATTAATTGGTTGCTGTCTTAATCATAGATATGTGGTGATATCCATGGACAATTTTATGACATGAAGGAGCTATTCAAAGTAGGAGGCGACTTCCCCAACACAAACTACTTATTTCTTGGGGATTTTGTTGACAGAGGATTTTACTCAGTCGAAACATTTCTACTTCTGCTGGCTCTAAAGGTGATAACCTTATATTATCTTACCAACTTTTGTTTTCGCTGGGCCCTTCACTCAGATGCATGCTTGTTGTTATTTGGAGGCTATTGTAACTTCCTGTTGTTTATCTATTTATGCTTTTGAGTTTGCATTAAATTTATCTCGTGCTTTTTAGCAAGTTCAAAATATATCAGTTAGTTTATTCGCCAAGGCTTGTACATAATAATTAGTGAATAGTGTCTTCAAAATTTTTGTATGGGGTCCATGGATTTGTATGGGAACTCCTATTTTCTATTATACGAATTAAAATCTTCAAGTTTTTGTGCTTGGTGATACAATGCAATGAAAGATTTAAATATCTGAAAGAAGCTTTTAGGGTGATTGTGATTTGGAGAATGAAGACAACTTATTGTTGGGAATTGGAGAATGAAGACAACTTATGGTTGGGGATTTTGTTTTGGAATAATTGAAGTTGATTAGATAAAAGGTTAGCTGCATTTATTGGAATTAATGCCCCATTTGGCATAGTTGAATTCTGTGCCTGGAAGTGGAAGTGGGACCGGGTTCCTTAATTCTGGGTGTTTGTTATGTTTGAATGAGGCTTCCTCCATCAAAATTCCTAGAACTCAGTTCCATCTTATCATGATGGAACTGGCTTGGGTTCCATTGAACCATAATTTTAAGACAATTATACCCCTTCCTCCCTTTGTGCTGTCAACGAGGCCTTGAAAAGGTAGAACCAAAGTGTGCGATGGTGAGGAGAGCAGCAAGGAGACAAGGTGCTGCCTCCATCATGGTCATCGGCATTGGAGTTCTCGGCAGCAGCAACTTGTGATTTCCCCTAAATGAAATTTCAACATTACCAGCAAAGTCATCTGTGCTAGCCATTGATGTTATCTAGGGTTACGATCTCGGGGTTTATGATCTTTGGGTTCGATGGTTCAGTCTGTGCTGACAATTCTTTCTTCACGCCCATGAGAACAGGTCTGGTTCAATTGTCTATCCATTCTGGGGCTTTCGTCTGAAATTTTGGCTTTCGGAAAACACCGAGACATCAATTTTGGCAACAATCTAAATGTGAGATGAAATCTGGTTCTGATTCTTGTAATCTTGTTCTGATCATATTTACTGTTTGAAATCGTGGTTTGAAATCAGCTGCTGATTTAGGCCAAAAACAAATCTGCTTCTGATATTTTCCCATTCTAGTTTGAAATCTATCTTTGGTGGTTGATGTTCTTTGTGTTCAATTTCTAGATTGTTGTTGTTAATTTTTTTTATTTCTTGATTTCTGGAATGTTGCTCCTTGGTTCTGGTGGTCTCTTATGGTGATTTAGTTGGTCGCTAGTGGTGGCACTTGCTGTTCTTTTAATGACATTTTTCTTTGTTTAAAGGATATTTTAGTCATTTCATGTTATAAATATACGTTTCAATTAAAAATTATATAAGACTTCTATAGACATACTAAACATGCTTTTAAACCTCATTTCCATTCCACTTCCACTTCCATATAAATCTCTTCCATGATACCAAATGAGGCATAAAATTTTGGTGATGGTAGAGGACTTTTTCTAGGATTCTTTTATGGTTATAGCCATAGAAGGAGCTGGTTCGGAATTCTTTAAAATAAAACACTGACTCATCTGTTTACTTATTATGCTGCAACTCTTGAATCTGATGATACTTGAACTGAGACAAAAGTTGAAATGGAGTGGACCATAATGAGGCCCTTACATAAGCATATATATAAATAGGCTTATCTCATTCATAATCATTCAGGTTCTTTATATAAAAAATTGATTGGGCTCTTTTAAGTCAAAGATAGTAGACCTTTATTCAACTAATTATTGGAATTGGTTATCTTATAAGAACTCATTCATCTGGACCAATAGAATTTGTTTGTTGTATCATGGGACTTCCCGGAAGGATCCTTGAACTCTGCCAGGCACCAACTGGGTTGGGGATGCTGCATCGCTTTATAGTCTTATCATCATAGGTTATTGCTAATTTTGAGCCAAAAAGGTAGTATCTAGCATAATTGTTTTTATGGGGGCTTTGTGCTATCAGGTTCTGTTGGCAGTTGAACTAATAATAGCTTCTTTATAAGCGTATTGTTAGTAATGATTATTCTCTTATTTTCTTGCAACTAATAAATGGCATGCTATCAGGTGAGGTATCCAGATCGAATAACACTCATCAGGGGGAACCATGAGAGCCGTCAAATCACTCAGGTTTGTTTATTGATCAAAGTGGAAGGAAATAAATAATCTCGAAATATATAAAGTATTATAAAAATAAAGTAGGGCTTAAGTTTTTGTTTCTTCAGACTACTTATTGGATTTTCATCTTGTGAGTCATGACAGGTGTATGGATTCTATGATGAGTGCCTTCGTAAATATGGATCAGTCAATGTTTGGAGATATTGCACTGATATATTCGACTATTTAAGGTTTGTTAACATCTGATACGTATATGCTCATGGGAAAAATATGGGCCAGCTCACTGCCACTAAATTTGTTAATATTTAAAAAATTTATAACTTTGTATTTTAAAGCAATAGCATGACAATGACGGTGTATATGGATTTTAGATACCAACAATAGTATTATTTTTTCTTTTTATGAAAAATAACAATTATTTACTTGTAAAATTTATAACAATTCCACTAAGGTCATAATTTTAAGGGCCAAGATATAGTGGTGATTATAGAGAGAGACAAATAGAGTATTTACAACATGAGGTGCAATAAATTATTCAAGAGTATAGTTGACTATCGATTACATGTTAATATTAGGCAGATGGACGGATGTTTATGAAAAACTAGAGCTATAACCGGATACATTTTACGTATGTTGCTTATAAGAGAACATTAAGTTGTGATATCTTCCACAAATGGCATATCAATGTTAATAATGAGTTAATGCCCAACTGCAGCTTGTCAGCGCTAATTGAAAACAAGATTTTTAGTGTTCATGGTGGTCTATCTCCTGCCATCTCTACATTGGACCAGGTTAGAATCTCTACCCTAATTAATGAGCTCTTCAATATTTTAAGATTTGTATAAAATACTAATTATATCATCCATATACAGATACGGACTATTGATCGGAAGCAAGAAGTACCTCATGATGGAGCCATGTGTGACCTCCTATGGTCAGATCCTGAAGATATTGTAGATGGATGGGGTCTAAGTCCCCGTGGTGCTGGTTTCTTATTTGGTGGCACAGTTGTTTCTTCTTTTAACCATTCCAATAATATAGACTATATTTGCCGTGCTCATCAGTTGGTTATGGAAGGGTATAAATGGATGTTCAATAACCAGATAGTTACTGTATGGTCGGCTCCGAATTATTGCTACAGGTATATCGACAATTGAAATGTCTGCTCAGTTCCTCTACATTCACTAAACATTTTTTTAGTGAATGTAGAGGATGCATTCAGTGAGAGATAGAGATAAAAAAAGAAAAGAGTGCTGGACCTCATACCTAGTTATGAGATATAGGTCCCATGCACAACTACATTTTCTTGTGTCACTCCCTCCCTAAATGTCCTCTCTACATTCATTATGTGAATGGAGAGGATCGAAGGGCTTAAATGTAGTTTGCTTGTGCATTTAAATTTATGCCATATGACATCTTATTATTTGTTTCAGATGTGGTAATGTAGCTGCATTTCTGGAGTTGGATGAAAATCTAAATAAGCAGTTCCGTGTTTTTGAAGCTGCTCCACAGGTTTGTAGACAAAACTTCTTTAATATTGATTATCTTCCTCAGTGTAGTTCATATGGTAAGTTATTGGTAATTAGACTTGGGTAAGATTCTTTAGGTGTTAGCTATGAGATTCTTTTTTGAAAATATAACATGTACATTTTTTCCAAGTCAGCACTAGACAATTTATTGTTTTAAAAATGGTCTTTCACAAGTCATATGTTTGAGTGAACTTGAGAATAGCACTCAAGAATTTTGATTCTCTTGGATGGTAAACTCTATCTCATAATGGAGAATATATATTATTTATTGCTTTATGCCGTACTTCTGATTATGATTTTTTTCCCCATGGAAACTTATTTGTATCTTGAATTGCCAAACTGATATTAAAAATGTGTGATATTCAATGGAATACAGGATTCAAGAGGTGCGCCTGCCAAAAAACCACCACCAGATTACTTCCTGTGAAAGGGTTTTTTTTTTTGTTATGATCGAAAATGCTCAAGTTGATAACTGGATACTCGCATGGAGGCTGGTGATTCTGCCCAACATAGAATCATCAAAAGGAAAATGTCAGTTCCTGATGCAGTTCTATGTCCCCGGTAATGATAGCTATATATTCATGGGGTTGCTTTTACTGTCTGCCTCTGCTTCATCCATCTTTATTTTTTTCTTTTTTTACTATTGGTGTTGTGAATTAGTTGTGATTTGCAATATAGGGTTGTTATCTTTGTTCACCTAAAAGTAGTGGGGGTCAAAGGTTATAGGGTTAAAATTCTGTTTGCATAGAAGGGAACTTTGATTAGGAGGAATGGTCATGGATTGCATCAGAGACAATAGGGCCAGTACTCTCCAGATTATTTGCGGAAAAGCCACAGTCGATTTGAATATTGATTTCATAAAGAAGTTTATGATGATTATTTTCTAGTTATCTAGTTTTTTATGTGAATATAATGTTGCTAAAATTTTCATTATTTGTGGTAGTTGCTAAAAGCTTGCACCAGAATCTACAGGTTCATTGAACCAATGTAGGGTTATATTTCAACAGAAAATGGTGAGTTTTTGGGGGAGAAATTGCCATTTGATGCATAACCAGCTGGTCCAATAATCCCACAAATCAATAAAACCTCGCTGAAATGGTTATCATGGACTCTACACAATGCTTTCGTTTTATATTTTGGCAAATTATAAAATTGCTTATTTGATAAGCTAATAACTACAAGTAGTTGTTTATTATAAATAGGCCTGAAGGTGGACTTGCCTTTTTCAATGTCACTTGACACGCTCCCTTCTGTGAAGAGTTGAACGAAAGGCGGTGAGTTTAAGGATCAAATTCGTCCGTAAAAGAAATACAATAATATCCGAATATATTCTACTAGCCAGTAGTCACAACCAATCTTAATATTTAAAATACTAATCTAAATTGAATTTACTTTAACGATTTATCTATTATCTTGAAATCTTGTAGTAACATTGGTTTTATTAAATGGATTCTGTTATTAATTCAGTTTATTTAAATGGATTTTATTACTTGTATTTGAACCAACCAAACGAAAAGTCTCTTTAAATCCAAAAGCCTTTTTAAGGGAAAAAATCTATAACTATTCAATTTTTTTATTTATTCATGGAATCCAAATACAACAATTCAATTTTTTATTTATTTATGAAATCCAAAAGTTATCTTGAGAAAGGTAATTGAATAAATCTCTCTTTCATCTCTTGTGTATGGGAATTTTATTGATTACATATAGATCTTAAGGTGGATAATTGTATCTATGAAAATCCTATAAATTTATAGGCGATGAAGATACCCAAACAAATAAGAGGTACTATATATTTTCAAAATTATTTCATAGAAAGCTTTAATTCTTCATTGCGTTTTTTGTTTGTGTTTGGGATATCAAGCTACACTATTATTTTACTTGCTAGACCGTGATGAATCCGTTTTCTAATTTAACTCGATTTTCTTGCTTTAGAGAGGTTTTTAGGTTTGGTCTTTACTTTTTACATAATGCATCTACGAGCGATCATGGAATTTCTGTGACTGGGAGAATCCTCAAGAAGGGGTGATATCTCCAAGAGTTCCATGTCTTCAATTTAAGCCTATGACTTTATGTACGAAGGTGATTGATTACGCAAGCATGCATGATCAGTTTGACAATGTGAATTGCTTTGGGCCATGCAGAAAATGCCACATTGGGAGATGTGTGTGGTGGCAAAGTTTGCAAGCATACATGCTGTGGAATAACCCAGAGAAGCTCCAATTTAGCATGTTCAAGCCGAAATGCCCAATGACTCTTCTTCTCTCCCTTCCTTTCCTAATTTCATCAGCCGCAACTCCTCTCCCTTCAACGACTGCAACTCTCCTTCCTCACTCCCCTCAACTTCTCTATCTGGCTACAGATGGGTTTCGATGGGTCCTCTAGTTGCGAGATCACAAAGTTCTTCCATTTTCCAGACTTCTTCTAGCCATCGTCGTCACCATTGAAGTCCACATTCGTGCTCCTCTTGGCCGTGAGTTCGCTTTCTCTCTTCTTCCAGCCATTGACGGCATGGGTCGTGATTTTCGCCTCTTATCAATCTTTTTTGCTTCTTCGGCTGATTGGCGTTGAACACATGATTTTTAATCTCATTTTTCTGGGTTTGATTTTTACTGATTTTGACTATGATTCTTCTAGTTCTCTGATTTCTTCTTCTAATATGATCTCTGAACTCTTCCTCCATCTCCATTCTTTCTCTTTACTACTTGCCTTTTCCTTTCCGTTCTTCCATTGTTCTCTCCATTCCCTTCCTCTTTGCATGTGTTCTACATCAGTAACTGATTTACTATTTGTTATCATCATCTCATTTTCTTCTCTTTTCCATGTTTCTCCTTTTTCATATTTTTTCCTTCTCATTCTCACTCTAATTCTATCTGATGTTTATATTGTGTTTTCCATTTTCTGTAGAAAGGAAGACCAAAGATATGGTGATATGGAGACAAAGAGACTAATAAACGTATTTTGCCAACATATACGTGTGTGTGTTGGCAACATGCATTTTGGATTAAGCCATTATATATGTTGGTGTTTCATTGACTGAATCTATACATATCATTATGATAGATAGGCAATTAGGCATTGTTTAATGCTTTAGGTAACTTGCAGGATTATGCATAAATTATCTTCATTTAGTTAGATTATTTTTATGCTTTAATCACTTTTGTTCTTTCATTGTTTCCTTTTACTTATGGAACTAGTATTAGTCTGGTTCATATTTTTCCCTCTTCTGCAGTATTTTTTCATTCTTGTATTGTGGGTTTGTTATTTCTTTAGTTTGTTTGTTGTATCTGTGCTTTTAATGTTTTCTTTCATCTTCAGTGTGCATGCAACTCGCACTGGTAAAATTGGTTTGGCTCCAATTATGTCATGAATGAGCATTAGATAATGCCTAGAATGGATTAGGTAATGACTAGATTTGTTTAGGTAAGGTCTAAAATAGATTTGGTGATGACTAGATTTGTTTAGGTAATGACTACAATGGATTAGGCGATGACTATGTTTATTTGAATAATGGCTAGAATGGATTAGGCAATAACTAGATTTATTTGGGTAATGCCTAGAACGGACGATGAAATATTCTGTGTCATCCCCTGTAAGAAGTATTAGGACATGAGCGTTGCTGTTAAGGACTGGTGCTGAGTCAGAGTATGAAGGGACCCAAAGATTTTGTCACTGTGGTTTGGCTGCTTCAATGGTTCATTGTCAAAGTTCTGCAACACGACGGCACTTCAATGGCAGATCAGAAAAGTTCTGTAACATGTACTGAATGTTGACCAAACACTGCCTTGTATTCAGATGGCTCACATGCAGTGGAATCGGTTGGTGATCTTGTACAACTTGTTTTATTTCCTTTTATTTTTTATTTGCTTAATTAGCGCTATTTTGATCATTTTTATTCTCCTATTAAATGTTATTTATCGAAATATTCTATTTCTTTCATCATACTAAATATATTCTTTATTTTGCTAAACTTTTCTGATTAATAATTCTCTCAATACTCTATCCCATGTGAATAAGTATGTGTAGCGTGTCAATTTAATCTATAAGCTAAAGAGAAATTATCTCCTACATTAACAAATAACGGAAAGAAATCCTAATAGAACAAAATAACCAATATGAATTTGCAATTGGTGCTGCTATAACCGATTTTTTATTTTGTTTGAAACTTAGTTTCACGTTTATATTTTGTTCTTTTTTATTGTTTGGTTATAAAAAATGGTGGGAAAATATTTCCATCCTCTCATGTAATCAAGTGATTCGTTTAGCTACTTTATTGATGGAATAGATTAAGGCGAGCTTTAATTAAGATATATCAGTCATATTATACTAAGTGCCTGTTTAGGACTATAGTTTAAAAAGCTTTTTTAGACAAAATTTTGGTTTGAGAAAATTTTAAACAAATAGCCATATTTTTTCATAAGTAATTTTGGGTAAAATTATAATTTTGAATAAGCTATTGAAACTAGTTTTTGGATTAGTAAAAGAGTTTGTGGACTATCCAATTACTATCTTACTTTTATTTTTTCTTATATACTCTCTCCTCTTTCATCTCTCATCTCTCCCCTCTCTCTTCTCTATCCTATCTCCTATCTCCTCTCTCCTCTCGCTTCTCTACACTCTCTTATCTCTCTTCTCTCTTACTTTTAATTAAATCATACCCTTTTTAGTAATTTATCAATATGAAAAAGTGATTCTACTATTAATCATCCAAACATCTATAATTTTTAAAATCTACTATTCTCAAATCTATTCTTTCCAAAATTTATTTTTTAAAAGTTAATCCAAACACACTCTAACCAATTAAGAAAGCCCAACGACTTTTTGAATGATGTATCACTTTCTTCCTCAATCCTTAGGTCAATTTGATCCTTCAAATTATATATATAAAGGGAAGTATTAAAAGAATGTATAAAAAGGATTCGGCTCCATCATCCAACGGTGACCTTTTAAAGAACAATTGTTTTTTAGCTTGCTTAATTAATTATTAAAAAATTGTTACATAATCATTGGCTAAAAGATTCTATTGTCATTAAAATATTAGTAATTATTAATTAATTGAATGATTAATTAATTACTTAACAAAAAATCAATTATACAAATATTAAGTTTTGAAGCTTTGAAAAAATAATTTGAAATTAAAAAGTTAAGATAACTTATTTTAATTTAAATCCAAAAAAAAAATTAGATGCAATTGCCCGATTTAAAAATACTGTCGTACGTAATTATGGGTATAAAAGAGTATTTTTCCCTTAAATATATACTCCCGTGACGTGATTATTATTGTAATTTTTTCCTGGTGACCAACTATTGTCTTTGCCATTGATTTGTTTTTGGGAAGAAAAAGCCCATCGTAACATATAACTCGTTTAGTCAAGGTCCGAGTCATCCGAGTTGAACATTATAAGTCCTCGTTTTCTCTCCAAATCTCGGTATCTCCCTCGCTCTGCTCAGCCACTCGACCTGTTTTCTCTCTCAAATCAAAAACTCACTCACCCCTATTACAAATTCCTTCTCCCCCCATATTACCCGCCAAAACCTATATATAATTTACCCCTTTCCATATCTTCACTTTCGTCCCTTTTCAAATCTTTTCCTCCTCCTTCGTCTTCCCTCCACCATCCCTCTCTCCCCTCTCTAGGGTTTCTTCCTCACCTCTCTCTTAGTCTCTCCCCTTCATCTCGCTCTTCACGCTTCTTGGATTCATGGAATTGGCGATGGTTGCTGAGGGAACGGAACCGCCGGAGGAGACGCGATCGGAGGGCTTGCCGGTGAAAAGGCCGATTGAGAATGGTGGGGCTGAGGAATTGACTAAGAAGCCTAAGGTTGAAGCAGCTGATGCGTCTAGCGGGGAGTTGAAGAGAGTGGCGGAGATTGTGCTGGTTTTGTCGACGATGGCGGCAATGCGAGGAGGGAAGAAGCCCGCTAATGTGGAGATTGAGTTGATGAAGGAAGCGAGGATGAAGTTGGTGGACTTGTGTCAAGGGATGGCTCCTAAGGATATTGTGGCGAGGGAAGCTGTGAGGACTGTGATTGAGGATCTGGGATTGAACGGGAAGATTAAAGATCAGAGATTAGGGTTTCAAAGTCCAAAGATGTCTATAACTGAAAGGTTCGCACTCTCCAAGTTGAAGGTAACTTCTCAACCTGAAAGATTACATTGTTGAATGCGGTCTGATATGTTTGTCAATCTTTGATTGTGTCAGTTTGAAGTTAAATTGTGTAACTTATTTCAATTTGACAAAATTGGAAGACAATTTTTCTTACTGTAAGATGTATTATTTAAAAATTTTAAATTTTGTTTCTTTCAATTGATTTATATGCTGCGGTGCTAGGTGCCCATGTGAGAGTAGCACTTACTTCTCACGTTTTTCCCCCTCTTTTGTTCTCTTATAAATTGTATCTTGTTGGTTCCTAGATGGAAGAATCAAAGAAGTTTCCTGAACATTCTGCTCAATCTACTTCTCAGCCATTGCAAACAAGCATGGGTTCTGGAATGGTTGAAAACCGTATGCCATCTCATACTGTTCGAATGTTTCCCATGGACAAATCAAGCCACACAGGACTCTCTCCTTCTGGTACCATAACTTCTCCTACTGTGATTCATGTTTCTGCAGGATCATCTGCTGCTTTGCAATATCAATCAACTACTAGTGAAGTAAAACCGCCAATAGTTTCTGGTGGAATGCCTAGCAGTCACTTGGCTAGAAATTCATCTTCATTAGCATGGCCTAAAGTTGAACAACCACAGTTCAAAGTTGATGGAGGATCAAGTGGGCCTTATTTGCTGCATGCTCAAGGTAACATTCCTGAAATTCCATCGAACTCTCACTTTTTCCATGAAATGAGGGGCTGCTTTTTCTTTTAAAGAATGTCTAAATCATTATTCTTTATTTTCACTGTAATATGTATAGACGGGAGAGCACGAAGACTTGGATTTTCCTTTTATATGTTGTGAACTGGTTATGTTTACAAAATTCTCAGCAGCATCTTCAGAAAACATAAATATGCCTGCTCAGTTAGTTTGATATAATCCACAGTCAGATGGCTTTCCTGGTTGCGTTAAAATATTAAAAAAAAATCTTTTATGCTAAAACACCTTTTAAGAACTGTGAAGTAAGGATTCAAGGGTATTGAATTGAATAATTGTCTCCCTTTATTGTACTATTTTCTTTTCCACTTTGTATTTTTCTGTATATCGGTGAATGTTTTGGAAGCTTTAATTTATGTTACATCTGGCCATTGACCTTTTCGTTTTGCTTGTAATATCCTTTTTTTCTTTCCCTGAAACATTGGTGGCCTACTGTTTGTTTATCTTAAAATTGTGTGCATTGTTGCATTTCAACTGTACAATTGGGTTCTGAATCTTGATAAATTTTAAAATGTAGCAAACTCTTCATCAAACCAACCCTTGGTGACTGCTCCAACATGGTCAATGCAAACTCAAACTCAATCTGCTTCATTAGCTAGAAGTACACAAGAAAACAAAGTGACTGGACATAACCCTGTCAAGGTTGAGGGAATGGTTGACCTAACTGGGCCCAGAGCTGCTTCACAAATAGCAAGGGATCAGGGCTATAGACCCTTAGTAACTCAAACAATGCCTGGAAATTTTTCTAGCTTGCACCAGCCATTGCAGGGCATGAACATTGTTCAGCCTCCTTCACTTCCTAATAATCATGCTGAAATTGCAAACATTGTCCAGAAACTGTTACAACCTAAGCTGCCTGAGCATCGCACATGGACCCCTCCATCAAGGGATTATATGAACAAGGCATTTACTTGCCAGATGTGTGATCTCGCTGTTAATGAAGTGGATACTGTGCTTCTTTGTGACGCTTGTGAAAAAGGGTTTCACTTGAAGTGTTTGCAGCCATCACTTTTGAGAGGAATTCCTAGAGGTGAGTGGCACTGCATGAGGTGCTTGACATTAAGCGGTGGAAAGCCTTTACCTCCAAAATATGGTCGTGTCATGAGGTCCGCGAACACTCCACCAAAGCTGCCCTCTAACACAGGTGGAGTCCAACCATCCTTAGAGAAGAAAACTGGAGTTGCAGCTCCAAAGGTCAGCTCACAAGAGTTAACAATAAATGGAGGCTCTTTTTCAACTGATGCAGCCAGTAACAATGAAAATGCTGAGCTTCCATCTGTCTCTAAGATGCCTGATACAAAAGAAATGCAAGATAACACTCAGTCATCCAGCAGCAAACACATGGATGAGAAGCCTGACCCAAATATCTCAATAAAATCCCTTAGTTCAGCTTCTAGTCCTTCTGTTCGCTCTGGCTTGCCAGGTGAAAGTTCTGCTGAACAAATAATTTCTGAGCCATCTACTTCTAAAGAGAGAACCTTCGCTTCAGAATCAGAAGTGTTTCCTCAATTAACTGAGTCAGTTAAACCTAACAATTTGCAATTGTCAAAAAATGTACAAGTTGAACTGACACCACTACCAAACAATGTTGAAGTTTCGTTGTATAAACATGCTGACAATAGTTTGACAGATAATAACAGAAAGGAATCTCATGGGGGAGAAAATTTGATATATGATATCAAACGTGATGACCAATATGTTGCACTAGCAAATTCTGATAAAAGTTCTGGAACACATGCTGAAGGTAGACAATGTACTGCGTTATATTCAGATGGCTTACCTGCAGTAGAATGGGTTGGTGATATTGTACAACCTGTTGATGAGAAAAGGTTTTACCAATCTTGCCGTGTTAATGGAGTTACATATAGGCTGCAGGATCATGCTCTTTTTAAATCCAGTCATGGCAAGTTAATTCCATCTAAACTGCAGGTAATCAAATTGTTAGTATAACTGTAATTTTGCAATTAATTTTACATGTAGAATTTTACCCAAGATCATAATAAGCAAATGAATTAGAGGACATTTCATGTCTTAGTGATACACGTTGGTTTCTCTTGGGATTTGATTTATGTTTGCGCAATTTGTGTGAAACAATCTTAATTTCTTGGGCATTAGCAATCTGAAAGCTTTCCCCCCTATTTTATTGCAGTCTATGTTTGAAGATTGCAAAACTGGGATGAAGTGGGTAAATGTGACAAAGTGCTACTTTCCTGGTGATTTACCAGGGAATATCCCTCACCCATGTATATCTGAAGTCAATGAGGTAATTTATTATCTGTGTATTTATCCTATATATTTCTCTCTCGAGAATGATGCTGATGCATGTGTTTGTGGAAAATTGTCATGGGCATCTGAGCTGTCAGTCATGTAGTTAAGCCATCATTGTTTTGCCTTTTAGGTCATGCAAGGGCTTATACACCATAAGCTTTGTATTGGTTTAAAGCTCTAGATTCTTTGTGATCAGTTTCTATTCCATCAAATGATAACTCCCACATCTGGGACGTATATAAATTATCTTACAGATGCATTTTCATCTTCTTTCCTGAAGGTTTATGAATCTAATAGTGATAGAACTGAAATGGCTGGCTCCATTCAAGGACCCTGTGAAGTCCTCCCCTCTCTTAAATTTCAACAAGAAAACAATAGACGAAGAGGGTTAGAACCTGAGGAAAGTGCTAGACTTCAGCCAATTTTCCTATGCAGGTTTGGTTCTAAATATATCTATCATTCAAAACAATTTTGTTTTGTTTTATATCCAATTTATAAATTTTATCTTTTTCTAATTCATTCAGGTAGTAATAAACAGGGAATATTTATTGCACTTGATTGTGAAAGCGTTCCTCTTCTTTATAACTATGTTTATCACCTTTTTTTTTGTGTAAATTACATTTCTGTTTTTGTACATGTGTACATAAACGGAAACTGTTGGTCTTGAAAACACAGTGCTGGTATGCTAATCCTGTCAATAATCAAGACACTTTTGACTCTCTAATTCATGGGGCTGATATTGTTGTTTTATAGCTTCTTGCTTGTATTTTTCACAGTGAAAATTATAGTTTGTCCTGGATATTCCTTGACTTGATGTCTATTTTGTTTTCTAGATGGTTCTATGATGGAGTCAAAAAGTTATTTCAGCCTGTTACCAGTTGATGCTGTTCAACGCACCGTGATTTTCCTGCGCTTGGCTATTCCATGGTGATTATTTAATCCTGTATTTGTTAATTTGTCTTTTTCTCATTTATCTGCTCATAAGATAAGCCCTTCCTCTTGCTATGTTCATAAGAAAAGCCCTTGAATATAATAATTGTGATAACTTCTATCTCTTTTTGCTTAAAGGTGTTGTTTTCTTCCCCCCTCATCATGCATGTTTGTTGGGTGATAGGACAAACATGAATTATTTTTTCCTGCAGGGAAACACATTTTGAAAGCTTAATTATGATGTTTCACGTTCTTTCTCATTTCCAACGCTTTGTTTGAGTTGGATCAGGACGCTTAGCCTATTTGTGATTGCCATTGGGGAATACTTCCTCTCTTCTTTTGCTAAAAGAATCTTTCTGCTCTTTGATTTCCTCAACACCATATGCCAGAACTCTAGGTTTAAATTTTGATTGGTTGGGAAGGGGTCCGATAATTTTGGCTTCTAATTTTCATGTTCTGGTTGATATCTTTGGTTGGTTGCAATGTTATAACTGACCATGATGACAGCTTTTGTGTCCATGCAGGTTTGTAGCTTTTCAGACACTAGACGAGTTCAAGTCCGTCTGATGTAAAATATTTAGGTGAAGCTATGACTTGGTTTAGTTTTTGCCGAGTCCTCTTTATGATAGGTATATGTATTTTATGATTCTTTTTGGGTCTTTAGGTGTATTAGGGCCCACTAATGACATTATCAGGATATCATTGAACAAATAAATTATCGATATTGTATTGTAGTCTGCTTAGAATGCTGGAAATGTAAGATGTTTCCTTTGTACACAACCGTCCGTTTTTCTTTTGTTGTAAATTAACTGCTTGAAGCCATTTCTTATATAGGAACCGTAATCTAGGGGTTGTTCTGTTTCTTCATTGATTTGTCAATAAAAATATTATCTGCTAGCAGAGCTTAATGTTTGGCTATAAATGATTAGATTAAGCGTTGGATGTTTGAGTTCATTCTCTTTATTCACTGAAGATAATTATGATGTCATCTTTCTTCTCATCTCTTCTTTAAATAATAACCGAAATCCTTTAACTCAGCGTAAATAACAAGAACAGAGGAGTAGTTTCCCTCATTAACTTTTACCTCTTGCTCAAAAGGTGGGGGGGTGATCAAGGACAAAAATAATTTTCTTCAATCTTTTGGATAATCAATATCTGCAATTATCTATGGACAAGAAGCCTAGCATCATGCACTATATCGTCCGAAGGACAGAGATTATTACAACTCCTAATTATCAAGTTAATTGCTTCTGTACTATGTTCTTATAACCTTTAGACTAACATTAAGTTGATATCTTGTATGATCAAAATGAGAGATTGTTACTTATCGTCTGTGGGTTCAGCTGACGAAGGGTGAGACATGCGATCATTTGAAACGTGTTCAATTTCTGGAGAATACTATTTTGTTGTAGTTCCAGTCGCGGCGTTTGTGGATGCATCTTAACTCTTAGATACCTAGGTTTATGCTTGAAGGTAATTGACGGTTTATCCTGCCTAACATTAGTATCCCCTAAAATGAAAGAAGATTTTGCTATGCTTTTAGATCATGGGTGAGTCTAATATCTTTCTAAAAAGTTTTGTACTAAAAAAAATGAGAGATTGCCATGAGTTTGCAACTATTGCCACAAACCCGTCTATCATTATTATCACATGAACCTTCCACAGCCGCCATTTTCATTCTTCAGTACTGATCCATCTACCTCAAGCTTGACAAACCCTTCTTTAAGAGTGTATATCCTTACCGTATATAAAGGTAATAGATAAAGAGCCTAGTTTCATGTGAACAGGCGGTTATCACGGGGTTAGGACTTTGAAGCAATGCATTGAGACGTATATAAAGTATTCCAAGAGAGATATAACCATAAAAACAAAGTAAAAATAAGTGTGAAACATGACTAGTTTTTTCTGTGTTACGTTCCACTGTGAACGTACTATATTAGTCAATAGACTTATGAAGGTTCTAGGGTTCCAGACCTAAAGTTTAAACCCTAAACTCTAAATTTCTCTTAGGATGTATTCTAGTTATTATTATCGATTTCAAAGGGGGCAAAAAGAAGAAAATAAGCAGGTAAGGTAAATGATAGAAAGAAAAGATATATTAATAATGGGGAAAATGAAGTTGCAGCAGAACGTGCATGTCTGGTTAGTTGGATACAGAAAGAAGCTTGATTTTGGGGGGATGACTCGATTAATTAATACTTTGACTATTATTATATTTGATAATAACAAATAAAATATAATAAATATTCCACCATCAAATACTAGAAAGTGAAAAAGTTGCTCATTTAAATGGGGACGCAAAGTTTATAATTGAAAAAGTTCCCTAGCAATAATATTATTGACCATAATCGTATTATTAGTGTTTCCAAATTACAAAACATTTCTAAAATTACAAAACTTTCGGTTACCCCAACAACCTTTTAGAAACTACATGTCACCAATTAATATACAGATCCATATTCTTCGATTTCTTCAAACAGAATAACTTGTTCAAGGACCCATCTTGCCATTGATTACCACAAATACATAAAACTTTCGGTTAGCCCAACTTTTAGAAACCCTGTTACCAACTCATGTATGTAACTTATTCTAGTTTCTTGCCTCTTTTTTCTTAACCTCTAGACACACACACACTCACATATATAGACAGACACAAACCTATAGATGTATGGCTGCAGAAGCTATATATATAGAAGCATACATCGCCTTCTCTTTTTGTCATTATTTAACCCTTTCTCTGTCAGTTTCGAAGCTTAAGGTCACCTTCAATGGCGCCTGCAAAAGGTAACAAGAATGTTGCTGTGTCAAGTATGAATTTGGAGAGATTGCTTAGCATGAAAGGTGGTAAAGGAGAAGCTAGCTACGCCAATAATTCTCAAGCTCAGGTAATAAATATTTATTTATTAATAACTTCATTTCTTTTGTATGCATGATTTATGTTATTATGAAAGTTATGGTTTTTTTTTTGCGGGCCATACATGCTTGATGATGATGATAACCCTAATAATATCCCATTTACAGTTGCGGATTTGGGATGTTCAAGTGGGAGAAACACCATTGATACAATGGATGTAATCATCAAGCACTTCACCAAGCGGTTTCAGGATTTCGGGTTTGTGCCACCTGAGTTTTCTGCTTCCTTCTCTGATCTTCCGAGCAACGACTTCAATACCATCTTCCAGTTATTTCCTCCTTTGTTGACAAATTATAGTGGCGGCCGCGGAGTTAGTGCGAAGAATGTCTTGCCGCCGCCAATAACCAGCGTTCGTACTTTATCGCCGAAGTCCCTGGCTCATTCTACCGGAGGCTTTTCCCGGCTAGGTCCATCAACTTCTTTCATTCAGCATTTTCACTACATTGAATATCTCAGGTTACTTAATTAATAATTAACTTTTTCCTTTCTTTCAATATGCTATTAATGATATTTCATTGAAGAAGAAATTAATCTCCATTAATATCCTATTAGCATATTTTCAGGGGTTGTTAGTTTATTTTACTTGAGAGATTTCATGAATTATTATTTCTGCATTTTGTTTAATTATTTTAATATAATTTCAATATGTAAATATATTAGTCACCTTGAACTTAGTCATGAAGATCTGTTTAATTAATTTCCATGAACTCTTAGAAATTCTCCTGAATATTTGGCTATTAAAGAGGGGTTAAGCGAGATAATTGCTTTTCTTCCCTTAGATTTTCCTAGGCTTTATTAATAGTATGAATTTAAGATTCTTACTCATATTTTAATAGAATTTTTCTTTCATATTTATTAATTTATGGCGTTAGATATTGATTTCATGTCTCAATAAAAACGCTATTTCATATTTAGTGACATGAAATTGGCATCCTCGTCGAAGCTCAAATTGGCGAGCACCTCAGCAACGAGCTGTTCTCCAGAGTGGCGCGCCGAGCCACCAGCCACGGCAAACAGCTCTTGCACCAAATTCAGTTCGTTCATATTTTTGCGACCCTTTCCCTCGCTTAATCAGAATTTTTAGCTATGGTGGTTTATCATTAAACACACACACACACACAAGTTATAAATATGTTACGTATAGTATAATTTAATATATATATATATATATAAATATATGTATATATTTATTTGTGTACCTTAATTTCTATTCCCATATAGAAATTAAAGTAAAAAAGGTGACATCATACAAAATATTTATATACTTTAATATCAAAAACCTATCTCCCGTAACTTATTAAATAGTAAATGGCCGTGTGACCTAATAGTATATAAACACATTTGTAAATAGAAGATTATAGTTCACTTTTGTTTGTAACATTGAGTTATTAGAGCTTGCTCATTGAAATAAAAAGAAGGGTGATGTTGAAATATGGATCATTCAGATTGGATTTGATCTCGCTACAACAATAAGCATCATGTTACTCGACATCGAAACTGGTTCCATATTATTATTTAATACTTATTTAGTTCTTAATATAAAATTTAATTGAATAATTAATTTTGATTTTAAATATAAGACATTTTTTCTATATTTATCTTTTTCTCCCCTTAAATTACCTCTATTGATACTCTCTCAATAACAATCAAGTAAAAGATGAAGGGAAGGAATTAAAAAAGATAGTTAGGGTATTTTAAAAGAAAAATGTGCTATATTAACTTACTTAACTAATTTTCTTAATCTAATTAAATTAGTTAAATATGTCTAATATTAAAAATTAGTATTACAATATTTACAATAACATTAGCAAAATGATATTCAGACATATTGATTATAAACTCATAGGGAGGGATCTAAATGAACCCAAACAAGGCACAGATTCATCACTATGATCTCATAGTGAAAGACTGCAGAAAGTAAATAATAAAGGACTGCTTAATGTGTATTGTTTGAGATTTGACTCATGAACGCTCAGGGGAATTCAAAATGATGATATCAGAAGCTTCTGGAAGTCTAAAGCTAACCTTCCTCTCCCCACTACTTATACTTTTGCTTTTAGCCCACGAATATAAACCCACTTCCACCACATTCTCTCTCTTCATCAGAAGTTTCTCCAACGACAAACTCAAGTCCCTTGATTCTGAAGTTTCCATTGATGATGAATTAAACTCGCTACTGTTCAGAAGTGCTTCCAATGAAACTGAATATGAAACAGCATCTTCATTATTGTTGTTGTTGCAGATTCTGTTCTTGTTTTCTACACATGGTGATTTCGCAAACCACTCCTCTAAAGCGAGGTCCATTGAAATCGATGAATCCGCCATTATCGGTTCTTGATGATGGTGTCGCTTCTCTTTCTTCGTCTTCTTCTTCTTTCTCCATGAGCATTTCGTCTTCCTTGCCAGGAAACTGGGTTTCTTTCTTCTTTCATGAGGTAGTCCTTCAGGACTAGAACAAGGATCAGAAGAACATAATGAAAGATAATTAAATATTGTCATTATTATTAGGTAAAAATATGAAGGAAGAGAAGGCGAAGGAAGACAAGTGTGGCGTAAACTTGAATGTAGATATGGAGGCTATATATATAGCAAAATAAAGACGTATTTTCCAAACAAGTAAAAACATATTTGGTTCTGTTTTACATACCTTAGATAGAATCAACCTGCAACTAAGTTATAGTAACTATGGAGCTGTCTTATATACATAGATGAATGATGATAACTAAATAACTGAATAGCTTGATTTTGGCTCTGATTGGGGTTAATTAAGATTCTAGCATAATTTGGCGGCGAAGACGATGGTATTTGCCAAAACAAAGTGGTTAGATTGAAGCAGTTTAGCTTGGCGTTGAAGACAATGATATATATATATATATATATAAGTGTCCTGACAAACACGATGTTTAGCTAATTAACGTTAGTGCTTCAGAACTATTTGCCTTGGTTGCATCTACGAATCAATCCCGTAAAACCTGAAAGAGAAGGCTATCTGAAACCTATGTAACTGAGAATCCATCTTAGAGAATTGTAAATAAAATACTTGACCTTATATACTCAGAGTGCTTGTTTCAAATCAGATCAAGACATGTATATGATTTTGTTAGTATTATTAAACATTTTAAAATCTATTTATCATGATTTGATTGGATATAATTATATTAAGTATATAAGGCTGAGTAATTTTTCTTTTTGTAGAAACCATGCAGTATTCTCTATCTGATAGCTTAGAGATGAATCCTCCTAAGGTGTAGAAATCACCAAAGTAAGTTTTGCCTCTTCCAACAAAATCTTTTTTCCGTACACACAACCTAATTCGAACACATGACATCATATTTAAAGGATTTAGCTATCTATCATTTGTGCCAACCTTTGTTGGTAAGCGAAGTACTTAAATCTTCTTCAAGAAAGTTTTGTAAAGATATTATGAATTAACGGTGTGTGTGTACTTATATATGATGCTTTTGGGGAGAATGCAAGAGGACAAAGCAGATTAAGATGGCTTCATATAAAATTGCATCTAACAAGCAACCTTAATTGAGTTAAGTAATAGCACTAAGGTTTTACATTCAAAGGTTTGAAGATGGTTAATTTTTTCTTTCAATAACTAGGGACATTATGATTCTTCCCCCAAAACCTAAATCACAGTCATCAAACATTCAAAATTAAAAAAAAATGAATTTTAAAAAATAAATAAGAACTTAAACTTTCTACTTTCTAGCTACTTGTAATTTGTAAAATATATTTATATTTTTATAAATATTTTAGTTGTTATATTTGTGTATGTCGTATTAGTTTTTAATATATAAAATGAACCATCACCATGATTCAACCAATGCTGGGTAAACTAATTGAGTTAAGTAATAATATAATTTTGGAAACATTGAGCCATTTTTTTTTAAAAGGGTATTGAAGAAGTACATTTAGTGACACTAAACATGCAAGTTTCCATGCAGGGACCCCTCATTCACAGTGAACAAGAATTTGGTCGTTAGATATATAGAGTTTGACTGCTATACGGGACAATATTCTCATTCTCAAGTGTGCATGACTTTGCACGCAACTTCCTTCACATTTCACAAGAATTATACTATTTGGGTCGAGTTTAATAAAAAATACTAGTCTTTCATCACATAACCAATCAAAATTTAAATTTTTATCTATAGAAATACACATATATCAAATAGTATTTTAAACTGTGTTTTATATATATGCATTTTTTTTTAGTATAAAAATTTTTAGAAAAGGGTTAGGTTCACCTACGATCTAAGGGTAGAGCAAAGTCTCCCTTCTTCCTAGGCGATACTAATGACAAGCAGGACAAGCTGTCTATTACCCTCAGACATAAACTTAAGCACCCAAGAACTAGAATGTCTCTCTAAGTGTCGTAACTAAAACTACAATAAAATAATACTCTCCAAAAATTAAATATACTCTAAATAATCGTCTCACCTCCGTCAGTTCAACCACAGAACGATGGGTTTATATATATGCATATAACTTCATCAGTTGGAGCGCGTTTCCGTATGCGGAAAATATTTGAATTTGATGGCCCACCAACTAATATACTGTTAAGGGTATTTCTTTCTTTGGAACATATCATCATTAAAAAAGCAAAACACGATCTTCTAACAGTGGAGACAAATGCATCTCAAGAACTAATAAATATGCATCATAACCAATAGCATTAATTATTAGATCAATATATGCGCATCTAGTGATCAATATCATTGTGATCCATCGTTATTCCATTGAGTTCAATATTTTCGTTCGATTATTTAAAATTTAAATTTTCAAGATAAACATCCACTTCGGCGACGTTTTATAGACCCCATGCACAACTAAAGACGACGTACAGAAAATTACTTGACTCCCGTACGTATATTAAATGCTTCGGTTGAGAATTGATCTTGAGAGGTTGGGTGGTTCTGCGAGGGCAACCAAGCGCTTCTGGATCTAAAAGCTGGAAGAGACAAATGAGAGAAACAAGGTAAAATTTGAAAAGGAGCTAACATGTACTGAAAAAAAAAACCTCCAAATGGCAAATACCACATACACAACTGTAGTAATTGTCTCTCTCCACATTAATTCTTGCTGGCGCATTATATATTTCCTACTGCAGTAACTAGTAATATATGATCATGATGCTACAAAAGTGCAATTATATGGGGTTGAAATGGAATACAGATCTCGCTATCAAGGTGAGGTCGGGACTGGTTCGCCCCCGGAAACATGGGAAGCAGCATCGTCCTTGGATATGGCCACATAATTCACTGGAGCGACTGGTCTAGTATTGTCCCTCTTTCCGTCTTTCATGGAGGACCGTGATCCGTTCTGATGAGAGTTGAGAGATAGCCGTCGGTTAGGAGTCCCGTTGGCTCCTCCATTTGTACGAGGTCCTACAACCTTCTTGTTCCCAACAGAAACTGGCCGAGCAGGGCTGGGTCTTGAACCAAACATGGTTTCCTGTTCTGTGTGTTGCTGATCCTGATGCTTCTTCTGGTCCTACAACATGCCAAGAGAGTATTTCAAAACAAGATATCAAACTGTAAACCTTCTAAACCCTAAAAGATTGTTTTTTTTTTTTGGGTCATGGAGACATACCCTCAACCTGCGTTTTTCTTCTTCCCTTTCATGCCTGAGCATGGCATATTCTTCTAGCATGGCGAGAAGCGGAACGCCATCATACGTGAATGACATGCTGTGATCTTCTTCCCATGCACGAGTTTTAGCAACCAACGTGTCAACCAGAGCTGCAATTTAACACGTAGAAAAATATTAGTTAAATCCAGGCTCTTGGGCATGTGTAAGAGAACATACCACGATGTACACTCTTATTTTGTCAGCCAAGCACAGATGACATTCATTTATTTCCATCTACAGCATAATTGAACTTTTAGTTTCCATAAAATGGAATAAATGCAACATCCCTTGTCCAATGACAATACAAAGACTTCAACTTGCTTCTTGTCAGTTTCATTAACTAACATCAATGACAGTCTATTAAACTCTTGTAAAGAAGTATAAATCTTTGAAGCAATCAAACAAATTTAAATGAGCATTACTTATCATACTGAATTCAAATTTTAAATAAAAATGGTAAGAACAATTTTAGTAAAAACATTTTTCTGCAGGCTGTTGCCACCTCATCCAACAAATCTACCTGTAATTTTGTTGACCAGTATCCGAGCTTTCTCTGCACGTTTAAGGTTCAAGTGGGCACCTCTGCTTGCATTATACCTGTTTTCATCCTGTTTTACATAACAGCGTTCGAGGGTCAAATGATACTCCAAAAGAGGAATAATTTGTACATGTTATGACAATGATTGTAAGTTACCATCAAAACTGGAGGTAAAATTGAACTACTTTTCCACAGATAGACTAAAGAGGGAAATCAAAAGTACCCGATTATAGTCTTCAAGCCAACTCTCTTCTTCACACGCTGACATCCATTTCTCAACCTTATCCAATATCTCTTTTCGGCTAAAAGCTTCCTCTTTTGCTTTTGCTATTTGATTATCCATGTCAGCCAGTAATTCAGCAGGTTCGATATTTCCAGAATCAATCAATTCCATGATTTTCTCTCGAGCAGCTTCTGGATCTATTTCTACATGAGCACGGGCAAATATCTCCTCAAGTTCTGCTTGCTTCTTGAAAGCAATTTCCTTCATCCTGCTGGCTTTCAGTTGATCCAATCTTTCAACTTCCACTTCAGCCTACATAACATGGACCAGGGAAAAAAAGTTATATGTGGGTACATTTTAATAGTCCCAACCTGCAAATTCAGTAGCTCTTATGTACCTGCTCAATCAGATCCAGAGTAAGGGCCCCAGGAACAGTGACTTCATCCACAGTAGCTGACATATTACAAGTAACATGGTCGAATAGTCTTCTTTCTTCTGGAGGAGCATCCATTAAATTCCACAGATCAATTAACTGAGAAGCTAATTCTTGGAGCTGCAAGGGATACACAGGTCAAAGTCAGACTGAAGATTGTCAAGAAGGATGAAATATCACTTCCAAGGTACTGAAATTAGAAGTGGAAATTTCACAAAACCCTTCATACGCACAAAATTAAATTCATAGTTTTTCTGAAATTAGTAACCTCTGTCTGAAGCATATACACTGATAAGTGATAACCCGGTAGGAGTAAAACAGAATGAATTAAAGGGAAACATATACAGAAAGAGTATGCAGGATCCAGTGCTTTACCTTGTGCAGTCTCTGCTTTTTATCTTCTTTGAGAGTTAAGACTGTCTTAGCCAGTCTAGCTAGGGTGTCGTTGCTGATGCTTTTGGACTGAACACCAGTAGAATCATTTAAGCTTGGATGAACCTCAGTCACAGTACTGAAGAAATCCATCCCAAGGACAGCACAAAGATCGTGCACTGTACTAACAAATTCAAGAACCTTGTGCAACCTATCACTCTGCCAGATATGATGTTAAGTGAGTCAACTTGAGTTTTCAAATTTATGATCAAGTGATTTATTATTTAGCAGGGTAGAAGATTACCTTTTCTTTTTGAAGTTCTTGAAGCTGAGATTGATATTCATCTAACTTATTCAGAGACAGGTCCGATTCATCAACCACAAGTGTTCCTGTTTGATCACCAAGGCTTAAGCTCCCAGCTATTTCTCCACATATTTTTTGGATTTGTGACTGTACATCTGAAAATTCCTTTATTCTCTCCTCCTTTTGCTCCCATAACTGCTTAAGTGTCGGTGCTATAGCTGCAAGCTGTTCCTTGATAGTTCCAGAAGTGTTTTCAGGCTGTGAGAAAACCAAGAGCAAGAATAGGAAATTAATTTACTACTTTTCAACATAGATAAAAATTGTATCATTTAAAATAAATTAAGAGGCTATAATTTCACTTGCGAATTATCCACAATGTGTTCCAACAATTACTAACAATTCCAGCAAAGCTTTTTCCCCCAAGGGCTGACTGAAGGCTAGAAAGCTCAAGTTTAGCATCAGACAAGGATTGAAGTAGCTGTGCCCTTGACTTTGCAGCCTGCTCAACCTTTCTCTTGTACACATCCAAGCACTCCTGTTCTAACTGAAGGAGCATCTTGTCCCGTTCCTCATCATTTTCGCCAACCTCATCCCATATTTCCTACAGTAAATAAAAATAACTTGACTGTTCTGTACACCACAGACGTCTGCAGCATCATAGATGAAAAGCTGAATAAAGTTACCTGCAGTTTCTTTAACAAGGAACCACAAGTAGTTTCACCAAGAAGAGGATTCTGTGCATCTGTCACTGCCATTGAAGTTCCAGCAAAACCCAACCTGCAGCATAAAGAGATCATATGAATTTCTTTCCTTCTACTCAAGACAAAAAAGAAATATCTCTTTTGAAGAACATGAGAAAATAGCTAAAATAATACGTACATGACAGAACTAAATGATAGGCACACGCAAGATAAGCAAGCAATGGCATAGATGTATTTGAACTCTAGTGGTAGAAAAGTAGTAGTAAATGGAAAGCCTTAAGATTACCGAAAGATGAAAGTATACTTGTGGGGGAAGCAGAAAGATCAAAACAGAACGGAATTACAGAAATAATCACACATTAATAACTGTTAAGTGAGCTCTAAATGCCTAATGGCTAATATCGAACTCGTGCGCAATGTGCTACCCATCCAAATAGATGCAATGATGAGTCGAAAACTTCACCATGAAGTTACGCCAAATTTTCCCCAATGATTTGATGAATTTCTGAAATTGCACACGCTGAGCTTAGAACCAAAAAAAAAAATGCATACGCTAAGCAAATGTCTCATCGATTTACCAGATCCAGACTCTGGTCAGCTTATAAATATAACAGATGAAAGAACAGGGACACTACTTAATCAATCTCATTACGAAGAGAATCACAAGGAAATGAATTCATTTGACCAAAAGTACAACCGCCAGTCAAGTCACCACAACAAAAGAGAAAATGCGATGGGCTGCAAGCAAAACTAATTCTAAAACTCTGAAGTCCCCCCAAGTTCCAGACCTCAACCAAAGTAGAAAAAGAAAATGCTTGATGTTTAAGTGAAGAAGGACTCCACTCAGGGGAGCCAAAAAAGAACTAGACACAGATCAATTCTTCCTTAGCAATAACAATTGACCGAGTGAAAGAAAGCTCACAATCACCAAGAATCAGATTGCGACCTCATAGGAAATCCTAAGAAAGCTCACTATCACGCAACAATGAACTTCACCGCCAATGACGATAGAAATCTCGAACAAGCTCGATAATGCATAATCAAGCATTAAGTTCATAGTGTGGACTCACAGAGGAAGCAATTAGAACTCTTATGAAACAACTAGATCTTGCGCATGGTAGATCCAGACAACGAGAACCGACCAGATCAAAGGCAGAGAGAGAGGGGAAGAGCTGCATTTCGAGGGAAGAAGCAAAAAACCTGTTAAAATTCTTTACGCAGATCGTCCTTCGAGCTTAGGGTTCTGTGTTTCACAGATCTAAGCTGCCTCTCGCCTTCAGTGTCTCTGTGAGTTTAGTGAGAGCCAGGGAGTGGGGAGAGAGAGTACAATAGAAGACGCAAGCGACAGAGAGAGAGAGAGAGTGGAGAGATTATTGCAGTCTTCAGAGTAAATGGATGGAGGTGGGACCATCAAAGACTATTATATCTGTGATTGTTCGGTCGTTAAATTCCATTATTGCCCTCATACTGTCGGGTAACTACGGAAATCACACTGTGGACTTCTGTGTGTGGACTGTGTCAGTGCCCATGTGAATCGACTTTTCCGACGCAGAAAAACAGAAAAATGCCCAATCTAAATTTTTTTAGTTACCTACATAATTTACTGAAATTTTGCTACATCTAAATATTAAAATAACTATTTCCTCTCTCATACGATTTCTCTTGAGAATAATTTTAAAAAAAAAATTAAAAAAAAATTTAAAAAATAATAAATATTAAAAATAATAATTATCAATAATATATTAAGTATTACCAAATCAAACACTATTAATATAATATAATATTTTGTTTTGTTTTTTTAGAATTTTTATTATTATTTTCTCTAATTATTTTGCAGTCCATGTTTTAGGAAAAAATACCAAATTTTATCGTATTTAAATTTTATTTATTAGTTGAATTTTTATATGATATTTTATGAATTTTTATTGAAGGTTAAATGAATAATTTTTTATGATTAGAAAATGTATTAGAATTTTGCATGAAGGATTAGGCAATGGTGTAATTAAATAGAACAAAAATGGGAAATGGCAAAAGCATGCATTTTAAATTTGGTATAATTAATTAATTAAAAAGAAAATAATAATATAAAAAGGAAAAAGCAAAGTAGAACCCAAATAAGGAGCAAAGCACAAGCGAACGTGGTGATGAGGAATCAAAGACGTGTCCGTTTATGCAAGGACCAATCTTTCCAAGCACACATTATTATAACTTTATTTGACCATAATTAATAATTTGGATGCATAAACTTTTTCATTATTGGCAAATTATTATAATGACGAGTTGATATATATGTAAAGCAATTATTAGTATTAGCCTTAATAGTCCCATAAATAAGAATTAACAATTAGGGAAAGATTTTTTAGCATGCTCTTTATAGATTAATTCAACTAAAAATAAATTAATATTTTGAGAGATAACTGCCGTAGACATGTGCATTTAAATTTGATTATAACTTAAATTTTATGTTTAACTTGAAATCCGATTATTTAGCATTATTGTTTGTCATAACTAACTTAATCTTCGTTAGAAAAATATTGTGGTATTTCTTTGAAATCTATAGCCGTTAATAATAGAATTTAGACAAGTTACTTAAATAAAAAGAAAAAATTACCAAAATTATATGTGATTCGAAAAATATTTAATAAAATAAAAAGAAAGTTTTATCTTATCTTTACAACTAGTAATATTATAAGCTAGTGAATGGTAGACTCTAAAAGGACAATAAGAATATAAAATTGGGATAGTTGAGATGAGGATATTAAAATAGATTTATAAGTATATTAGAAAAAATAATATCGACAATAAAAGAATTGGAGTGGCATCGAGTAAAAAATAATAAAAAATCATCTGAGACGATATGGATACATATAAAGAAAGTTGCAGAATACGCCAATAGAGAGGGTAGCTTAAATAATTTAAAATTTGATAAAGAGGGGTAAAGAAATACTAAAAAAATATTCAACAAAATTATTAAGCGTAACTTCTTAATAAATACGATCCATATAGCTAATAATACTTAATAAAATAAGGTTTATTGTTTTTTTTTTTAAATTTATGCCTTGGACAACTTTTTTTATATATTTTATCTCAACAATTTTTATGATGAAATATTGAGATATTTAATCAATTGTTTCTATACATGAAATATTATTTTATTAGATATATTATTAAATTATTCTTAAAAAAATCTATATAAATCGATGGAAACAAGTTCTATTAGAGTTGTGATGAAAGTTCATAATTAAGCTCGTGCACCTACTTGGCTACTCATGAATTTGGACGTATTAAATTTTCAGTTGAAAATGGATGAAATATATTAATTATTTGTTATTCGGCTAGCTGTTTTTGTTAGCAATATATATAGATATCCAAATGGAGGGCTGATACGTTCACGTAATTAATTTAAAATAAATCGCTTTATTTATAATTTATAAAAAGTTTTTTTGCCAAAATAAAAACTATAATATAATTATATATATATTTATATATAGAGATGTTGATGGAATTGTAGTTTGACAATTACGTCCATATCAAAATATATATTTAGTGGAAAATGACTTAAGGGTTTTAAGTTAATATTTAATATTAATTGTAAATGTGGTTCAGTGGCTGCTCATCCATTTTTTTTGAGACATAAATATTTTTTTAATTATAAATAATATAGTTAAAATGTTTAAATTTGGTTCTGTTTTTTGTTGATTAAGATCCAATTTTAATTTTAATGCTCATATATAAATAGTACATATAAGATAAAAATATTTTTTTCTTCTGCTTTTAAAATTCAACTTCGATCCTTTTTTTTTTTCAACAGAAGAATTCAACTGCAATCTGCATGTAGAATAATCCATCATTCATAGAAAGTTCGTCCAAATGTTTTCAATTATGCATAAACAATTTTATATAAAAAATACTACTTCTAATCTTTAATATAAGAATTAAATAGAGAGTTAAATTTAATCTTAAATATAAACCCTTAATCTATTATATATATAATATTTATCTATTTTTTTATACTAATTTACCTAACTTATAAATTAATATATAATCTTTTTTTATTTGATTAATTCAAGGATATAATCCATTTCGAAACATAAATAGCAAATAATTTTTACATCTCCTAGCAAATAAACTTTCTAAATTTTGAAATATAAAAAGATATATTTTTTATATTTATCAATTTTTTTAAATTATTTTTATTAATATTATTTTAACAATAATTAAGTAAAAGAAGGAAGGAAAGAGTTAAGAAAAATGATTAAGATATTTTAGAGAAATGTCTCATATTAACTAATTTAACTAATATAATCAAATTAATTAAATATGTTCTATATTAAGGACTGAAAAAATGTAATCTAATGTGGTACATGAGTATTCTGAGAAGATTATGTCATATTTGTTATAATTAACTGATTTATTTGACTTTATTGACTTACTAAATAAGTCAACTTAGTCTTATATTAACGACCTGAAGAAATATTAAATATTCCCTCTAGTCATAAATATAAGACCACCAATATATTTTATCTTACAAAATTATAATTTTTTTTACAAAATATTTTTATACGATTATAAATATTAAAATAATTTATATTAATAGTAACTCAAATGTATATAATTAAAAAGAGTATTTTAAAAAAATTAAAAGTAACTCAAATGTATATAATTAAAAAGAGTATTTTAAAAAAACTAACCTACATCATTATAAATAATTAATTTAATTAATTTTTTTAATTTATTTTAATTAATTAAATTTTATATTAATTTAATTAATTAAATTTTATATTAAAAATTGGAGCTACTATCTTAAATTTATGTGATGCAATCATTCATGAATTAGTACCTATGAACATTTTTATATTATCAAAATGTGGATTTAAAAGGGCATTTTGACTAATGGTTCGCTGCCTCCCATCACAGGAGACAGGACGTTCCTTGTGTCCTTATGCATCAAAGATCACGTGCGAATCAAGCCCCACCTAATCCAGTAGCCCCACCTATAAAGCAAGTCGTTATCCTTATATCGTCGTAATCCTCTCCTTCTTTTTCTTATTATTGTAGTTAGTGCTATAAATACTAATTTTACCATCTTATTATAAATAATACGCCAACAACAAATCTTATCCCAACTTCACTTTACGGATGCCATGATATCATTGAGCTAGCAATCAAATCTTTGTCTGATTTATTTTTGCCTGCTTATAGTTGGAAAAAAACCACAAACACAGAGAATAATTCTTTTAATAATTCTCTTAATATAGAATTTAATTATAAAATTAATTTTTATGATATATTTTTTATATTTATCTATTTTTTTAAATTATTATTATTGATACTCTCTAAATAATAATTAAACAAGAGATGAATGAAATAAATTAAAAAATAATAAAGATATTTTAAAAAAAATATTATATTAATTAACTTATTTAATATAATCAATTTTATTAAATATATCTTATATTAAGGATTGATATAATACATGTGTTTGAATTAAACAATAATATCATATTAACTAACTTATTTAATATAATCAAATTTATTAAATATATCTTATATTAAGGATTGGTATAATACTTGTGTTTGAATTAAGTAATATTTAAGGTGGCAAGTGATCTTTGATTTGATAATACAAAAACTTTAGATAATTTATACAAGTAAATTAATTAAATATGTGCATGACATCATGTAATAATGAATTTAACAGGATCTTAATAAAGATGATTTTTTAAAACGTTAAAATAGAACTTTAAAAATAAAAAACATCAATATGTGAATTTACTAATTTTATTTTTACATGATAATTTTTGTACTTGTAATGATTTTGGATCACTTAAAATAAATCTGTCTGGCTTAGCTTAGCAACGATGATTATAATCCCAAAACCCGTGTTCCCTGATCTGGGGAAAAAATTATTTAAGTTTTAAAAATGAAAGAGAGGTTTTTATAAGGAAAATTGCTAAAAAAAATTCATTAAAAATTTTATTTTATAGAGTAAATACCTATATTCCTAAGTTCTTGAACAAGTGTAACTTATTCTTTTTATATGGTTTATGATTTGGTCAACGCATTTTCAACTATTATAATACAACTCTTTTTTAACGGTAACACATATTTATTTATATATAAATATTTTTTATTTTATATATAGTTAGAGATATACTGTATACCACTAAAATAAGTGCATGTAGAAAAAATAGATTGCCTTGAGTTATTAAATAAATTTTAGGTAGATTTAGACGGTAAATATTGTAGGGAGATTTTTCCCAATTTTCTCTTTTTATAATTAAAATAAAATTTGTACATGTGGTCAATATATATGTAATATATATATATATATATATATATAAATTTTTTAATAAGTTGATATAGTTATATGAAGTGCATCATTACGTTGAGCGCAAGTGACTCCGCAGCAAAAGGACGTTTGTCATGTATACTGCCGGACATGGTTTCGCATTGTGTTTCTCTTTTCCCTTCGTTCATTCGTTCGCTCGCTGAAAAGTTTAGAGAAAAGCATATTCAGCGATAGAGCTCTTCCTCAACCTCATTGCTTCTTTTCCCCCTTTATTTATATCATCATCTAAGGTATGTTATCGCTTTAATTTCATCTCTAACTATTTATGGATATTACAACTGCTTGCTTCGTTAATCTTTGTAATTTCCTATCGTCTTCTCTGAGAGATCCCATTTCTGGATTCAGTTTCTTGCGTACAATATTGATGATACCTAAGGAATGCATTACAATGTTCTATGATTTTAATGTATCTACACTTTGATATTGCGAGCAATGAGATGGCCATTGTTCTCCGTATGTATATCCTGGTTCTGAGTTTTGTCATCTTCAATTTGATGTATCAGGAAAGTTAATCGGTATACATGTATATGTAGTACTCAAAAATAATATTTTAAGGGTCACTTCTTCAGCAATAAGAGAGATGCATAAGGATCAGAATTGTAGTTCACCACGAACACCTAGAGCTCGGCAAAGAAGACGCTCTAACGAGGTTGGTGTGATCTCTTAATTGACTTATACAAGTGCTTGTCATTGTCCTTAGCTAGGGACCTCATGATTCCGAATCTAGTTCTAATTTGCAGTAACTAACAACGAACGATGACATTGCTGCGATTATAATGCCTGCTACTATTGAGATTTTGGAAATTTTGTAATCTGTCATATCTCAAATGTACTGAAAAATGATTCTCTCTTCTGCAATTTATTTCCTTTCCTTTCCTGCCCATAGGTGAACATTTTATTAACAAATTATTCATTTCTTAAGAAACAAGAAATGTGTCTAGGACCATATCCACTGAAAAGGTTAAGGTTTTTTTTGGTCAAGTGAATGCTTAAAGGTTAGGGTGGTAAGTGAAAGCTCATGGATGATTTTTTTCATAATCTAACAGAATGGTTTTCAACTTGTGATTCATTCAGGAAGCTATATTGCTGATTATGTCTTGCAACTTACATCTACATATAGTTTTTAAATGAAATGCGGAACCAAAAAGGGTAGGGAATAGGGATAAGACATAACTAAATATTGTTTTGGATAATTCAGAAACTAATTCTTACCTTTTGGTGACAGATTCCTTCTGAGATAATCATGTCGGATGGAAGCGATTTGTTACTTGTCGATGATCAATTCAAATATAGGTCAATGTGGATACGCGCACACTCATCTCTGTGGATGCTTGCGGGTGTTTCAGCTACGATATACTTGGGTCATCTTTACATGTGTGCAATGGTTGTTATTGTCCAAATATTTATGGCAAGTGAACTCTTCAATCTCCTGAGAATAGTTCATCAAGATAGACGCCTCCCTAGATTTAAGCTCTTGAACTGGTAAGCTTTCAACTGCTTTAATATAGAATGGCCCCTTAATAAAGAACAACGCACAGGATGAATTCTGAGTACATTGTCCAGGCATTTTTTCTTCACAGCAATGCTCTATGTATATGGCCGAATACTCCGCCAACAGCTTGTAAAAACAGTGACCTCAGACAAATTCTTCTATAGACTTGTGAGCAGCCTGATCAAATATCAGATGGCTATATGTTATTTCTTATATATTGCAGGTTAGTGCTTTCCAAATGTTTCACTAATGAAATATTAATATATCTCTGGCTTCTTGTTCCACCCTACCAATGCTGAACCAAAGCTTAATTTGATCAGGAAACAGGAATGGCTATGTGTTCTTGTTAAAAGTTCCCATAGGTCCTACTTCTAATGGATACATGCCTCAGAATATCTGAGTCCATTATGATGGTTTCTAATATCCATTTGGAGCCTAGCCATGTGAAATTTTCTCTGGTTAAAAGCAATGTGACAAAGAAGCAATTTAGTGCTTGGCCAAATCTTTCAACATATTTTGGATAAAATTTGTAATCTTTTATTTGAGTTGGAATACCTATGGGTGAGAAACATTTATTTCTGCTTTACTGGAGAAGTTCCAAATTCTAATTTCTTGCTTCTTTCAAGCAATAGAAAGTTTTTTCTATCTTTTACAGATTTTTTTGTGTGTCTGCCAATGTCATAGAGAAATAAGATAAAATACTTTTTCGTTTGAGGGAGCATCCTTCCTTTCTCCTGCGCTGCATGTCAAAATAGGATATTATTCTGGTTTTCTGCTTCAAATGTCTTCCACCTTGCAGTAATCTGGAAAGATCATTCATGAAAAAGTCATTTCCACCTGCTTTGATTTTCAGGTTTTGTATGGTTTATACTTTCATTGAAGAAGAAGACATACAAGTACCAATTTGGCCAGTATGCATGGACGCACATGATACTTATTGTGGTGTTTACCCAATCTGCTTTTATTGTCGCCAATATATTTGAAGGGATATTCTGGTATGATGACTGCTACAATTCTTGATTTCTCTGACTCTTTCATTTAAATATAGTGATTTATTTACCTTCAACTTTTTCTTAAATATGGAAAGTATAATGATTATTTATACTTAACAAGATACTGTATATTATTTAAATTTTTAATAAATTTAACACCTACTACTTTGTTGTTATATTATCATTGTTCATCTACAAAATGGCTTTTTTATATATAGCAATCTTAAAATGTTAATTTTATTGTGAAGGTTCCTCTTCCCTGCATTACTTATTGCCGTCAATGATGTTGCTGCATATTTTTTTGGTTTCTTTTTTGGGAGAACACCTCTGATCAAGTTATCTCCAAAGAAAACATGGGAGGGTTTCATCGGAGCATCTATTGCCACCATGATTTCTTCATTTACAGTAAGCATTGTTTCTTTGAGTCAATGATTTACCAGTAATTAAAATGTTTTGGTTCCAGTGGAAAGATAGATCATTTTACTTGGAAGTTTTGGACTATCATATAAGTTGTTACTTGGAAGCATTATTGTTTATGTTATTTTCTTAGAATCATTTGGTTCCTATTCTGGACCTTTGAATTTAGCTGTGATTCTTCTTTTGCATTTCGCAGATTGAGGTGAGTGATCCTATCATTGCTACTGATTCTGATCCCTAATAAGTTTATAACTCTTATCTTTGTGTTTTGTCCCCAGTAATTACCATAAAAAAGTTTCTTGTTTCTTTTAAAACTTACATTTTAGGATTTGTGCATACAAGCATGATTTACTTTCTTTAAGCATACAAAGCTTTCTAAATATATCCCCTTTTATTTCTTCTTGCTGAAAATCTAAAGATGTCTGTTTAGTAGGATATTTTGGCAAATAAATTACAGGTGTTGAATTATCCCCAAGGCATAACTTTTCATCACTGATAATCTAAGAAAACTGATGGGTCATCAGCTTGAATACTTCATTATTTGTGCAGTTTGCGAACATCTTGGGCAGATTCCAGTGGCTAACATGTCCAAGGAAGGTGACAATCTTGCTAATGTGCTGTAACCCAAATCCTAAAAGACATATTTGTGCTGTTCTTATTCATAGAGATGCTTATTTGGTGGAACAAATGCAGGATTTATCTACTGGTTGGCTTCAGTGTGACCCTGATCCACTTTTTATGCCTGAGTATTACCCCATACCAAGATTAATTTCTTATTGGGTGAGTGAAAGTTAATAGTAATTTAATAAGGTTGATTTGAAGATTGATCTGCATATCCATGTATGTTTCCAAAACTTCAATGCAAGCTGTCAAACAAAATTTATTGAGAAAATTAAATGCTATAAAAGAAGATTACTAAAATACCCTTCATCTACAATGTAAGATTATTTTGGATAAAAAAGTTATGTAGTTAGGTTAATGAATGACCTTTTAGTCAAAATAAAGGGAGTGTCTATATGATCTTAGCAATAAATTAAGGGAAGCCTGTTGTAATTTCTTAACTTTTTATGGCTAAAAAAACGTCTACTTTTATGTTTGAAGCACTCTTAATCTATGATAGTCAAGTGAGGCACCCAAAAGGAAAATCTAAAGAAGAATTTATAGATTAACTCATCCTTAAACGTTTAATACTGATCATATTTGGGACTTCTCGTTACGTTTATGAAAGATAATTTATTTCCTTTTCAAAATGTTACAGTTTCCTCGGAAAGAGATAGCAATTTTGCCAGTACAATGGCATGCCTTATGGCTGGGACTATTTGCTTCCATCATAGCACCATTTGGAGGATTTTTTGCCAGTGGTTTTAAAAGAGCTTTTAAAATCAAGGTTCGTATATGCTGCTTTGTGGCAAGTTATTTTTTGTAACCTTATCCCTGTCTCCTAATCTCCTCCAATCAATACAGGACTTTGGTGCTAGTATACCAGGACATGGTGGATTCACTGACCGAATGGACTGCCAGGTAAAAGATTAATCCCTGTTAGAAATCTCCATGGGCAGAACTCTGTTTTTCAACATTTTATTGTAGTTTTAATGTCACTTCTATTGTATTACAGGACAGTGATTATGAGACATCTTCTATGATCTTTTTCTTTGTTCGTCTATATTTTAGTTGTTTTGCTCCATTATCGCACATTGTTTATTGAGTTGGGAAAAATTGGACCTTTTTCTTTCTTTTTTGTGCCCCATTAAACTTTATAGATTAAGAAGTCATTCATAGGTAGAAGCCATTATTCAACATATCTCGCTAGAAAGTTCCCTTTTATTCTGTTAATGATGATTATAACGATCAGCAATAAAAAAATCTCAATTCTACCATGCTGATGTGGACAAGTTAAGGAAGTAAACAAATCATTGCTCAGAGCTTTATTTAACATGGAGGTCAGCTCAGCCATGTCCATCTATAATTGTTCTTTTAGTTTTGGTTACATATATAGGAGTCGTATTAACTAATTAACTATTTAACTAATTTGATAGTATAATCGATGAGGAGTCTATTTCTGAGACTCGTGTTTTATATTGCGTGTTGCATGTTTTCAGATGGTAATGGCTGTTTTTGTGTTCATCTACCATCAATCATTTGTTGTCCCTGAAGATTATTCAGTTGACATGTTTCTGGATCAGGTGACCTTTTCATTTGACTTCGTGTTCGGTTTCACGCTGTAAATCACCAAAACCATGATTTTGATGCCAACATGAAACCAAACATGCTCTAAGTAAAATGCTCTGGTATGTTTGGAGGCATCAGAAAATAACTTGTGTTTTTGGGAATGGTGTAGATAACTAGGAACCTTTCATTTGAGGAGCAGCAGGCTCTTTATGGAAAGCTTGGGCAGATATTACGTGAAGGGCATTTTATCTAAGTCATCACACATTCCACATCGGTCTCCTTGATGTTACATTTTATCCATTGATGTTGAGCTTCTCACTCTCAGAACTGCCGGTGGAGACTGCAGAAGTTTGTCTGGTTCAGACTTCTTCTCTATATGGTGAAGTGCACTCAATAGAAAGAAGCAATATGTCTGCATATTGTATCACTTCATTTATTGCTTGGCTTTCTAGGAAGAACTGCTTTTGAGATAAGTGATATAAGAAACTCTTTTTGATTCTGATGATGTTTAAAGAGCTGATCTTTTTATTTTTCTGGATGAATATGGCCTTTTTTTCTCCCCAAGAGAATAGTTAGATATAGTGAAGCATTAATCATAGAAGTCTCAGAACTGAGACATGTAATTTTTATGTGCCTATATTTGTGAAACATTATAAAAATACATTAAAGTATTACGTAGCCCTTTGTTTTAAAAGAGGATTGATGTATTTCAAAAATAAAACTAAATTTATTTAATTTGAATAAATTGCAAATGATATCAATATAATTTATTCTAGAAATTATATTAAGAATAAAATTTTAATCATTTCCTTCTCTATGTCAAAATTTCTATAGTTGAGTTTTTTTTAAATAATTATTCTTTAAAATTTAAAATATAATGTTTGTCTACAATATATAAAATATCTATATAATTTAATTATAATTAATAATTATAAAAAATTATTCTATATATTGTATTATATGATTATATAATTTATTAAAAATATAGCTTTTGGAAAAGTCAAAAACAGTTTTTTTTTTTTAAAAAAAAAAGAAAGGAAAGGATTTTATCTTCCAACGGTGTCAGCATTTCGTTGGTTGTCAGTTCAAGCAGAGACAGGCAAGTAGGTCCTCTGGACTCAGGAGGCATCAGCCAGACACCAGAACTGTCACTTCACCTTTTCCCCTCTGATTGCCTTCGTGTCAATCTCCCCAAAACCCTCCTTTGTCCGCCTCCCTTCGCCGCCACACATGGAGGCGGTCGGTTCTCGATTGGGCCGAGCATCTTCCCGCTACGGCACTCCCGCCGTCTTCACTGGCCCTGTCCGCAAGTGGAAGAAGAAGTGGGTTCACGTCTCTCCTCCCCCCTCCTCCTCCGTTTCCTCCAATAACTCTCACCACTCTAACTCAAACTCCACCAACGGCTCCGCCTCTCGCCTCCTTCTCTGCCGCTGGACCCCTATCACTGCCTCCTCCACTTCTCCCGCCGACAATAGCTCCGCTAATGCCTCCGATGAACCTCCCAGGAGGAAGTTCCGCTACACTCCTGTATGTACTCTCTTTACTCTGTATTCATTTATTTTACTGCGATTTTTAGCTTTTTGCTGTGGTTTCTGGGTGGTCGGTAATCTTTAGTGTGATTGAGGCCCTTTTCGAATGAATATTGTGGATAATAACGGTATGAAGCTTGAAGATGAACTGATTTGTGCATTTTTGGATTTTTTTGGTATACGGACTGAAGTTAGAGAAATTTCTTTTGGAACTGCTAGTTTTGTGACACTGACTTGTAAAAAGTATTCATGTGTTTTTAATTGTAAAACCTCAAACAACTGCTCATAAGGTTCTTCATAACTAATTAGCTTTAACCGTTGAGCCTTACTTACCCCGACTCACCAAGTCCCTTGGTTACTGATGACATCAAAATCTTTCTCTATGGTAGTTTCTACCTTTTTAATGAAGTTTAGGTTTCTGTTAACTAAAGAATCAACAGCTTGCGTAGATCTGTAGATAGAATTTTATGTCAAATTTAAAGAGTTGCATCAAGTCCAATACAAGTGTTCCACAAATGTCAGCTCTATTTTTGAGATGTCCGTGCTTGGTTTGCTGGTAGGACTTTAGTTATTTTCAGTTGGACTTGGCAAAGCATCTCACACAATTCTACTGTAGCATAGTCATCGTTTTCTACACTAGACAACTAGACCCAAAACAAAAACAAAACAAACAAAGCGGAAAAACAGGAACAAGCCAGAAATAAAAAAAAAAATCAATCTAGCGTTGGATTGAATTATCTTTTCATTAACATTTAACCTGTTTTTTTATGCATCATGATTACCATGGTTCGTCGTTTACATTTTGTTTGAGTGTTGGTCAATGTGATCATGCAGATTGCTGTTTTAGAAGAACAGAAAAAGGTGGCAGTGGGGAAGGCTGAAAATGGACCAACGACTGAAACAGGCCAATCAACAGCTAGACCAACAACTATGACTCAAGAGATACGTGGGAAGTTGAACATGAATGAAACCTCAGAGGAGGAGACCCAGGTAAGGATGCTGAATTCTCTGTCTCTGTCCTGAATGGTTTTGGACATTTCTGTGATTTCAAAGTTGGCATAATTCTCTGATTTTCTTCTTTTCCGCTAGTATCTCATTGCTCGTAGTTATCTTTTTCATTATTATTCTTATGATCAAGGGCATAGTTTGCCATTTTCTTGTTACATGATTATTTAATTTGTATAATAGTGCGGTTGAATTTGTGGAATAATCATATTATCATGAATAGAACTGGATAATTTTTTAGGAAGACTTGTAGAGGGAGTATTATAAGTTACTGATCCAAAACTCTGAGAAAGTTTGAAGATCTTTCTGCTAATCTAAGCATAGGCTAGATATTGATGGTTTTCTCCCTGAATTATCTATATTGTTGTTGTACTACTCTTCTGTCATACGCACGTGCACGCAGGGTTTGCAGTTGAAGAACTGTTTGAAAGGGGCTTCCGGGCCTGGAATGCATGTGCATACCTCTGCGCTGGCTTTAAAATTCTGACATTGTGTTATTATGCTCAATTGATTGTATTGAATCTCTTTGATAGTGTGCCATGCAGAACTTGTGCTAAGCGTCTGTTCTGGTTAGCATTTTGTTGTAAAATGCAGATTATAGGAGGAGTGAATGAACATATTTCTTGTGGCCAATATCACATCATAGGGTGTTAGTTTGATGTTTTTCCTTTGTTTGTCTCTCATTCTTTATTCATGCTAATAGCAGATATTTAGTCTTTTAGCATAACAGCATAGTTCCCTCCTCAACTATGCTTTGCTAGTGTATTCTTCATATAGAGATTCTTAGATAAAATTACATGTATTTTTCGTTCATGATTAACTGGGTCAATATATATATATGTGTAAAAGCCAAATTTATTCAATAATATTTTCCTGCAACTAGTTAGACCATCTATGCATTGCACAAAATAAGAGAGAAATGAGTTGTATATTTATATCTCGCGAAAGTGTAACTTGTTATAAATGTTAAATTTTATATTGATTGATACATTATATCTGATATAACATTAAAGAAAAAATGACATCGGTCTGCTTATCAATTGGGGACGCAGGAGTCAAACATCAATCATTTGGAGCTTGGTTTAGACTTCAAAGGTGACGACAGCGACAACGGTCAAGACGTTGATGAACAATTGAGAAGAGCAAGTTCTGGGGGGAAGTTGACGAGCTGAATCTCTGAATCTGTTGGCGCCAAAAAGATAATGCCCATGAGTTCAGAAGATAGAGACTGAATTAGTGTAGAAGTTTGTATTTTAGGAAATAGAGTGTATGTATTATGATATGATGCTCTCTGACATGACATGATTAACACGGAGTATTGTATAGATTGGTGTGGTTAACTATCGTTAGTATAGGATTAGTAGCGAGTGAGTGTGTGAGAATAGGATTATGATTATCAGTTAGGTGTATTATATGGTGTGTGGATTATATATAATTAATTTGAGACTACTCAGTGACAGTAGAGCCTGATACAAAATCTCTTGGCGAAGCACACGACTAATTGGTGCGTGCTTGTCAAAATAAATAGCCCGTTTTTTCCCTAAGCATAGGGATTCTTTTAATAGAGATAATTTTATTCGATTTGGACGTTAAATATAGATATTTCTCTTAGTAAAAATTCGAATTTTGATTCATTATATTTTGAAAAACTAGTTCTTTTTTCTGTATCTTAAATTCGTTTTAATTTGGTGACTGCTGGATTAATTCCTACAAACATCTGCACTTGGCTGTGTAATGTTGAAATGGGAAATGGAATGCGTGACAAGGGATTACAGTAAAGGGATGAGTTTGAAACTTCCACTAGTGGGTAAGATGATGCTTTGATTTTTGCCATATAATTTCCCTCATGATTCGTGTTTCAATTACTAGCAGCAAAGTTATGTAGATGTAGGATGGATGGATGGATGGATAGGTTAGCAAACTGCCATTCATGGTAAAAAAAATAAGATGAGAATAAGTTTAGCCATAATAAATTCTAATTATATATAAAGAAAAAACTAATTTTAACTGAACAGAAGATTTGAATCTTCACAGAATTTCTATTGGACAAATATAAAATATAAATTATTATTAAACAATTTTAACTTATCAAATATACCTTATTGGTAAAATTTAGGGTTAAGGTGTAATATACTCAAAAAGTATTATTCCATGCGAACTATACACCATAATGTTTCTTCGGGTGTAAAAATATATATATAAAGTTTTTTAAATAGTATAAAAATGTCATAATTATTAAGTCAATCAATATTGACTATTAACAAATATATTAATAAAAAAATAGTATAAAATACGTGTGAAATTTTTAAAATTATACAAAAATATTATGGCTATTAAGTTAACTAACGTTAGCAGTTTAACAAATACTCTTTACAAACCTGGCACAACGTCTTTTTTATCCTAGAAGCTCCTTTGCTATTGTGAGGCCTTTCACACGATGGAATGACCGCCCCTCCCATAGCCCCCTAATCCACCATACTTTTTTTTAGTTTCTTTGTCGTCGTGGTTTTGCCTTAGAGACAAAGAGAAGGATGATTTGTCTGTCATCACAAAAATCAATAAGGTGGTTGGGGGAATGGTAGTTTTGCCACTGAGGAGGTGCATCCATTATGTCATATAGAAGACCCTACAGTTATAAACGCGATCGTTAGGAGTAAAAATGTTGTGCAACATATGTAAGACTATTTGTCAAATGATGACTTAATAGTCGTGACATTTTTGCATAATTTAAGAAACTTCATGTATATTTTTACACAATTTTCTTGACTTGCATATTTGCTAGCGGTTGACTTAACAACTATGATATGTTTGTACTATTTAAAAAACTTAATATCTACTTTTGTACCCGAGGAAACATAGTATTGTGTGCATGAGATAATACTTTATGGGTAAATTAACACTTTAATCCTAAAATTTAAGTGTCCCTTTTCATACAATGATTAAAAATGAGAATAAACTAAAAAAATTATAAATTAAATTAATATAAAATATAATTTTTTTAACAATTAAAAAAATTATGACTCAGATTTTTTATCTTCATAGAAAATAAAAAAGTAAATGACTGTGAAATCATAAAGACAAGTAGACAAGACTTAATTGTCAAAAACTCACAATAAGTGAGAAATATAAATTTATCATTTTTTATTAAAACTTATCATTATATGTTCTTTAATTGTCAATCAACTTTTAAAATGTTCTTCAATTGTCAATATACTTTTGGAGTAATTAATTAGCGACTTCATAGTTATTCCCCAGAATAAAAAACATGTCAAGTTTATATTTGACCGGACCCTCAACTAGTGACGAGTATACATGCTTAACATCAAGCATAAAGTGACTTCCCCAGTACTTCAATACCATTTCTCTTCCCCTTTCCCCATAACCTCCAAACCAAAAATAACCCAACGCTCAGTCCTGCATATGTAATATAAATATTGATTTTACTAATAAAATTAAAATGATTTCTGTTATTTTTACCAATGTGGGGGAGGGGGAGAGACATGGCGGTGGTTGAAAGACTTGGGCAAGAGGCCATCCAACCAAAGATGTTACTATAATGATTAATGAATCTTTATAACTTAAAATAGCATCAACACAACAAAAATCCGACCATTTAATGCCGCCTGGTTATTACAAAACAATACCAGTCTACCTCTAAGATCAGTAGAAAAGAATAAGTCTCATGTGTGGTGGAAAATATAGTCATTTAATTTAATCTGGAGGAGCAGAAGATCGACATGCTTCTAAACGTACACATTTCAGTTTTTTCCTTTCAACTGAAATACTTCCAACTATATGCAACAAAATCCCACTCAAGACTATTTCTGTATTTTTTTACCCAGAGCCCTCATCAGTTATTTGCGTTGTTATCTTCCTCCACTCCTTGGGTTACACCAACTTCTGCTGGACGAATAACTCGATCATAAAGCATATACCCCGCCTGTAAACATAGGATATGTTTCCAATATCATAAAATGAACCATTGAAAATAAATTCAAGAAAAAGACCCAAGTAATTCTATCTATCTTTAAAAGACACAACTCCTAACGAGAAAGGAATTATAGAGTAAAATATGCCAATCTTGAAGCAAAATCTTAATTACCAAAAAAAAAATTATATCAATCTTAAAGCATATATGATATATCCTGCCAGCTTACATAGCATAGGTGGGATTTTATTCATGTTCTCTATCACCTGAAGGAATTACCGAACAGGACCAAGAACAAGAACATATGTATTCCTGTTTAAGGGAGGAGAAACGTCTCTGAGGAAAAGGATTTTCTAATACCAACAAACAACTACGAAAGCAAATGAACAGCCTATCGATATAGCAAGAGTTTTGACATATATAGAGGTCAACCCAGACATTTCACATGTCATAGCAACGTTTGCAGCTCAAATAAGTAGCATGTTGTTGTGTGCGCGTGCAGGGGGTGGGGGTGGGGGGGTTGTGTTGTTCAAAAGTTTAGATGGTCAAAAAATTTGCATTAAAAAACACAACTACTGTCCTTTCTCAGACAGGCATGCAAATTACCTTCAGAACAGCTGCAACAGTGCCTGGAGGTTTGGAGCCATCAGGGATTTGGAAGACAGCATTATGTCTGTGAGGATCAAATGGTTCATTTGTAGGATCAAATTTTTCTACACCAAATTTCTTCAGTGCCTGAAAACAGAATCAGTTGTCAAGATCAAGGAGTAAGTCCAAGAAGAACTTTTACTGCAAAGCACAACATTTCAAACTCACATTGACGCAAAAAAACAAGTTGCAAAAGCTATCTTAATAAGCTTATCATCAAAATTGGATTGAAAAGGATTTTTGAAAGAGGAATACTTTAGCAGGGGAGTTAAATGAAATCACACAAACTTTAAAATATAAATTACTAAACTGAATAAGTTTTGATTTTCACAACTAGTAGCCACAGAGCCACTACATAAAAAGAACTTCATACCTCAGATAGTTGTTTATCAGTCATTTCAACACCTTCCAGAAGTGTTTTCAGGATTGGCACTGCACCTGAAGAGTCTTTAGTTGCATCGATTTTTGAAAAACTTTCCTTCACAACTGAGGAAGCTCTCCCCAAATTGTCTGCAACATCTAGAAGACTCTTTGCAAAATTCTACAGCACATTAGACACCAGTCAACACAAAGTTGAAGAGAAAATAATTCAGGAGCAATGAATCTAGCATAAAGGCAAAAAATTAAAATAAAAAAGGACCTGGACAGCAAATTTTTTTGAATTCTCTGCTTCGCGTCTAGTCCTGTCCATCACATTCTCCATCTCTGCATAACTACGCAGAACCTTATCCTGCATTTTCTCAATCTCTTTGTGCTTCAACTTCAAGAGTTCTTCTCTCTCAGCTACAAGCTTTATTAAATCATCCCTGGATAAATCAGATTCATTCTCTGAATCTGAATCAGAAAATGCAGTTCGTTTAGTACCTCTCCTTCTTTTGACAGACTTAGAATGAGATTCTGAGACAGAACCTGATTCTTCGGTTTTATTTGCAGCTTCAGAATTTTCAGCCTGATCACTTATGTTTGCATCATCACTAGTTTTTGCAGGATCAGCAGTTGCATTACCTTGTTCTTTTTCATTTGGTTCAGGCGATGAAGATGAAGAAAACCCACATCTTGAAGTACATGATGCTTTTATAGGTAGCCACAATGAATTGACTTGAACTGGAACCAGCTGAAATTTTAGAAAACATACAGAGTATTCAATGAGAATTTTACTTACATTACTAGAAGAATATTGATAGCTATGAAATTAACTCTAATAGTATCATTTACAATTAACTGGAAGTCATATTGGCAATGGTCCCTTCAAAAACTTTAGCCAATTAAATCCACTAGCAATAGATGAATTAAAATAATAGAAGATATAAGATAAAAGCTCAAGGACGGCTTGTTACATTTGGATAGAAGAGTAACCATTTAAGGGTCAAAACAAAGTCTTTCCAGAATAGAAACCAAAACTAGACAACAATAAATTCATCATCTAATTCTATAAAACAAAAATAAGAAAGTAAAAAATATGCCAACGCAATAAAACAAAAGTGAGAAAGAGAAAAAACATCAAAACGGACAAGTACATGCAGCAAACCTGAACATGGACTTCGTAAAAACCCGAAAAGCTTCGAACGTCAAAGTCTTAATCTTATAATCGAATACATCGTATTTCAGAGCTCAAATCCTATTCTAAAACATCATCACACCAATAAAAAGTATCGAAAACTCAATTATTCATCATAGCCAATGCAAAATCGAAGACAAAACAGCAAAGCCAATGCAAAAATGAGAATCGACGTAGAAATATAGCCCGTTTAACAGTAATTCCTAAAACCCCAGATAAACCCTACAAGACCGTAATAGGTAAAAAAAATCCTTTTCCACTGATTCTAGCAACATACCGTATTGGGAGATGGATGAAGAAGGGAATGAAACTGATTGGAGACGGTAGGCAAGTTTTGAGGCCTTTCCAAGGCAGAGCAAAGCAGGGAGCCTCGGGAGACACTCCTGGAAACTCGAGACAAAACCCTAGAGACCAACATCGCTTAAGAAGAAGACGACAAAGAATTGGAAAGGTGGAGCAAGACGAGATGCAATTGAGATTCTGTATAGACGAAGGCAGGAAGCTATTCTCAGACTAACGAAGAAACAAGAAGAACGAGAACGTGCTTGGAGAGGGAACAAAAGTTATTCGGCCAGGGAATTAGGGATTGCTTTTGTGTTGCTGAGATTGCCCTTGTCGTTTAAGCATTAAACGACGACTGTGGCATTTTTAGGACCTTCGCAATTTTTTTAATTAATTAATATAAGATATAATATTTATGATAAATTAAAGGGAGAATTATTGCGGGGTCTCAAAAAAAAATTTAATTACCTTATAATCTAATCACAACTAAATAATATATAATAACAAGTCATATGATAAAGAATAATAATATATTTACTCTGCCTATTTATCATTAAGATTTTTTTAAAATTAAATTATTTATATGAAACTTACGAGTAATTATCTCTAAATTAGAGGATCAAATGAAACTTTATGTAGAATTTAAAAAGTAAATTTTGCCTAGATAAATAATAAATATCTGCTGCTTCTTTGGCCAAACAAAAATATCTGCTTAACCAAAACAGTGCAATTTTGTTTGGCAAATCAAAAGTAAATATAATAGATTTATTTGATATATAAGCGGTGTTATTATTATTATTTGGTACATTTACGTTTACTAAAAGTAAATGTAAATTTTTTGCCTAAATAAATAATAAATACCCGCTTAACAAAAATAGTGCAATTTTGTTTGTAAAATCAAAATAAATATAATAAATTTATTTGACATATAAGGGGTGTAATTATTATCATTATTATTATTTGCTCCCCTTTTTTTTCCAACATTTTCTTCTTCGGCAAATTTGAACTCATAATTTTCTCTTTAGTAGAGGTAAGACCCCTCCCACCCTAATCAATTGGTAATTCTCATCCCTTTTAATATATATATATATATATATATATATATATGTGCCAAGTGTCCAAAATCTAATTTTGGAGTAACAACCATTTATTCAACTAAAAGTTTAAAATTTATTCTCATTTTCATTGGCCTAAAATTTTCAAACCCACTAATCAAAATTTCATTTTGAGTTTTTTTTTTGTATACATGAGGGTCAAACACCCAAAAAAACAAATATAACTAATTCATAAGGAAATTATATCCTAAACACTCAGTCAGAATTATAGACTCCAACTATGGAAGATAAACATATAATATCTCCGTAAAATTCAATCCCTTTTTTGTCAGAGTATCCGCAATCTTGTTTTGAACTCTCAAAATATACTGTAGTTTGATGTCTTATGATAACTGCAGGAGTCTCTTTATCTGGGCTACTAATAAACTGCATGTATCAGTATTGAGGTTTGCCAACATAGCCATAACAGTTTTTGAGTCAGATTCTAGGATAATTTTTTTTAAATGTAGGTTCCAAGCCAGTTGTAGTCCCTTATACACAGTTCACTGCTTTGTTTCAATCACATTATAGGAGTCTAGCTTATTTATAAAATTAGTCACCCAAGTATCTAAATGATCTCAAATAATATCACCATAATTTACTTTACTATTATCCATCATACACATTCTATCAATATTAATTTTAAACCATCCCATGGAGGTTGCATTTTGAGTTTGTGGATGAGCTTAAGAATTTGGACAATAGATTATTGGACTCATTGGGCCTGAATCATGGAATAATCATCCCCACATGACCAGACTTTTATTTTTATTTATCATTTCATGTAATCATTTTTTTTTTAGTTTTAGTTAGTGCGTGTTTGGAAATATTCCAAATTTTAATTTTAAAAGAGCTTCTGGCCTAAACTTCTATTTAGAAAAATTTTAAAACAAACAGTCATATTTATTCAAATGGGCTTTTGAACCAAACTATGGTTTAAAACTAAGGTTTTAAATAAGCTAGTCATACTAATTTTTAGAACAGTAAATAGCTTATGAACTACCCAATTACTATTTTACCCTTATTTTTTCTTACACTCTCTCTCCTCTCTCCTCTTTCTTCTCTTTTCTTAATAATCTCTCATCTTTACTCTCTACCTCTCTCCTATCTCTTTTCCACAATCTCTCATATCTCTTCTTTCACTCTCTCCTCTCTCATCTCTCATACTTTTAATAAAATCATACCCTTTTCAGTAATTTACCAATTATAAAAGTCATTCTACTAATAATTATCCAAACACTCATTTTTTCAGGCCTATTTTTTTTCATAAGCTCTTCTCCAGAATCCCTTTTCTAAAAGCTGTCCAAAAATCTTTTTTTTATAAGCTATTTTTTAAATTCTAATCTAAACGGGCCCTTAATCTATTTTAGAATATACTAGCAATTTTCGGACAAATTTTTTGGCATGTTTTAGCAAACAAAAAAAATGTTCTTAACAATATTTTAATAAATGGTTGAAGTATAACAAGATAAACCAATCACAGAATAGGTGAGTCATATTTTATTTGTGATCCCCATGCAACATGTAACGTAAACGTCAACTTTCTCGTGGCCTTCCTGAACCATTTAGAGCCATTATGCCTTGTTTTATTCTTCTTCTTTTGTAACCTGAATTTGGTGTGGAGGGATACATGTTTTTATTCAAATTGACTTAAATTAAATAATAAATATTTTTTACTAATAAAAAATATTTTCCAAACTCCGAGCCTCAAGTTAGGAAAGCTCTATCCCAAAATATTTTTTATTTAGATTTGAATTTGAGTTCCCGTGTGTTCGTGTTTGACCATAACATGGCAGATTAGAACCATGAACTTGCTATAATATAATGTAATTCCATGAACTTGCGTATAAATGGGACTTATATATGCCTTTTCTAACTAACAAACGCATTCAAAATCAAAAGTAATATATATATATATATATATATATATATATATCAATGTGAGGATTCCATTTCCAGCTCCAACAAACACCTGGAGGCTGATATATTCAAAGATCGTTGAAGAAGAAGAGGAAGAGGTAAATGGCTTGCATTTACAAATTAGCCATTGATAGTTTCTTCATTGCTCATGTTATACTGGGAATTGCTGCGGTGTCTATAGTCGCATCTGTGAAGGTTCCGGCGATTATAGTGTTCGGAGACTCGTCGGTGGATGCAGGGAACAACGATTATATATCGACGATGTTGAAGAGCAATTTCAAACCGTACGGTCGAGATTTTTACGGTGGCGAACCCACCGGCCGTTTCTGCAACGGCCGTCTTCCTACGGACTTCATCTCTGAGGCATTTGGGATAAAGCCTGTGATTCCTGCGTATTTGGATCCCAAGTTCAACGTCTCCGATTTCGCTACCGGCGTTTGCTTTGCTTCTGCCGGTTCTGGCTTTGATAATGTTACCTCCAATGTGCTAGTAAGTATCATTAATTCTTCATTACTACTTCTGCAATTAACGATAGTTAATGAACATCGGTGATCAGTCTTTCGAGTTTCACCTACTTTACAAAAACAAATTCCAAATGTAATCGTCATTTATTAACATCAATATATAATACGTAAAAATGAAACTGCATTATTTTTTTCTTTTAAGAAGATAAATCATACTATTTATAATTTAGAAATCTTTCTCAGATTTTGGATGATAAGATTTCCTTCCAGTTAATAGTCCAAATGTAACAAGATGCAACATAATTTTGCACCCTATACTCCATGTGGATTAAAAAGCATTTAATTAACTATTTTTATAGGAAAATTTTCTAAAAATCTCCAATTACAGAATTTATTAGCCAAAGATGCCTGAAACTTATTTGAAAACTAGTTGCAGTGGGTGTAACTTTTCTATAGCTATATACTTAATTGAAGATATGTTGTATATAATTAAAAAAAATTACACTCAATTTAGATGAGGTGTATCTGCCTAAAGATTTGGCTTCTTGAGTACTTTTGGACAATAAAATTTATAATGCGGGATTTTTCAATAATTTTTTCTATAAATATTTATTATTCTTTTTTTTTGTAATTATTAATTTCTTACCGTTATTGTACACATTCACCATTATTTTCAGTCAGTGATACCTCTATGGAAGGAGCTAGAATACTACAAGGGATTTCAGAAGGAACTCAAGGACTATCTTGGAGAAGAGAAAGCAAATGAAGTTATAAGAGAATCACTGTATCTAATCAGCATAGGAACCAATGATTTTCTGGAGAACTATTATTTACTTCCAAAGAGATCATCAGAATATTCCATTGAAGAATACCAGAAGTTCCTAGTGAGAATTGCAGAGAATTTCATAGCAGAGCTTTATGAAGCAGGAGCAAGAAAGATATCCATATCTGGGCTTCCTCCAATGGGGTGTTTGCCTTTAGAGAGAACCAGGAATTTCTTGTTTGGGAGTGCTTGTGTGAATGAATTCAACAATGTGGCCAGAGATTTCAATCACAAGTTACGGGATTTGGTGTTGCAGATGAACCAGAAGCTCCTTGGGATTCAGTCTGTGTTTTCAAATCCTTATGATATCCTCTGGGATATCATCCACAATCCTGATTATTTTGGTAAGCATGCTTCTCATTATTTAATATTTTTATTTGAAAATGCTTTGCTTGTTTAGATTGAGTCTTATCTTTAATTATTCACTTAATACTAAGTGCATACCATTAAAAGAGAATTGCACTTTACTCTTCTTGGTTTAGCTATGCGAAATTTGTTTCTTGGCCAATTAATTGTAGTGGATCGTATTGATAAGTGAGTTGGTTAATGGCGAATCATTCAAATTTTATGCGTTTGATACAAATGCTGTTAGATTTACGTGGTTTCCAATAAATCGACTATTTATAACAATATATAACTAGATATGGACTTACCAGTCTAGACCAAAAGAAGATATGGCTAAGGTCCAATTTTTGTTGCATATATACTATCGAAGGGTTAAAAAGGTAAAATCACCCTAATTATTAAAAAATTAAAGTTTATTGTTTAAAAAGTAACGTTGATCGATGATATTTGTAATGGTCAAGGCGATATTTTTTATTTTTTAACACTTTTAAACTATATTAATTTAAATTTTTTTTTTAATACTTGTAACTTCTATACGAAAACTTTAAGAGTAAAATTAGACTTTAAACCAAGAAGATATTAAAAGCATGTTGTGACATATTGTTTCAGCTGTAATATTATGATTTACTTATTATTTTATATTTAATTTAGGATGCTGAAATTCTGGTTTTTGGCGTATGAATTTGTTTATGGGTATAAATAATGCAGGATTTGAAGATGTGGCAACAGCATGCTGTGGGACAGGATTATTTGAGATGAGTTACATGTGTGATAAGTTTAATCCATTCACTTGTTCAGATGCTGATGAATACGTATTCTGGGATGCCTTCCATCTCACCCACAAGACTAATGCCATTATTGCCAATTATTTATTCAATAATTATCTAATTCAGTTTCAATAATTACTGAAACATACGCTATTATTGTCCATAATATTTGTTGTATAAATGTGATAGAATGAGAGCATATTTTATTTGAGTGTAATCTTTTTTTAACCTTTATTGAAAAACAATACAAATGCAAATGTGAAAAATAAAACTCATTTAGCTGTCCATGCTCTCTTTTTCATAGAGAAATTTCAATTTGCTTCTTTAAAATGTTCGAAGGAATGTAACTCGTTGCATTGAATTGCACCATGAACTATAAGACGTCTTTTCCACCAAAATATACCATTTGTCAGAATGAAAGCTTATCAGATTGTGGCAGAAACCATAAAACTCAGTACAAAACCAAAATCCCAACACACATGATTCCTCATTACAAAATTTAGACACAGACAAAGTCAAAGCCCTTTCCACTCTACAATCCATCTGGTCCCTAAGTGTAGTCTGGTTGTAAGCAATGTGAGCAGTCAACAAAAATGTTAGATTGAAACATCTGCTCCATCATGTTCTGAAAGATTAAGATAAGATAGCATGCAAAAAAAAAAAAAATTTGGATTCTAATCTGTGTGTAAGAGGTTGCTTTCTAAATAGGCAGACAAGATCATACATTTACTTGGGTGCTTTTGGAAAATGGAGCTTGATTAGTTCAGGAAGTTCTGCCAACTCAACCTGAGATCTCCCCGACAGAATGCTTTTCAGCTTTTCATCACAGTTCACCACATTCTTATTGTTTGCATCCTACAAAAATTTTAGTAACAACTCATAATTTAGTCATTTCTTCTGAACACAAATATCATAGCTCAACATAAACAATACTCTATGGTACACAGTTTACAATTACATCCATAGCTTTCATTTTATAAAACTCCAGGTTGGCAAGTTGGAAAAAGTTGGATCATGTGAGTTTAAATATGTCAGAAGAAATGTACTCTATCCGGAGTGATCTTTTATCAACATCTATAGAGTGTATGGGACGTATATAGAATATGGGTCAAGCAAGACATAGAAATGAAACAGATAACACATAAGTGAAATCTCACCTTAACTCAAGCATACACTAAACTTCTCAAACCAAGTTTAGCATGATATAATGTGACACATGCTCATCAACATCTATCAGATCAAAAGAATGTCACTCCAATATTTTAATATTTCTTGATCCTACCTCTAATTTGTTGTCTTCCACTTTAAATATAAAAAAAGTGCAATATTAAATTTGATTCAACGTTTAAAAGCAAAACCAGGGTATTTTTCATAAAATCCCAGCATCAATGCAACAACTTTTCACACTTAAACTCCTTATTGAAGGAAGAACTTTTTATGTTTATGTATTTAATAACAGAGGAAGAATCTGCAGCTTAAGTTATTGTCAGAGAACATGATGTTTCTGAAAAGATTAAGATTCCATTTCCGGCCTCTAAAATTAACCACAATATCAATTGGCTCAATCAAAATTTAAATTTTGACTACCGCTTTATGTTTTGAAGCAAGAATGAAGTTTAAGTCTACAAGAAAATGATTTCACGAAAGGTAAAATAGGAAGACGCGAGAAAAATGAAACCTGGAGATTATTGGTTTTGATGTAGGACCAAACCCGCATAAAACAGCCTAACCGAGAAGTTTGAGATTGACCCACAAACTCTCGAACTGTCGAGGGAAGATTTACAAGGTCAATCAAGTTGGCTAGTTTCTTTGGATTTTCAGCGATAGTCTTCTTCACCCGCTGCGGAAGCATTCTTCTGTAATCTGTATCCACAAATCGCTCGAAAACTGAAATTTCCAAGGATACAGTTATCCAGTAACATTACTCGACTGCCGGATCAAAGTATATTCATAGCATATTCAAATATTTACATGCAAAACAACAAGAAGGAAGCGAAGTATCCAGCAAAATCCGCAGGCCAATAGAAGAAACCAATAGTTATAGATATATGATTTTCCTTACCGGCAGAAAAACGCCTGTTCTTAGCTTCTATTGTTAGGACACTTCCGGTTCGAGCCCCTTCAATTCTGCTTGACTGCGATTGCGATTGTGAAGAAGGGAACAGCCAGGGAGTTCGGTTTTTGGACCGCGGCCGGCCAAAATTAACCCGACTTCTGGTTGGTTGGAACAATTTCAACCGAGGCATGGGCCGACTCCTCAATCCACTTTTTAGTACTTTTTACTCTCTGTTTTTTTTTAATATTTTCATAAAAAGCATATTTTACATAATTATTTTATCACTATAAAAATAATAAATCAGTAAAAAAAACAAGAGAAATCGAATAGGGAATAAGTTATAAATATAAAATAAGGTTATGTTTTAATTGGGGCCGTTTCTTAGCCAAAAAATTATTAAAACCACTTAAGAATCTCGTAAATTAGAGCTCTGATTAAATTGAAATAACTCATATTTAATTGATATAAACACTTAGTGGTTACTATATTTGATTAACAATATTTTAATTATTTTATTAAATTTATTATTGAAATCACATTTATCAATTTATCAATAGCATAAAAAATCGAATACTTCCTCTCGTTCTTTTTATAAGACCCTAACTAACAAGTGACCTTAATCTTTTTTAGAAGACACTTGTTTAGTTTTAAAAAGTATTAATTATTATTTTCTATACATGCACATATTTAATGAGAGAGTAAAAATTAATAGATCAAGGGGGTTTAATGAAGTTAATAAAAGTAATATTACTTAAATTTTAGAACAAGTTTAATACTTTTAACTATTTATTTTGCTATGTGAGAATTATTTAAAAATACCCTATAATAAAGATAAAAGGGAGTATATGTAGTTTATGAATGACCATTTATTAAATAAGATAATATTTTAAAAATGATCTAATAAAATATTACTTTATTAACTATACATAAAGATGAAAAAAATGGTGTTGTGACCTTTAATACTCTCATCTCTTAAGAATCCCGTGAAAAATAGAGAAAGAATGAAAGAAAGAATGCATATTGAATGAAAAATAAAATTTGTTAGTACACTAATATTACGTGTGTATGCTACAACGTCAAAATCTGTCCAATCTCTCTTATTTGTTGTATCAGTTTGAGAAGCTCTCAAACTTAGTCATAGGGATTTCTGAAATTCTTCAAGAGTTTTGGAATATCATAACCAAGCATGTCATCAACGGCTTGTATCATCCTTGGTTTCAACCTCTCAAACTTGTCAATGTTGAATCCATTCAACACCTCTTTGAAGTGTTCAATGTTTGGGAAGTCCCCAGGAGGTAGATGGAATTCCTTTTGTACCTGTTTCCAAACACACCAGAAGTTACGTATACACGAGTTTCAAAACATCATCAAACAAAGACACAGAAGAACAGTTCTTGTATATGGCAATAGCCTAATAGCATGTAAGTTCCCTTGTAAATAGGAGGTGACAAGTTCAATTCTACTTATAATTTCAGACTGTTTGTGCCTGTCTTTTAATTCAAAAGAAAAAGAAAAAGAACAGTTCTTGAATATAACTTTCAACATGTTTACTTGTTTGTTTGTAAATAGTTCGATCGATTCATCTAAGAATCTCTATTTTTTTTTTATTTAAAGGGGCTGGCGCTAATAGACTGAGGTTACAGACATAATAGAACTCATGACCTCCCATTTATAAGGGAACTTACATGCCATGAGGCTATAAGGCCATTGGCATCTAAGAATCTTTTGACGAGCACAGAAGCTAAAAGAATGTAGCAATGGAGTCATACCTTTCCAAACTCAGCTTCCAAGTTATCAACAAGCCTTTGCTGAGTTTTGGCCTTGCCTATCATAGAAGGCATCTCCTTCTTAAGATGACTGATAATATAGGCGTGTATCTTGGCGGCTCGGGCTCGTTTTACGAATTCATTTATCTGGAATCAAATGTTATGTAAATTATCAGAACATGGGGTTTGTTCATTATGATCTCATTCACCTAAAACAACAGCCATCATTGAATGATTAGCATAGTTCTTGAAGTTTTCATTCAATGGATGATTCCAGCTTAGATTCTTTCTACTCGAACCATGACAGCATAAACCTTGATTTTGATAAAAATAAAGCATTAACAAAAGAAAATTTAAACCCACTCTTCGATCGCAAGCTTTCTTTGGTATATCTTTCAGATCTGAAAGGAGGGCTTCTTGTTCTTTTACAAACAGATCCTTACCAATTGGACCACTAACAGCATCATTTACAGGTCTGTCGTTGAAGGAGCTGCCAAAATAAGCAAACAGAATCTCAGAACCAAAAGAAATCCAAACTACTCAGGAACGCACACATGCTATTTGACATGCATGGTAAAAGGTAAAAACAACCAAAAGAAAAAGTTTTCATACAAAGAGAGATCACACCAAAAACCAGTTCATGATATGGTCTCCACCAAACTAAAAGTCATTAAATTGAAATTGACGAGACAAAGTGCGCTCCATATTAGAGACATCAAAGTACATTCATAAACATAACTGTCCTACCCGATATATACTCGCATAACTTCAGGAGTATTCAGCACCTTCCCAAGTGACCACATTAATGCTCCATAAACCCTCATCAGCTGCAGCATAAGGAAAAGTATGTTAGTTTCCTGAGAATGTTTGAACAGATTTTGTCAATAAACATAAAAAGTGCCTAAATATACAGTCTTATACTTGTTGAGTATCGATTTGGTCAGCCTTATTCAGGACCACCCGAATTTTGTCATCATGCCCACGCAAGGATGATATCACACGTTTGAACTCATCACTTATATCAAGTTTGTGAGGATCGAACAGAAGGAGTATCAAATCACACTAGGCAGCAAACCAAGAGGTCACACCAGTAAAATCATATGCTCGCTGTGTCCGCTGCTTTTCTCCTGATAAGACTCCTGGCGTATCCACAAATGTAATGTGCTCCAGTAACTTGGGGCAATTGAAAACAAGTTTCAGACGCTAAAATAAAGGGGTGGGGTGGGGGAATAAAAATTAACTTATTTTTCTTAATGAATCTAGCACAACTTACAGGATGAGGCATTTGAGAACACTCAAATTTTGACAAAAAAGCTGTGCCAAAAGTTGTGAGACCGCTGAAAGGCATATCAGCTTGGACAGCAACAGTATTACCAGGAATACTTCTCTCATCAGGTCCGGCCTGTACAGATGTAAAACTAATGTCAGACAAACAAATGGGTCAACTGATTTGCTAGGATGAGTACAAGAAGGAATAAATGCATGAATATAATCGAGAACGAATTTTTTGGAATACCAAGACTTAGCACTATAGCTACAAAGAAACCAAACTCAACAAAGGGAAAGCCAATCGCTTGCTTTCACCACCAGTACTCAACTCATCAAAGATGTTAAATCTCATAATGTAGAATTAAATTAAAATGGATATCTAAATTTAAACAGCAAAAACCTTGAAGCTATTTGTGATACTTAAAGATCATTAAAAAAGTCATGGGGGATGAAGCAGGATTTCACACATACCATAACTACCACAAATCTATCAGTTGTAGGCTCAGGTCCAATATGAGCTCCTATGGACAATATGAGACAAACAAGTTAAAAATCAGGAATATATTAGAGCTATAAGCCGTCCAAGTGTCCAACACATATATAATCATACAGAAATATACAGGTCAAGGGGCAATTACCAGGATAACTACTCTGAAGCAAATGTTTGATAAATGTTGTTTTTCCTGTTGAGTACTGACCCAAAAGCATAACCATTGGCTTGGCATCAAAATCGCTATTTCCCTGCAAAATGTACAGAATAGCCATCATAAAATAAACTGATAAGTTAATTAAAAAGAGAAAGATGATGCAGAGAGTAGATAGTCAATTTTCTAAAACAAAAAACAGATAGCCAACTGACCAGTAACGGAGACACAAAATCATTAAAACGGTACGTTACTTCAAGTGGCTTCAACTTTTCAATGTATAGTTTCTTCAACCCATCAGTTATTGATGTCACAGCAGAAAGAGGCACCTATCAACAATGCAACCCAAAAAAATAAAGTGAGAAGAATATAAGTACAAAAATAAATTTGACAATCTCTTAGAAAATGATATTACAGCAAATGAACCACGACACCCACAGTTAGAAGGGCTGATAAAATATTATCTATAGAAAGGCCTTCACGGTATCTTCAACACAATTCATGCACTAACAGAAATCAAATCAGGAGTTCAGGAGTAAAAAGATATACACATTTTGTTGCTCTGAAAAGAAAAAAAAGAATAGAAAGATGAAAACATTTATCTACGGTTTATTGAAAACATTAGAAAGAGCCCACTGCTACCCCATATCAAAATAAAAATATACAAGTCGAACGAGACAGCTGGTTTTAGTCCCAAAAGTACTTCCTTAAAAAGAATTGTATAAGTTCATATTAGAAATAAAGATGCAACAAAAAAACCTAATTTCAAATACAGCATACAAGAGTTAGCAAAAAGTTCCAAAAAACAAAAATATTCCAATTTGTAATTATGCTCAAATGTCTCCAACATATGCTTTTCAAAATCATGATGAACATAAAATGCAACCAGAACTTAATAAAGAACATTAACAATTTGGAAACTTGGATTTAAACTACGCATCAGAAGAGAAGGATAATGCCCGCACAAAGAAGATCTAACTAATATTAAGAAAATGATTACCTTTTTTGTTGACTTTGACGAAAACCAATGTGCTGAAGTTGATGTCTGCAGTGGAGAACTACCTACTGAACTTGGAACTCAGAGACGAAGGAGCAAAGAAACAGTATATGAGCACATATTCAATAAAAAGAGAGATATATTACCATTCGAATCATTCTCCTTATGTTTAAACTTTTTCTTCTGGATAGACAGCTACAAGGTAAGTGCTTCCACAAAAAAGACATAAAAGGAATAATATATTCAGGAAAGGAAATACTTACTGCCAGTAATACATCCAAACCCTCCATTTCGGGAGGTTTAAGATTTTCCAAATCCACTGAAATAGAAGTTAAGCTTCCATTAGGTAACTTTCTAAGCTAAATGGAAATTTACATAAAAAATGAACACAGTAAAATACATAACTGATACACAAAGGCAGAGAAAATCAACCAAGATTACAGATTACAAAGTGAAAGGCACAAAACTCACCATTACTAGTTGATAAATCATGCGAAATTGGGTGGCCAGATTGTGCCAAGGAAATTAGCTACAATAAAAATGGGTAAGGTTCAAGAAATGGATCAGCATTAAACTTCAAGAGAACAGAACAATATATACCTGCATAGAAGTGATAAATTCTTTAAAACCAAGAAATCCTTGTCGCTTTGAATCTGCAATAGCCCAAACCTTATTTAAATAAGGAGAGCAGCAAACAAACAGTTTAGTAAATTCAGTTAACAAGAAAGAAATGTAAAAGTAAAAAAGAGAAAGTGTGAAACAATGAAAGATCAGCATATAGCATAGAGGAGGACTAATGTGGATGAAAGAGTCAAAACAGTATTGAACTCCAATTTTTAATAAGTAGGTAAATATTCAGAACAAATGTGAGCAATGGAATTATTTAATCAAATGTAGGCTAATCGCCCCCTTAACAAATAACAACCACTGGGACTGCTGATGTCCATTATAATGATCATTTTACGTAAAACTGTCAAATAAAATCTTAAACAGGTACAAGTAACTGCATCAAAACTAGGAGAACTAGAGAAATTTTGAAGCTCATTAGTGATGCTGGATAGGAAATGTAGAAAAAGAGGAATATTGAAAGCCAACTTCACCTAGTTAAATCATTTTGAACATAAATAATGGGGGAAAAAGTAGAGGCTAGCTTGTGAAATTCATACATTTGTGCTTAATCTCTTAATATTGTATGTTAACACTATTTTTCCGCCTTGCATCATGTCATTTATATACTCGTATGAAGCATATAGAAATTGATCCCATTCCTCAATCTGCGTCCACTTTCACTATTCCTATTTTCTACGCTAAATTCCGTTCCTCACCAAAGGGAAAGATGGTTTAAACTACTCACTCGAAGAAAGCAATCATGCAAACAAATACCATATAGAAGTCCATGTTTGAAGACTCAAAGAAAATTCCAGGAGAATGTTCAAAAACCAAGGCTCATGCACTTGCATAGTTGATTTACAAAGACATAAAATCCAATAACCAAACCATCTAAAATAACGATGGGAAGAAAAATTTACGGTGCTGAACCTGCTTAAGATCTTGGCGAGACAAATTGGACATGGAGAAAAAAACAATGGCATCACTCCCCGTAAGACGGCCGTCACCATCTGAGAATCCCAAGTGGAAAGCAAACTCAGCATTCTCAAAATGCCATAGCAGTACTCACAGTTTCTTTATTTCTTGATAATACAAAGCGCAACCCAAGCAGCACCAAGAGCGAAATCGGAAGGGGGAAAACAATCGTACCCGAATCAGCATGATTGAACCACTCTTGATATATGTTCTGGTGTTCTTTGGAGACTGAACTAATGGGCAACGTATCGATCTCCATTCTCAGGTTCCTGCTGATTCTCCAAGATCTCAATTTGAGACCTTCCCTCGATCCTAGTGCGAGAGCAGAATAGAAATTCGCTTATTTCGGAGAAGGAATAGAGAATTGGAAACAGTGGGACGAGGAGTCCACTAACGGTGTCGTATTGGTGGAAGCCTGAGGGAGATGGGCACGAAAAGGAACGTGCTTTTCATGTTGAGGAGATGCTACAGTAGAGGGATGTACTGTTTAATGAATGGATTTTCCTGTATTGAAAAGTAAAGTTTCACCGACATTTTTCACCAGAACGCGCCAAATTAGGAAGATAAGATGCTTGGTGCGGGTGGCGGAGCAACTCATTAATCTCAACATGCAAGTGCTTTAATTGCTCTGACCATAGTATTTTTTAAAATTTAAAATTATTAGTAATAATTCTAGAGAAACTGAGAAAGAGAATTTTAACAATAACAGATTTAAAAATTTTATAAATCTAGGATACATTTAATAGCTAAAGAACCATTGGTCCAGTGGCATTCCCCTCCTCCAATAGGGGACAGGTCTCAAGTTCAACTACGGGTGGGATGTGGGGGCATGATATTTCACACAAAACCAACTAAAAATGCCCTCGACTTGTCAACTAATTGGAAAATGCTTCCTAGAATATGGGTTCCATAACTATTAGAGTACTCAGTTTTAAATATAAAATTTAACTATATTATAAATTAAAATTTATATTTATAATAAAAAAATATTAACAAAAGGTAAAATAATAAAAAGTAATAATCTATAAATTTTGAAAAATGACAGTCATTTTGAATTAACTAAAAAACTTATAAAATATCACTTTTTATAAACCCAGAGGGAGGATCAAACAGTCACCAAACAAAAAACAAAAAACAAAAACTTTTCTTCGTTCTTATTTGGTTACGTAGAACTTTCAACTTTGTCTTATATTATTCTGAAAGGCAAGTTGATGATAGAGTACAAGTCAAATGCCTTAAATGGAAATGTAAAAGTCATATATATTTAGTATCACCTGACATGTTTCCTAAATTATAGAGATATTTATTTATTTTTTCAGATTTTACAAAAAGCACGTGCTTATATATAATTTTAGTAAACTAGATTGGATTGGTCTGAACTTGTAAAATTAAAGTCTGCAAAATGATTAACTTAATTTTAGAAGCATCTTTGTGGTAGTTTTTTTTATTGGTCAGTTATGAAATATAAGTGCAAGTAAACAGGAAGAGGAGGTGGAACCACCATGTCAATTAACAAAATCCTATTGAATAATTATCATTCACTATTTTTCATATTGGAGTACTTAGATGAAGAAAGAAAGGGATTAATTAAGTGGAGAGAGGGATTAAAGGTTATTTTAGAAAAGAATTCAAATTACTAAAAAAATTTAACTAGATTGAATAATTTTGAGTGAACTTCTTAATTTGTGTAATTAAAAATGTCCTATAACAAGAATAAGAGTATTTCCCATGGTTTCAATGTATTTTGGGCTTGAGGCAAAAAAATATTTGGGCTCCAAAACGCCCAACAAAAAATAACCACTGGCCCAAAGCAAAGTACGGAACGCTCGTCGTTTCGATCGAGATTTTTCTTCCGCGCCGGCCTACCTTCGTCGGTAAATCCTTCCCCCAACAGGAGTTGATCCGAATGGTAAGCGATTTAGTATCGCTTAAGCGAGGTCTCGAGTTCGAGCCTTAACGTATACAGAAAATCTCCGTTGGTTGGGAGACTCACCCACCATAGCCAGGTGCGCGACGCGAGTCGGATCCGAATACAATCGGGGCAAAACTCCGGTGAACCGGGTGGGGAAAAAAAAAATCCTTCCCATCGTTCAAACTTCAAAGTCGTAGTGTGTAGATCTGTGTTTCTCGCTCTCATCCTCTTCTTGTCTTGACTTATCCCCCACCGTACCTGACACCGTACACGGCTGCTCCGATCACTTCGCTACCCCGCCGGCTCTCTTTTACTTTACAGGTTTGTTCTCTAATTCTCTCACTTCACGTCTTTCGGTTTTCTCGTTTAGCCCCACTTGATCTTTTGATATTGTCAATCTAGATCTTCAGATATCGTCTCCAGTTCCTGCTTCTTCGCATCTTTTATGATCTCCCCTTCCATCAACAAAATAATTCTGATTTTTTCTACTTTTCCTCCTCAATTTTCCCGATTCAACTTCTACTGAAGGGTTTTCCAGGCCTGTGCTGCTTTTGCTTCTTCTGGGAAATTTTCCTCTTTTTTGTGAATTGCTTAGAGCTTTTCTTGTATACGATGTGGTAATTATCACCTACCGGCCCTCGGAAAAATATTTATCATGTTATGATTGTTGAATACGATGTAGAAATGGTCCAGTTTTACTCAATACTTTTCTCTTGGGGCAAGGGTATTGTCTCTGTGTTTAATACTGGGTTTGTTTTTGTTCCCTCTAGGTTGGACTAGGGTTTATATTTTAACATGAGCCTGTTTTCATGTTGGTTTTATGTAACATTATAATCGTACGTCAGTTGTTAATTGAAACTTGACTAGTTGCACTTCCACGGGTGAAAGCTATCATATATTAAGACTTCTTTCTAGATTGGATCTAATCTTGTGTCAATGGATCAGTGACTTCCGCCTTGCTAACTGTCACTATATGTATGTTAACAGAAATATGCCTCCTCAGAAAGTTGAAACTGGTCATCAAGACACAGTTCATGATGTGGCAATGGATTACTATGGTAAACGGCTGGCTACAGCCTCATCTGACCACACCATTAAGATAATTGGGGTTAGCAACACAGCCTCTCAACATCTAGCAACCCTGACTGGTCATCAAGGGGCTGTATGGCAGGTAGTATGGGCTCACCCTAAGTTTGGGTCTCTTCTTGCTTCGTGTTCTTATGATGGGCGTGTCATAATATGGAAGGAGGGCAACCAAAATGAATGGACTCAAGCTCATGTCTTTGATGACCACAAGTCATCTGTTAATTCAGTTTCTTGGGCACCTCATGAGTTAGGTCTTTGCTTGGCTTGTGGTTCATCTGATGGTAACATCTCAATTTTCACCGCAAGAGCAGATGGTGGCTGGGACACTTCAAGAATTGACCAAGCCCATCTGGTCGGTGTTACGTCAGTTTCATGGGCCCCCTCAACAGCACCTGGTGCTATTGTTGGCACTGGCTTGCTTGACCCTGTACAGAAGCTATGCTCTGGTGGTTGTGATAATACTGTAAAGGTATGGAAACTCTACAATGGGGTTTGGAAGATGGACTGCTTTCCTGCTCTTCAGATGCATACAGATTGGGTTCGAGATGTTGCTTGGGCACCGAATTTGGGGCTTCCTAAATCTACAATTGCTAGTGCATCACAAGACGGTAAAGTCATTATATGGACTGTGGCCAAGGAGGGAGATCAGTGGGAAGGCAAGGTTTTGTACGATTTCAAGACCCCGGTATGGAGGGTATCATGGTCATTGACCGGAAATATATTGGCTGTGGCTGATGGGAACAATAATGTGACATTATGGAAGGAAGCAGTAGATGGGGAGTGGCAACAGGTGACGACAGTGGAGCAGTAGAATCGTAATTTTGAAGTCTTGTTGATTTGGGATAATGGTTAGAATTTTCTCTTTAAAGTCTAATTTACATACACAGTTGAGTAATTGTGCTTCATAATCCTTAGTTCCTTAAACTCTGTAATCCTTTGAACATTCTGTGCTTGCCAGAATGAAGTTCTATAGTTTGAGTTGTTTTTCTTTTATCAATTAGAAGATTTTACATTCAGTGATACTTCTTTTCAAGCAAGTTGCTTAATGTGGCTGTGACAATCGCAATCATTAATGCATATCTGGATTCAGGACCTTAAATATGTTCTTTCCAAGGAAGATAGCCTTGCCTGCAATTTGTCTAAACTTTCTCTGCATGCTGAACTGAGTTTGAAGAGAAGTTGGCGAATGGTTTCCTGTCTAAATCTAATAGACTGGGGGCATAATTATAATGGGATTCAGGTTATGATTTCTTCTTGTTATTCTGCAACTGGGAGTCTCATATGATTGTTCAAGGTTTGCTTTTTCAATTTATAGGAAGATAATTTCATTGTTCTATACCAAGTTTTGGAATATGGAACATAGAATGAGGGGTAAGTTCTCTAACACCGCAAGGACCTCAAAGGTGAGTTTCCATTATGTTTTAATTCCTAACGGTTTGTTTGTTTTATTGAGTTCCATAAAAAGGGTTAGTTGTTTCCTGTGGTGCGGTGTATGATAGCAGTTTTTCCTTATGGTGTGAAATTATTTGACAGCAGACAAAGAAGGAAAAAAGATTGATAATTATAAATTATTTTTCCTCTGAGAAGAATATACTGTAACTAAAAGTTGTACTGAGTTACCTGTGGATTTTATGTGGATTTGTTTCTTCCAGTGAATTCAAAGATATACATTCTAGATATGATCAAAGATTGGGACGTCACGATTAACTTAATGTATGCTGTGAGATATTATCGAAGTTCTGTTGATGATTTTTGTACCTTTCTGCATCAACCATCTTGGTTTAAAGAGACGGTGGATGCTGAAAGGTGATTGTTTGTTCTCTTCTGAACTTGGTCTCTTGTACATATCTTTTGATTAATGAAGCGTATTTCTCATTCCAAAAAAAAAATAAAGTATACCTTCTTACAAGATAGAATGCATTTAAAATTTTATTTCCATGCCAGAAACTTGGCATGATATTTTAAAGCCATGGGAAGCAATCTCTTGCAAGTTTTCTCTGTGAAAAGAAGAGAAAGAATAAAAACAGAAAAATAAAAGAGAAAAGAAGGGCGTATATTTGATGATAAGCAAGTCTATAAGCACAACAGGACATTTGCACATAATCAGAAAGCCAGGCAAGCTCAGATAATTTATAATTTCAACTCAAAGAAAAGGCAAAACATATAAAGAAAAGAAGTAAAAGTGGGAAATTGGCGTGATCAAGAAAAGCCCACGGTTTTGCCGAGTAGCCACAGGACAAGGGACAGCTCTATTCCGAAAATGGTGTGGAGTGTGCTCCTATCCAACATGAACCCAAACACTGTTATCCCTGCCCTGTTATTCTCAAAGTAATTCACTGCACCCATCGATTAACACACATGTTATTATGTCACTTCTATTTTCAAAACAAACAGCTTCATAACAGCAATAACAATAATAAATCTCTTGATCCTGTAACGAGTCACTAAATGATCAATTTCATCTTTTGGAAAAAGTGTACATTTATTAATTGTTTTTTAAAAAAATACTAGCAAGTGTACATTTATTGTAACTAAATAGTTCACACATAAAGGAAATTAAATTACTAATTTACTGGTAGCTCCGATCTTAAATATAAAAGTTAAATAGAAAGTCTACTTTAGTTCTAAATATAATATCATAACTCACTTTATTTCTTAAAATTATAATTTTTTCGCCCCCTCAAAGTATCCATATTAATTTACATATTAAGAGAATTTCTATCGAAAGTAGTACAAATGTATATGATTAAATAAGATATTTTAATAAAATTAATATAAAATCATTACAAATAATTATATTTATTAATTTTTTTTAATCTATTCAAATTAGTTAAGTATATCTTATATTAAAGATGGAGATAATATTAATTTAGTTTTAATTTATTAATCTCCACCGAAAACATCAGATGAGCTGTCCTCAAACCGGTCCCCCGATAATGACAAAGCGACGGTGTTTAATTACGTAAAAGGAAATAGGAGAAGAGGATTGGAGGAATAATTTGGTTTGACAGGCATACCTAAAGCTTGTCTCTTTTGGTACGAGATCGTGCTGCAGGCATATAATGTAATTAATCTGGTGGTATTAATCTCACATTCTTCGTCGCCTGGATCATCATCAGCTTCAGATTCCCCGTCAGTCCCCACCGTCGGATACGCTCTTTCACACGCTATCTGAGCCGTTGGTGTCTCACCATCCACCACCTCATCAAACGCATCCAACGTCGCACACGCGTGCCACTTGGCAGCAAACCCTGTGATCGCTTGTGCTTTGTGTGTGATCTTGGTCGCACTCCGCAATATGATTGAGAGCGCAGAAAGCAGCGTCACAGAGCACAGCTGCACCGAATCATACCCCAAACATGTTAAATAATTGAAAAAACAGAACAATAACTTTCATTTTACAACTTCGTTTACCAGGATAACTTGTTGATCATATGAGCCATGACAGTCGTGTGTTTATTTTCGAACAATTTTAACTAAGTTTAAATAAATGCCTTTATCTACCTTTTGTAATATATAAAACTATCCATTATTCTTAGTAATAATTTTGTGTTGTGAAATTTAAAATAAAGTTTTGTGTATAGTTATTCATTGTTTGTTATATAAATGTATGCTTCTGATTAATTATTGTGAATTAATAAAAATCTAGCATACCATATTAGTAGCAAAATTTTCATTAAAAGGTTATTATAAAATTGAGTTGCAATTATAATTTTATTTAAATTTTTTTTGACACAAAAATTTTTAAAAAAAAATTAAGTTTATCCACGTTCTAAGAGCAGGATAAATTTTTTTTAAATAATATTAATTTCGGATAAGATTTAAATTGATATTGAGTCAATTTCGTTTAAATTGGTATTGAGTCAAATCTCAACTAAGTAAACGGAAATGTAACAAAAAGTCTTATATAGGAGCCTACTCACGACTCAACAAATTAAACAAGATTGGCCCTACACTATTATCATATTTACTACCTAATATCTTTAATATAAAAATTAGTTAAAATATTATATTTAATTTTAAATAAATATAAAATTTTAATCTATTTTATATTTAATATTTATCATATTTTTTTAAACTAATTTATCTAACTTATAAATTGATATATATAATCTATTATTATAAATGAGTATTTTAAAAAAAATCGTATTATATATTTATAATAATTAATTTATTTATTTTATTTTTTAATTTATTTAAATTAATTAATTAATTTTTATATTAAGTAAGACAGAGTATTATAGAAACATTTTGAGGGGCGAAAATGTAAAAGGCAATAAGAGACGGGCCCTACGTACCGCAAGTTCACCCGTTTTGTGAATGTTAAGTTCACTAGAAGATTTGGTGGTCATGAGGAGGCAAGCAAACTGGCTACCTGTGACGAGGATGAGGGCCCACAATATGAACGCCCTGAATCGGTGGCTGATTATACGGAGGTGCCTCCGGATTCGGAGGTGTTCCGACAGCACTGAAACCACGTCGGAGTCCATGTGGAACACGGTAGCAAAGTCCTTCAACCGCAGGATTTGGAGGTGGCAGATCAGACGAAACAGGACGCACACCAGGAAGATCACGGTGGTGCGGTACAGCCACGAGAGCAGCTCCATCAAGCATGCTACTGCGTCACTCAAGTAGACGTTTCCTAAGAATGGGATTTGCGACGCTCCTGAGGCATACCACCATATCTTGTATGCACTCTCAGCAATTAAGCACGGGATCACAAAGATTGACAGAATCTTCAGCGATCTCTGTGAAATAAGATGCACAAAAAATTAGTTTAACTAGAACAACCCCTTGCAATAATAAATATCCAAGGGGCTTCGAAGTTTTTTTAAATGAAAGAAGAAGAAAAAGAAATTATAAGTTAAAAAGAGAAAATGACAAAAAAAGAAAGGAAGAATCCAATTAATGTGTATATAGTGGAATAACAGTGGAATGGATCCTTGTTTTATTATATATATTGAAATTGACTAGAAAATGTCCTCAATATTGCAAAAATATTATAATTAGTACTATACACACAATATAAAGAAACCAAGCAAAATGAACAGTATTTTTTATTAATTAAATTTTAGAAAAATTTAATAAAATTTTATAATATTAGACTAATTATATGTTAGTAATATTACAAGTTATGTTTTTGTTTTATTTTTGGTGAGCTCAAACGTATCTATTGTCAGTAGCTATGATTAGTCCTTTCACATATCGTTAAGAATCTGACCCTCTCCTTAGATATTTAAAAAATCTAACCAAATGTCTAAATTTTGTGGTTTATGTTTTTGTTTTATTATAATATATATACTACTAATAGATTTAGTAAATAATAATAGTACTAGAAGAATACTCCTATTTAATGGGACAGTGCAATGATATAATATAAAACAATTGAGACCAAAAGAACAAAATAACAATCACATGAATTTAATAACAGGACCAGTTCCAATCCCTGGAATGGTCTGTTCACGCACACATCTCTTCGTTGGATTCTCTTTGCTCCCTCTCCAGTCTCCCCTATTTAAGTGGGGTCAGCCCTACAAATTGTCCTAAAATAAGGGCACGTTCATGATTCTTCGATAGATGGGTTTGGTGAACTTTTTTAGGACCCACTGAATAAGGATAAAATTTTCTTTTGATTGATTCTATATTTTTCAATACAAGTATATATACTTATATTCAATAAATATATATTTTTTCGATAAGTTTACATACTGGACAAAGGAAAAAACTACAGGCATCGCTAATAAAAATGAAAATTGCACCCAATTAACTGAGCATATCAAAATCAAGTGTATTTATTTTGTTTGATCTCTGTGCACCATGACGAATGCAATCAATGCAAGTACTAGAGGATGTTTCCCAAATCATATTATTATGTCCCGCAAGTTGCGTACATTATTCATCTACATACACGGAACAAAAAAAGGGAACAATCATTTTTTGTTTTAGGCTGAATCAATAGCATTAAGGGTAAGAGAGCAAGTTAATTTTAGAAGAATAATTAACGTCATAAAATATTTAAAAATATAATTAGTAATTTAAATTAATTTTAAAAATATAATTAACACCTTTAAATATTTAAAGGTGTAATTAATACCTCAAATTAATTTTAGAAGAGTAATTAACATTCTAAAATATTTAAATTAGTATAATTTTACCACTCATTAACAAAAATATTAACTTTTATTTGATACATGTTACATAAATTTTTTATTTTGACACATTATTATTTAAAATACTACATATGTAATATTATTTTAATAAATTTCACTAAATAAACTATAAAATTTTACAATATTCATATATGAATTATATACAATGTCAATTTTAAGATTTATTCAGTATTTTTGTTTAAACAATATGACGCATGTGACCTTTTAAATAATAATGTGTCAAAATAAAAAGCTCACGTGACATAGATCGGACAGAAATTTATATTTTTATTAGTGAAAAGAAAGAATTATATAAATTTAAATACTTTAAGGTGCTAGTCGTTCCTTTAAAATTAGTTCAGGGTACTAATTATACCTTTAAATATCTTAAGGTGCTGGTCGTACCTCTAAAATTAGTTCAAGAGATACTAATTATGCTTCTAAAATTAACTTAAAATGTTATATACATCTTTACCCTATCATTAATTCAACAACTCATAATTGAGGGAGGAAACTGATAAGTATCAATTATACAAAGTTGCTTTGTGAATCCTAATCAAAAGAGTAGGCTGGGTTATATTATTCATATAAGGTCTAAAACACAGATAAATACTACTCATTTTAATTTTTAATATAAAAATTAATTTATAATATTATAAATTAAATTTTATATTAAAAATTAAAAGTAGTATCAACAATCAAACAAGCATGGAGCACTCTCCGTTGTATTGTTCATGCCTAATAAGAAAAACCTCCTTTGAAATTATTCTTTGTGCATTTTCTTAACTACTTACTCTTTTTTTCCTTAATATATAATTTAATTTAAAGTTAATTTTAATAATAAATATAAAAATTATTTTTTATATTTATTAATTTTTTAAAATTATTTCTATTAATATTTCTTCTCACTAATTAAATAATAAAAGAAGAGAGATAATAATTAAAGAAGATGATTATGTTATTTAAAAAAAAATACTATATATTAATTAATTGAAATAATTTATTAATTTAATTAAATTACATTATATTTATACTATATTCAATAGAACTGAAAGCAGTTCACCATCCCTAGCTAGTTTGGGAGAGCTATACTACTTTGAAAGTGATGCTCCATAACTTGGCCCCATAATCTGGATCTATATTTCATGAACAATTCAAATTTCTATTTCTATCAGCCAACTTCAAAATTATGAAGATACGCCGAAAATGATACAGAGGTTCCGTGTCCTCTGTTTCCTTACTTACCATAAGGTCAAAACAGGAAGAAGTGTTCATTTTCGTATTTAAAACTGAAAAAGGCAAAAAGAAAAAAAAAACAGAGTAGCGTAACAGAATAAAAAAGGATTTCTCCAGATGCTTCTAAATCTCAATTTTATCATATTATCAGGCATTAGAAGATCGCAAACTTGCAGAACAATCGAGAAGGGTATGGATGAGAAACTCACATTGAGCTGCCCGGTGTAATTGGTCCTCACGGCGGTGCTCTCATCGCAGAGACGATCGAAGAACAAGAACCTCCGAAGGCCATACTTCCTCACGAACCTTGACAGGCAGATGAAAGACAGTGAGGCGACGCTGCTGAGCGATAATTGCAGGACGGAGTCGTACGGCCTGGAGTACTTGGCGTCGCAGCTAGGGCAGGCGAGGAGGTAGTGAGAGGTGGCGGGGACGATAACGGCGAAGAGGAGGAACATCGACCAGGACATCAACGCCGTCCAGATATTCGATTGATCGACGCACATCCACCGGAGGTAGGTTCGGAAGCTGTGAAGCTCGTCGAAGGCGTGGGAGGTGGAGCGATGGTACTTGGAACTGACGGCTCGAGAGTTAAGTAGAGGTTCGCCATTGTCGTCCATGGCCATGGCGATGGACGATTTTGACGGCGGTAGAGCCTGATCGGAGAATCGAGAGCTGAGTTTTGGAATGGAATATAATGAATGCAAATAAATAGGGGAAATACAAATAAAATTAGAAAATGGGGAGAATAAGCTGAAGCTGTGATTGAAGATTTGAAGCTGTTTTACGCAGTTTCTTTCTTTGTTTTTTTTTTTCCCCAATTGATGTGTGATGTGTTTCTCTGGAACAGTTTTGGACAGTGGGTAGGAATGAAATGGCGTGTTTTGATTGGTTTTAGAAATGAGAAAGGGAAAATTTGGTAGGGTCACACGCTGCCTGTTAATAGGCTGTTATTTTCTTTTTCTAAGTCAAGTATAAAAAAAAAAAACATATGTCTTTAAGCTATCTGCTATTTATCGAGTGGAAATTATTCTATTTTCTTTAAACAGCAAAATATTGTGGTGAAAAAAAATCATGTTGAGAGACTTACTCCAATTAAGCAAAGAATGATGATTAATATTTGAATGTGATTTGATATATTATCTTATTTAAGTAAATTTTACATAGTTTGGGCAATAAAAATTTAATGAAGGATTTTTCAGCAATTTATAGAATTTTTGTTAAATAATAATCTGGTAATAAAACATGAAATATTTAAACAAAAATCAAATAATTTTAAAGTACACGTAGCCATTAAGGGTTTGTTTGAAAAATATTAAAACTATAATTTTAAAAGGGTTTTTAATTTAAATTTCAGTTTAAAGAAATTTTAAAACAAACAGTTATATTTGTCCAAACCTCAGTTTAGACCAAACTATAGTTTAAAACTATAGTTTCAGATAAGCTGGTCAGAGTAGCTTTTGAAACAGTAAAAGAGTTTATGAACTACTCAATTACTAGTTTACCCTTACTTTTTCTTACACCCTCTCTCCTCTCTCATCTATCTTCTTCACCCTCTCTCCTCTATCTTTTTTACCCTCTCTCCTCTCTCATCTCTCATACATACCATTTTTTAGTAATTTTTCAATTATAAAACCCCTTTTGATAATAACTATCCAAACACTCATTTATCTAAAACTATTTTTTTTTCATAAGCCTTTCTCTAAAACTCATTTTTCATAAACTCTCTAAAAAACTATTTTTTGTATAAATTATTTTTTAAAATTTTATCCAAACAATCCTTCAAATAAAAACGAATCAAGTAACAAACGAGGAGCCACATGGGTGGTTGTTTCTCTTTATTTGTTATTTTAATTCTTTCCTTTTCTTTTAACTTGATAACGTGGATTGATCTGGGCATGGCCGCATGACTTCCTATATATACTCCAATATTAGGCTGATAATTTGGGTTGGGCCCGCGGACCCAACCCGCCAAAAATTGGCGGGTTGGGTTGCAAAAATTACAACCCACTTTGATGCGGGTCTTTTTGACCCGCACCCGCGGCGGGCTAACCCGCCAGGTTGGCGGGTTAGCCCGCTTTTTTTTTTTTTTTACTTTTTTTTTATTTTTTTATTATTTATATTACACATTTATACTTTACTAATTTGAGAGCCTTAGTTAAACAAGAGACATTATACTTAATTTATATTAACTTTATCTCATTGAGTCATTTCTTTCTTTATATATATTTATTTTATTATAATTTTCTTTGTGATAGATTTATCTATAGATAGTGACAAAATTGACTAAATAAATATTTTGAAGACTTAAGACATGATTCGAATCTAATTAATATTGACATATGTAATTTTAAAAAAAAAAGTTAAAAAAATTATATATAAAAAATTAAAAAAAAAACTGGCGGGTTGGCGGGCCATGGCGATCTCGGGTTGGGGTTTCCCCAACCCGCCTCCCCCCCAACCCGCGGCGGGCTAACCCACCGGCCCGCTTTTTTTTTTTTTTTACTTTTTTTTTTATTTTTTTATTATTTATATTACACATTTATATTTTACTAATTTGAGAGCCTTAGTTAAACAAGAGACATTATACTTAATTTATATTAACTTTATCTCATTGAGTCATTTCTTTCTTTATATATATTTATTTTATTATAATTTTCTTTGTGATAGATTTATCTATAGATAGTGACAAAATTGACTAAATAAATATTTTGACGACTTAAGACATGATTCGAATCTAATTAATATTGACATATGTAATTTTAAAAAAAAAAGTTAAAAAAATTAAAAAATTATATATAAAAAATTAAAAAAAAAAACTGGCGGGTTGGCGGGCCATGGCGGTCTCGGGTTGGGGTTTCCCCAACCCGCCTCCCCCCCAACCTGCGGCGGGCCAACCCATTTTCGACGGGTTGACCCGCATTACCACCCCTATCCGATATTATATATTGATTATATTAACATTGATATTTTTCTTAATTTCCTTTTTTGGTTCATTCACAATAAACAAAAGCCACGGGTTTGCAGGGGTCTGAACCTCGTTTGTGAGATTTACATGTTTTGGCCTATTAGTCGTAATCATTGTAATTAAAACTTTAAGTAATTAATCTGTTGCAAGTGCTCAAACGCAAGGTTGTGATGATTTGAGTTAAGGAACAGGATGGCAGCTATCTTAATCTTAATTTAACATTAAAACTCGCGTAAGATTTTATAAGCTGCTAATGAAGTCTGGTTGATGGATCTTGACAACAACCTCTACTATCCTCCTAAGTCCTAAATCATGAAATAATAACATCGAAGTTGATTACTAACTTTTTAAATAATAAAAAATAATTAAAATATAAAACAATCAATTCCATATACCTTGAAACTAAATGAAACAAACAATAAACCAAAAGAACACTATGTCACCATGGCGTTTCTCACTTGTAAATAAAGGGTTGTTTAGTTTCTAATAAGAAGATATATGTATTTATAAAAAATATATAAATAAGTAGACATATATCAGCAATAACCCATAGATAAAACCTTTGATCATGCTTACATCTTTATCTATAATTCAGATTGATCTATCAATTTATTTCTTAATTAATCAAGCCTTCTAAAACTCTTGCTTTCAGCAAGCAATTATTAACTAGTTACAATGGGACATATGGTTTGTCTAGCATATTTTAAAATTTAAAGAAGTAAAATGTAAAAAACCATATCAAATTAATTTGGATAATTCAAATTAGATTTGGACGACTGAGATTTACCGTTGAAGCACCGGTAACAAACTTGCTGTCTCCACTGCAACCACCTGATCTGAACCCAACCTTACCAGCACAAACATCATACACTACCTCAAATGTTCTTTGTTGAACATTTCCAATAATGGTTATGTCACTTGGATCTTCATTCTCAGCAAACGCCAAACACACCTGCGTTTCACTCCCTGCGTACACGGACACCGCCCCACTTGCGTCCAGATCCACGTTCGCTTCACCTCCAAACGACAATGTTACCTTCGGAACGACAACACTTTTGTGCCCACTTAAGTCGTAGCACGTGTCTAATATGGAAACAGTATTAGCCATCGGGTACTTCGCCATCGCATCCCGGAACCCGTCTCTCAGGGGGTCGTACGCCTCCGGGGGAAGCCGAGTGATGACCGTGCCGGAGTCGATAAACACGTCGGAGGAGGGGATGGAGAGACTGGCGCCGGCGAGGGAGATCCCGGTGAAGTTGAGTGGGTACAAGTTGGAGCCCTTCGAGGAGGATACTAATAACGGCGTGTAAGTCATGTTGTCGGAGTCAGGTACGCCGCCGAATGTGAGGAGCCGACGTCACTGGTGGTGGGTGGGAGGCAATAGGAGAAGATTCTATGGAACATGTCGGAAGTTTGTTCAACAAAGGAGATGGGGTGGCGGCCAAGGAGGCCGGCGATGCCCTTGAAGCGACCTTCGTTGTCGTGGCCGCAGACGAAGATGAAGTTATCGACAACATGGGTGGGAGTAATTGTTAGTGTTTCGTTAGCCAAGTTTCCGGTGGAGAAGGATTTGTCACCGTATGTATTATGTAATACCGTAAACGCAAGATGGCGTTGCAGAACAATTCGGCTCATTTCCTATATTGTAATATTATTAAGAGTGAATCAGATAAATAAGATAAATAGCTAGAAAACATGGCTAGGAATATTGAATTTACTTTTCGCACCGTAGTGTATGTGATAATATATTTTAATAAGGCAAAATTGGTTAAATATATATTTAAAAATTTTATTGGTGAAGAGGACTTGAATTTAAATACATGTAACTCTTCTCCATATATTCAACTATATATAATTTTGCACATAGTTGATTGAAGAAGAGTTATTCTCATCAAAGATGAGTTACACTAGGTTTCGAACAACAAAATTTACAAACGAACTTTTAATAAATTTCAACTATTAGCAATGCCAAGAGTTATATGTGATAGATATACATAAGATGGTGAGGAAATATATATCACATTAATTAATGTCTAATTTTGTTTCGAAAATTTTTACATAAGAGTTGTGGGTATTTGAAAGTTTTGTATCAATATCACCCTATAAATGTTAAAAAAAGAAAAAAAAATTCTAATTGTCCAAAAACTAACGTTAATGGTTAATATTTTTAATGGTAACCATGACATTCCTCTTTTTCCCATAGTTCTAAGGTGATATTGACCGAATGTGTGTGTGTGTGTGTGTATGCACGTATGTATATAAACACACACATACCTGGAGAAGAGAGAAGCAGAGAACACTGGGAAGAAGAGCAAGAGATATAAGAATAGGAAGAAGAGTGTGAAGGATCGAAGATTGGTTCAATTCTGAGTGTAGCAGGAGTCCTGGCATGGCAGGCAGAGTCCAGGCTCGCACCTATTCATTATTGTATCAAATATTTGCAATGCAATATCTTGCATGTACTAGAACATTCTATATATTATAACAAGGTGTGTGTGTGTGTGAGAGAGAGAGAGAGAGATGGAAGAGAGAGAACCTTGAGGAGGAGCGGTGCAAGAGGAAGAAAGGAAGAAAGAGCTGAGAGCAACATGATGATGAGTATGCTGAAGTTGATCACTGTCTTCTTTCCTTGTTGCATAAAAAGGGTTTGTTCTCACTGAAGAAGAAGAAGAAGAAGAAGTAAACCAGAGAAAGAAAAGTAAAGAAGAAGGGACTAGGAGAAGAAGAGGACGCCATTGAAAGAACGAAGAAAAGATAGTTCAATTCTTTCTGTGTTTCAGGAGGCCTCACAGCATACACTCGGTGTGGCCATGGTTGCCCTTTATAGGCTCAATTTCTTGGCTGTTCATAATATTAATGTTCTAGTATAATTATAAAATTATTTAAACTTATTATGTAACAGGAAAAAATCTGACCATTTGGTCCCAAAATTTTAATTTAATGACAATTAGGTTCAATTTTTTTTAAAGAGATAAAGTGCCAATAATTTAGATAATTGAATATGTGTGTGTATGAGTCTCATATAGTTATAGATTATGATAATTACTACTTATAGTGGGTATTTAGATTAGATTAGATTAGGTTATTTTGTCAGTTCTTAAATTATATGTAATAGTAATTATTTTAAGAAATCTAAATTATAATCAGTTCTTGATTTGTAACTTAGGCTTTCATAGTGTAACTGTATTTGAATGAATATTTATAATTTAACTTGTAACAAAATCTTTCAGGGACCTTATTGTTATTATAATAAATTGAAATTTTGGAACCTAAATGTCACTTCTCCTATAGAAAACTAATTAATTTCATTGAGCTGGGTACAATCCATGTCCACAATTTTGGGTCTTATATTACAAAGTGTTCCAATAGAAAATAGCCAAACAGGTCAACGAGGGTCAAACATTAGATCTGCGAACTTCCCTATGATTTTCCTCTCCCAAGGCTTTTGATATCACGTAAAACCAAATAGAAGAGGGGAAAAAAGAAAGAGAGCAAGCTTATAATTCGGAGCATTGAATTTATTAATTTGCACAGCTTCAATTTGTTTCTATGCATGTGACACCAGCATATTCTACTTTGGCTTTTCCCATATATAGTCTTATGCAACCCCCAAAATAAGTTGATCACTCTCTCTATACGTATGGAGTAAGAAAGAAAAAGTAGTACAGTATTTTTTATTTGAACTTTTTCAATGAGGAAAAGATATAATCTTTTTTTTTTGTTACAAATTTTTTAGAAAAATATTGGGCTCACCCACGATCTAAAGGCAGGGCGAAATATCTCTTTCTTCTAGGCGATACCAATGTCAGGCAGGGCGAGCCGCAATTATCTTCAGGTGTAAACCTAGGTACCCAAGAATTATGATACCTCCTCAAATGCTGTGAATGGAATCACAATAAAGTGATACTTTCTAGGGATCGAATACGCTCTAAATAATCATATGTCTCACCCTTTCGACAGTTGAACTCATAGATAATAGATAGCTATAATCTATTTAGAGTTACGAAAACAGCTTAGCTTGTTTAGGTCTGAAGGGTTGGGCTCGGTATTTTAACTTTTAAATAGTAAATAAGCCTATAAAAGTTAGTCCTAATGACCCAAGCTTGTAAAACTCGGTCTATTTTTTCAGCTCTACAATATATATGGATCGGATCTGCATAGTCCGATCATCCCATATGATGATTCTTGTTTGAGTCATTTGATATCTCTTATTTGGAAGCAATGGTGTTCAAGATTGCATGAACACACATTTTGTAGCAAAGACAAAAACACCTACATACCTGCCGTTTCACTCACAATACATACAGTGTTACCTTCGGAACAACGTGACAACATTTTTGTATACACTCAAATCGTAGCACGCGTCTAACGAGGCGTAAATGTTCTTACTAGAGGCAGCAGGTGAGGTAGCCGACGTTGCTGGCGGTGGAGGCCGTGACTGAGAAGGCTTGCGGTTGTACCGGAGAAGAGAAAGAACCTTGAGGGGAACATGATGAATATGTTGAAGCTCACTGTCTTCGTTCTTTCCTTATTGCGGAAACAAACCAGAGAAAGAGAACAGCCTACCCTCAATGTCGGGATGGTTAATTGGCCTTTGACTTTATAGGCCAAGTTTTATTACCGGCCATGATATCAATATGTATATAATTTCAGGAGGGTGGTCATCATACTAAATATATTCTAATTATAAAATTATTTATATATAATTATACGATATTTAATGGGGAAAATTTATTTGGAGTCTTTATAGTTTTTCTTTATCAGATTTAAATCAGGTCCGTCATAAGTTTTATTTTTTTTTATCAGGTCCTTTTACTTTCTGTGGTCAAATTTGTTAGTCCATAATTTTTTTATAAATCATTTTGTGTTTAACTTTTTTTTTAAATTTTACTAAGTATCTGAGTAATCGATTAATTCAAATTTAAATTTTACGACCGAGATACTTTTTTTAATGAGCTTTTTTAACAAAATTAAATTCTGATATCAGTTTTTTTATTTTATGATCTAATTAATTTATTACTAGATCAAGTACCTTTAAATCTCTTAGTCCTAGGATTTAAATCTAGCTTTAATTATAAAATTATTAAAACCCAATTATAGTACACCAATTCATTTCATTGAGCTGGGTATAATCATACAAGCTAAGCTGTCATTTGTACACATTTTGGTGTTTTGTACGAAGTGTTCCAATAGAAAACAGCCAAATAGCCAGAGCGAGCCAAAGAATATCGTTTTGTCAAACATATGACAACCTAGGATCTGCAAACTTCCCTATGCTTTCTTCCCATTTGGAATCAACGCCCTTCAAGATTTCTTTTTCAAAGCAACAAATTAAAGGCCAGGGTAAAACCAAACATTGAGAGAAAACGAGAGAAATCTAATTATTTAATTTAGGGTATTTCTTTTGGCCAAATTTTATTTAGGGCATTAGACTCCTTATACATATCCGATTTTATAAGATATTTCTCCGCATTGACGGAGGCTAAAAAGGCAAAATTTAGGTCAAATTATTTATATCTATTAGATCAAATTTTTTAATCACATTTAAAATATGTGTGCGCATTAGTAAATTCACCTATATATATATTTACTAGTAAATTTACCAGTAAATTTTTGTATTATCTCTTATAAGTATAAATTAGGATTTATAAAATTTTATATCGATCTATATTTATTATTTTGTTATTATTAATTAAATATTAAAATATATATGTATTTATAAATTTACCTATAAAATATAAATATTTATTATTTTGATATTATTAATTATTGAAACGCGTATATATACTTATAAATTTATTTATAAACTTGATCTAATGGATATAATAAGCAAATTGACCTATGTTTTGTAATGTTTCAAAAAATGTAACGTATTTATCCACATGGTAGGTATAATATAAATATAATCTATATCTAATTCACACATGAATTTACTTCTATGGAAACATGTTCGATGTGTCATATATGGAACGTCGCTTTGTAATAGAAACGTTTTTTTTTTTGTCATGGTATATATCATGCCTTTGCTATTGCATCAATTTAAATAGCATCCCCATGCTAAAACATTTTACTGTAATTTGTATTATTGCAAGTAATTCTATTTTGATTTCTAGTCTAGGTTATTGTCCTTGTACTAATATTTTAATAATGTATAAAAATATTTTGTGTTTGTACTTCTGTTATTAAATACTAATGATCACCTGTAAATAATTTGAAATAAAATTATAATTATAAATTATGGACAATACTTGAAAATTATAATCAAATTATACCAAGTTTGATAATACTTGTATGTGGAAAAGAAAAAACATTACATCAATATAAACAAATACACAACACATATAAGTAAACAACAATAGATAGAACTTTCTAAAAATGCTTACATATCTATTTATAATTCAAAATGACATAATAATCATACAATTATAAATAAAAGATATAATTTATAGTACAATTTATATTATAAACTATAATTATTAATTAATAATAATTATTTATCCGGTCTTATATTTAAGACCGAAAGAGTAATTTATTTCTTAATCATACCTTCTACGTCATTTGCTTTCACCAAGCAATTATTAACTTATTACACTAGGACATGTATGGTTTCTCTGCAGCCAAAAAAATACACAATTCCGATCAAACATTATTTTTTTAACAGCTGCAATACTTTTTTAAATCTTGAATTTTAAAATTTAAAGAAAAAGTAAAATGTAAAAAAATATATAAAATAAATCTGGACCATCCAAATTAGATGTGGACGGGTGAGATTTGCAGTCGAAGCACCAGTAGTGGAAACCTTGCTGTTTCCCATGCAACTCCTAGGTCTGAACCCAATCTTACCAGCACCAACATCATAAACAACCTCGATTGTTCTTTGTTGAGTATTTCCAATGATCGTAGGTAAACTTGGATCTTCGTTCTCGACAAACGCCAAACACACCTGCGTTTCACTCACTGCGTACAAAACCCCGATTGCGTCCAATTCCACGTTCGCCCCACCACCAAACGACAACGTTACCTTCGGAACGACAACACTTTTGTACCCACTCAAATCGTAGCACGTGTCCAGTAACCTTTGTGGATAAAGCATTGGGTAATTCGACATCGCCTTCCGGAACGCGTCTCTCAGGGGGCCGTACGCCTCCGAGGGAAGCCGAGTCAAGACGGTGCCGGAGTCGATAATCACGTCGGTGGAGGAGAACACGGAGGAGGGGATGGAGAGACTAGCGCCGGCGACGGAGATCCCGGTGAAGTTGAGTGCGTACAAGCTGGAGCCCTGAGAGGGGGAAAAGAACGGCGTGTAAGTGATGTTGTCGGAGTCAGGTAAGCCGCCGAATGTGAGGTAGCCGACGTCACTGGTGGTGGGTGGGAGGCAATAGGAGAAGGTTTTGTGGAACATGTCCGAAGTTTGTTCAACAATGGAGATGGGGTTGCGGCCGAGGCCAAGGAGGCCGGCGACGCCCTTGAACAAACCCCCATTTTTATGGCCGCAGCCGAAGAGGAAGTTGTGAACAACGTCGATGGGAGTAATTGTTAGTGTTTCGTTAGCCAAGTTTCCGACGGAGAAGGAGTTGTCAGCGTATCCCGTATCGTACTGGCAAGTTCTCCTTGGTTCAGAGCATTCCGTCTTTATTCCTATATTATAATATATACATTATCAAGAGTGAATCAAAGAAATAAGATTTCAGACAAAAAAAAAAAATCAAATAAACAAGATAAATGGTGAGAAGCCAAGGCTAGCAATATTGAGGTTACTTTTACCACCATGTACGTGATAATATATTAATACGATATAATTAGTTAAAAGTATAAGTTTAAATGTTTTATTGACTTCCTTGAGAACTTGAATTCTCCAGATACAATTATTTTTTAGCTATGTAACATATATCTTTAATTATATATAAATAATTTTTATTTTTTGTATATAATTAAATGTAAATTAAATGTAAAGAATTGTCTGCCAAAGATGAGTAGAATTATATCCTCCACCAATAAAATTTACAAATGTCAACGAGTTGTATGGGATAGACATAGGAGGTGATATATATATATATATATATATATATATATATATATATATATAAACACACATACCTGTATCAGCAGGGGAAATCTGAGAACATTGGGAAGAAGGGCAAGGGATATCAGAATAGGAAGAAGAGTGTGAAGGATCGAAGATTGGTTCGATCTGGGAGTAGCAGGAGCCCAGGCATGGCAGGCACTGAGTCCAAGTGAGGTCACTTCCTGTGTCAAATGCAAGAGACAACTCCCTTGCCGGAGTTCCCAACCCTACCTTTACGAAGTAGTTCGGATACCCTAGATTTGCCCCTGACTGAGCCGGAAGCGGAGCCTCCGCCGGAGCTGGAGCCGCCGCTGCCGCCTGATCCGATGCCTCTGACGTCCTTGTCGTTCTCCCATCTTCCCTCAGCTTGGAGTGGATTGCTCTCACCCTGGCTTTGTCCTGCTCCAGGATTTCACTGTGTGGGATTATTAATGGAGCCTTCACCGACGACGACGGCGGCAGCGTCTGTTGCTTCAGTTCTGAGCATGGACCATGCCTATGTACCACTTCTAACGATCCCTTTCCACCTGTACCTATTCATAGGATCGAATATATTCAATGCATTATACCTCTTGCATGTACTAGAATGGTATATTATCTATTGATTTTAATATGTTATAAAAGATTGAGAGATGCGTGGAAGTGAAATTAAAGAACCTTGAGGGGGAGAGGTGCAGGAGGAAGAGGGGAAGAAAGAGTTGAGAGCAACAAGATGATGATGATCAGTATGCTGAAGCTGATCACTGTGTTGTTTCGTTATTGCAGAAACAAAGGGTTTGTTCTCAATGATGATGAAGAAGAAGCAAACCAGAGAAAGAAAACCAAATAGGAAGGGATTAGAAGAAGAAGATGCCATAGAAAGAAGAAAGATAGTTCCTTTGTTTCTGTGTTTCAGGAGGCCGCACAGCTTACACTCAGTATCGCCATGGTTGGCCTTTTATAAGCTAAATTTCATGGCCGATAATATAATATTAATATTATTATGCAATCATAAAATTATTTATAAATAATGACAATTAGGTCCCAAAACTTCAATTTAATGACAGCTAGGCTCTGAACAATTTTGTTAAGAGATAAATTTAAATAACAATTCAGACAATTGAAAATAGTCAAATACGCGAATTTTAGTTATAATTTATAACACTTAATTATCACTAGCTCTTAATTTCCAATTTAAACTTTTATATTTGTAATTGAATGAATTGAGAATTACCATTTAATTTTTAGCAATTTTTTTAATTAAAAGGATAAACACTAGCATTTTGAAATTATCACTTGCATCTTTCTATTTATTGTAGAGTTTTCATGGCACTAGCTAAACTATAAGGGGTTTGGCAAAATTTTTGAAAAATCTAACTATAAATCATCTGGGAATCTAAGCGTAATTCGGCCTATATAAAACGAATTAATAATTTCATTGAGCTGGGTACAATATCGTACGAGGCTCCTCTCTGTCCACTACTGGGTCTTATGACTTATATTACGAAGTGTTTCCAATAACAGAAAACAGCCAAATAGGCCGACAACAAGGGTCAATCAAACGATCCTTTGTTTCTCAAACATTACAACCTAAGATGTGCAGCGAAGTCCCCTATGATTTCCTCTGCAAGGCGTATGATACTTTCTTAATTGGGATCAACGACCTTCTAGAGAGCAAGCCAATTTGGAGCATTAAGTTTTTTTTTTAAGTATACGATTTTTCCATTAGAGGTAATTATATTCGAGGTACTGTCAAGTATTAAATATGAGAACCTCTCTCAACAGTAATTCAAATATCGATTTGCCATGTTTTAAAGAACTAGTCCTTCCTACTAGATTCAATCCCTATTGATTATAACCTTGACTAGAACCTTAAGCTTTTTAATTTACATACAGCTTCAATATAATTTTGTTTCTGCACCTTTTGTGGAGTCTTATGCAAATATGATCCCCCCCCCAAATAAGTGTATCACTCTCTCTATACGTAGAGAATAGAGAGAAAGAATAATATTTCATCTCAACTTTTTCAAACATTTTAAGTTATATAACCGATGAATCTTCATAATTCATAATTTTTTTATATGATTATCTAATTGAGTCAAATTCGAGTATTATTCTTTACGATGATTTTTATTTATAACATTTGATATATATCTCTTATTTCATATCAATGGTGTTCAAGATTGTTTTCATGCGGTCACAAAGTCTCTCCTTTGTTTGGGATTAGATTGAATTTATTTTTTACCCTAAAACATCGAATTTTGCAAGTATATATGAGAAGATGTTAAATTTAATGATTTAGCAACGAAAATTTTATAAAATAGATAACTTAATTCGGATGAGAAAGAGTTAAGTGTAATGAAAGAACATTATATATGTTTGCAATTATCATTAAAAAAATTATATTGTTCATTATTAGAAATAAATATAGGGTTATATAACAATAAATATCTTAATCTTATTTCTCATATGTATCTAGTATCATAATCTTATTTGTGATACAATTTTACCCATAATATTTTTAATTTAGTATAATTTTACATATAATCTTATTTTTTAAGTACCAATAATTGTATCAAATTAAAAATATTATGGATAAAATTGTACTAAATAAAAAGATTATGGGTAAAATTATACTACAAATAATATTATGATACTGACCATATATGATAAATAAGATCAAAATATTAGATATTATATATAACCTACAAAGATATATAAATCATTCGACAACTGTGAGGATTACTCTAAAAAATATCTATATCTATATATATATATATATATATATATATATATCATATAGCTGGGCCCTGCAGGGTGGTACTTTCAATATCAGCATCTGTAAGGCACCTCCACCATGTTCATGCCCCTCAGAAAAATATAACATATTTTCCACACAAAAAACATATTCATTGAGCAATTTTAAATAATTATGTGTTGTAATATTTAAATAACTATTTTAATAATAATGCAAACTGTAATAAAATAAAAAAAATATGCTGAAAAGTAAAAAAGTTGAAAATAATAATCAATAGTCAAATTTATGTAGAAAGTAACCGTGTATTAATTACTGAATGAAAGCAAATAAAATTACCATGAACATGAGGTGAAGGTCTATATAATGTAAATTTCAATTTTGGAGAAGTTTATGTAAATTTTCAAAAGAAGGAAAAGATCTGTTATAATATATATATATATCATATATTACAAATGATATATATATCATGAAATAATTATGATATTCGGTTATTATAACAGTATTCAAGAGAGTAAAAATGAATGATCTTGTTATATATAAGTACCATGATACAGTATATACAATACAATACTACATTTCATTATAAAAACCACATCTTAATGTGAAAAGATTATAGTGATGAGGTGCATTCTAATGTATGAGATAATGGAGGAAATTAAACAGTTTGTTGTTATTTATACACGAGACATAAATAAAAATATTTACGTTTTATACCATTGATTAAATAACTAAATTTATTCTTAATCTTCATTTTCATCCCCCTTCAGCATTATAATTTTTTATCTTCCCTCCTCCGTTGCTTATGGATTATATTATTTTGGCGGAGTTAATGGTGTCATTTGTAGTCATTTGGCTTAGCTTGCTGCAAACCTCTCTCTTGTGTAAGTGATAATATTACAACCCAAGGAAATCGAAGGCAAGTGTGGGATTGATAACAAGACTAGAGGAGCCTATGAAATGCTATTAACTCTTTTCAACACCTACATAAATCATATTACAGTGACAAATTTCATTTAGAAATACAGTAAATACCCACAAAAGAAGTAGAAGAAGAGAAAATGTAAATCTTTTTCTGAGAAAGTGAGAGGGGAGGATTTATCTGTTTGTTTCTCAAAAACTGAATTATTCCCTTAGATTCTCTTCCTTAACCCCCACATTTTAAAAACTAGGTTCGAATTAGATAGGCATATTATTTTTTTTTTTTTTTACAAATTTGTTATAAAAATTTTTAGAAAGGGGTTGAACTCATTTACGATCCAAGGGCAGGGCGAAGTCTCCATTCCTTCTAGATGATACCAATGTCGGGCAAGGCAAGCCACTTATTACCCTCAGGCGTAAATCTAGGCACTTAGGAGCTAAGATGTCTTCCCAAACCTCGTGACTAGAACTATAACAAAGTGATACTCCCTAAAGTTCGAACGCATTCTAAATAGTCATATGTCTCACCCTATTACTTCTTTTTTCTGTACAAAAATTTTTGGAAAGGGGTTGGGCTCACTCAAGATCAAAAGACAGTGCGAAATCTCTATTTCTCTTAAACAATACCAATATCGGGTAGGGCGAGCCGTCTATTACCTTCAGGCGTAAACTTAGGCATCCAAGAGCTATGATGTCTCCCTAAGTACTGTAATTAGAATTATAACAAAATAATACTCCTCAAGAATCGAATATACTTTAAATAGTCACATGTCTAACTTTATTAATTATAATTACCTAAACTTATTCTCATTTGCTTTTAGACCCAATGTTAATAGGTTTGGTTTGGGCCTCATAGGACTGGTGGATCACATATAGTCCAAGGCATGAAAAGAGAACTTTGGAAAATATAAATGATGTTTTAACCACCCATTGTTCTTAAATTTAACTAACAAAAAGATAAAATATATAATTATTTAAAGAGTATTTAATTTTTAAGAAGTATTATTTTGTTATAGTTTCAGTCACAACACTTGGGGAGACATCTTAGCTCCTGGGTACTTAAATTTACGCCTGATAGTCATCCTGCTCAATATTAGTATCGCTTAGGAGGAAGCGAAATTTTGCCCTGCCTTTATATTGTAGGTGAGCTTAACTTTTTTTTTTAAATTTTTGTATACAAAAATTAATGATGTACTAAACGTTTTATTATTTAAGCAATGATTAACAATTTTATAATATTTTAAAATATGCATAATCAATATACATATAAGTGGTGATGAGAATGCATATTATTTACAAAGCTAGACATGAGGTCAAAAAAATTATTTATATTTTTAATGTTAGTTTAGTCTAATGCATGAAAATTATTTTAAAATGAATAAATGTTTGTATTCAATTAATTATATATTTAAAAAGAATAAAATTCAAATTAAAAGAATATAATATCGACCACATATATTTTTCATATGTTATGCAAATATATATAACTCAAAAATATAGTACAACTTGTTAGAATTTTTATATCATATATATATTTTTTAAAAAAAGTTAGAAGTAACAAATGTGTCATTCTTGTCCTCTTGAAAATCTTAGGAATTTAACCTACACAAATTAAAAAAAATACATCTCATGAAAAATAATATGTATATATATGAGACTAATCATAAATGAATAAACTGGTTAACAAGAGTGCTACCTAAACTGTAGAATGTCTTACCTATCAACCTATCTATATTTATGGATAGGTGTTTGAATAAAGGTTGTAAAATTCATGAATTTAAGTAAACATCCTAAACTTAAATCCTAAACTAAACTTGTAAATAGTTATTAAAAATATATAATTAAATAATTAAAATATAAAAATACCAACAATTTAATTTTAGTATATTTTAAATCTAAATAATTAAAATTAAATACATAAATATTTATAATTAAATCAGTTATTTACTGTTATAATGTATTAATTTTTAAAATAAACTTCTTTTTAATCATTTAGGGCTAAAATTATACTATAGACATATAGTCTCATTAATAAAAATAGTTTGAAGAAAAATTAATAAATATAAAAATTAAAAAAATTGTTATTTATATTTAGAATTTAAATAAATTTTAGACAAAAGGAAATATTTGTTTATCTAAAAATATCTTTTTTTGATATTACTATGTGATTGTGTCATAGACCTAATTATAACTTTTTTAAAAATATTTTTTTATTTATATCAATTTAAATTTGAGACTCGTGGTTAAATAATTAAAATCCATTCAATTTTTGGTAAATAATTTTTTGTGTTATGGGCAAAACAAAACTGAAAAAGATTACTCTTCGCCTACCGCGAACGGGCACACTCTTTACTCATCGCCTCTTACTTCCTCTTCCTCAACAGCAGCACCTGGAATTTTCTAAATAAGATGCTTGAGGCATAGATTTTCACTTTGCAAATTTCGGAACAAGAGCAGTCGGCCCCTCTCTTCTTCCATTTTGATGAGCAGGGGATTTTCGGACCACACATCGAGGTAGGGTTTTGCTTGCAATTTCTCAAAATTTTTAATGACGGTGACTTTTATGCTAGGATTCGTGCCTGTGGATGTTTTGGTGCTGTTTTTTATTTCATGGTTTAATTTTAGAGATTTCTTTGGGATGCACTTCTCCGATGGAAACTTCTGCACTTTGACTTTATATTATTACTTGTTAGTGCTGGCTATTCCATCCTTTTTTTATCTAGGCAATTCCTGGAAATTCATTGGCTTCTTTTTCGTCATGAATACCTCTTTGTCTTCATCCTTTGCGTTTCTTTTAATTTTTGTTTGTTGCTGATAAGGAAGCTTATTTTCCTGCGGAGAGACAGTCAATTCTTACTGTAATATATGACTTTATTTTCTTGGAACACCCGAGTGTTAGAACTATCAGCGGTATTAAGAATTGGGGCTAGTTTGACTTTGATTTGAGCGTGACTTCCTTCCCTCCTGGAATAGCTTTTGGAGGCTTAACTGGTTATTTGGGAACGCCTAGAAAGTGTTTGATAGAATGCCTGATAGATTTTTTCCTTCTGGGTTCACATGGAGTAAGTATTTGATAGGGCAAGATGTTCAATAGGTGAGTGTTATCTTGAGTAATGTTGACTTTAAGTTAGCCTTATTATATTCATATTAGTTAATTGAAAAATAAGAAACTATCCAGGATTAAAACCATTTTGCAATCTAATTATAGCTGGGTTGCTTGTGATGTCTATGCCTTGCATCTGAAATAAGCCTTGCTGATTATGCATATTCACCAGACCCGCTCTTCCTGTCCTCTCTCACACACAGTTATTTCTTGCAGATTTGAGTAAGGAACTATCAGTTATTTTGCAGGCGATTTGTTATGAAAGAGCCTCTTTGTTTTGATCCGTGTGTACATGGGAGAGAAGTGCCAAAGTATTGTTTAGAAAGTTTCAATTTATCAAATGGGTGCTACTCTTGCACATGAAGAGACGTATAACCTTTTCTTCTCTCCATTATCTAAAACTCGTTGATTCTCGTTCACTTTCGGGTTTTGATCCAACATATTTTATATGTCGAAGATGTCTGAGTGGGAGAGCCATTCCTGTGGGTTTAACCAATACCAGACCTTTTCCTGATTATTCCCCAAAAAAGTCTGCTATTAAAGACACTGAACTTGTGCATCAAATCTCCACCACAATAAAGCTTCGCCGCTCTGAGCCTTTTCGCCGCATTCTAAAACCTTATGAATCCAAATTCAAACCTGATCATCTAATTTGGGTTCTTATGGACATAAAGAATGACTATAAACTGGTTTTGGATTTCTTTAACTGGGCACGTCTGCGCAGAGACCCAACATTGGAGGCCCTTTGTATTTTAGTTCATATTGCTGTGACATCAAAGGACTTAAAAATGGCACACAGGTTGGTTCATGATTTCTGGGCAAAGCCCAATCTGGATGTTGATCATTCTTTCTCAAATTTTACAGAGCGGTTAATATATACCTACAAGGACTGGGGTTCAGACCCTCATGTATTTGATATATTCTTCCAAGTCCTAGTTGAAGGTGGGATGCTTTTAGAAGCCAAAAATCTGTTTGATAAATTGTTAAATTATGGTCTTCTGGTCTCTGTAGATTCTTGTAATTTGTTTCTGGCTAGGCTATTGAACAATTCTGATGGAATAAAGATGGCATTAAAGGTATTTAATGAGTATCCAGCAGTGGGTGTTTCTTGGAACACCGCATCATATAACATTATTCTTCATTGTCTATGTCAATTGGGTATGATCAGAGAAGCGCACATTTTGCTCATACAAATGGAATTTAAGGGCCATATGCCTGACATTATAAGTTATAGCACTGTAATTAGTGGATATTGTCAAATTGGACAGCTAGAGAAGGTTGTAAAGCTTGTAGAAGAGTTGCAGAGAAAGGGAATTAAACCCAATGAATACACGTACAATGATGTAATTCTTCTTTTTCATAAGACTGGTAAAAAAGTTGAAGTGGATAAAATCTTGTGGGAAATGACAAGCCAGGGGATATATCCTGATCATGTGATTTACACAACCATCATAACTGGTTTCTGCAAGTCTGGGAATATTTCAGCTGCATACAAGTTCTTTGAAGAAATGCAGGGTAAGAAAATAATTCCTGATTTTGTGACATATACTGCTATGATTCATGGATTTTGTCAAATTGGAAAAATGGTGGAAGCTCGTGATCTTTTTGGTCAAATGGTCAATAAGGGGTTGGAAGCAGACGAGGTTACTTACACAGCACTCGTTGATGGGTATTGCAAGGCAGGGGAAATAAAAGAGGCCTTTTCTTTACACAACCAGATGGTTCAGAAAGGGTTGACTCCAAATATTTTCACTTATACTGCACTAGTTGACGGACTTTGTAAACGTGGAGAGGTAGATATAGCAAATGAACTTCTTCATGAGATATCTGGAAAGGGCCTACAACCGAATGTTTGCACTTACAATGCTCTCATCAATGGCCTTTGTAAGATAGGAAATATAGAGCAAGCAGTGAAATTGATGGAAGAAATGGAACTCGCCGAAATTTATCCTGATACTATTACATACACTACTCTTATGGATGCTTATTGTAAGATTGGGGAAATGGCCAAGGCTCATGAGCTGCTGCGCAAGATGCTTGATAAAGGACTTCAGCCTACAGTTGTTACATTCAATGTGCTAATGAATGGGTTTTGCACGTCCGGAATGTTGGAAGATGGTGAAAGGCTAATTCAATGGATGCTAGATAAGGGCATAACACCGAATGCGACAACATTCAATTCCCTTATGAAGCAGTATTGCATTAGAAATGACATGCGTGCTGCCACGAAAATGTTTAATGGTATGCATGCTGAGGGAGTGGTGGCTGATAGTAACACGTACAATATCTTGATAAGAGGACATTGTAAAGCTAGGAATATGAAAGAGGCATGGTTTCTGCATAAAGGAATGATTGAAAAGGGATTTGATCTCGCAGCCTCTTCTTATAATGCCCTTATAAAAGGGTTCTTTAAGAGGAAGAAATTTGTGGAGGCGAGGCAATTTTTCCATGAGATGAGAGCAAAAGGATTGGTAGCAGAAAAAGAGATATATGATATATTTGTTGATGTCAATTATGAAGAAGGGAATTTGGAAATTACCCTTGAGCTTTGTGACGAAGCAATAGAAAACTGTCTTGTCGGTAAGCTTGTGAAAGAGAACTCATAGGTGAATTTTATATGCGTTTTAATTGCTTGTCTGATTCTGCTTCTTTGGCTTGGTGGCTGATTTGAAATTAATTTAAATCAGAAGGCAGATACTAACAACATGAGGTTATAAGTAGGATCAAACCCGTGTCCTATTGAACCTCAAAACATCTATAGCTCAAATCCTAAGAGCAGCAGGTTTTGAAACTTTCTTATGCTCTGCAGAAACTGAAGCAGTTTTCTCACAAACAAAACATCTATAGTTCAAATCATAAGAGCACCAGGTTTTGAAACTTTCATATGCTCTGCAGAAACTGAAGGAGTTTTCTCACAAACACGTACAAATACAGAGAAAAGGCCCTCGATCGTGTTCAACTGCACACTTCACTGGCACAGAGGATTGGATTGTGCAAAATGGATGTTCTGTATGGCCTCCAAGAAAGAAACAATTACGAATAAGAAACCTCAAATTAAGTTTCTCTTATAACTTTTTTTCTGATGGGGGTAGTTTCGCCATCATTTGAAGCCTGTTAAAGGTTTTGTAACAAATGGGATGGATTTCATGATTGATATAATTTCCTTTTTTGGTTTTTTGCAATTTTGTAAAATTCCTTATGCTAAACATGCAGCCTAAGCTTATATTTTGGTCAACTTGAATGAGTCGTTGCAGCTATTAATTTTATTAGTTGATATGAATAATTATTGGTTTAATGTCAGTTTAATATCCCAAAACAATGGTAACACCAAACAGCGAAACACGACGTACTAATTAACATGCTGTATGAAAACAAACAACATAGTCCATAGCCTTGAGAAAAAACCACTACTCACCCCTACAAATTCTTACTTTATTAGGAACCAGAAATAAATCAATTTAAATGTTAAGAGACATAAACATGTCCTTATACTAATGCTTACCATCAACATCGATTTATTAATATCTGAACACCATTACTTCAATCCAGAATTTATTATATGCAGAACTGAGGTCTAAACCCAACCCTTTCCCCAACAACATCGTACACTATCTCCATTGTTTTCTGCTGTGTATTTCCAATAATAGCCACGTCATCCTCCTCCTTATTTGCAGCAAACCCTAAACACGCCTGTTCTTCGCTCACTACGTACAGAATCCCTGTTGAGTCCAACTCCACGTTCCCCCTACCTCCGAACGACAATGAAACCTTCGGCAAGTGAACAACTTCGTACCCACTCAGATTGTAGCACGTGTCCAGCACGTCCACCGGATCCGCCTTCGGGTACCTTGACATCTGTCTCTGGAATTCGTCTCTTAGGGCACCGTATATGGCCGGAGGGAGCCAGGTGATTTCACTACCAGAGTCAATGACCGTGCCGGAGGAGGAAAAGACCGGGACATTGACGCCACCGACATTTTTTCCGACCAAGTTAAGGCCGTAGAAGGAAGAGTTCTTTAAGATGGAAGAGAACGAAATGTATTCGAAGTTTCCATAGGAGTATCTGGGACTGTGACCGAAGTTAAGGTAGTCAACGGCACTCGGGGTGGATGGGATGCAGTAGGAAAAGATTCTATCGTACTTATGGGCGGTTTGTTCAATGAAGGAGAGGCGATCGCGACCGAGGCCGAGGATTCCCGCCGTGCCGTTGAAGAGACGGGTGCTGTTCAGGCTACAGCCAAAGAGGAAGCCGTCGAAGACATGGGTGGGAGTTATAATTAGTTTGTCTTTAGAGAAGTAGCCACTGGAGATGGACGAGTCACCATATATAAGACCGTACATGCAAGTCCTTGTTGACGAGTTACATAACGGGAAAAAATCCTGAACATTTGCGCATACAACACAAAGTATTAAATTAATAAATTAATAACTAACATATGCAGTCCTAAATATAAAAGTAGATTAATTTTTTTAATTAAAGAAATAAAATAAATCAATTAATTATGATTAAATTTAATTATTAAAAAAATATATTATTTATTTATTAATTTATTTAAATTAGTCAGATAACTCTCACATTAATATCTACTTAACTAATTTAGGTAAATTAAGAAAGTTAGTTAATTATAATAATTATGTATTAATTTTTTTAAAATACCCTTTTAATCATATGTATTTAAACTACCCTTAATAGAAATCTCCTTAATATATGCAATCATATATAAATACTTTGGGAGAAATTATGATTTTAGGAAACAAATTAAATTAGGGTCTTATATCTATGACTAAAGTAAACTTTATATTTAGCTCTTATATTTAAAATTAGAGGGATTATTAATTATAATTAACTAATTTAGTTAGTTCTTTAATTTATTAAAAAAAATTAAGTAAGGAAGTGGTATCATATAAGTAAATACCCGTGGTGGAGAAAAGCTGGGAACAGAAGGAAGAAGAGCAAGGGATGTTGGAGTAAGAAGAAGACTGAGAAGGGTCGAAGATTGGTTTCTTCTGGGAATAGCAAGAGTCACATGGCTTACATTGAGTCCAAGTGAGGACACTGCCTGTGTCGAAGGCGAGAGACAGATCTCTGGTGGGGGTTCCAAGCCCCACCGTGACGAAGTAGTTTCCAGTGCCAAGAAGTTCGCCGGACTTGGGCGGAAGCTGAATCCTGTCCGACCCCTTTGATGTCTTGGAAAGCTTGGCGTGGATTGACCTCACCCTCGCTTCGTCTCGCTTCAGGATTTAAATGTGTGGTATAATCAATGAAGATGATGACGAAAATGGCCCATGCTTGTGTACCACTTCCAAAGATCGTCCATACTTGTTTCCACCTGTTCATCATCTATATACTATTATATATAAGCCGAATCATGCATGTAAGTAAAAGATATCAATGAAGAGCACATGGTGATCAAAAAGATAAATGGAAGAGAAAGAACCTGGAGGAGGAGAGGTGCAAGAGGAAGAAGGGGTGAGGGAACTGAGAAGAACACGATGGTGAGAATGCTGTAGGCCACTGGCTTCTTTCTTGTCAATGAAGAAGAAGAAGAAGAAGCAAAACAGAGAAATAAAAGCAAGGAGGGAAGGATTATTCGAAGAAGAAGAAGCCATAGAAAGAAGAATGGTCTCTTTCTCTCTCTGTTGTTAGGGCAAGGGAGTCAAACAATCATTTTCTCCAATAATTATCGTTACAACCTAAGATCTGTGAAGCCCCTATGATTTCTTCTCTCCAAGGCCCTTTCATATCTTAATTGGTATCAACGAGCTGAGCTTCGTCAACATTTCTTTTTTAATACTATCTTCTTTTTTAAATATATGATCAAATTAATTAATTTTGAAAGATTAAATGAGCAAAATAAATGAATTTGTGTGTCTATCATCACTAGCTAGCAGCTCGCTCTACATAGAGAGAGATATATAGGGAGGGAAAGTAATTAATATTTCATCTCAACTTTTTTCAGATATTAATTACAATATATAATATTTCTTGTCCAAGGGATTTGATACATTATTTGAAATATTCAATGACCTTCAAGTTTAAAAACAAACAAACAAGACGATCTGTACGCACGCACGCACGCACGCACGCACGCACGCACAAGATTGTTTTTAATTTTTTCGATGCAAACGCACAAGTTTGTCAATTGGTGACTAGGTCTTTCCTTTGTTTGGGATTACATTAAATTTATTTATCACTTCATTTTACCCAAAAACGTTGAAACAAGTTCTGAAGATGTTAGTTTGAATCTCATTTTATATTCACATATTGCAGACCGGGAAAATCTCCTTTAAATCAAAATAAACATTATTAGTCTGAAAAACATTCGAATTGTATTTTTTTCCGAAACAAATTCAAAGCTCTCTAAACTTATTAAATGATTCAATTATTCCATGTTTGTAATAAGGGGTGAAGAGAAATAATATTTTATATTAATAGACATATTTTCAATCCTTTATACTCTTATATATAGTTCTTACTATAAAATCTAATTTGTAATGTAAATTGTATTATAAATTATGTTTTATATGAAGGAGTATAAGATTATTGAATTTGGTAACAAAAGGATACATTTCAAACATAAATGCTTTATCTACCTTTAAAATTATTGAATTTGCAATTATAACTTATTTTTCAAAAGTTTTTATTGGGAATCTAACTATCATCATCCAAAAATAAAATAATTACAGCTCATCACCCCTAAAAGGCTGAACATTTCTCACTTCATTTAGGAAACTATTCAAACAGATCAATTCAAATATAAATAGACATATATAAGCTTATCCTTATACTAATACCTAACTAAAATCCAATTCGATCCATAAATTTCTCAACATCATCACTTTAGTAGAGAATCATTATTTGCAACCACGAGGTCTAAACCCAATTCTTTCACCTACAACATCGTACACTAACTCTATTGCCTTCTGCTGTTTATTTCCAATAATGGCCACGTCACCATCTTCCTCATTCGCTGCAAACCCTAAACAGATCTGATCTTGGCTCGCTATAAATATAATCCCGATCGTGTCCAACTCCACGTTCACCCCATCGGCGAACGACAATGATATCTTCGGAATGGGAACAACATCGTACCCGCTCAGATTGTAGCACGTGTCCAGTATCCCGGACGGATCCACCTTCGGGTACCTTGACATCTGTCTCTGGAACTCGTCTCTCAGGGCACCGTAGGCCGTCGGAGGGAGTCGGGTGATGACTGTGCCGGAGTCGATGATCGTCCCGGAGGAGGCAGAGATCGGGATATCGATGCCAGCGACGGTTATTCCGATGAAGTCAACGCCGTAGAAGGAGGAGTTCTTGAAGATGGAAGAGAACGGAGTGTACTTGACGGTGTCGCCGGAGTACCTGGGGCCAAAGTTAAGGTAGCCCGCGTAAACAGGGAAGGAGGGGAGACAATAAGAAAAGATTCTGTTGTACTTTTGGGCGGTTTGTTGGACAAAGGAGAGGCGGTCACGACTGAGGCCAAGCATTCCGGCGATGCCGCTGAAGTGACCTCCGTTGTTCTGGCCGCAGCCGAAGAGGAAGTCGTCAACGACGTCGGAGGGAGATATGGTTAGTTTTTCCTTAGCCAAGATGCCACTGGAGAAGGATCCGTCACAATATACAAGACTGTACATGCAAGCTCTCGTTGATGCATTACATGGCGAATCAAATCCTGGAGATATACACACACACATATATATGTAAGAGAAAAAGTATTAAATGAACAGGAGAGAAATATATATATAGATATACCTGTGGCAGAGAGTAGCTGGGAACAGTGGGAAGAAGAACAAGAGATGTTGGAGTAAGAAGAAGATTGAGAAGGGTCGAAGATTGGTTCTTTCTGGGAATAGCAAGAGCCAGTGCAAGGCTCACACTGAGTCCAAGTGAGGTCACTGCCTGTGTCAAATTCGAGGGACAGATTTCTAGTGGGGCTTCCCAGCCCCACTGTGACGTAATAGTTGCCGGTGCCGAGAAGGTAGCCGGACATGGCCGGAAGCTGAACCCGGTTCAACTCCTTTGAACTTATCTCTTCTTGTCCATGATTATAGTTTTGTGCCTTGGAAAGCTTGGAGTGGATTGACCTCACCCGATCTTCGTCTTGCTTCAGGATTTCACTGTCTGGTATAACTAATGAAGATGATGATGATGATGTGTGTTGCTTGGGTTTCGAACATGGCCCGTGCTTGTGTACCACCTGTAACGATCCCTTTCTGCTTGCACCTATTCATCGTATCAAATATTTTCAATGCATTATCTTGCATGTTCAGGATTAATGTTCTATGTGTGTGTGTGTGTATATATATAACAGAGTAACAGAGTGAGAGTGAGAAAACCTTGAGGAGAGCTGCAAGACGAAGAAGGGAAGAAAGAGCTGAGAGCAACATGATGATGAGTATGCTGAAGTTGATCACTGTCTTCTTTCCTTGTTGCAGAAACAAAGGTTTTGTTCTCAATGACGTGGAAGAAGAAGAAGCAAACCAGAGAAAGAAAAGCACAGAAGAAAGGATTAGAAGAAGAAGATGCCATCGGAAGAAAGAACGAAGGAAAGAAAGTTAATTTCCTCAATGTAGGGATGGTTGGCCTTTATAGACTAAATTTCATGGCCGGTCATAATATTAATATTTTCTTATAATAACTATACAATTATTATAATTCGTTTCATTTAGCTGGACTGGGAACAATCCTTCCAATAGAAAACAACCAAATACGCCAACAAGCCTAAGAAGTTCAAACAATCCTTTTCTCAAAATTTACAACCTAAGATGTACGAAAACCCCAATGTTTTCTTCGCCAAGGGCTTTTGATACCTTAGTTGCCATCAACGACCTTCAAGATTCCACACTTACGCACATACTCTTAAACACACACACACACACACACTAGCAGGAGTTTGCTCTTTGAACAATATATGCTCGTATGAAACTAACCACTTGTGCACGATGCTATCGCTTATATAATATGTATTAAAGGATGGTGACCGACCTTCAAAATTCTATCTACATTCACAGTTACATGTATTTGTGTGTTTGCGTTGCCAACAAGGGTCAAACAATCTACTTTGACTTTCCACATAATAGTTTCCCGAATTTGGGATCAAACGGCCTTCAAGATTTTTTCCTTTTTTAAAATTATTTTATCTTTTAGCTTTCATCCCATTCATTCTTGAACATATATGAAATATTTCATCCGATTTAAAAGTCACCTTACCCAGTCAGATTATTGCACTTGTCCAGACCACGTTCGGCTCGTTGAATTTCGTAACTAGAGCATAACATAAAAAATCGTAAACCATGCTAATTATACTTCCACTTTAGAAGCCAAAACCTCAGTAATTTTACCGTTAAGAAATTATCGTTATAGGACAAATCAATAACCCAAAGAAACAAAATATATCCCAACAACACACACTGAAATTTCTCACTTTATTTAGGAAACTCTTTAGTCTTCACATATGAACTATATATGAAGTACTATTTTACATTTGCTCAACACAAATATATATAATCACACAAGGATGATGCTTAATTACAGCTTTCACATGACTTATATTACTTTTTATTTTCCAGATCAAATCTACCAGATATTTTATTTAATTACTTTTAGTGGATCAACTATTAATTAGTTGCAAGCACGAGGTCTAAAGCCAATCCTTTCACCACCAACATCATGCACTACCTCCAGTCTTTTCTGCTGTGTATTCCCAATAATAGCCACGTCATCATCTTCTTCATTCGCAGCAAACCCTAAACACACCTTCTTTTCGCTCACTATATACACAGTCCCTATTCCCTCCAACTCTATCTTCACCCCACCTTTGAACAATAATGATATCGTCGGAAGGTAAAAAGAGTTAGACCCACTCAGATCGTAGCATGTTCCGAGGAAGTTATCTGAATCCCCCTTCGGGTACTTCCCCGACATATATCTCTCGAACGCGTCTCTCAGGGGACTATATGCCGCCGGAGGGAGCCTTGTGATGACAGTGCCAGAGTCTACGATCGTGCCGGAGGAAAACACGGAGGCGGAGATGGGGAGATTGACGCCACCGATGGCGATTCCGATGAGGTCAAGGCCGTAGAAGGAGGAGTCCCGGAAGTTGGAAGAGAACGGAATGTATTTGACGTTGGTGTTGGAGGATACCCCGCCGAAGCGGAGGTAGCCGACGGTATTGGGTGTGGAGGGGATGCAGTAGGAAAATATTTTCTGGTACTTCTGTGCAGTTTGTTCGACGAACGAGACGGCGCTGCGACCGAGGCCGAGCAATCCGGCGGTGCCTCTAAAGAGACCTCGGTTGTTCTGGCCGCAGCCGAAGAGGAAGTTGTCGACGACGTCGGTGGAAGATAAGGTTATTGTTTCTTTAGCATAGAAGCCAACGGTAGAGGATCTATCCCCGTATCGAACACCGTATAAGCAAGCTTTCGCCGGAGCATAGCAGGCCGAGGACAGCCCAGAACAGAGGGAAGAAGGGCAGGGAATGTTAGAGTAGGAAGATGACTGAGAAGGATCGAAGATGGGATCCTTCTGGGAATACAAGGCTTACACTGAGTCCAACTGAGGTCACTGCCTGTGTCAAATTCCAGAGAGAGATCTCTCTTGGGGCTTCCTAGCCCCACCATGACGTAGTAGTTTCCCCTCCCAAGAGCGTTGGCGGAGTTGGCTGGAATCTGAACCCTGTCCAACCCTACTTCTTGGTGGTGATGGTTCTGTGTTTTGGAAAGCTGGGATTGGATTGCCCTAACTCTGGCTTCGTCCTGCTTCAAGATATCACTGTGCGGGATAATGAAGGAAGATGATGATGATGATGAGGGTTTCTTCAGCTTTGAACATGGCCCGTGCTTGTGTACCAATTCCAAAGATCCATTCCTTTTTCCACCTGTTTCATTATGTGTCACTTGAATGTACCCATGTGGATTATCTATATGTGTGTGTAAATTATATATAACCCATGAAATGTTTACAATGTACAGATAACCTCGTAATTTTTGAAACTTTACAAACAATCCGTCAAAATACTTACATTTATAAATATAATTCTCATATAATTTGTTTTGTATGTTACTTATTTGTAAGCATCTTACAGATTTATTTGACTTTTTTAGTTTATTTAAAAAAGTCAACTAACTCTTGTATTAAGAATATAAGGGAGTAAATAATTAGAGAAATGAAAGATAAAGCAAATTTATTATTTTCTTAAAAATCAAACACCAAGCATGTAAATAAAAAGATATGAATTCAAAATGATGATCACATCAGAGAGAAGTTAATGGAAGATAGAAAGAACCTTGAGGAGGAGAGGTGCAGGAGGAAGAAGGAAGGAGAGAGCTGAGAGAAACATGATGATGATGAGTAAGTTGAAGCTCGCTGTCTTCTCGTATTGCAGAAACAAAGCTTTTGTTCTCAGAAAAGACGAAGAAGAAGAAAACCAGAGAAATAAAGGCAAAGAGGAAGGGATTAGAAGAAGAAGAAGAAGAAGAAGCCATTGAAAGAGAGAAGAACATTAAAGATGGTTTCTTTATGTGATTCTGGGGGCCACACAGAGTACACTCTTTGTCGGGATGGCTGGCTTTTATAGGCTAAATTTCATGGCTGCTCTTATTATACAGGTGAGATTGCATAGTCGAGGTATATAAAGTAAGTCATTCTTTTTTAACTTGTAATTAGTATAACTCGGTGTAGATTTATTTATACTGATCATGGTGTAGGGGTAAATATGTGGGGTTTGTTTTCTGTGCGGTTTTGTGTGTCTGTATATATATAGAGGAGTATTTCAAAAAGAATTATATATTGAGTTGATTATATTTGATCAAGGGCTTGTTTGTTTCAAAAAGAATTAAATTGCAACACCATATTAATATAATGCATCATTACTACCAGATGTTAAGATCTTGAGTTTGAGTTTGTGTGAATATAAAAAAATATTTTTGAGAGAACTACTTTTAATCTAATTTGATAATACTTAAAACTGACCATCAAGAGAAAAAGATTTGGTATAGAGCGATGTCTCAAGATGAGAAAATATCCTTACCCATATGAAAATTTTATTTACTAAGTTAATTGCTATGAAAATCTTAAGATGATAAATCAAATTAAATTAAATAATGATATCAATAATAAATTGAAATTTTCATAGGATATATACTCAATTTATATAATTAATATTCAACCAACGCAATTGATTAAATTCATATGATTTGACGAGCATATATATATATATATATATATATATATATATATATTTCCTTTAAGTATGATCTTAAATTCAAGTATTGTTAAAAATTCAAGTCTTGTGTTGTAATCTAACGCAGCATGCATTTAGATTAGGAAAATCCAATGAAATCTCCAAAATTCAAGTATTGTGTCGATTTATATTGCTCCACTAGTGAGCCTTCCTATTCGTTAAACAAAACTAATGGGAATGAAAAACCAATAAAATATATATTTCGTATTTGTGCCACTATCTAAATTTCCTATTAACATAATGTTCCGATCCACTCGTGAGAGTCTTCTCTGAGTACAATGGAAGAACCAAAACAATGTCTCATCATTTAAATTTCCTATCTTTAATAATCATCATTTGGAGTGGATAGGTTAATATTCCATTAATTCCCCTTGGTTCCATTTCGCTATCAATAGGGATTTGGATATCCTCGATCACTTGAATTATTCAATGGCCCAAAAATAATAGTAAGATAAATAGAAATAATGGGGAATTCGCCTGAGCTTACATGCATATTCCACTTTATATACTTATTTCTCCTCTCAAATGAGAGTAATTGAACAAATCCAAATCCATATATGCAACTACCATGTACATAGTTGTTTCAGTTTTACCTGCATGGTATTAAAACTCGGACCAACCTAACCAGGGAGATTAGTAGTCTGGTGAACCGATCACTTGGCAGGTTTGGTCAATCACTTAATGATTAACCCAACCCTATATAGCCTGATTAACCCGGCTAACCTAGTGGATTGGGTGAGTCAATTGAATTGCATATTATTATTTTTTGCCCCTCCTGACGTTGTTTTGATCCCTTTTTTTTTTTTCAAAAAACAAAAAATAAATTCTTGATTCCTTCTTTTGGTTTCAGATTCATGAGTGCCCTCAGCGCCAAATTATTCGTTGAGCCTTTAATCCTTCCCCTTACTCACTCTAATCTCACTTCTGTCCTTTAGATTGATATGCTCTAGTTTCGATGTATTAATGAGGCAAAATAACATTATCGTTTATGAATTGTACGGTAGTGTTAGAAATTATAGTAAATAGATATTTTTATTTTAATTAAATTATATTTTCTCAATACGTCAATTTTACATATTTTGATTGTATAAAAGAGGGGGATGAATTAATTATTATTGACTAGCTCATTCTATTACCAACATTGGAAAGAGAGTGAAGAATATGGATTCCGTTTCTGTCCATGTTATTAGGCTGACAGTTTTGAGGCCCAAAAGTACTTTTTGGAAACCCGGTTTTGCTTCAATGTTTGTTTGTTTAATCATAACCTGGTTTAACCAACAGAGATTGGTCCGAGTAGTAAGCGACTCAGTATTACTTAAGCAAGGTCTTAAGTTTAAGCCTTGATGTATGCAGAAAATCTCCATTAGGAGATTTACCTACTATAGCCAGGTGCGCGATGCGGGTCGGGTCTATATAATCAGGGTAAAGCTCCGGTGAACCGGGTGAGAAAAAAAAAACCGTGGTTTAATCATAAACTTTTGGTTGTAAAAAAACCAAAAAAACCGGTGATGAAGGAATCGAGGTGAGGAATGAGAAACACTAATACTATAGCAATTGATTAATCATGAACATACGCACTTAATTTGAATTAAGATATCAAAAGTTCAATTATTATACTAATAGCTTGAGATTACAAATGGTACTGAACCGTAATCTTCGACATATCAGACCATTGGAGAAAAACATTATGCGCAAGCACGAGGTCTAAATCCAATCTTTTCACCGGCCACGTCGTACACTACCTCCAGTGTTTTCTGCTGTGTATTACCAATAATAGCCACATCTCTGTCATCTTTATTTGCTGTAAACGCCAAACACACCTCTTCTTCGCTCACTGCAACCACAACTCCCGTTACGTCCACCTTTACGTTCACCCCACCTCCGAACCACAATGATATCGTCGGAATGTAAACAACTTCGTATCCTTTCACATTGTAGCACGTGTCCAGTATCGAAAACGGATTCGCCTTCGGGTACCTCGACATCAGTCTCCTGAACGCGTCTCTCAGGGAACCATAAGCCGCAGGAGGGAGCCGGGTGATGACAGTGCCGGAGTCAATGATCGTGCCGGAGGAGAACACGGAGGCAGAAATCGGGAGATTGATACCACCGACGGTTATTCCGGTGAAGTCAAGGACATAGAAGGAGGAGTTCCGGAAGATGGAAGACAACGGAGTGAATATGACGTTGCGGGAGGAGCATCTGCCACCGAAGGCGATGTAACCAACCGTACTGGGGGTTGACGGGAGGCAATAGGAGAACATTTTCCGGTACTTTTGGGCGGTTTGTTCGACGAAGGAGAGGGGATCGCGGCCGAGGCCGAGCAATCCCGCCGTGCCATTGAAGAGACCTCGGTTGTTCTGGCCGCAGCCAAAGAAGAAGTCGTCAAAAACGTCGGTGGGAGATATGGTTAGTTTTTCCTTAGCGAAGTAGCCGGCGGAGATGGATCCATCACCATATCCAATAACGTATATGCAAGCTCTCGTTGATCTAGAACATAACGGCTTAATTCCTAGAAGATATAAGAGAATATGTATTAAATTAACAGGAGATCAAAAACCAAATTTCTTAAAACCATTATGTCAAGTTCTTAATTTTTACATGTGGGTTTAGGGTTAAATGATGATATGGAATATATATATATATATACATACACACTCACCTGTGGCAGAGACGAGCTGGGAACAGAGGGAAGAGGAGCAAGAGATGTTGAAGTAAGAAGAAGATTGAGAAGGGTCAAAGATTGGTTCCTTCTGGGTATAGCAAGAGCCAGCGCAGGGCTTACACTGAGTCCAAGTGAGGTCACTGCCTGTGTCGAAGTTGAGCGAGAGATCTCTCTTGGGGGTTCCCAGCCCCACCGTGACGAAGTAGTTCCCGGCCCCGAGAAGGTAGCCAGACTTGGCCGGAAGCTGAACCCGGTCCAACCCCTTCTTTAAAGTCTGTGTTTTGGAAAGCTTGGACTGGATTGCCCTAACTCTGGCTTCGTCCTGCTTCAAGATCTCACTGTGAGGTATAATGAAGGAAGAAGATGATGATGATGATGATGATGATGATGAAGATGAGGGTTTCTTCAGCTTTGAACATGGCCCGTGCTTGTGTACCACTTCCAACGATACATTCCTGTTTGCGCCTGTTCATCGCATATGATGATTAAAGAATTTGAGTTACTTGATTAAGCTCATCGTATTTACAATGGAGTTTCTCAATTTTTTTTTTGGTTAGACTATTGTTAGAAAAAAAATAACTCTAACAATATTCGATCAACCTTACTCAAAGTTCAGATGATGATCACAGAGAGAAATGGAAGATATAGGAAGAAACCTTGAGGAGGAAAGCTGCAAGAGGAAGAAGGGATAAGTGAGCTGAGAGGAACACGATCATGAGTATGTTGAAGCTCTGTGGCTTCTTCTCTTATTGCAGAAACAAAGGGTTTGCTCTCAAAGAAGAAGAAGCAAAACAGAGAAAGAGTGGAAAAGAGGAAGGGATTAGAAGAAGCCATAGAAAGAAATTAAAGAAAGAGATGGTTAATTTCTTTAGTGTGCTTCAGGAGGCCACAAAGGATATAATCTTACTCGGGATATAGTTGACTTGTATATATAGGACAAATTTCATGGTTGATCTTAATAATATTTATACTAAGTTAGATGAGTTACACGTGGCCGGATTGCATAAATTAAGTATATATATATGAGAAAAATAAGTCATACAATTGTATTATTTAATAGTATAATTTAGTATAAATTAATTTAAATCCTTATTGATGTTAATGCATTAGATATTTGTGATGTAGAAGAGTGTTTGAAAAAGACACACACACATATATATTGCGCTGATTATATTTTACTTAAATTATCAATAGTAGCCATCATACTAATCATACTAATATGAGTTTATATGTGATTTATTTTAGTAACTCCCACTTCATTCCAATTCCAATTCATAATTAAAATTGTCAATTTACCTCATATTTAAATAAGATTTAAAGAAGTGCTAGATGAAAGTTGAGCTAAACAGCTCAGATATATTTACACTCACCTGTACAACTTTTCAGTTCTAAATTTTTGAAAATGTCAAGGGATTAATTATTAGATGTTAATATGAAGAAGTTATCAATATAGATTTTATCTAATGGTATAAATATCCGTTATATCTTTTTAAATTTTGAGTATAATTTTTAGAGGAGATACTCTCCTAAAAGGAGGTAGCCAAAATTAAAATGGAGAAGTTTGTCAAAAGGAATTATATTCGTATAGTTTTGCTTCAATCCCTTTTTGACATATTCAACTAGTACAGTATTTAATTCATAATAACTCATTCAAGAAGTTTCATATACTTGTTTTCCTTAAATTTTCTTAGTGTAAATTTAAATTTTGTAAATAAAAATATTATTGATATGATCAGATTAATGGGGTCCAAGTTTTAGTGCTCCACGTACTAATTGAGAGCCTTCTTCCTATATATGATCACGAGCACAAAAAATGTGGGGAAAAACAATTTGTGCCACTATCTAAATTTCATATATATAAGGGCCCACTCGTGATGAATCTTTCTTTGAGTTTAGGAGTAAATTGGAAAAAAAACCAAAACAAGTTGTGTGGCACTATCTTAATTTCCTGTCTTTAATCATCAATTTCAATTAATGGATGTGTTAGTTCTATTCCCTTTGTGTTTCAAATTTTCTTCCCCTTTTACTAATTATAATCAGAATCTTCAGATATAAATCTGTATCAGAAAAAAAAAATTATAGTACATTGGTTTTGGATCAAGTATATATAAGTAAAATTAGGGGGATCTTATAATAAATATAGTTGGATTTAAAAGCAAGTATACAAATAAAATGATTGGATCATAAATTGAGATCATCCAAATAAACACTTTAACTAGTTTTTAAATTTAAGAACGCAGGGAGTAGTGAATTTCTCTTATATCTCAATGCAGATAAAGTTGTACAAGTTTTATCCACACATTGTTAGTTAAGGTGAAGAATATCAAAAATTTGAATTCCTAGAAGTGCTCTTGTTAAGAGAGAGAAAGAAAAATATTTATATATTCTAGGTATACCATATAATCTGAACTTTATCTAATCAAAATATAACTGGGTAAATAAAAAATAATGTGGTACTCTTAGAATATATAAATATTTTTTGATACGAAAATATTTTATGTTCTAAACTTCAAAGGAGAGATTATACCTTGATAATAGAATAAAAAAAAAGTTGCTCACGATTTACCTCTTGAGGTTTTTCTCAATTAAATAGTTAAATTGGGCAAATGATAACAGAGATATAAAAAGAAAGGTGGAAGTTAAAGCAACATCGGCCTATGAAATTTCTTACTTCATTCATGAGACTCTTAAAATGTAGAAGCATTAATTTTTCATTTGTTTCACATAATCATTCCAAGTATATATATTGAAGAAAGTGAAAGTGCAAAATGTAACTAGCAATAATTAAGGATGTGATAGGTTTGGAATTGTCCAAACCTATGTTTAGTAGCCTATATAAACGAAATTACAAACAGACATTGAATATAACACATTTAAGCAAGACTTGTCTGCAAAAAATTAATAGATCCAATTGAATATAAATAGACATATAAGCATGTATATGTGTATATATATATGTCCTTCCTCATCATCATGCTTAAATCTTTATTTATAATTTGGATTAATCTATTAATTATTTTTTAAGATCAAATCTCTTCTAATTAAATATATTTTTAATTAGTTAGACGCAACCACGAGGTCCGAACCCAACCTTACCAGCCCCAACATCGTACACTACCTCCAATGTTTTCTGTTGAACGTTTCCAAGAATAGTCGCACTTGTTGAATCTTGATTCGGAGCAAACGCCAAACACACCTGCGTTTTACTCAATACGTATAGAATCCCGTTTGCGTCCAACTCCACGTTCACCCCACCGCCAAACAACAATGTTATCTTCGGAACGACAATGATCTTGTACTTACTCAGATCGTAACACGTGTCCAGTATCGACACCGGATCCGCCTTCGGGTACTTGGCCATAGCTTTCCTGAACGAATCTCTCAGGGGACCGTACGCCGCCGGGGGAAGCCGAGTGATGACTGTGCCGGAGTCGATGATGGTTCCGGAGGAGAACGTGGAGGCGGAGATCGGGAGCTTGACGCCGGCGAGGGTGATTCCGGTGAAGTCCAGGCCGTAGAAGGAGGAGCCCTGGGAAATGGAAGATAACGGAGTGAACTTGACGTTGCCGGAGGAGTATCCGCCACCGAAGGAGAGGTAGCCGAAGGAGCTAGGTCTGGAGGGGATGCAGTAGGAGAAGATCTTGTTGTACTTCTGGGCGGTTTGTTCTACGAAGGAGATGGGGTTGCGTCCGAGGCCGAGGAGCCCGGCGGTGCTGCCGAAGAGACCTTCGTTTTTCTGGCCGCAGCCAAACATGAAGTTCTGGACGACATCAGCCGGAGATATGGTCAGTTTTTCTTTAGCGAAGTAGCCAACAGAGAAGGACGAGTCACCGTATTGAATACCGTATATGCAAGCTCCCGATGACTTAGAACATCCCGGATCATTTCCTGGAGAATGATCCGTTTAATGAATATAAGAGAGAAAAACGCAATGTCTTGGCCAGAATATATATATATATATAGAAGTATATATACCTGTGGCAGAGGAAAGCTGGGAACACTGGGAAGAAGAACATGAGACATTGGAGTAAGAAGAAGATTGAGAAGGATCGAAGATGGGTTCTTTCTGGGGATAGCAAGAACCAACACAGGGTTTACACTGAGTCCAGGTGAGATCACTTCCGGTGTCGAATATCAGAGAGAGGTCTCTCTTGGGGCTTCCGAGCGCCACCGTGACGAAGTAGTTTCCGGTGCCGAGAAGGCTGCCGGGCTTTGCCGGAAGTTTGTTTTGGCCCGTCCCCTTGGAACCCTCAACTCCTTTTGCAGCTCCTTGTTCATGGTGGTGGCTGTGTGTTTTGGACAGCTTGGATTGGATTGAGCTCACTCTGGCTTCGTCGTGCTTGAGGATTTCATTGTGTGGGATAACGAATGAAGATGACAACGAAGATGATGAATTGTGTTGCTTCAGTTTTGAACAAGGCCCGTGCTTGTGTACCACTCGTAACGATCCATTCCTGATCGTACCTGTTCATCGTGAATCAAACATTCAATTCCTTAATTATATATGAATTGTTATGTTGAAAACAAAAGACTAATAGATATAAATAAAGTGACAATAAGGTTGGATTCAATAACTGTTTCTCAATTTTCTTGGTAATTAATAATTATCAATCGATATCAATATAAAAGATAAAACATAGGAAAACAAAAATATGTTTATGATATGTACGTAAATAATTGCTTTTATGGTGGAGAAACACACCCTAAATTATAATGTAAGAAATTAAACCACATCCCATGATCATTATCAACGATGAGCATAGGATGTTCATTTATTAGTTTGAGTTCTTCAAATGAAATTAAAATGATACAGATTTTATTTAATTTTTTTATTATATTTTTAAATAATTATTTATGTTAATAGGTGAAAAGTATAAAATAAAACTAATTTTATAACACAATTTTTTTAAAAAATAAATATGGTCTACATCTCATCAAAAGCAATATAGCATCAATGAGGACCATAATGTAAATGCATTATATAAGAAAATGTTAAGAGACTTATTTGCACTGATGTCTATATATAATATTTAAAAAAAAGATAAATAATAGAATTAATGTATATAATATAGGCTAATCAATTTGTGCACTTCATCACCCAACCAGGTTCTAATAATAATAGTATAAAAATTTGATTTCTTAAGAGTTTATATTTACAATTAATATAGTTATATTGCGAGTGTCAAAATTAATAATAAAAAAAGTGTACGTTGTGTGGTTAATTATAATTAATTAGCTAACAATGAGCACTAAATCAAGTGGGTTAAGGTACTTAAGCACCAATTAATATATCTACTCGTAACAATCTTCTATATATATATAATTCTGTTAGGCATATCAAGAGATGATTAAATTAATCAGTTATTTTATATAGTTTTTTCCTTTAAGTAATTACAAAAGGAAAAAAAAAAACTCTCTTTCTTGTTGTTTTGATTTATTGTATGTCTGGTGGATAGCGCAGAAAGCTACCCGCCACCTAATTTTCTAAGACTAGTTATTTGAAAAGCTGATGCAATGATATGATGATACAATTCTTAAAATAACTTTCTCAATAATTCATTCTGAAATTTTTAATTAATTAATTAATAATTGAACCATTTTTCTTGTGATTTTTGGCCTTTTTCCTCCCTCTTGTAATATAACCCTTTCTTATAATTCCAAGATCGTGTAAAACGTATTAGCTAGTTTCTTCTAATTATGTAGAAAAATATGAAAAATCAAGTGAAATGAAAATGATTGAAAACTCTAATATACTTAATTTATTTTTCCCATAAGCCAAAAAAAATTATTTTTCCCAAAAATTCTTTTCAATTATTGCATGGAGGAAGGGGAAATTTCCGTGATACTATGATTAGCTTTTGGAGTCAATTATCAGTCATAATTATGTTGACCCATCAAATCATCTTTTTAACTTTGTCAACACGATTAAAAAAACAGGCTTATATATATTATTGAAAAAACTTAATTTCAACTATCATTAAGAAAATAAATAACTAAAATATGGTGATTAAAGAATATAGGTATGTTAAAATTAATTAATTAAGGTAAAACAAATAATAATAAAGAAGATGATAATTATTAATAATTATTTTCCGGATAAATCAGTGAAGGAAAATGAAAAGAATATGTGAATGATAGCTCTCGTTGCTTTATCTCTGTCTATCTATATGTGGTGGTGGGCACCATGTGTGAATATATATATTCCATCTTCATGACCCAACTGTTAATATTATACAAATAATATTCTGCGAAAATGACTTGAATGGACCATACAGTAGTGCTGTTAAAATTAATTAAATAAGAAACAGAGAGAAAATATTTTCATAAAAAACAAACAAGCAATTAGGCTATATACAAAATTTCATTTTCATGTTTCACTTTGTCTATATAGACAGCGATCACGGGTTGTTGAAGATTACTTATTATCTATGTTATGCTGCTAGCCAATTATTTTAAATAGGAAAAATTAATGATTTGATTCCTGTTCTTAATGTTTGATTGACTTTGGTTGAAACTCGATCCTAACCATAAATTTTGACTCAGTGGTCATCGTAACTTAGTCTTATAATTTTAACCATTTAAAATATTAATATTTATATTTTATAAAAATATAATTATATATTTATTAAAATTTAGAGACTAAAATTTTAAATGATTAAAAATATATAAGCAAGTTGTAGTAAGATAAAATTTGGATTATGTCAAACTTTAAGTAGCCAATTACAAATCATCTTCAAAACTGTATGGGCCAAGTGATTGATTTCTCCTTTTAAATAATATAATCTAAATTTCAAGATCATTTTATAAATATCACCAAACTAGTGTTTAGCTTGATTATTATATATTTTCACCAAGAATATATATATATAATTGAAAATGGATAATTTCGTAACACCATAATAATAAATATTAATAAAATAATCCCAATGATGAGTTCCACAACAACTTAACCTTGTCAGCCACTTGGGTATGAAATGAAAGCTCAGCAGAGACCTTATATCAGTAATCATTTTAACTGAAAAGATTATAATTAAACTGTGAAATGAAAACTACTCATCATGCAGATTATTATCATTATAAAAAATAAAATCAACACATTGCATGTAATTAAAAAGATATCATTAATTAAACAATCCTTAATATATATATATATATATAGAGAGAGAGAGAGAGAGAGAGAGAACCTTGAGGAGGAGAGCTGCAGGATGAAGAAGGAAGGAGGGAGCTGAGAGAAACATGATGATGATGAGTAAGTTGAAGCTCACTATCTTCTCCTATTATTGCAGAAACAAAGCTTTTGTTCTCAGAGAAGAAGATGAAGGAGAAGAAAAGCAGAGAAACAAAGGAAAAGAGAAAGGGATTAGAAGAAGAAGAAGAAGAAGCCATAGAAAGAGAGAAAGAAGGTAGAAAAGGAGAGTTTCTTTCTCACAGTATAAATTCTTTCCCTATGGTTGGCCTTTATAGGCTCTCAATTTCAAGGTTGGTCACAATAATAATATTATTATATTATAGAAGTGTGGTATTATTCAACTTGAAATTAAATAATTATTTAATTTGTACCAATTTATGTTGACGTGCAAAGTCTTGTCTCTTAATCAAATAATTTATAATAGTCCCGTATTTAATCTAAGACCTTATCTAAACGTGATAGCTAGCGTGCTACTACTAGGATAATTTGTAATGTATGTTATATACTCTAAATGTTAAAAAAAATATTAAATCATTTAATTTGTTATTGATTTTATGTTTAATGTCAATGATGGTAGGACTGATTAATTATTGATTCTATTACACGTCCCGTGTTATAAGAGACAAATACATTTGATTGAGCTTGGCTCCTCTGTGGACGCAATGAGCTTGGCTCCCGTCTACAATCCCAACCCTCGCCAATCATTTTTATCTGAGGTTTCTTAGATATTCTTTGGGATAAATATCAACGACCTTCAATATTAATTTCATTGTGTGTGTGTGGTTGTTTTCCCCTTTTTCGGGATAAGATTCTACTTGTTTTATCCAAAAACTTTATTAAAAATTTGAAGGATGGGAAATTTAACGAGTAACAACAACAAAAATTAGAAAATGTAAAATTTGATTGGAATGAGGACTAATGAGAAATATTTTTCTTAAATGTTTTATATGTTTTTTATAATTACGATTTAATTATTTTTAGTATTGCTTTTAAAACGATTAATATTTTACTTTTCATTCGATCTCATATTTTAATGTTAAAGGTGGGTGACGAATTTTTGGGGGGAAATATAGGAAAGTAATAAAATTTGTTAATTCTTTTGTATGATCTGTTGGGAACAAAGCTCATTATATTGATGGTACTTATTAACCGTTTTCTTAATTAAGAATACTTAGTTGTTAGTTTGATTAATTGATTAGATTCAAATTTATACATTTATATATATATAGCTTGATTGGGATGATCAGAAAGATCGTTTCATTTTTTTTATTTTTTTGTGATTCCCTTATGAGCTATACACAAGAATAAAAAACATAGAATTTTATACAAATAAAGCAACTTGTATTTTTAAATTTAGAGCACTACCAAAAAAGTTTGTTCTTTTCTTTTCAATTATTCTTTGTGCCACATTCTCATTTGGATTCCTATGCACCTTCCACTATTTGGATTCCTACACACCCATTAGAGGGTATGATAGGGGCATGGCAATCAAAATTTCCAATTTTTTTTAGTATTATACGAAGGAAATATCATTTTTAAAGATACATATATTTTTTTCTTAATTTTTAATTTAATATATATTTTATTAAATTATTTAATTTTGTTTTATTAACACTGTTGACTTATGTACAAGAGCTGACGGTATATAGGGGTTAATAATACTACAGGACAAAATTAAATAATTTAATAAACAGAGAAAATGTATAGGTATCAAATTAAAAAGAGTTAATATAATTTTTAATCTCTCTCAATTTTTTTCGTTTAAAGTATTAGTTTCTCTAATTTAATGAAAAACTATCTTCCCTTGAGGACCTAAACCCATTATTTAAAACTTAAAAGATTAAAATAAATATTTTTTATAAATTTAAAAATCTAAAGATTATATTAATCTAATTAAAAATTAAAAAAAATATGAATATCTATAAAATAGTTTTCCTTTATACAAATTCTAAAATCTATGCAAATTTTAAAACAAAAAATGAGAAGAATTTTCTAATATACCGACACATACTCGAAAGGGCAGGAGAACAGATGGAAAAAAATGAGAAAGTAGGCGATAGTTCGTACAATCTAGACGATAAACCAAGTGGAATAAAAAAATAAAAATAAAAATTATATAAAAAAGGCGACAGTTCACACACACACACACAGATATATATATATATATATATATATATATATATATATATATTTTCATAGAGAGATGGACATAAGGCTCCACTCGTGAGTGTTCCTATACGTTCACGAGTACGATGGGAAACCAAAAATATTTTGTCTTTCTTAATTTCTTGTCTTCAATCAATGGATGCCTCAATTACATTTACTTTTTAGTTTCCCATTGTATATATGACAATGTTTTCCTGGGATTTATTATTAGAAAAAAAATTAAAATGTAATTTATTGATTATTAGTAAAATTAAAAAAAATAAAAAGAATCTCACAATGAATATAGTTCCATCAAAGAAACCGTATACAAATGATTTTAACAACTACTTATAGATGTAAAAATTAATCTAAAAACTTTGTTAATTATATACTTGTTTTAATCTAATAAAAGATGTGTTAATATTTGTAATTTTTTCATAAATTACAAATATTAGAATGGAGACTTGACTATGATAATAAAAAAAATGAGGTGAGACAGAGATAAAGGTAAAAGATTATTTAAACATTCCCAATAGGATTTGGCTCAATGACTTAGATTAGTCATGTGAAGTTGGTTTAATTAAATAAAAACCCACTTTAATTTGTCCCCTTTCAGAATAAATTACAGGAATTAAAAAAAAATCAGTAGTGGGAGAACACGTTTGCATTATGTTTTATTATCTTAACATGTTTTTTTTTTATAAATGGACATTTCTCAATCTCATCGCTAAATAAATATATATATATATATGTATGTATATCAGCAAAGTAGAAGAATAAAATTAAAAGCGAAATATTATTTTACGAGCCTAAATATATTATAGAGAACAAAATTAATATAAAATAAAAAAAACTATTATACTTACAACAAGTTGTATTTTAAAAAAGAAGAAGCTGTATACATATCACGAAACTTTCACTACAACAAGACAGAAAATTTGTCACAAATTCGTAATGAAAAATTTTGCATTAAAAAAAAATCTATTGCATGCCTTTCCTAATAGATTTTATTTTACCGTAAGCATTTTGCAAATTCATCCCAAAAAGAAGTTTGTAGCACTCTTTTTCATATGAGAAAAGTACAATTAAAATCCGTCGCAAAATCAATGTGATGATTTAAAAAAAAAACCATGAATTTCATTTTTTTTTATTATACTCTCTCTATATATATAATTACATGTAGTGTTTCTAGAATGAAATTTAGTCAAATTTCACTTATTCTTTTCACAGAAATATTTAACGCGCAAAGAAAAAGTGGAAAAAGGTTATCAAAAGTGATAACCTAACGTGATTGACTAAAAGACTTGAAATGCACAATTAACTGAAAAATAAGTGACATGTATAGATTTTTTTTAACGAGATTTTGAACATCCAAATTTACTTTTTAACGGTTTAGATCCTAGATATTTTCCCCCCCTCAATTTAAACAACAACAACAACAACAACAAAGCCTTATCCCATTAAATAGGGTCGGCTATATGGATTATACGATGCCATTGTGCTCTATCAAAAACTGAATCCTTGGTTAAGTTATTGACCAGGAGATCCCGCTCAATGACCTCGTTGAGCGTTTTCTTTGGCCTTCCTCTATTCCTTTTAACCGGGCTCCATACGATTTGATCCACCCTCCTCACTGGCGCATCCCTTGGCCTTATTTGTACGTGTCCAAACCACCTAAGACGGTTCTCTACCATTTTCTCCTCAATACATGCCACTCCAACTCTTCCCCGAATTTGTTCATTACGAATCTTATCTTTTCTTGTATGTCCACACATCCATCTCAACATCCTCATCTCAGCTACCCCAACTTTATGCTCTTGCTGTCCTTTTAAAGCCCAACATTCACTTCCATAAAGCATTGCTGGTCTTATAGCAGTGCGATAAAACTTTCCTTTTAATTTATCTGGTACTTTCCGATCACATATAACCCCAGTAGCATTTCTCCATTTAAACCACCCAGCTTGAATTCTATGATTAATATCCTCCAAAATTTCACCATCCTTCTGTATAATTGATCCCAAATATTTGAACTTATCTATTTGTGGAATAACTTGATCTCCCAATTTGACCTCCAAGTTATTTCTAACTTGCCTCTTATCAAAATTACAATGCATATATTCAGTCTTACTTCTACTCAGATGAAAACCCTTCGACTCTAAAGTACTTCTCCATAACTCAAGTTTAAAATTAATCTCTTCTCTTGACTCTGCCACAAGAACTATATCGTCTGCAAAAAGCATGCACTTAGGGATTTCTTCTTGAATAGGCTTGGTTAGAACATCCACTACTAGATTAAATAAATAAGGACTCAAGGATGATCCCTGATGAAGACCAATCCTTATGGGAAAATCCTTTGTTTCGCCCCTAGACGTTCTTACAGTAGTTGTTACCCCCTCATACATATCTTTTATTGCATTGATATATGTCATGCGCACACCTTTCTTTTCCAAAGCTTTCCAAAGCACCTCCCTTGGTACTCGATCATACTCTTTTTCTAAGTCAATGAAAACCATATGCAAGTCTCTTCTTTTGGTCCGGTACCTTTCCATTAACCCCCTTAATAAATAAATCGCCTCTATTGTATACCTACCCGGCATAAAACCACACTGATTCTCAGAAATATTAGTCTCTAATATCAACCTGTGTTCAATTACCTTTTCCCACAATTTCATAGTGTGACTCATAAGCTTTATCCCTCTGTAATTTGCACAATTTTAAATATCCCCTTTATTTTTGTAAATAGGAACTAAAGTACTTTTCCTCCAGTCATCAGGCATTTTCTTAGAACTTAAAATCACATTAAATAGTTTAGCAAGCCACACCACCCCCACTTCGCCTAAACACTTCCAAACTTCAATAGGAATACCGTCGGGTCCAACAGCTTTACTATTTTCCATTTTCTTAAGCGCCTCTTTAACCTCGTCAACACGGATCCTACGGTAAAATGCTAAATTTGGTTCAACTTCTCGTGTTAAATCCCCGAGCTCATAACTCGACCCTCCTCCCTCGTTATTAAATAATTTGTAAAAATAGGCCTCCCACCGTTCTTTAATATCACCATCTGTAACTAAAACCTTACCCTCTTCATCCTTAATACATCGTACTTGATCCAAATCCCTCGATTTTCTTTCCCTATCTCTTGCAATCTTATAAATCTTTCGTTCTCCATACTTTGTCCCTAACTCCTTATAAAATTCCTCAAAAGCTTTAAAACGAGCTGCACCCACCGCCTTCTTAGTTTCCTTCTTAGCTAAACGATACTTTTCCCAAATTTCAGTATTATTACATAAGTGTATAGCTTTGAAACAATCTCTCTTGTTCTTAACTTTCTCTTGTACGTCCTCATTCCACCACCAAGTCTCCTTATCTCGTCGACCAAAACCTTTAGATTCTCCCAAAATTACTTTAGCAACCATTTGGACCCTCTCAGCCATTTCCTTCCACATGATATTAGCATTTTCCTGCGCCTCCCAAACCCTTTCATTTAACATAGTTTTTTTAAAAGTTTCTCTCTTCTCCCCCTTTAACTGCCACCACTTGACTCTTGTGTTTAAAACATGTTGGCGTTTTTCCTTCCTACACTTAATACGCACGTCAAGGACCATTAACCTATGCTGGGTTATCACCCCGTCCCCTGAAATCACTTTACAATTTCTACAAAGTCTTCTGTCATGACTCCTTACCAAAAAGAAATCAATCTGTGACCTGTGGACCCCACTCTTGTATGTGACCAAGTGCTCCTCCCGCTTCTTAAAGCACGTGTTGACAATCTTAAGATTGTAAGCTAAGGAAAACTCAAGAATAGATTGTCCTTCATTATTAATCTCTCCAAAACCAAAACCACCATGAGCCCCTGCATATTGCCCTGCCTCCTTACCAATATGACCATTAAGGTCTCCACCAATAAAAATCTTCTCAGTAAGTGGTATGCTCTGAATCAACCCCTCCAAATCTTCCCAAAATTTTTCCTTAAGGTGTGCTTCTGTTCCCACTTGAGGTGCATAAGCACTAATAACGTTGATTGTATCCCTTCCAATAATTATTCTTAAAGATATAATTCTGTCATCAATCCTTTTCACATCCACCACATTCGTCTTCCACTCTTTATCCACAATGATACCAACACCATTTCTCGTACCTGTTTTACCTGTGTACCAAAATTTGAACTCATTGATTTTCCGAGATTTTTCTCCAACCCATTTAGTTTCCTGAAGGCACAAGATGTTAATCTTTCGCTTTACCATTTGGCCCACCACCTCCCACGCTTTTCCAGTCATAGTCCCAATATTCCAAGTGCCAAATCTAATCTTTCTCTCCTGAACTAGCTTCTTTAGTCGCCTCCGTCTGTAAGAGAGCGGTAGCCCTTGCTCATTTAACACTACATCCGGGCGACGATGCAGCGACCCTTGCTCACTTTTCACTGTACTCGAGCCATACAGCGAGTTACTTACGGGCAACGACCTAGTATTAGCGCAATATCTTCGTATGTCCATGTTCATAAGATTCGACAAATTTTTACGTTGGCTGTCGGGGCCTAACACAACCCTCCTCCTTTACCCGGGCTTGGGACCGACTACATGCATAGGCGGAGTTCCTCAATTTAAACAAATTATTATAAAATATTAAATAGTTAAAAATTTATTTATATTGTATTATTATTAAATTAACAAGTATACAAATTATAAAATTAAAAAATATAATAACGTCCAAACTCCAAACTTTAATCTTTTTTTTTTTTGGTTGCCCACCCGGTTTACCGGAGCTTTACCCCGACTACATCCGGAACTTTAATCAAACTTTAATCATTTGAAGTCAGAATCGCCTGCTCATGCTTTTTTTGGTAGAAGAAAATTTACAATAAGTTGGCCCCAATGACTCACTCATTAAGATCAGGCTACGTACCTATAAGCACAACAAACGTTTCCATATACCCATCACAAAAAACGTTTACATTGACAAAAAAATTTAAATTCACACCTTGATAAATTTTAATTTAACTCCTTATGTAACTGATATTCCTTAAACAAAAAAATAGATTCTGATTTTAGAATTTAGTGCGAAATCAAATATAGGAGTTTATTTAGTCTCCAATTTGTTGTCTAAATCAAGCGACATCGACCATTACTTTTAAGGGATATTGGCACTTGTAGCTTTCTAATTAAAGAGCTTCATAATACACTCACGTCACTTAATTTCAACCAAGCGTCCCCACATTAATGATCTTATTGGTAGAATTTAGGATTTGTTACACAAAAACATATGAAAACAGATAACAGAGGAAGAAAAAGAAAGCTGGAAAGTGATAACTGTATAAAAACTAAAAGATCCTCATTGGCTAATAGTGGCAAATCATTTATCTTCAAACCAATCAATTTCAGGATTTTTTTTTCAGAGGAGTTTCAAACCCACAAGTAGTTCATCGTTTGATTGCCCCTTCTATTATATAAGAGGCCAAAATCCATAGATATACATACATGCGAATGAAAGTTGCTTCTGTTGGTAGTCATACAATTCACAACCCACAAAAAAACATAAACTCAAATTCCAATATTATTAGTTCATAGTACTTAATACTCCTTAAAAGATAGTTTAGGATGCTGAATATACAAGTAAATAATTCAGAGTAGTAGATGAACCAAAATATTTTAAAATATTAGATGTGTCTTCAAAAATAATTCAGGGTAGTACGTATACCTTAACCCCATTATTAATAGGTAAATTATAAGTATCTCTAGAAATGGTTCATGATTAGCTCATATCTCACGTGACAGTAACATGTCAATATGTCATTGAATTTGAGATGAACATATAATATCGTCTCCTTCAAGCTGTAGTGAAAATAAGAAGCCATGGTAACTGTCAGTCATTGTCTTAGAGGAAATTGATGAATGGCCAGCAAGCATGGTCTCATCTGTTTGCATGGTGGGAAAGATAATGGACTGGAGGAGGGCCCCACAAGCTCCTATCCATAATTGCTCTATTTTTTCTGGCCTGACATTCATACTTGCTAAGTTGCTATTGTGATTGGAATCTTGCTTGTGGACCAAATTGAGGTTTGGAGAGTATAAAATAATGGGGAATCTTGAGGAGAGATAAATTATATTATTGAAATCTTACTTGGCTGTAGGCCAAAATCCACTTCCAAGTGGGTAGTGGGAAAAAGCTGGAATCTACCAAAAAAGAACCCCAGAGAGAGAGAGAGAGATCGTCCAGCTACCCACTAGGTTGCAGTATTTCAAAGTTTTCAGGAGGGTCCATTACTCCATTATCCTCTTTCCTCGTAACTCCCCTTTTCTTTTTCTGCACTGAGTTCCCACACTGAAACAAAAGAAACCATAATGAATTCTTCATATGTCATGGCTTTAATGTAAAAGGTACTATCATTGAACTTAAACAAGATTTAATAACACATTCCTCAGAATTACCATAGCATCATTTGAGGCGTGATGATCTGCCTAACTGAAAGGAAAACAACTATTTGTTTCAGAGATGAAGAATTGTCAAGATATGTATTTAAATGGGGCAGCGACAGGTATACCGTACCTTGAAATTTCTTCTAGTTTTATTAGTTTTCTCCAGAACAGATACGGTAACTTGGCTATAACAAAATCTTCATATGTCAATTGTAAAAAACCTACTAGAAGATAATAACAGCAGCAGCCCATATAAAGGTGAAGCAGAATACATTCAATACACATCAATTCAACGACACAGGACGGCAAAATATAAGCCAATATCAAATGGTTTGCAGTAATAATAATAATAATGAAGTAGGAGAACCAATAAGAGAGGTGAAAGTGACAGGATTATGAGATTAGAGTTCCTTGCCTTTCTGATGAAGCATAGTTACATGCATCATTTAGGTCATAGACAAGGTTGTTGTCAATGCAACGTCAAGCTCCAATAATTAGTTCTCTGGATTCCTTTCTTTCCCTGATGAGAGTCTTGTAAAGCCAATTCACAACTCTGCTGGGTCCTTGTACTGACAATGCCTTCTCAACGGATATTATAGAAACTCACATGGACCAAGGAATTCACGTCTATTACTTAGTTGCGTGTAGGTCATTTCATCTTGGCGTGTTTTTCAGTGTCTGTTGAGCCTGTCCCCATGCTAAGGGAAAATGGAAATAATTGATGTCCCTGCACAGTATCTAGATTTCAACTACATAGTAAAATACAAAATCCAGTAAAAGAATCCTATTTAATTTACAAACAGTACATGACAAAGCAGACTAGAGATATCTAGTTAAGGACTACCAGCAAAATTCTTTAGGTATCCTAAAACTTAAGCCATCTCTTCTCTTTTTCTTTGCTAACAACTGCCTTTGAGGCGGAGACATGGGCTGCTTCAGCCTCTGCTAAAGCCTTGAAGGTTCGATTTCTCATGGCAGCCTCATAAACTGCCTTCTCTTTCTTGTTTCTATTCACCATTTCTTCAAGCTTCTCAACCCGAATCCTCAAATCCTTTACTTTGCGGCTTATTCACTGATCCACCATTTATAGCTTCACCATGCATTCTTTTCAAGTTATTAAAAGAAAAATTTACATGGACATGCTATCTCGCAGAAAAAATGACAATACAATAACCAAAGTGAATTCTTAATAATGCTAACTTATGTGCTGATTTTCTTTGTAGTACTCAAGAAAAAGATGAAACTAGGTTCTCAAACTTCTAGTTGTTCGCCAAAACTAGACCCAAACATGAGACGCTAGGATAACAATCTCCAACAAGCCTTGGCACTTACAAGTTCAAATGCCAATAGAATATAGGGACCGGGGAAAATATCTGTGTGTGTGACGAAGTTATTTTATTTCTTCAATAACTGCAGCATACCATGTGATAGAGGACAGTTAGTACCAAACTGACATCGTTGTTGCACAGTTGCAGAAAAAACTTGCACATCTGCACTTGGGTGGCGTAGCATTAGTACTGACATGAGTAACACCACCTCATTTTACAGAATAATCTAAAGAATAGCTAGATGTTTCAAAGGTATGACGAAGATCTCCAAACAAGCAATACAAGGCACATATCGCTACAGACATAAATTAATACAGCTACCTTACTTTCCATCATATAAAGTAGTTAATGGAGTTCAAAATCACTGTTATTGAGAATATATTTACCTAATATAAGGTGATGCGCATCTGCGTGAGGAATGGAAGAGTATGCAAAATTATAGGTCTTGAACAATTTAATGTTGCAAGACTATCTATTATTGCATTATAGTGGAAGGATACGAATATCGAACATCCCCAGCAATCTTTTGTTAACTGTTGGGAGATAGTCTCCCAATGGGACTACAAACTACTGGGCATTAACACATTTCTCTAGTAACAATTAATTAGGTCAAATTGGTCACAAATAACAATTACAATAAAATACTTTCTTCCTGCATGACCTCATGTACTGATCAAAACAGGTCCAACAAAGGCACTGCTATGGATTAAACAAAGGACAACATTCATAAATAGTAATCCATCTCAATTTTCCAACTTTCTTAAATAGGCATGAATCTCAATTTTCTCATATTCATAAATAGGCACCAATCTCAATTTCCCCACATCTATAAATAGGGCATTGAAATCAAGCATCAATTTTCCCACATTAATAAGTAGGCATCAATCTATATTTTCCCACGTTCAAAAATAGGCGCCAGTCTCAAACCGGCATCAAAATCAAGAATCAAATAATATTTATGCACTTTAAGATTAGGGTAAAGGGAATAGCTTATGCATATATCACAATGTTCCCATACATACCTCATGTAACCTTACTATATTGGGATGCCCAGCAATTTTCATAATGGATATTTCTCTTTTAATCTGTTATAGCATTCAAGTTTTAATAGTTAATATGAAGAGCAGACTCAAATTCAACAGACCCGCATGAACGTTCTACGTTACATGTGTTGGCAGCAAGCCTTTGATTGCAGATACCTCCTGAGATCCGTTAAAGCAACATTACCATAGGGAAATAATTTTTCTGAGCTGACTGGAGGGATTTATGCTAATTGTTGTAGAACAGTCATATATAAAAGCACCTTTAGCTGAGGCAACAAAATCAATGTACTTAGTCATATGCCAGAAAGGGAGACTAGAATCACAGGAATAAATGTGTATGTGTCAGGGGAGGCTTCCAAAATCAAAGGAATGATGAATTTTCACAGGTTCACTTAAATCTACAAAAATGTCTGAGTACACAGACCATGATAAATGTAAACTTAGAAAGTTCATTTCTCCGGGATTAAGTTCATTAGCGTATTCATCTCAAAAGCGAATGATCATTATATATTGGAACAAAACAATAGAAGAGAATTTATTATGAAGATTTCGAATACCTGAATAGGAAGAGCATCCATATCAGCTCTTAAAGCAACAAAGGGAAGTCGCCCGGTGCCTATATAGCCAATAACACCAGTGACTGCAACTGGGTATTTATATGATACGCCCAACGTATCAAGTTCTCGTCCGATCAGTTCACAGATCTCAAATTCCTCACGACCCAATTCAGGATTCTCGTGAATCTTCCTTCTGATTCCGACCATCCAATCAAAAACCTCACGCTTCTTGGCAAAATGGAGATGAGTGTCGAAGTAAAGAGATGGTAGATGATGATCATACCCACCCGCCAGAAAAAACCCAAGCAAATGATCGCTTTGCGCGTGAAGAGTTGAAGGAAAGGAGTTACAGCCTCGCGCGAAAAGCCACGAGGGAAGAGAACTGTGTTTTAGCCGTTTGATAAGAGAAGCCACTGCTACATTTGTCCCGCGCCAGCGAAGGTCGGCGCTTTGAATTGACGCTAAAAGAGGGGCCGCGGTCGCTAAGATGCTAATCGGGCGGTTCTTCATTTTTTTTTAATTGGCCAAAAGGCGGTTCCAGGCTAAAATCACAAATTGTAATTTGTTTAAATAAAATATAATTATAATTTGAAAAAAGAATGGTGAGGATTTTTCCCTTTCGCAATTAAACCCGTCGTTTTAAAAAGATGTTTAAATAAAATATGAAAAATCAAACTTTTAATTAATTATATTTTTATAATCATTATATTATCTCTTAAGAAGTATCATATTTATTTATGTAAAAACTTTACCACTCATGATATATTTTGTAAATACATATATATAATTGTACGTTAGTGTTACAGATAGGATTAATTAAATCTAAATGAAAAATACTGTTTTAATGCAAACTAAATTAAATTCCTTTTCGTTAAAAAATATTACTTGATTCAAAATCTTAAAACAAAACCAGTTTTACATATCATAAAAAATGTTTTATAACATCACAGTATATCATCTTTCAATAAAATAGATATTATTATTAAAAAAACAAAAGTGATTATAAATTAACAATTAGACCATAAATAAAATATTCTATTTATACTAAAGAATATCTTATATGGCTTTTTGTTTGAAAAATATCATCTGGCTCTTATGGATCATCACGCATTTCTCCCGGCGTCCTAAAACTCAAGCCACCTCTCCTCCTTTCTTCCTTTCCTTTTTCTTTGGAATTTTTGGTACGAGAGAAACCAAAAGCCTAATAGAAATAAAAGACAAGGGTATACAATCTCATCATCTCTTTGTGAAGCAGGGCCCTCCTGTGTCGAGGAGCCATGTCAAATATATCAGATATAGCCGTCGTTCTCGCCCTTGCTTTGCTAACGCATCAACCATACGATTGCATTCTCTTAGTCTGAACAGTATTGTAACCTTCCAACTAAGCGCTATAAGATTCTCTTGATCTCTAGTAGTCTGGTAGAACATGCTGCTTTAATACCTGCAGTATCTTTTTCTTTTTGATATAAGAGAGGGTTAAAAAACACAAAAGAAAAATAAATTAAACTACAGGGAAATTGAATCCCATGCACTCACTAGTTACTAAAGTCTTCAAATGATCAGGATAGGAATCAAGAATGGAAAATCGTGATGATAATTCTTCCTTTGCAAGAACGTCTACTCTCTGGGAATAAATTGGATTTTTAAATCCCATGAATAACCCATTAAATTCTGTATCTGAACAAAGAAAAGGCTGCAAAATTTGCTAGTCCTTGTATATTGTCAACATGTCCACTAGATTCTTAGTATCTAATTCGAGAATAACTTCAAAATTAAGATCCCATGCCCTTTTTAGGCCTTTAAAAATGGCCCATTCCTCTACCTCAAAAGCACTACAACCTCCAAGAGTATATATAAATCCAACAACCTAATTACATAAATGATCCCTAAGAACATCCCCCACCCTGCCTTATTCTGAGAAGATGTCACAGCACCATCAACATTCATCTTTACCCAATCCATAGGTGGAGGACGCCACACTGAGGTTGAGTGAGAGGGTAAAAGATCAATAAAAGTAAAATCTTGTCTGTATAAAGCTATTCCAGTTTTGCAATATAATTACAGCAGGTTCCATAGGCTTCACAAACTCCTCGTCAAAGGTTGCTTGGTTCCTCCAGCTGCCTAGTTTCCATGTAGATACACCACAAATTAATTTCCAATTATCATCACTACATCTGCCCATATTTCTTTTGAGATTCAAGGCGAACGAACCAATCACTCATGGACGTTAAGAAGAAGTGAGGATGATACCTGGGTTGGATTAGGTGGTTCCATAGCCTCCTAGCATAAACACAATCTCTAAGAATATGCATGACATCTAGCATTATTACACCATTGACACACAACAGAGATTGATGACTATTTGCTTCTCCAAGCATCTGTAAGAAAACGATTGTTGTAAACAATCCACATAAAGACTCTTAAGTGTTCCGCACCCCTCCACTCCCATATATCTTTATAAACTGCACTATAAGTGTTTGCCGATTGTGTCTGTATAAGAAAACATTTACAGGGAAAAAAACAAACAAACCATCATTGGTAGCATTCCAGCCAACAAATCATTTCCAGCATCCATCATAGTTGGCACCATAGTAATACGCTTTTGGAAAACATTACTTGGAATAATATTAGCCAATCTTTCATAGTCCCAAGTTCCATAGGAGACCCAATCTGCAACTTTACTGTTATTCTCCTCCATGGTAAGAGACCTACAACATAATTCTTTAATAGTTTTATGAGGAAATAACCAATGATCATTAAAGAAACTTACAAATTGACCATTCTGAATATGCCTTCTCATGCCCAACTCTACAATTTCCTGTTGATTAGAAATGAACTTCCATATAGCAGAGTCTCCATTATGCGATTCTAAAAGATTGTTATCATTCCTCAACATGTATTTGTGAAGTAAAACTTCTGCCGCTTTGGAACCACTGATAATTTTCCAAGTAATCTCTCGCAAGCCCATGTCCCATGCAAGATTTAGGCCCTTTAGCATAGTCCATTCCTCAGCCTCACAAAAGCACAGCAAATGACTATATAGTGATGAAAACCAACAATCCAGTTCCCACTACTATCACGCACAACTCCCCCACAGGCTGCACGTTGAGAGGACGCTGATTTTGCACCATCTACATTCAACTTGAAAACATTAGGAGATAGTTTTTATCGAGCCATAGGCTTGTAATTGACACTTTGCTTCGTCCCTGTAACTTGATCTCCTTTGAATATAAATTGTGGCGAATATTAAGAATAACATTAGCTTGGCTCGTGTGGCTTGTGAAAGTCTATTTTAAAAACAAAATCATTCTTCCTCCATTGCCATAATTTCCATATTACTAAGCCCCAAGTAAGATTCCAACCCTGACTCAATCCTTCACCAAGGTTTCTTTTCAGATTCATATCTACCAATCTGTAAGAGATGCTGAGAAAAATATCTGATGAGAAGAAGGCTTTATAAGCAGCAACCATAACCTCTTTGCATAGGGACAGTCATGCAAAATGTGAAGGGAATCTTCAACATCCTTGGCACCAGTCACATAACGAAGAGCACTGAGAGAGAGCACTTACTCCTCCACAAATTAGTAGCTAATAGTGATTGAATTATTTCATCTTGTTCCACGCCATTAAGTCTAGCGAAGTCCCATGTCCCATTGCTCACCCAATCCGCAACCATAGAAGACTTCTCTGTACTTGTAAGAGGCCTTAAGCCAAGATCTTTTATCCTGCTATTGTTATCCAACCAGCAATCGTCCAAGAACTTCAATAATATCCTTCTGTTGACAGATAAAATGCCATAACTGTGAGCCTCCTGCAGTTGCTGTTAGAAGATTTTCTTCTTGTTTAAACATATACTGCAGCACATCAGCCCATAGAAAAGACCCTTAGTCCCTGTGACAAGTTTAGCATCACATGCTCTAGTTACAGATTGCAACTTCTTAAAGCCAAGACCACCATAATCTTTCGGCCTCATTAATTTCTCCCATCCAACACAGGATGATATCCAATGCCACCTCTTCTCTTTTTCTTTGCTGACAACTGCATTTGAGGCGGAGACATGGGCTGCTTCTGCCTCTCTACTAAAGCTTTCAATTAACTTTCTCATAGCAGCCTCGTAAATTACCTTCTCTTTCTTGTTTCTATTCACCATCTCTTGTTCCTCGTAAATTACAAGTTCAAATGCCCATAGAATATAGGGACCAGTGAAAAATATCTGTCTGTGTGACCAAGTTATTTTATTTGTTCAATAACTGCAGCTTACCATGTGATAGATCATAGACAACAGTTAGTACCAAACTGTTGTTGCAGAAAAAACTTGCACATCTGCATGAGGGTGGTGTAGCATTAGCACTGACATGAGTAAAATCACTTCATTTTATAGAATAACCTAAAGAAAAGCCAAATGTTTCAAAGGTATGACGAATATCTCCAAGTAAGCAATACCAATCACATATCATTACAGACATAAATTAATTCATACAGTGTTCAAGCAGGATGAGCTACCATGTGTTCCATCATATAAAGTAGTTAATGGAGTTCAACATCACTGTTATTGAAGTTAAAAATTTGAGAAAGAACCAACAGTATCATAACACCAAGCCAATAAACATCTATACAGACTGTAACTGTATATAAAATTGCCCAAAAGAGATCCAACATAGGCACTGCTGTGGATGAAAGAGAGGACAACAAGTGTTTAACTGGACTATTGCTATTTCAAATTCCTTATCACATAATTAGCCATCAATCTCAATTTTCCCACATAAACAGGTCTCAAACCAGCATTGATCATTAATCTTTGCAAGTGCGTGTACATCGTAAATTTGCCAAAGTATGTGTGAGGGGGATATAAAGTAGCAAAGACAAGGAGAGTCTAGGCTAAAGAGGAAAATTAGACCCCAACTTTCATTAACTTTAATATAAATGTCAATGAGTCTTGCAAAAATGCATTAGATTTACAAGCTCAAATACAAAAGCAAGTACATCTATTTACATAAAAAAAAGAGTCATTTCACAAATAAGCCACCCATGCAATTTTGAAGGATCATAAGGCATGCAAGAAAAATTAAGACAATTTTATATGCCAAGTTTAAGCCTACGAATTAATCTCAATTTTCCCACATCCATAAATAGGCACCAATCTAGATTTTCCCACATCCGTATATAGACATCAATCTCGATTTTTCCACATCCGTAAATAGACATCAATATCAATTTTCCCACATTTGTAAATAGGTATAAATCTCAATTTTACCATATTCTTAAACAAGCACCAATCTCAATTTTCTCACATTTGTAAATAGGTACTAATCTCGATTTTCTCATATCCGTAAATAGATATTAATCTATACCCTCCCACATTTGTAAATAGACACCAATCTCAATTTTCTCACATTCTTAAATAGGTATCAATCTATATTTTCCTACATTTAGAACTAGGCATAAATCTCAATTTTACCATGCTCTTAAATGGGCACTAATCACAATTTTTTCACATTTGTAAATAGGCATAAATCTCAATTTTACCATATTCTTAAATAGACACCCATCTCAATTTTTTCACATTTGTACATAGGCATCAATTTTAATTTTCTCACATTTGTAACTAGGCAGCAATCTATAATTTTCCACAGTTATAAATAGGCACCAATCTCGATTTTCTCATATTCGTAAATAGGTATCAATCTATTGTTAGAATAAAAATATCTTATACATGTTGTTTTTAGAGAGAAAAGTGATGTGAAAAATACTCCCTTGTAATTCATTGATATGTTGAATAGGTATTTATAGATACAATGGGTAATCCTAGATATTAATGATATATCCTAGACATTAATACTACAATATCATATCAATATCATATCGTATCCTCTATACTAATTACAGAATATTACATATCGTATAATATCCCTACAATATCTCTACACTCCCCCTCAAGTTGGAGTATAGATGTCAATCATACCCAACTTGTTACAAAGGTATTCAATCCGAACCCCATTAAGAGCTTTGGTGAGGAGATCGCCTAGTTGATCACTGGATCGGACGTGTCCTGTAGAGATGAAATTTTCCTTGAGCTTGTCTCGAATAAAATGACAGTCGATCTCAATATGTTTCGTTCGTTCATGGAATACTGAATTAGAAGCTATGTGTAGAGCCGCTTTATTATCACACCAAACCTTTGCTGGTAATGAGGTTTGAAGGCCAACCTCCGTTATCAACTGATATATCCAGACTATCTCGCATACAGACTGTGCCATGGCTCTATATTCCGCTTCTGCACTGGACCGTGACACTACATTTTGTTTCTTGCTTCTCCAAGATACCAAGTTTCCTCCGACAAAGACACAGTAACCAGTAGTGGATCGTCTTGTGGCCTTTGATCCACCATGATCAGCATCACAAAAACACTCAATATCTATATGTCCGTGACTCTTGTACAATATCCCACGACCTGGAGATCCCTTCAAATAATGCAACACGTGTTCTAAGGCTTCCCATTGTCGAACAGTTGGAGAGACCATAAACTGGCTAAGAACACTTACTGGATAAGTGATATCAGGGCGGGTAACTGTAAGATAATTCAATTTTCCAATCAATCTCCTGTACCTCTCTGGGTTTTCAAACGGCTTGCTCTTAGCAGCTTCAATGGGATTCTCATATGGTATACTACCATCAGCATCAAGCAGCGGATTATAAACCATAGGGAAGCTAGTTGGGGCAGCTCCAAGTTTACCAGTTTCTTTTAGCATATCAAGAACATATTTTCTTTGAGTCAATAAGATGCCCTTCCTGCTTCTCATAACTTCAATTCCCAAGAAATATTTTAGTGAACCCAAATCCTTTGTCTGAAAATGGGAGTTAAGGAATGACTTGAGTGATGAGATCCCTGAGGTATCACTCCCTGTAATCACAATGTCATCGACATACACAACTAGTAGAATCATGCCAGCATTTGTTCGCTGATAGAACACCGAATGATCACACTTACTCTGACACAAGCCAAAGTCCTTCACAACAGTACTAAATCTGTCAAACCATGCCCGAGGGCTTTGCTTTAAGCCGTATAAAGATCTCTTAAGCCGACATACTTTACCATGCTCCCCCTGAGCAACAAAACCGAGCGGTTGCTCCATATACACTTCTTCTAGAAGATCACCATGTAAAAAGGCATTTTTGATGTCCAGCTGAGAGAGATCCCAACCATAAGTAGCGGCCAGAGAAATGAAGAGACGAACCGAGGAGAGCTTGGCTACAGGAGAAAAAGTCTCAGAGTAGTCAACACCATACTTCTGAGCATAACCTTTAGCAACAAGACGAGCTTTAAGGCGTTCAAGGGAGCCATCAGCCTTAGTTTTAGGGGTCAATACCCATTTACACCCAATGGCTTTCTTTCCCGCCGGTAAATCAACTAAGGACCACGTACCAGCACGATCAAGGGCCGCCATCTCTTCTTCCATGGCAGTACGCCAACCCGGGTGGGACAAGGCCTCAGATAGGGAATGAGGTACAGAAATAGTGTCTAAAGACGTAACAAAGGCACGAGAAGCAGAGGAGAGGTGGTTATATGAAACAAAGGACGAAATATGATATGTGCAAGTGCGTTTACCTTTACGGAGGGCAATAGGCAGATCGAGGGAGGGATCTGGATCAGGAACAGGAGGTATCTCAGAAGGACGAACCGGGTCAGACTCAGGATGAGTAATACTTTCTGCAGGATCTGATGAGGAAGTAGACAATGGTAGGGCAGAATCTGGCGTAAGAGCAGTGGTAGTTTCCTTCAAACGTCTGGTGTAGACCCGAGACAAAAGTGGTTGACCAGGTGCCAGTACGGGAGCTGGGGCCGGTGATGATGAAGGAAGGACAGAGTATACCAGAAGAGTATCCTCCTCTGCAGGTGGAGGAGGAGAAGCTGAATTGGTAGAGGCAAAATAAGCAAGAGATTCCTGAAAAGTAACATCAGCAGAAACCAGATACCGATTAAAAGACGGAGAGAAACACCTATAACCTTTCTGCACACGGGAATAGCCAAGGAAGACACACTTGAGGGACTTGGGATCTAATTTCGAGATACTCAGACGCACATCTCGAACAAAACACACACATCCAAAAATCTTAGGGTCAATAGGAAACAAAGGTTTAGAAGGAAAGAGAGTAGTGTGGGGAATATGACCATCAAGAACAGAGGATGGCATACGATTAATGAGAAAACAAGCAGTGGAGACCGCGTCAGCCCAAATAGGTTTTGGAACCTGCATTTGAAACATGAGGGCTCGGGCTACTTCTAATAAGTGGCGATTTTTTCTTTCAACACCACCATTCTGAGCCGGTGTATCCGCACAGGAAGATTGATGTAGAATACCATTTTGAAGCATAAAAGAGCAAAAAGATGCAGAAAAGTATTCTTTAGCATTATCACTGCGTAAAGTATGAATAGAAGTATTGAATTGATTTTTAATTTCAGCAGTAAAGGCGCAAAAGTGAGAGAACAATTCAGAACGATTTTTCATTAGATATAACCAAGTAGTACGGGAATAATCATCAACAAATGTAACAAAGTACTTGAAACCAGCTTTGGACTCAACTGGACACGGACCCCAAACATCAGAGTGCACTAACTCAAAAGGAGACGAAGCACGTTTATTGACTCGAGAAACTAAAGGAAGGCGATGATGTTTAGCAAACTGACATGACTCACAATCTAAAGACGACAAATGCTGAAACTGAGGATAAACCTTTTTCAAAGATGATAAAGATAAATGACCCAAACGACAATGTACTTCAAAAGGAGTAACACCACCAACACAAGCCACCGCACGAGACCCCTGATCAGCAAGGAAGTAATGACCGCCAGATTCATAACCTCTACCAATAATCTTCTTCGTCAAAAGATCCTGTATCAAGCAAGGATCAGGGAATAGTGAGATGCAACAGTTTAATTGACGAGTAAGTTTACTAGGAGACAAAAGATTAAAAGCAAGTTTAGGGACATTGAGTACAGAGTCCAAATGAATAAGGGAGGTAGGTTTAACAGTGCCAGAACCAAGAACACGAGATTGGGAACCGTCCGCAATAGTGATGTTAGAAGGGTTGGCATAAGAATTGTAAGTGGAGAAGAGATAGCGGTTACCTGTCATGTGGTCAGTAGCACCAGAGTCTATGATCCATTTGGAGGAAGAAGAGACAAGGGCAGTAGCCTCATTACCTGTTGCAATAGCAGCACTAGCAGGAGGATTGCTAGATTTTAATTGAGCATGTTCAGTAGCAGAAATGGTAACCGTGTCATTGGATGTTGTGGCCACGTGTGCAGAATTTTGTCGATTCTGTTTATTCTGAAGTTTACGGCACGTACGTTTCGTATGACCTGGCTCCTTACAGTAGTAACAGATCACGCCTTTCGACTCCTGAGTAGAACCTCCTGGTGTGGAACCACGATAAGTAGGTGGCCCCCGAGCATTATTCTGACCACTACTGATTAATGCGCTGGTAGGCACAAGAGGAGCCGAAGAAGATATCTGTTCAATTCTCAACACACGAGAGAAGGCCTCTTCGAGGGAAGGAAGATGAGCCCCAGATAAAATTTGAGATCTAGCAGCCGCATATCGAGGCGGAAGTGCAGTAAGAAAGCTCATGGTCGCCATCTGCTCTCGGTGAGACACATTAACCTTCCGCTCATCAGAAATAGGCATAAGGGAATTGAGTTCCTCATACATTCCTTTGAAATCCATAAAGAAGGCTGTAAGAGGACGATCATCCGGCATCTCAGCGCGATGGAAAGATCTGCAAACCTCATATATTCGAGAAATATTATTTTTGCCTGAGTATAAGAATGCCAAGTAATCCATTAGTTCCTTAACAAATTCACAGTGAGTAATAGAGGGCATGATCTCACTGTCAATAGAATTACGAATTTGTAAGAGAAGCCGTGCATCATCCCTTAACCATAACTTGCGAGAGGGATCGTTCTCTTCTGGAGGATCATCGGTCAAGTGATCTTCTTTCTCAATACTTCAAAAATAAATACGAATAGATTTACTCCAATCTAGATAATTTCTCCAAGTCAATTTGCATTCAGTAATCTTAGTGACTACTGGAACCATCTCAGAAACTGTTGTAGACTTAGTTGAAGCCATCAAAACAGGTTAGTACTAAAAGAGCGAAAGTAACCGAACAGCGATTAACCAATTACCGTAGCTTCACCAGGAGCCTTGTAAGAACAACGATTCGAACCAGTAAAGGAAGACCACTCCAGGGGTCAAATAAAATCACCACAGTGAACAAACTGTTCTAAAATCAGAAAGGGCAAATCTGCAGACAGAAAATACAGATCAGAGACGAAAGACCCAGTATGCGACAGTCAAAACCAGGGCACGAAACTCCAGGGTTATGCTAAGGAAGGTGAGTCGAGCCCAACGGAAAGCAGCGCCGTCGGAAAAGGTCACCGGAGACGGCCTCACGCGCCGGCGCGTGAATTTGACGGCGAGAAGAGTGGCGGCGCGTGACGCTCACGCGCTGCTCAGACGGCGACGAGATTTCAGGGAGACACCGATCGGGACCTTGCGACCTTCCCTGCCTGGCGCGTGTCCCGAGTTGCCGTCTGGAAATGGGACTTCACGGACGTCCACAACCTGCCGGAAATACAGACACCAAACAGAAGCAAACCGCCGGAAAACAGAACCAGAAACTGTGACCAGATGGCAACCCAGGCTTATTGCTCTGATACCAGTTGTTTTTAGAGAGAAAAGTGATGTGAAAAATACTCCCTTGTAATTCATTGATATGTTGAATAGGTATTTATAGATACAATGGGTAATCCTAGATATTAATGATATATCCTAGACATTAATACTACAATATCATATCAATATCATATCGTATCCTCTATACTAATTACAGAATATTACATATCGTATAATATCCCTACAATATCTCTACAATACATAATCTAATTTATCCAAATTATAACATATATAAGTATAAAACCTATATGAGATACAACATAATACTTATAAATACTTCTTGCTATTAGCTTAGATGATCTGAGGAGAACTAGAACTCTAATTCAAATACCTTTCAATCAGAGAATACTGTTAAATAAAAGAACAGGTTATTCTAGCTGATGATTAGGCACAGTAATAGCAATTTGTATACTGCCATCACCAATGGGGAACCTTCAAGTAGTGAGTTGAGAAAATTGTATCGCTCTGAAACTCAAAAAACTATCGCACGACTAATTGTGTTTGTTATTAATTTTTACCATAAAAAAATTAACATTAATAAATTGAATCAATAACTTACCTTAGATTGGGCCCAAACGACTACGAGTCATACTCAAAAATATTTATCAATTATCCTAATTCATATCTAAATATTTACAATAATAATAATAAATATCTCACATTCTCCCACTTGACCCATATACTCAATGTCATTGTCCTGTCTAGGTAAATTGATGTCATACTACAAGAATTATAGCGATAAGTTCCTTTTTATCGAGTATTACCTTTCAATTATGTCCAGATTGTATGTTCTTCTATATGTGAGCATATAATATATGGTACTTTGTAGATACCTAAACACTTTCTTTGCAGCTGTCCAATGTGCTTTCCTAGGATTATTTTGGTATCTTCCCAACATACCCACACCAAAAGCGATGTTAAGTCTTATACAAACATGTGCATATATCAAACTTCCCACCGCTAAGGCATATGTGACATTTTCCATCTGTTTTTTTTAGACTCAGTTTCAGGACATTGACTTAGACTGAATTTATTTCCCTTTTCAATAGGAGCCACATTAGATGAATAGTTTTGTATTATGAATCGTTCACTCTTGACAATGTAAGCCTCTTGAGACAAGCCTACAAGACGTTAGGTTATATCTTTATATATCTTTATGCCAATGACATTAGATGTCTCACCCATGTCTTCCATATCAAAACTCTTGAACAGAAACTTTTTCACCTCACGCAATAGTCCCAAATCATTGGTAGCCAGTAATATGTCATCCACATACAAAATCAAGAATATGATTCTACTCCCACTAGTCTTGTGGTATATATACATTCATCCATGATGTTCTCAACAAAACCAAATGATGTGATCACTTTATGAAACTTTAAGTACCACTATCGTAAAGTTTGTTTCATACCATTTATTGATTTCTTTAGTTTGCATACCAATTGTTCTTTATCTTCTGCAACGAACCTCTCAGGCTATTTCATATAGACTTCTTCCTCCAGTTCACCACTGAGGAATGCAGTCTTCATATCCATTTGATGCAATTCCAGATCAAAATGGGCAACTAATACCATGATGATGCGGAAAGAATGTTTCTTAGATACAGGTGAAAAGGTTTCATTATAATCGATTCCCTCCACTTGAGTGAAGCCCTTAGTAACCAATCTAACCTTGCATCTATCAATGTTGCTTTGTGAATCTCTTTTAGTTTTATAAATCCATTTACAGTCCATGGCTTTAAACCCACTAGGTAACTCTATAAGTTCTCAAATATGGTTATTTAGCATAGAATTCATTTCATTAATCACATCATCATGCCACAACTTAGAGTTCGCACTCTTCATAACCTGAATGAACGTTAAAGGATCATGCTCAACACTTACATCTGTTATGTAATTGTAAAAAGAAAATGAAAATAGAGAAGAATAGAATGAGAATAGAAGAGAAATTATAATTATACTGAATACTTAAGGGTTCACATCATAATCAAAGCATATCCCAATAAGACTGATGATCATCCTTATTTATAAATAATGGGTAATCCTAATCCTAATTAAATATCCAATACTAATATATCATAATATTTAATCATGATATATATTATAATATCTAATCATAATATATCATAATATATATTATGATATATAATCCTAATATCACATAATACATAATACTAATTCTAATAAAATAATAAAACTACTTAAATTGTTTATATATATTTTACATATCAATACTCCCTCCCCAAAAGACCCTTGTCTCCAAGGGTCAAGTACCAAGAATGATACTAAATTAAAGCCAAGAAGTATTTTAATCAATTCTACTTTGAATCAAATCTGGACTAGGAGATTTGAGATCGCCAACATTATCGGTGTCAAACTTGAAGACATGTTGCAAAGTGCACTCCTAAACCCCTCACAACAATTAAGACTTGATGATCCATCAACTCTAAACTTTAGTTTCATCACTTTCTTTTTACAAGTTATATGTGAAGGTTCCTGTAAACCATTAATTGTGCTCTGAAAATTGATCTCCTTTGGACATGCTAAACTTCTTGCATCTTGAAAAATGATAGACTAAATTTTCAACTCTTCTTGAACTGTTATTTGTACCGCATTAAAATTTTGAGTCTGGCTAGAATTCTTGAGACTTTCTTGCATATCTTTTTGCTCATCAATGGGTGCCGAAAGAGAAGACTCATCTTCTTGAGCTCCCGGGCACTCTTCTTAATCACCAGAAATGTCTTTTCCTTTTGTAATATTTTTCGTGACTGCCACATCTTTTTTTACCGGCTGAGTTTTCTACAAACGGACGCTCATCCTGTCAAGATTCCTTACCATATTCTGAAAACGCTGCTCTATATCCATGCTCATCCTATCAAGATTACTCGCCATATTTTGAAGACACCATTCTATATCCATGCTCATTTTGTTATTGATTCTTGTGAGTAGCCGAGGAACTACCGCTCTGATACCACTGTTATGTAATTGTAGAAAGAAAAGAAAAATCGAGAATAATAGAAGGAGAATAAAAGAGAAACTGAAATTATACTGAATACTCAAAAGTTCACATCATAATCAAAACATATCCCAATAAGATTGATGATCACCCTTATTTTTAAATGATGGGTAATCCTAATCCTAATTAAATATCTAATACTAATATATCATAATATCTAATCATGATATATATTATAATATCTAATCCTAATATCACATAATACATAATACTAATTCTAATAAAATAATAAAATTACTTAAATTGTATATATATTTTTTACATATCAATATCACAGTCAACTTTAGCAGAATACACTACATAGTCATTAGGTAATGACGGTCTTCTTTCTCTAGTTGACCTCCTTAATTCAACCTTTTTTATTGATCCAGGTTGCTGAATAAGGACATCCTCTATCATATTTTGTGATAGTTCCACTTATGTGATATGTCAACCATCTTGTATATGTTCATCTTGTCCAGCATTGTCAACTTGAACCACAGGGTCTACATCATATTCAATGTCAATCTCAAAGTGGGTTGATAATTTACTATTGATGTTTGTAGGAAATATTGTAATTAATTAGGAGAGATTGAGATTGATTTGGAAAGATTATAGGAATTAATCAGAAGGGATTATGGGGATTATATTCTGATTGTATTATTTATTTTTTCCTTGATTTGCTCCCCGTGTATCATGCTCCCTGATTGCATACTCAGGTGTATATATGTACCAAAATGCGTGAAAGGAATTGCAGAATAGAATTACCACACTTTCTTCATCTTGTCAATAGCAAATCTGCCCACATCCATTATGGTATCAGAGGAGGCAGTGGGTTCTCACATATCGTCCTCCGCTGAAGTCGACTTCACTGTGTCTAACGGTGGCTTGCATCTAACAACCAAAGTCGCCGGCGTCGAAGGTTCCACAGTTATCATTGTCCCCGAACGCCTCACTGGTGACAATTACCTAGAATGGGCGCAGTCCATGTACCTCGCCCTTGATGGTCGTGATAGGCTGGCACTAATCCAGGATAACCCCCCACCTACTGAAGATGCCAGTGTTCGCCGACGGTGGCAAACCAAGAACTCCTTGGTGGCGTCATGGATTCTCAACGCGATGGTTCCAGCTGTTCGTGCAGCTTCATGTTCATCCCATCAGCTTGAGAAATTTGGCGAGCTGTGAAAGAAGCTTACGGGAAGCGTCCGACGGCTTCTCTGGTCTTCGATTTACGATCTCGCCTATGGAATGTTAAACAAGGCGACCGTCCTTTGAACTTCTATTACTTGGAGAAAACCACACTGTGGCAAAAATTAGACCAGTTGAAGAACCATGTATGGAGGAATGCAGAAGACGCTACTATCCACTGACGGGACTTGGAGGAAGAGAGATTGTTTGAATTCCTAGTCGGATTGCACACAGCCTATGACGACATTCGCGGTCGTCTTCTCAGTCGAATACCCTTACCCTCTGTCTCCGAGGCCTTTGCTCTTCTACGCGACGAGGAATCCAGGCAACAAGTAATGCTCTCTGCTCCCTCAGCTTCTCGGTCAGTGATGACGGAAGCTTCAGCCCTTGCTATTCGTGGTCCCGAGTCCAGGAAGGAGCGTCCAGTCTATGAACATTGCCGAAAAATGGGCCACACCAAGGAGAAGTGTTGGGATCTCCATGGGAAGCCAGCTGATTGGAGGCCCAGACAACGTAGGCCCAAAGGACACATGGCCGATGCAACTCCTGTAGAAGACGTCCTTGGTGTTAGTGGGCCTTCTGTTCCAGCCCATTTCACTGCTATAGGAGCTCCAGCCCATGTCGCTGCTATTGGACCCTCAGCCCAAATATCCGCTGGTGGACTGCTTTCATCAGCCCATGTCTCTACTAGTGGGTTAATCAATTCTGCGCAGGCCCAAGGTTCAGATCCACTTGCAATCATTCTTGACCGCTTGGCAGCCCTTGAAAAACAGTCTAATCAGCAAACAGTTGCCACGGTGGTGCAACAAGGTAATCCCTTTAAAGCCCTTGCTACCATTAAAGGTAAGCATTCAAGACCTTGTTGGATAGTTGATTCAAGTGCCTCTGACCACATGACTAATGATGCTTCACTTTTCTCAAAATATACTCCTACAAAATCTTATCTCACAGTGAAAATTGCTGATGCCTCTGACTCTCTAGTAACTGGTAGTGGTACCATTAATGTTTCTACGATACTGACATTACATAATGTTTTACATGTCCCAAAATTACAATGTAATTTATTGTTTGTAAGTCAGTTGACTAGGAATGAAAGATGACATGCTAAGTTTTTTGCTACACATTGTATTTTTCAGGAACTGCTCACGGGGACGACGATTGGTGTTGCTAAAAAGTTTGATGGGCTCTATTACCTGGATGACTGTAATAATCCAATGTCTCATTTCTGTAATAAAATGTCTCTCCCTAAGACTAGTGAATTGGAGTTATGGCACAAGAGATTAGGACATCCCAACTTTCATTATATGTGTAAGATGTTTCCTTCAATCTGCTCAAATAAAATTCAAAATTTTCTTGTGATTCTTGTGAACTTGCTAAACATCCATCGCACTCATTTCCCAAGTGTCCCATATCGTCCATCCAGGCCCTTCTCCATCATTCATAGTGATTTGTGGGGGCCATCACGAGTCCCCAATCGTACCCAGTCCAAATGGTTCATGACCCTCTTTGATGATCATACCCATATGAGTTGGGTTTTCTTGTTAAAAGAAAAAACCGATGTGTACCAGACTTTTGTAAATTTCTATCATATGGTCCATACCCAGTTTAATACAAAAATCCAGACACTTCACACTGACAACGGCACTGAATACTTTAACCACCCACTAGCTAATTTCCTTAAACTCCACGGTATCACCCATAAAAGTCCTATCTGTATAGTCCCCAACAGAATGGCATCACTGAACGTAAAAACAGGCATCTCTTAGAAACTGCTAGGGCTCTCCTGTTTAGTAGCCATGTACCTAGTTTTTATTGGACCGATGCTATTCTTATGGCCACTTTCTTGATTAACCGGATGCCTTATAAACCCTTGGCCTTCCAAACTCCTCTTCAAGTCCTTTAGAACCATTATAACCTACCTTACCTAGAAAATAACCTTCCTCTCAGAATATTTGGTTGTACTACCTTTGTTCATCTCCACCATACATCTAAACTTGATCCTAAGGCTGTCAAATGCATTTTCCTAGGACCTGCTGGCACCCAAAAGGGGTACAAATGCTTTGATCCTTTAGCCAAGAAACTTTATATCATATGTGATGTCACATTCCATGAGAATACTCCATTTTATCCATCCTCTTCGATTCAGGGGGAGACTTGGAGTTAACCTCAGCAATCTCAACCTGACCTTGAACAACCATTGTGTCTCCACCAAGAACCCATCTATACCCTTGACACTCCAGTACAAGAAGCACCTAATGAACAAATTGCAGGACACACTAGTTCAGGGGGAGACACTAATAAGTGGGGACAATTCTATATTCGCAGAAACACGACAGGTAATGCCTCTCAAGTGGATGAAGCACACCAAGAGTCTAAACCTGATGCAGATCCTAAGCAACCACAAGTACAAAGTGATTCTGATCTTGACCTTCCCATAGCAGTGAGAAAACAACGCAGGTCATGTACCAGGCACCCTATAGAAAGATTTGTCTCTCATCATGCCTTATCATCTGAACATCGTGGTTTTATCTCTCACCTTGATCAGCTCAGAATACCAGAGAATATAAATGAAGCTCTAGCAAAGCCTGAATGGAGAAAAGCAGTAACAGAGGAGACGAAGGCCCTAGAAAGTAACGAAACATGGGAGATAGTTGAACTACCAGAAGGGAAGAAAGCAGTAGGATGTAAATGGGTGTTCACTCCGAAATACCTGGCTAATGGAACTCTTGACAAATACAAAGCAAGACTGGTGGCGAAAGATTTTACGCAAATCTATGGTATGGATTATACTGAGGCATTTGCACCAGTGGCCAAGTTAAACACCATCAGGATTCTACTCTATCTTACTACTAATCTAGATTGGCCTCTACATCAGATGGATGTAAAGAATGCATTCCTGAATGGAGAATTGAAGGAAGAGGTGTACATGAGGATGCCCCTAGGATTCCCTGGAAAGAAAGAAGGCCAAGTGTGCAAGCTGAAGAAGTCATTGTATGGCTTAAAACAGTCTCCTCGGGCATGGTTTGAGAGATTTACCACAGTACTGAAAGGATAAGGTTATACACAAGGACAAAATGATCACACTCTATTCTTCAAACACGAGGAAGGAAAAATTGTGGTGCTAACAGTTTATGTTGATGACATCATTCTCACAGGTGACAATTCAACAGAAATCATTAGAATTAAAAATGCCCTTAATCAAGAGTTCCAAGTTAAGGACCTGGGAAAAATGAAATATTTCTTAGGCATAGAAATGGCTAGATCTGCAAAGGGAATCAGTATCTCGCAGAAGAAATACATCCTGGATCTCCTAAAAGAAACAAGTATGCTGGGTTGCAAACCCAGTGATACTCCTATTCGTGTTGACAAGATTAGTGATGATGAGGATCTGGGAAAAGATGTGGATATGGGACGGTACCAACGTATGGTAGGAAAGTTGATTTATCTATCACATACAAGGCCAGACATTGCTTATACTGTCAGTATTGTGAGTCCACACTCTATAATCCAAAGCAGAAACACTTAAACGAAGTTTATAGAATCCTCAGATATCTGAAAGGATCACCCGGTCTAGGTCTTTTATTCAAGAAATCAGACAAGAGAAGTGTAGAGATGTTCACAGATGCTGATTGGGCAGGTGATCGAGATGATAGGAGATCAATGTCAGGATATGTTACCTATGTTTGGGGAAATTTGGTCACATGGCATAGTAAAAAGCAAAGTGTAGTGGCTAGAAGTAGTGCTGAAGCTGAGTTCCGAGCTATAGCTCTCGGAATATGTGAAGGTCTATGGGTAAAACGCGTACTGGAAGAACTGAGAATGGTAATAGAACTATCTATCAGGCTACAATCAGACAATATGACAGCCATAAATATGTCACACAATCCAATCCAGCATGACAGAACAAAGCATATAGAGATAGATAAACATTTCATAAGGGAAAAGATTGATGCTGGGACTATTGAACTAAAATACGTTCCATCTAAAGAACAGACAGCAGATGTGCTCATAAAGGGGTTAACTAAAGACAAATTTGAATATTTAATTGGCAAGTTGGACATGATAAATATCTATGCTCCAACTTGAAGGGGAGTATAGGAAATATTGTAATTAATTAGGAGAGATTGAGATTGATTTGGAAAGATTATAGGAATTAATCAGAAGGGATTATGGGGATTATATTCTAATTGTATTATTTATTTTTTTCCTTGATTTGCTCCCCGTGTATCATGCTCCCTGATTGTATACTCAGGTGTATATATGTACCAAAATGCGTGAAAGGAATTGCAGAATAGAATTACCACACTTTCTTCATCTTGTCAATAGCAAATCTGCCCATATCCATTAATGCTCCCTCATGAATGGTGTCAATGATTTGCTCTATGTAATCATCTAGTGGACAATTACTCTCACTAATCACATCATTCTTCAAAAATTTGGCATTTCTAAACTCTACAAACATTTTAGAAAGTAGAGGATACTAAAATTTATACCCCTTTGACTTTTCTCTAATGGTCTTGGAGTTCAACTTTTTCTACTGTGGATTATACACTCTTATTTCAGCAGGACAACCCCAAACATTGGACACTGCCTTTGTTGGAACCCTGTTTAATATATATGTAGCTGTCTTGAGTGCTTTCTTCCACATTGAAGATGGAAGTTAGAGCCACTCATCATGCTCTTAACCATATTCAGCAAGGTCCTATTTTTTCTTTCAACTACACTATTCATGTCAGGTGAGCCAGGCATGGTGTATTAGGCTACTATACCTTACTCTCAAAGAAAATCAGCAAATAAAACTGGTACTTGTCTTTCACTAATGTATCTGCCATAATACTCGCCACCACTGTCTGATCTCACAATCTTAATTAGTTTCCCAATCTAATTTTCTACTTTTACTTTATATTTCTTAAAGGCATCTAGTATCTCACTTTTATTATAAAACATGTATACATATATGTATCGTGAGTAATCGTCAATAAAGGTGATAAAGTACTTTTGACCATGAGCAGTCAAATCAGGGCAACAAATATTTGTGTGTATAAATTTATAGCAATTCACAACTTCTCTTAGTCCCTTTATGTGACTTATTGATCTGTTTTTCCCTTATGTAGTCCACATAATAATCAAACAAATGGTCTAAAAATAAAAGAATTATGTCTTTATCTAACCTTTTGATTCTGTCAATGGAGATATGTCCCAATCTCCTATGCCACAGGATATAAGAATTCTTATCGATGACACTTCTCTTAATACCACGCGAAACAAAAAAAGATTGAGGCGAATCAGAAATAATTTTAAATAAATCATCGATCATAACTAAATTCGCAATTAAATATAATGTTTTGATAAAGTCATAAATTTTTTAGAAAGAACTAAATAATAGTCAAATGGAATTAGTTTTGATATAGAGATTAAATTCTTCTTGTAAGAGAGAGCATAAAAAACATCAAAATTCCAAAACGTTTTTATTCAAAAAAATTATGTGAAAAGTTCCAAGGGTTTTCATAGGATCTCCTCTCCTACTACCTGAAAGGACGGTGATAGGGTTCTATGACTAAGTCTAAGCAGTTAATTATTTAATTAGTAATTATTTTATTTATCCTACTATGTTAATGGGAAGTCAGTTGAGTCAGTCCACTTTCTTTAGTCATGGGCATGTTTTCCAAAAATGTAGGAGAGTCACATGTAATTCCATATCTATTTATACCTCTAGCTTACTCATGTGAGGGGGACGAAAATGAATCAAGTATTCAGAGATTTTCTGGGCTTCTATTCTGCTTTCCTTATGAGATTTTTATAAAGAGAGTAAGTAGGAGAGGTTACCTAACAATTTGGCCTCAGAACTAGCATGGTAGAAACACGATCTTCCGTTGCCAACCCAGACACCAACAAAAACCCAGGAGGCATTCACGCACCTGGAGACCCGCTAGCAGTCATAGCAGCAAGCTTGACATGTTGGAGGAGCTAAGGGACAAAGTGGCGTCACTGGAAGTACATGCCAGAAGCAAATTAGTGAAGAAACAACCGAGGCATTGGGGGGATGATTCGGACAATGAAGGAGAAATGTACCAGAAGACCCGGGCACCTTATGCCAAGATAGAATTTCCCAAGTACAGCGGGGGCGATTGAGATAGCAGCAATGTACTTTGAAGGCGATGCTCTGGACTTGCTTTCATGGGTCAACACTGAGCGAACTCTGCTCTACTGGGAGGAATTAGTGAAGACCCTAAACAAGCACTATAGACCTCCGGAGTTTCTGAACCCCGATGAGCACCTCTGCAACATCAAGCAAACCGGTACCGTCGCAGAATACAGAAAGGAATGGGCTAGGAGAGTAGCTCGTGTAACTAATTGGCTAGATCATTGTCTTCTCAGCGTGTTCCTGAACGGGTTGAAAGAAGAGCTGCAGACAGCGGTACGTTTGCACAAACTAAGAACAGTATACCGAGCATCGAGCGTAGCCTTAGAGTTAGAGAAAGGGAACGAGTCAGGTGGTGGATCTGGACCCGGGATATCTGAAACATCCTCCCTTAGACCCCTCAATGTACACTTGCGGAAGCAATATTAGCTCGATTATATCTTAACTTAAGCCCAGAGATTAAAATTTTACTCGTAAGTTCCTTATTCTGAACCTTTACTTTGAGAACTGATTTATCTCATTCTACACATCCAAATGAGGTTTATTACCTATCCACGTAAAGCCCAGACGTGTGCTACTGGCTCACCAAATTTTGTGGCCAAACTATTTCGTTTACTAAGTCAAACTGAGGTCGAAACACTGCTACCTCAGGACCTGCGAATTTCTCTCTTAATTTCTTAACTTTTCAATTACTCTCATAATTACTTCTCTTATGATAACCCATTATTCTAACTACTTATACACAAGCTGAACATGCCAAACAATATTTATTATTAAATAATAAATTGTTATACAAAAGGGCATGAACAAAATCCTCATATCTTTATTACATCTTTCCTGCCAGAAATCCGGCAGTATAACTACTATACTTCATCTTTAAAAATAACTTAACTGTACTGATTCGGTAATTCCCATGAGAACTACCATTCTACGTAAGTACCCAGGAAAGACTGGATGAACCGACTAGTTCCACTCACTTCCAGACTCGTTAGGCAGTACCTACGTACACAGTACTCATCATATCCTATCTTCATTATGGATATTCTGTCATAATTTTGGCAGCATAACGGCGTCTTTTAGCATTCTCAAAATTCACTTCGACGTAACCTCTCTGTAATGGGTTATACATAGGGGATGAGATTCGGGGGAATCTCAGTAGCAAACAATACTAAACAATATATGCATTAATAATTGGTATTAGTGCTTGCTTGTGATTGTGTCAACTTAATGTAATGTGCATGCTTCCATGTAACATGAAATACAATTGGCCAGAGTAATCATAGCACAGAGCTTCAACAATTACATATTAACATCAATCAATCAAGCCATAACACAATCAACCATACAATCAACACGTACAAGTTTAGGTAAGTTTACTACCTCACTAGCTTAGCAGAACTCTAATATCTCTATACTGCTTCCGGCTCCGCCATGACTTCCTTCTTTCTTTCTTTTCTTCCTTCCTCTCACTTTCTCTCTCTAGAACTCACTTCTCTCTCTAAATTGGTGCTCTTGGACATGAATGGAATGGCAAGGGGGTGGGGTATTTATAGGTTTCACGAATGGTATTTTGATAATTCTTAAGAACTTTAATCCTGCGGCCACGATTTTTCTTGGAATTTTCTATTTTCTTTAATCCATTTTATTGCATCATCATGGTGATGTCCTCATGATGACTCATGGCCCTTCATAAGTACCTGCTGACTCAGCATGCTAACTCAAGTTATAATGATTACTTTTACTTTATGTTTATTTTTTTATTATTTTCTTTTCTTTTCTTGGCTTAATCACCAAGTAACATTAAAAGCATGTGGGAACCACCTTTGGCAGCACACATGGAGAAATTGGGAGCCTTCCAGAAGCTTTCAGAAATATTCCGGTCCAAACCGGAACCGATTCGGTCATATTTTGGAAAATGCCTAATAAATATTTCCCAGGGTATTTTTATCTTCACCCTTCACAAAAGTTTCTCGAAATAATATTTCCTATTTTTGAAATTTTTTGGGAATTTTATGCACATATTCAAAAATCACTACCTTTCGGCCCGAAAATTACGATTTTACCATTGATCTAGTCTAGCCTCATCCAGACATCTTGGGCTTCCCCTGGGCCTACCATGACTTAATCTAACTTATATCTGAGCCTTAAAAATACTATATGGCTTCTGGCTATAGTCCGATCATCTCAATTCGAATTGCTTTTCCTTTACCGATTATAACTGTAAATTCCCATCTTTAGGAATTTTTACAGAAAAATTGGGACCTCAAATCAAAATTTCGTGTCGCGTCATTCAACCCTGACTTCTTTTCTCTATCTCCCAGTATTTTCAGATATTAAATCCGGACCGGGGCTGTTTTAGCCTGAAAGTACGCTCGCGCGCAGTTTTCAAAATGACCATTTTACCCTTGGTCACTTTTCTAATTCTTACACTCATAGGGACCTCATATGCATATTTCACAGTTCAGTGAAATTATCAGCATAATTTTCTCTATTTTATGGTAAAATATGGTACTCATCGGCTACTAATCCGATCTTTCCCATAATTACGATTATGTCCCTATAATTTCTTTCTGACCTCTTTACTTATCTTCTTATCCTTCATCTTAAGTTCTCGAAATTCTCTTTCAACAACTCATCCCCTGAACTCTTCGGGAGTCATTGTTAATTGAAAGGCTCGACAACTCGCCCATATCAGGTTATCTTATTAGGAGCCAGCCCATATCTAGCTACCTGCAGAATTCCTAGGCTTAAGACTTAGGATATTCCTTACATTCCTCTTTTTGAATCTAGCTGAACTGTCCCTATTTTGTAGGTTAAAGACTTAACTCATCTTTAAATTCTGAGGGACTTAGCTCATTCCTCAAATTTCTACAAAATATAGATAAGTGATCTGCCCATATCATATTACTATCCTGAGACTACGGGTTTAGCAACATGCCCATATCAGACTACCTCCCAATTCTCCTAGACCCAAAAATCGGGATGTTACAATATCCATCGACTTATCCCGACCCAATGGCTACAACCAGACCAACCCAACTTTCGACCAAGCCCGATCGCAGCCTGTCAATGGCCACGTGAACGCATCACCATCGACTTATCCCGACCCCGGCATTTCTTCTTCCATACAGTCGGTACCCTCTAGACAGAGCGGGTGGGATGCGACAAGGCAGCAGCGGAGGGATAAGGGTCTTTGTTATCAGTGTGGTGACCCCTTCCAACAAGGCCACCGCTGCACCTCCGCCTCGCTCTCACTACTGGAAGTCATCGAGGATCAAGCTCCCATTATAGAGGCGCCGATGAAGAGTGAGGGTCCCAGCAGAAATTAATTCAACCTTTGTTTTATTATTAGGAGATTCTCCTTAGGTTTTATTAGTTATAGGAGTTAAGATTTTTACTCATTGGAGATTCTCCTCAGGCTTTGTTAGTTTATATGAGTTAAGATTCTTACTCATATTCTAATAAAGATTTCTCTTTATTAATTTGTAGAGTTAGATTCTGATTTTACCTTGAGGACAAGGCGGATTTCGAAGGGGAAGTATTGATAGGGTTCTATGACTAAGTCTAAGCAGTTAATTATTTAATTAGTAATTATTTTGTTTATCCCACTATGTTAGTGGGGAGTCAGTTGAGTCAGCCCACTTTCTTTAGTCATGGGCATGTTTTTCAAAAATGTAGGAGAGTCACATGTAATTCTATATCTATTTATACCTCTAGCTTACTCATGTGAGCGGGGAGGAAAATGAATCAAGTATTCAGAGATTTTCTGGGCTTCTATTCTTCTTTCCTTATGAGATTTTTGTAAAGAGAGTAAATAGGAGAGGTTACCTAACAGACAGTTTTCTCATTAGGATGTGGAGGTATGCTTGATAGAAAGCCTTACATGGTAGTCGAAATATGGATCATTGAATCAGTGTCAATCCACCAAATGTCATCATTAACGTTAGAAAAATTAAATTCAAAAATAACACACGATGAAAACATACTTGTCGTCTTCATCGTAACCTTTATCATATGTTACCTCACACCGCCAATACCTATAAGTCTCATAGCACATAGTTCAGACATAATGGCACCACCCATAATGCTTGTTTGTCGGCTTGAATTACTTATCTAAAGCTCCCATGTATCCTTTAGCTATATTGCACTTAGGGACCGCTCCCCTAATACTCCTGGTGATCCTTTGTTGTATAAGCAGAAGAGATAAGCGGTTGCTCTGCTCCCACATATTATATACCTTTCCTTTGTCTCTCTATCATTAGAGGCATCATTTGATCTAGAAGATTTTTCATACCTCAGGATATAATCTAAGTCCCAGAAATTAAGCTGTAGCAAAATATCATCTCTCCAGTCAGCATAGTTAGTGCTGCCATTTAAGATTTTGTTACTTATATCAGCCATAAAATGGGGGCAGCAATTGGATCTATAAAATGAAAACAGAAAAATGTACAAACATACAAATTAGAATTTGAAGCAATCACAACTTACCATGCCATGTAGGCAGTTATAAATACGTATCACTAATATCTATCTGTAGACAAAAATATAAACATAGCATGTATTTATCTCAAGTGACAGAACTAGAATGCATTTGTAATTTTTTAATACCTGTGGATTACTTAGAAAATAACAAGATCATTCTATACCACCCTAATTAAATGTACAATTATGAAATATCTAACTGTGGGTAAAGCTAAATCATAACTATATATTTAATTATAATTGATATTTTAAACACATATATGATTAATTAATGCATACGACAAATTCAATAAACAAGGATATTATGGTTACTCTTCAAAGAATTGTACGCTAATCACAAATATATTAATGTGCATTGAAATCCAAATATGCACAATTTAATGGAGTATTTAATAAATTAATTTAATCAACAAATGTGACTAAATAATTTAATTTAAATTCTCCCACTATTTCATGCCCTCAAAAAATATTTAATAAATTAATTTCAACTCAAAAAAATTTTACAAAATTAAATGGTTAATTTACTTGCCAAAGGAGAAATTAATATACAAAATAAACAATTAAAAAACCAAATTTTGTAAACATCTTTTTCAAATAAAAATAAAATAATAAAGAAATTAATTTTTCTTTTATTTAAATATTTGCAGTGTATGTAATAGTAATTTAAAAGACATATTAAAATCAAAAGGAATTTAATTTAATTTTTGAGCAAAATATTCTAAAAAATCAAGTTAAATGGCCCAAAATAATTTTCTCAAAATAAAACAAATGACCTATACACAAAAGTCCAAAACAGAGCCTAAAATGTTTCCTGAAAAAAACACAAACATCCAGGCCCAAAACACATTTTTCGGAAGCAACAAAAAAAATTAGTTGTAAGCCCAAAATGCATTATCCACACAACAGATAGAGAGAGAGAAAATTTGCTAAGGGCCCAAAAATGCGTGTAGCCTAGAAAAGCCGTTTTCAAAAAAAAATACTTTTCAACGATGGCCCAGATGCTTTAAGTTAAACGATACGTTTCAGCATGGATTGAAACGTACCGTTTCAAGTCATCTTCACTGTGAGTCGGGTTGACCTAACCCGACTCACAACCTGAAGCTAGAGGAGGTCTGAGCAGCAACACGTCACCTGAAGACGCGCAACACCGGCGAGCTTGTACAGGCAATTTTTGGCAGTTCTGTGTTGTTTTTCCGATGGATATCGCAGCTACCTGACACTCTAGTTGTCAGCGACTGCGATGGTGGTTGTTTCTCCATTTTCTGGCGACCTCTATGCGGCGACGTCATAGTGACTTGCATCGTCAATATGCACTGTCACGACGACCTCTCTCTCTCTCTCTCGTTGCTGAGGCTTGGGTTGTCGATAACTAGATTAGAACCACCTCCATCCTTAACGATCCCGACAGCAACTCACTCATCGTTGGTCTCGGCGTTCAGTGGAGTGCCAGCGAGTTTAAGGCGACTTTCTTTAGATTTATCTCTCTCAATTACAGATACAAAAGAACAAATGGGTTATACTAAAAAATCAACAAATTATTATCTCTAGAGATCCCTGTATCCCATATTCTATCTTAGATTGTCATAATCTAGATTAAAAACTTAATAAGCAAAATAAGGAGATCTCAAACAAGGCTCTGATACCATATATTAGAATAAAAATATCTTATACATAATATAATTTATCCAAATTATAACATATAAGAATAAAACCTATATGAGATGCAGCAAAAGACTTATAAATACCTCTCGCCATTAGCTTAAATGATCTGAGAAGAACTGAAACTTTAATTGAGACCTGTCAATCAGAGAACACTGTTAGATAAAAGAATAGGTTCTTCTAACTGATGATTAAGCACAGTGATGGCAATGTACTACCGTCACCAGTGGGGAACCTTCAGGGAGTGAGCTAAGGAAACTGTATCGTTCTGGAACTCAGAAAATTATCGCACGACTAATTGTGTTTGTTGTTAATTTTTACCATCGAAAAATTAACCTTAATAAATTGAGTCAATAACTCACCTTGGATTGGGCCCAAATAACTACGGCCACACTAAAAAATATTTATTAATTATCCTAATTAATATCTAAATAGTTACGATAATAATAATAAATATCTTACATCTATATTTTCACACATCCGTAAATAGGCATCTATCTCAATTTTTTCAAATTTATAAATAGGCACCAAAATCAAGCATCAAAATTGGATCATCCATCTTTTTACAAGTGTGCATACATCGAAAATTTGCCAAAATATACGTAGAGGGATATAAGCATCAAAGACATGGCAAAAGTAGACCCCTATATTCAAATTTATGCACTTTAAGATTAAGCATCAAATGATATAAATGTCAATTCACATAAATTTGACAGAAGCAAGTACGTCTATTCACATAAAAAAAATTGTCATTTCAAAGATAAGCCCCCTGCGCAATTTCAAAGGATCACAAAAATGTAAACATAATTAAGGCAATTTTAAATGCCAAGTTCAACCATCTGAATTAATATCAATTTTCCAATATTAGTAAGTAGGCATCAATGTAGATTTTTCCATATTCATAAATAGGCATTAATCTCAATTTTCTCACAATCATAAATAAGCATCAATATCAATTTTCTCACAATCATAAATAGGCATCAATATCAATTTTCTCACGTTCTTAAATGGGCATTAATCTCAATTTTTCCATATTCGTAAATAGGTATCAAAATCAAACATCAAATGATATTTATGTAGGGTAAAAGGAATAGCTTATGTATATATCACAATGTGCCCATACATACACCTCATGCAACCTTACTATATTAAGATGCCTGACAATTTTCATAATGAATATTTCTCTTTTAATCTGTTATAGCATTCAATTTTTAATAGTTAATATGAAGAGCAGACTCAAATTCAACACTGAGATGCATCAGCGTTCTATGTTACATGTGTTGTTAAGCACACGCAGCAGATACCTCCTGAGATCCATTAAAAGCAACGTTACATAGGGAAAGAATTTTTCTGAGCTGACTGGAGGGATGTATGCTAATTATTGTAGAACAGTCATATAAAAGCACCTTTAGCTAAGGCAAGAAAATCAATGTAGTCATATGCTAGAAAGGAAGATTAGAATCACTGGAATAAATGCGTATGTCTCAGGGGAGGTATCCAAAATCAAATGAACGATAAATTTTTACAGGTTCACTCAAATCTACAAAAATGTCCGAGTACACACACCATGATATAACCATTGAAAGTTTATTTCTCAGGGATTAAGTTCATTAGAGTATTCATCTCAAAAGCGAATGATCATTATATATTGGAACAAAACAATATAAGAGAATTTATTATGAAGATTTTGAATACCTGAATAGGAAGAGTATCCATATCAGTTTTAAAGCAACAAAGGGAGGTCGCCCGGCGCCTATATAGCCAATAATACCAGTGACAGCAACTAGGTATTTATATGATACGCCCAACGTATCAAGTTCTCGTCTGATCAGTTCACAGGTTTGAAATTCCTCACGACCCAATTCAGGATTCTCGTGAATCTTCCTTGTGATTCCGACCATCCAATCAAAAACCATGCTTCTTTGGCAAAATGGAGATGAGTATCACAAGAAAAAAATGGTAGATGATCATCATACTGACCCACCAGAAGAAACCATGATCGCTTTGCCGGTGAAGAGTAGGGGTAAAGAAGTTACAGACTGGCATGAAAAGCTATCAGGGGAGAGAACTATGTTTGAGCCGTTTGAAAAGTCAAGCAAGCAATTAATAAATTTGGCCCGCGGCCGCGAAGGTCGGCGCTTCGAATCGACCGTTGGAATTAGGGTTTTCTAAGAGGTGTCGTCGCTAAGACGCTAATAGAGCGGTTCTTTATTTGTTATTTTTATTGGCCAAAAGGCGGTTGTGAGGTAAATTTTACAAATTGTAATTTTTTTAAAATAAAATATAATTATAATTCTCCGTAAAAAGAAGAGAAAGGCGCGGTTTTGTCTGCTTTTGCAACTAAACCGATCCTTATATAAGTAAAATAATATATATATTTACAAAACATATCTTGTAAAGTTTTTAAATAAATAAATATGATACTTCTTAAGAGATAATATAATGATTATAAAAATATAATCAATTAAAAAATAATGTTCTAATGAAAACTAAATTAAATTCCTTTTTGTAAAAAAAATTATTTCATTCAAAATCTTAAAAAAAATCAGTTTTACATATCATAAAACATTTTTTATAACATCATAGTAAACCATCTTTCAATACAATAGATTATTAAAAAAAACAAAAGTGAATATAAATTAACAATTAGATAATAAATAAAATATTCTATTTATACTAAAATACTACTATATGCCTATTTAGATACTGATGAAACCTAGATTTTAAAAATATTTTTAGCCTAAATTTTAGTTTAAAATTTTTTTAAAACAAATAGTCATATTTGTCCAAAAGGGCTTCTGAACCAAACCATGGTTTAAAACGATGGTTTTGGATAAGCTACTGGGAATAGTTTTTGGAACAGTAAAAGAACTTATGGACTACTCAATTATTATTTTACCCCTATTTTTTCTCACTATCTCTCCTCTCTTCTCTGACGCTTCTCTCTGTCTTGTTACTGCTTCTGGATGGTTGTCGTCACAACTATGGACTGAGGAGATGCTGGCGATGAAGAAAGAGGAAGAAGGAGATGAGGCAGATGGAGAGAAAGACGTTGTTGAAGCCTCCGTCAACGCTCGTTACTCGTCGTCGCCATCGTTATCGTTGGTGGTTGTTGCTGTCACTACTCACTTGGAATGCTCGCTAAACAGTTAAACAAGGAAGAAGATGATGAAATTTAATTTTTTTTATATCATACCCTTTATGATAAATTAGTAATTACAAAAATTATTTTAAAAATATTCATTCAAATACTCATTTATTTAGAACCACTTTTTTCTATAAGTTCTTCTTCAGAAACTCTTTTTTAAAAATTATTCAAAAACCCTTGTTTTTATAAATTTTTTTCTAAAAATCTATTTTGTTTATGACTTTTTGTTTGAAAAATGTCATCAGGTTCTTATAAATCATTACACAGGAAGGAAATAGGGGCAAAGAAGACACCAAATGAGAAAAACGTTTACCATTGATTTCGAAGATTTGAGCTCATCAACTTTAGTGCCATCATCCACCATGCTCAGTAGAGTTACCCATGCGTTGTTTCACTTGTTTGCTTCACACAGCTCCTTCGAAGAAGAAAGGAAAAAAAACTTCTTAAAATTTAAAGAAAAAATGAAAACTGTAAGAAATAACTTTTAAATAAAAGAAATAGAATAACATGAAGTCTTCGGGGCTCAATCGATGAAAACAAAATATCTAGTTAAGCCAGTTCACAACTCTGCTTTTTTTTTTCTTTTTTTGCCTTAGTTGTTGAGCCTGTCCCCATAACTAAGGGGAAAAGGGAAATAATTGATGTCCCTGCACACAGTAAGAACATCACAATCTATGCTACCCAGTAAAAGAATACTACTTTATTTACAAATGGTACATGACAAACAAAATATCTAGTTAAGGTCCACGAGCAAAATGCTTTTTTTCCTCGGCATTCTAAAACTTGAGCCATCTCTTCTCTTTTTCTTTGCTAACAACTGCGTTTGAGGCGGAGACATGGACTGCTTCGGCCTCTGCTAAAGCCTTGCGGGTTTCGATTAATTTTCTCATGGCGGCCTCGTAAACTACCTTCTCTTTCTTGTTTCTATTCACCATTTCTTCAAGCTTCTCAACCCGAATTCTCAAGTCCTTTACCTCGTCCTCATAAGCAATCAAAGCCCGCCTATCAACCTTTTTGCCTTCTCCTGAACCTTTACTTTGCTGCTTCTTCACTGATCCACCATTCATAGCTGCACTATGCATTGCCAGCTGATTATTTATTAGTGTAAATACATCTGATACCGATTCCTCCTCTTCTTTTGCTACCCGAATCGCCTCTGCAAATTTCTTGTCACGTTTTCTCTTACCACCTCTACTTCGTTTCTTACCTCGATTGTCTTTGCTCTCTTCTCCTTTATCTTTATGAGATTCAAGAGCATGATCTAAGGATTGCTTTGCAGGAAGGACCTTCACTGGGATGGGATTAAGCATTCCTTGACCAGAAACACCTAAACCCATACCTTCACGGTAACCCATATTAGCCATCATTTTGGAAGCTACACCCCTAGTGTGATTCTCCCACTTCGCAAATATAGCAGTTTCAGTCTGAATACCCCGCTGCAGGGTGGTGCTTTCCAGAAAGCCTATACCTTGTGGGTCATCTTCATAGTCACTAAAATCAGACTGTTCCGAGCTGGAATCACTCTCTTCATCAATCACTTCTGCACATTCAGATAACGCCATAGCTTCTGCTCCTAACTTCGCAGAACTTCCATCATCTCGGAAAACAACTTGTCCAACTCCAAGTCCTTCATCCCAGGATTCAAGCTCGGCTTCCTTCCAAATGCCAGCATTAACATCTGAGACCGCCCATATACTTGAACCAACCAGGGACTGCTTCCAGATGGTAGGAACAAATTTTCTGAGGGAAGACAGTGGAACATCAATACCTGCAGGTAAATGCGCATGAGAAGTGATATGTTGAACAGATATATGAGCACAGGAGAACGAAATAATGAGCACAGTTATTTTATTTGTTCAATAAGTGAAGCTTACCATGTGATAGACGACAGTTAGTACCAAATCGACATCGTTGTTGCAGAAAAAACTTGCACATCTGCACTTCGGTAGGGTAGCATTAGTACTTACATGAGTAACACCACTTCATTTTACAGAATAATCTAAAGAATAGCCAAATGTTTCAAAGGTATCACAGAAGATCCCCAAACAAGCAATACAAATCATATATCACTACAGACATAAACTAATACATAGTGTTCAAGAAGGCTGAGCTGCCTTATGTTCCGTCATATAAAGTTATGGAGTTCCACGTCACTGTTATTGAGAATTTATTTACCTATTATTAAGGTGATGCGCATCTCTATGAGGAATGAGAGACTATGCCAAATTATAGGTCTTGAACAATTTAAAGTTGCAAGATTACTACAATATACTACGATTGCATTATAGTTGAACGCTACAAAATGTCAAACATCCCCCAGCAATCTTTGCTGAACTGTTGAGAGCTTGTCTCCCGATAGGACTGCTAGCATAAACTCATTTCTTTTATAACAATTAATTAGGTCAAATTGGTCACAAGTAACAATCACAGTGAAATCCTTTCTTCCTCTCCTTTATTTTACTGAAATAACATGAACCTCCCGCTATTTAAGAAAATTACACAATCCTCCAATAAACATGGGAGGTTTGCAAGAAATGGGGAACCAACAGTGTCATGTAATTTCAACAGAGTAAAGTTGAAGAGCAAGTAAAAGTATCCTGCACAGATCCAACATAGGCACTGCTATGGACCGAAGAAAGGATAGCATGTTATAAGTGGACTGTTGCTATTTCAAAATCTTTAGCTCATAATTATTACAAAAGAGAGAAAGCTGGTACACAGGTAATATTATACATATAATCCAAACACTAGTTCATTACAATAGAACTTTTTGTCAACATGATGAATTTAAATAGAGCAATTCTAAGCATAAGAAAAGTAAATAACACATACCAGCATATTCTCAGATGTGGGCATAAGGAATGAAATTTTTGCTGAAGAACTATTTAACTGCACTACTTGACCATTGTACCACCGCCCATCAGTGTGACGAAATCTACATTTAGATCCAATAGAATAATGTGGTTCCTCTAGAGGTTCTGGGGCAACATCTGCGGGGTCAAGTGGCTCAACTTTCTCTGTTTGAGCAGAAAGATTGGATCTATTCAGCACTGAATCTGCTTCATGAAATAATCGAGTACGCTTTAAGTGAAGAAGCCCTTCCTCTGCATCCTTGATTGCATGAACAAGCTCCTCATGAACCTGAGAGGATAAAGCACCAATATTAAGAAATTTGCCAGAATTTATGAAATTAGCCACAGAAATTTTCCTTTACCTGTCCAGGTTTCCTTGGCACTAGCTAATGACCAAATCCTACCATTTCTTATTTACGTTGATACCAATGAGGAGATTTGAAATAAATGACTGGGTCTAAAACTTGAACTCAAAATCCAAGAGATAAAAAGGCATAGAAAACAGTTTGGCAACAAAACTCTTAACTTGATGTTTCATACATCTTTCAGAGTTCCGAATAAGGTAAGACTCTTAAATTGCCCATTAAATTACCTGAGTCTTTAACTACTTTAGAAAACATACAACTTGAACACTAGAATTAAATTAGCCATGCTTGTCATCTAACCTAATACTATGAACAAAAAATTATTTCAAAGATTTTGGAGTATATTACGTAATTGTTGTATTGAGAAATCAATAATATTATACAAATATTTAAGCAATGCTCATTAACTTTACATCCCAATAATACAAATTCAACATAAAAGTTTCCCGCGATATCTCTATTAGTTTGCAGAAACTGTATCTCTATTAGTTTGCAGAAACTGAAGAGAGGAGGTTAAATAAAATCTGTCTCCCATCATATTTTTGTCGTGAATCTAAAGAATGGATGCTCCTAATGAGTTACACGTGACATTAATAGCTGGCATCAATTATACGAGTTTTACCCATGTTTTTAGTTTTTTCCTTGATCCCCGTTCTGGATCGGTAAGTCCGACATAGTAAAATATTTGGTGTTTCAGCAAATGTTAAGTTACAACAATTAATAACACACAGAAAATAATTCCAAATTGCATATTTTCCAAACCTTATTTTTGAAATATACAAAACCACAGAAAAGATCAAGACAAACTTGTCAGCATCTAAAATCCATGTGAACAATTCTACTTGTCTTGTTTAAGAAGTTAGGAAGAGAGCAGAGCATAGTATACAACCCAGCAAGATAAAAGCTCTCAAACAATTTTCCATAACAAAAAGTAACCACGTTCCCTAACTAAGAATTAACATTTCAACCCATTTACATTAGTTGCATTAATGTAGAACAGAGGATTAAATTTAGCTAATAAAAAGCCTAATTCATATGATACCAAGCAGGAGAAAAGCATAATCCCCAACTAACATGAGGATACATTCCATCTTTAAGGGGAAAAACCGTATTGATTGCATAAATTTCTCAATTTGATAACTATTCCCCATATTCCCAAGTATTCCGTTATCAGCACATTACCCTCCACCTCGAGCTTCAATCGAAAAATTATTAGGGCAACCCAATATTGATGTTCCGTCACTCCGCTTGGGTAACATTTCCATATTTCCAGACAAGAACAGGAAACAATACCTCACCAGAACAATCGTTTTCCTTGTTTTTTACAAAATTAAGAGAAATTCTAATAAAGACAAGGCCGGAAATTAAAACTGGTTATAGTAATCAGAGGTTTAAGAATGCCAGGCATTGCAATTATGCCAGCCAAAGTTTCGAGGCGGGAAGCGAGACGCACCAGGAGAAGCTCGGGATTGGATGGATCAGAGACCAAAGCTTCATCGAGAGCAGAGAGTGAATCCCTCTGTTCCTGCAATTGAAGCTCTAGTTGAGTCTCCAGATGTCTCTCCTCTTCCCTAGCCATTGTCCCCACCGAAGCTCTTTCTTCCAGAGAAGACAGTGAATGAATAATATCGAAGTTGTAATATTTATTTTTCCTCGTGATGCAAGTTGATCCGACCCGCGTTAATGCCAGCCCGATTTTATTTTTTATTTTTCGGCCTTTTAACTTTCTGGGCTTCTGTTGAGTCCATCTTTTTCCCACAAGGAAAAATAAATAACAGAATGGGCCAAAATATTTTATGGATCTTTATACAAGTAAATGTAATGATATTATTTATATCAAAAAAAAAGTAATCATATTATTTGACACTACCAATAAAAGTTAACACAAATAATAAAAAATATATTTATATCCCATAAGGATGTGAGTTTAATTTCTACTGTCGTCGTGAGGGCTCCTTTAATAGGCGATATTATAAGTCTCCTGTAAACTCTCTCTGAACCCTAAAGCTATACACTGACCTTAGTGTGGGACTCATACCAAACCCACATAAACTTTTTTATACCAGACAAATATTATTTGACACTACCAATAGAGGTTGAGTTTGCTAGAGCCAAACCCTTATAACATGACGAATATGGTCTATACCTCTACCAAAAGAGATGTCCACGTTTAGTATTAACAGTGCCTCAAACAAATTTTAGAGACTACATTTGGTCCTAAAATGTAGTGGCTAGTTGGAGGTTTGGTTATAATTTTAGATATAAAATTTTAATTTATTTTATTTATTATATTTATTATTTTTTTAAACTAATTTATTTAATTTATAAATTAATGTACAGACTAATGTTATATGAGGGTATTTTAGAGATATTATCTCATATTTGTTATAATTAATTTATCTAATTTTTAATCTAATTAAAATTACTTAAGTCATTCTTATCTTAAAAATAGAAATAGTACTAGATATCAAATAAGTAAATAGTTATAACAAAAATAATATCGATATAAAAAAAAAAAAGAGCATAATTAAAGCTTCAAGATGTCCATCTAAAATTTGTAAGAACCGGACTATGATGTTGGGCATGTGTAGTAGTTCACATAAAAAACAAAGCCTGGGTCTGCTTTCTCAATGAGACAGATAGATGCATTTCCTTTCCGTTTAGAGGGTTCAAGTTCAGAAAGAGTTAAGTATGATAAAAATCTTATAAAAATATGTGAACGATTTTTATTGTTAGTGTGACAACTTATTTAATAAATATTTTGAAAGTCTCATGTAAATACTATATGATCATTGAGATTATATTTTAATTTTAGTATTAAACTAGTGCTAAACTCATTTAAATTTTTTTATAAAAAAAAAGAGTGTTCAAGTTATTAAATATCACATATAGCCACAAAATATCGAAAAACAAGGCATAGTGCTCGCCAATTACAAGAGAAAATCAAAAGAAATAAAAGAAGAAAGAGAAGAAGACAACACATAAATTAAACTTAGGTAATGGCAAACATGTCTCAAGTACAATAGCTAGCACTATTTTTTTCCTTAGAAAATTACGGATATATAAGTATACGCATCACACACATATATACAAGTGCTTGATTTTATTTTATTTATTTTTCTTTTATTGAGGGGATTAAATATGTTTAATAATTTTGGGTGTGAGTTGAGGTGTACCAAAATAGTGGGGCCCAATTAGGTGACAGACCATTGTTTCTTCTTTTCAAGGGACAAAATCTTTTAATCCATTTAGGATAGGTCCTTCCTCCAGCATGTTTCATTTATCTCATGCCCCTATTACATTACCATTATTGTTTGATAGTTTGAATTTGGACCATCTCTCTCTCTCTCTCTCTCTCTATATATATATATATAATCCTTATATGCAAAATAATTTAAATTACCAGGAATATAAATAAATTAAAAGTAATATTTGATAGATAATGATACGAGAACTAAAAATGAGAATCAATTTGAGGAAATTATTTTCACTTTTCATATACACGGTATATATGCGTGGTCCTTGGATTTTCTTCCACGCAAAACGCATAACTGGAACCCCAAAAAACTTTTAACCCCAAAAATTCTTAAGATCCCTAAATTCGTTTAAAAATAAAAAAAATTACAAAAATAGATGCAAGTCATTTGATCCCTTTAAATTTTAGACTAAAGATTTAAATCTCTTAAAAATTTTCTCTCTAAAATATTGTTCATATCACGTAATAAATATCTTAACCCTCTTACCTGAAAGACCAAAACACCAAAATTATGATAAATTTAAAAAACTATAAATTACATTAACCTTAAATAAATTATATTCCTCATTATTAATATAAAAACTAATTAAAAAATTAATCTTAATATTAAATATAAAATATATTTTTTATATTTATCAAATTTTTTATATTACTTTATTTATATTCTCTCAATAATAATCAATTAAAAAAATCAATTAAAATATTTTTAAAAAAATAGTCATTAACTATTTTCTTTAATCTTTCTTAATCTAAGCCCCCATACCATCAAATTATCGCTTGAAGAAAATTATTCCCCCAGGGCGATGCGTCATGTGGAGTTGCTGTTAGTGTTGCCATATAGAAAATAAGAAAAAATCCTGAAAAATACAAATTATCTTGGCCTTTAGATATAGTGTATATCATAAGAACATGAATTGCTATAGATTATTGCTTGCAGGGATATGGAAGAATTTAATCGCATGATTCTGGTGAAGTTGGGTCCAATCAAACAAGAACCCTAAGAACCCCATTATTCGCATAGCTGCTACAAAAGAAGTAGCAGAGTCACGCTTGTTACAGTGAAAAAATTGAAAAGGAGGAAGGAAGGTGGGAGGAAATCGATGATCATACAGACCTCATCTTTTTCTTTTCTGTTCAAAGCATTCGAAACACACCCACCCAAAACAGAGAGAGAGAGAGAGCGACATGAAATGAAACATCAATCTTAACGTTTTCCAGAACCTGCTCCAAAATCTTTCATATCAACATAGCCCTTGCTTAGAAGCTAATTCTCCCTTGTCCACATGCCAAAGCTAAAAGAAAAGAAAAGAAACAAACCCTCTTTCTTAATGGGACTGCCGAGAAGACGATTCCTTCCCTCACACAGAAATGAAAATCACAACACGTTCAAACCTCACTGTTTCTGAAAAGACTAAAAACTCGCACAAAACGAAAAAAAGGAAAAGGAAAATGATTGCTTCCCAAACCTAATGATTCAATTTAATTCAATTCAACCCCAAATTGACCACTGCACTGCCAGCCAAACAAACCTTTGAGTGCTAACAAGGCAACATGATGGTTGCTTTTTCATACATACCATAATCTGAAAGAGAAATCTACCAAACCAGGAAATTCATTTTCTGGGTTAGGTTAGTTAGAAGATGATTCAAATAAGGAAGAAAACCCCTTTAAAAGAACAATTCAAAAGGGGCTTCAAGAAAGTTGCATTTCCCCAAACCCATTAACACCAAGCATCTCGAGTCTGTTGAATAATTAATATAATGAAGATCGTCAGCGGCCAAAGGGAATCAAACCAGAAATGTAATCTATTTTCCAGGAAGTGCGAGAGATAGATGCAATATGAGGAAGAACTCATTCTAAATTTCTTAACTAGTATTTATATATACATACTGATAGAGAGAGACACACACAAGGACCTGCAGAAAATGGGGATGAACACACCCACATTGAACACTACAAACCCTAATCCATAAAATTATTGAGTAACGAACAGATCGGGATATCTTTTTTTCCCTCAAATTTTTTCCTCTTTTGAATAGAAAAGGGAAGAGCATTGATCAATACCCCTGTTGGAACACCATGGCAGAAGATTACACTCACACCATCATAATCTCGTATCTGATCATCATCTTTTCACCTTTCTCCTTTTTTTTATATTTTTTCGGCGTAAAAAAGGGAACAAAAATATTAGGGTAAAGAAAAAAAAATTAAGAATGATTTTCTTTGATTCGAGATCAGAGGCAGAGAGCGGTACAGTGAAGATCGTCACCAGCCACGTTCGCGACATCAATCGGTGGGAAGTTGAGATCAAAAGGCAACGGTTGACGGAACGACGACGAGACAAAATCGGCGACCTCAACGTCGCCGTCGCTGTCGATCACTGAAGACGAGGAATCGCAGTCGCTATGGCAATCCTCCGGCATGACCGGCGGCGTCCGGGGGTATCTCCGGTTTACTGCCGCCGGAGCCGTCGTGGACGGTGGCCGTGGCCCGCTGAAAGACGTGCTGCTCATGCTACTGGTGGCTGGTCTCTGAGGGTTAATCTGATGCTCCTGGAAAGCGTTGTTCACGTACAACCGGTGATCCAAGACATCATCGTTGACGTTGGGGTTGGTGGTGGGGCAACCGAACGGCGAGAATGAAGAAGAGATGGGGAAATTGGTCTTGGCCTTAGGTCCACGGAGGGCTATCGCCGCGGCGTCGTAGGCTCGAGCCGCTTCCTCGGCGGAGTTGAAGGTGCCTAGCCAGACACGAGCTTTCTTCAAGGGGTCTCTGATCTCGGCGGCGAATCTACCCCACGGCCTCTTCCTCACGCCCCGGTACCTTGGCTCTTTTAAAACCGCCCTTGAACCGGATCCATTGAGTTCAACCGTCGCCTGTTTGACAGCGGCGGCTCCTCTAACCCTTCTCATGTTCCCCAAGAATCGTCCTCACGAAACAATAAACAAAAACTCTGGAGGGAGATTAACCGGAAACAAACAAACAAACCCAGAATCGCCCTATCAAGAAAGGCAATCTCTGGCCTGTGGATGATTCAATCGGAGATAGGCATTTCAATCTGTAAAATATATTGAAGAAATCTGAATAAGAATCTTGGGAGATTGGAGGTTATGAAGAGGAATGGTAAAAAGAAAATGGTTGGAAGGAGAAATAGAGACAGGAGGAAGGCCCAGACACCTCGCAGCGGCACCCCCGTCTACTACATACACAAATATAAATAAAAATAAAAATAAGCATTTTTATTAATTATGTAAAAGCATTTGTTAAAAAAAAAAAAAGAGTACGCGAAAATGAAAGCGTATGAGAGTACGTTCTTCTCTCTGGCCTGACCTGTGGGTTCTTCTCTCTCCCTCCCTGTGGCTCTAGTGGCTCTCTCTCTCTCTCTCTCTCTCTTCAATTAACACCTTTTAAGTAAAAAATATGAAGTAAAAATTGGGCTAAATCTGTATGGAATATGAGACCCGCCAATGATAGATGTGGATTTTGTTTTTATTATGTAATTTGATCATTTAATTCTTACTATTGAATTTATTTTTTTTGTATCTGACTCTCATCAGCATAAAGTTATGGGCATGGTATTAAAATAAGGGAAAATAATCTCCCAATCCTTACAATTTTATCTAATTTTTAAATAGGTTTATAGGTTTTTTTACTTTTAATCCATACCTTATAGTTTCCCCAAGAAAAAGCCCTAATAACCTAATTAAAAACTAGATAAAACGGTAAGGATTGGGGGATTCATTTTTCCCTTAAAATAATATGAGTTCTATCTATAAAATTAATAAACTGATAAATTAGTCTTTAAATTAAATTAGTTAAATATTTTAAATAGATCAATTAATAAATTAGATTTTATAACTTTTACCTTATAGGTGAGACTTAAATGTTATTGCTTTTAGTTAAAAAAATTAACAATATATCAAATTTTTATTTTATGAAATTATATATAATTTATAAATAAATATTCTATTGCTTATAGATTCATACTCTCTTTAATTTAAATATTACTCTTTTATATTATATATAAATATTTTATATATTTTAATTATGATTAAATTAATCTTGATTTAACAACAGTTAAATTGTTGGCTTTAAATCACTGTCTCAATCGAATAAAGGGGTAGTTTATTTTTGAGTACTTGCTTAAATGAATGATATGATAATAAATTATATACTACATCTATATGATTTGAGATTGTGAATTTTAATTATTATATATTTTTTTTGTGACTGATAAACATTATATATTTAAAATGGAAAGAACAACAAAATTTAACACACCACGGGAAGTACAATTTTAAGGTTAAATTACGTTTTTAAAATTTTTTTAATAAATATTTTAAATTTTCGTAAGAAAGGTAATATTACAATATTTAAAAAATTAATCCAGGTGTTTTTCTACAAAAATTAGATCCTAGAACTCGAGTTAAGGAACATGTTATGGTTTAAGGAACATAGGTTAGTTACCTTTATCGAAGCAATTGTTATTAATAATTAATTTTTTATTTTTAATATATTATTTAATTAGAGAATAAATCTTAATTTTAAATATATTATTTATTTATTATATTTATTAATTTTTAAATTATTTTTATTAATATTCTTTTGACAAAAATAAAAAAAAAATAAAAAATAATTATAATATTTTTAAAAAGTGTATTATATTACTAATTTTTTTTAATCAAAAATTATATACTGATAAATAGTAATGCAACGAAAAGGAAAATAAAATAAATAAGAAATATTTCCTGACTTGGCGAAAAGACGAAAGGACCAGAGGGAGACTATGCGAGATACGTAATATTGCAGAAGAAATCAGAGGCGTGTTGGTCGGTGTACTTTCGGTTTTGGTGTGGTCTCTTTCAGGATATCATATCTCTTCCCTCATTTCTTTTCACTGCTCTGCAATCAGTACGCACAGTATTTATTTATGTGAAAAAATAAAATAAAAGTATGGGTAATAAAAAAGAACATTTTACAGCTTTTTTTAGGCATTAATCTTAAATAAATATTAAATACAGTACATCAGTCTTGGGAGGTTTTAAACGGGGGTTAAATTGAAGAAGTTTAATTCATTCCAAATAATATATTTCCTTTATTATTTTTTTATGTTAATCACAAATATATTTTTTTCTTTTAATAAATCCTCACAAATATAGATTAATAGTAATAATATAATGGAATGGGAGGAATATAATGAACGATCACTAATTCCACATGCCCCCATTAACTCCTTTTTGGATACTTGAATTTTGGATTACCTTCCCTCCCTATTAATCAACACGCTTCCATGAAATGCGATGCGTTGCACTAATCCCATCCTTTCTCCATATTTCATTCTTAAGTTATTATTAAATTATTTTTTTAATAAAATGTTAGGTCCTTCTATTTTACGGGAGGTGGATCCAATAAATTTATCCGGATTCGCTCTTAAATTTAAATTTAAATGTGATTTTTCTTACTGTAAAGGCAATTTTAAACAAATATTATTGTGTTTTGCCATGATTCTATTAACCCGTGTGTGTGAATTTTTTTTATTTTGTTTTTTTTAGGACATGAATTTATTATTTTCTCGGTGGACCAGACTTTTAATTATGTTCCATCATGTTCAAGGATATATATACATATATTTAAATTGATAAATAGCTTTTTTTGTCATAAAATTGCCTAAATCTCTCTCCCTCGTATTCTTTTTATAGATTCTTCTTCTTCTTCTTCCTCCCTTCTCAATCCTTTTGCTTCTACCATAGCTTCCAATCTCGTCGACAAAACTAAAGAAGCATTCATGACTGGCTACAATGAGCTCGCCGTTGAGTTGCTAAAGTATGCTATTTCTCAAAATCCTGTGAATGACAAACTCTACGTCCAACGAGCTCAGTCTATCATTAATCTCAATAACTTTATCGGTATGGGGCCAGAATTTTCCTTGATTTTTTTAGTTTATCAATAATTTCTTTCTCCGTTCAATAATTTTGAAAAAGTTGCTATTCTCAATCGAAAATTCGTGCCTAATCAACGCTCAACCTAAACCTAATATGTTATCGATTTTGTTTTTTTACTAATCTCTGTGATTTAAATCCTTAGAAAGAATTCATTGAGGAGTTGCTAAGCAAGTCTATACCTGATTCCAAAGTACTCGTGCATTTCCACTTCGAAAGTAATACTCCCATCAACAATTCCTTTACTCGTCATCACCACCACTTCCCCAAAGCTATCTCTCAGTTGGTATGAATACTGTCTTACATTTTTTTTACCTCAAATTTTCTCTTTATTTTCAATAATAGTAAAATTGGAAGATAATCATTTATGCCCGCTAAGTAGACTTAGATTAAGTACTAAAATTTTCAATTAAAATGGGCTTACACTATAGTGATGTAATTATAAAACGAGAATATATTAGAAGTAATTCAGGGAAAGAAAAGGGAAGTGGGTTTATTGGAGCTGATGTTTGGGATTATTGAGGCTTAGATAAGGATGTGTTGTGAAGATAATGACAGACCATATATCGACCGGGCGGTATATTGAAACGTGTAAGAAACGCGCTCATTATTCTTCTTGTCCCTTACAACAACTTGCTTTCTTTAATTAGTTTGTTTCTCTTCTATTTTCTCTCTCTTAATTTATTTGTCCTTTGACCGAATACAGACAAAACAGAATAACTGGTTTTTGGCCAAAATAAACGTGTTTATCTTTTGGCCAATTAATTAAGTGTGGTTGAGTTTTCGTTTGATGGTAATAATGATTTTCATGTTTGAAACTGAGATAGAGAGGGGTCATAGTCACATATGCCTCCCTAATACCCCACCAAACACAAATTGTAAGATATTTTGAAAACTATTATTTAAATTTTTAAATTATTTCTATTGAATGTTACCGTACCTTTGATAGGATGATTTTTTTTTATATCCATATAAATAGAAGTAGAAATAAAAATAACATTATGTTAAAAATATGTTTTAAAAATTTATTTAGTAGATTAAAAATAAATATATAATTTATATATTTTTTTTTTAATTTATAGTAAAATGATTCAAAATATTTTTTTATAACTTGAGAAAAATTGAAGTTATTCATGAATTTTATAACTTATAGTCAAATAGTTTAAAATATTTTATTTTTATTTTTTACATCTCATTTCCTATTTTTTTTATAGGACTAAAATAGGCTAAAAATTAGAAATAGAATTAAAAATAAATTATAGTATACCAAATAAAAAAAATATTTAATTATATTTGTATTTTTATTTCTATACTATTAAATATGCCCTTAAAACATTTAAGGGATTGTTTGGTAGGAAAAATTTAGAGGGAAGAGGGAGAAAATTTTTATAAACTTAGTTTAAAATGATTAGATAAGTGGGGTCGTGAAATCTTAATAAAAAAATAAGTAAAATGAAAAAATAAAAAAATTAATTAAAATTTTTTAATCTCATTTCTCTAATATTTATAAATTTTACTTACCAAAATTTTCCCCTCCCCTCCTCTTCCATCCATTTCCCTCGTGCCCAAACATCCGTTAAGAGATGCAAAATTCAAAATTTTAAATCACCAGTACTTTTGTAGGGAACCAAACATTGATGGGGAGAGATGGAAAAATGGAAACAATTTTAAAATAGAAATTAATCAAGACAATTTACTTAATGTGTATGAATTAGATATTTTTCCCCATAACTAATAACAGAGGGAGTATCAATTATTGTAAATATATTTTAGCATCAAAGTTGTCTTTTTCAACCCTTTGAGTTTCTTAAGCTACTTATCGCTAAACATAGAAAGAAATAGAGAAATTGGATTCATAGTTTCATATGAAATATAATTATAAATGATACTAACTATTATCCCACTTAATTTCTTTTAGCATATCATCTAAATTTTTGTTTCAAATTAGTCCTTCAATTGAACAAATACTGTGGTCTGCCCCCTTTCTTTCTTCTACGTCAATTCCTTAAAAAAAAAAAAATACTTCCACTATACGAGAAGCGGGCCTAAATTAAATCCAAAGGAAAACTCAAGTTTTAAATTAAAGTTTTCGAAATATCAAAAAAAAAAACAAAAGAAACAAGAAACAAGAAACAAGAAGAAGTAGCCAAAAGAGAGAAACCCACGGAAAGGAGGAATCAGGACACAAATGTCATTTCCTAAAAAAAGTGTGGGCCCTAGCGGCATCCAATTCCAAACAAGCAACACTGTACGTTTACAGGCCTTCCCCTTCAGCTCACCTTCGCAGCGCTGAGGATATGGGAAGGCGTGCAGTGGGTCCCACCGAATGGGGACACGTAAGCCAAGCGGAATGGATGATGAGGAAGCCGGTTCAACCCTGAACCCCCGGTTCTTGTGTCACGTTTCGGTGTAGGGTTGGGTGGAGGACAAAGCGCTGGGCCTAGGTGGGGCCCTCTCTTCTCTCTCTCTAAGACCGAGTATTCTCTCTCTACTCGTGACTCTAACCGCCACCTGTACGTGACCACATGCCTTTTACTTCCCGCCACCTCTCGCCCACTGACACATGTCATTATTTCAACCGACCTTTGACTCCTTCTTCTTTTTTTCATTCTGGTATTTGGGGTGTTGAAATTATAAACGGGGACTGAATTCATTATGGGGTCGTGTGGAGGTGGCCCCACCTTGATTGCTTTGGGATATTGTCCAGTGTGGCGCTGGGTTCGGGGATAAGCCTATTTATCCACCACTAGTATCATGCCATGTCACCACGCGCATAAAATGTCCAATACGAACGAAGGGGTATAAACTAAATTTTAATTTCAGCCACTTCAAGTTGCATAAGATATTAATACACAACCATCTTTATATATTATTATAGGTTCACGATGATTCTTGCAATTTGATGTGTTGTCCTATTTATCATTTGAATAGTATAATTTTTAATGATTGTAATTGTATTTATTAATTTGATATTTTATTTTAAAAATATTGGAATCCCATATTTTTATTTTTCATGCATGGTTTCAAAACCAACTGGCTAGCTGAAACATTTTTTGGTAAATAATTTTATTTCTAATAATTTGATTTTTTTAATTACGTGTTTGAATGTTTGCTCCTTTGATAGTTGTGTGCAATCAGAGGACGAAATTACAATAAATTTAAAATTGCTATTATTCAAATTATGCAAAAAAAAAAAACTAAAGTATAAAGCGTTTTTTTAATTTATAATGAAATTCCCCTCAATTTTAATGAGTGGCAGATAATCCTCAATCAATCAACACATATAATTAAGGAAAAATGCTAAAAAAAGACCATTTAAAATTCAAAAAGATAAAAAGACCGTGAATTTTTAAAAAGATAGATTGGGCAGGAGGCCCAATCTGTCATTTTCAAATTACTGTGCACAGTTACAAATACCATTATGAGAGTTGTAAATACCATTAGTAGAGTTGTAAATACCATTATAGAAATTCAAATACAACTAAAAAAGTTGTAAATACCATTGAAAAAGTTGTAAATATCATTACAAGAGTTGCAAATATCATTGACGGAGTTGTAAAAAATACAATTTCATTTTTTATTTGCAACTCTGCTAATGGTATTTGCAACTCCCATAATAATATTTGCAACTATGAACAGTAATTTTTAAATGACAGATTGGGCCTCTTGCCCAATCTATTTTTTTCCAAATTCATGGGCCCTTTTTGTCCTTTTGAATTTCAAATGGTCTTTTTTTGTCATTTCCCTATAATTAATCTTGACAATTTAAATTATTTCATAGTGAATTAAAAATAAAAAAATATAAAAACTATACTATCATAAATAAATCAATAAGGAATATATTAAATCGTTACTTATTTAAAATTTTATATAATAATTTTGTGGTTTTTTTAATTAAAATTTTGATATGAACAGAATTTTGGAAGGGATTATTCAGTAAGAAATGGTAAGCCAAGTTTGAAAGGTTGAAAGACGTGTGGGTGAGAGAATAGAATAGAGACAAGCCCGTGGAAGCAGACAGACAGAGAGAGAGAGAGAGAGAGAGAGAGAGAGAGAGAGGAGGCAGGAGGGAAAATAATAAACGAAAGGCATCGCCTTGGGAACACGCTTTTCCATTTCCCTCTTTTTTGTTTGGCTTTGATTGGGTTTCACTTACTTTTCTTGTGAGTTGGTCCTGTAATTAACGCGGGAAAATTGATTCCACCTACTCTCTCTCTCTCTACAAAATCAATTCAAAAACCCTTGCCCTCTCTTTTGTCCCTTTCATTTCATTACCCCACAAATTGCTCCCCCCTCCTCTCCCTCTCCTCTCTCTCTCTCATCTTATTTTCTATTCCCTACCTCCCTAACAGAATCCCTACCCTCTTTACTCCTCTCCCATAACATATCTATTCCCTTCTTTTAATGTTCAAAGATATGCTACCATCATTCAATCTCTTTAGTTAATGATCGAGTTAAAGACATTCGCCACAAATAGACACAGAAATTGGATATAGTAAAATGAACTGATGCCTCATAATAATATGTTGAATATTTAAATTTTTACTAAAAGATATATTTATATTTATTGATTGATAATATCTTAAATATAATTATTTCTAATAAAATAATATTTATTTTTAATAAGATGTTGGCTAAATTTTAGGCAAGTTGCCCTGAAGTGGAAAAAAATTTCAACTCGGTTTAGGGTTTATAAGTTGACCGTTGGCAATCTATCTCATTTTTTTTTAATTTTATTATGATATCGATAAATTATGCGTCTATACTAGGCATTATCCAAGTTATCATGGATATTGATCCATACGTTTAAAGCATCAAATTTGAGCGTATCTTGAATTCACCTTCTATTTGGGTGAGAAAAAAATTAAAAAAAAAAGAATATTATGAAAAAAAACTCTCAAAAAATAATAAATCTTTTAATTATTTTTTATAATTTTTTTCCATAGTATTCTCCTCCTACACTTTTTTTCTGCTTTTCACCCAATCCAAATATAGCCTTAAAGTTTGAATAGATATAATTATGAGTTTTTTTTTTTTTGTTAAAGTCAAAAGTGTTGTGTTTGTTTTGTCAAATTCAAATATGACCCCACGAGAGAGTGAGAGATGAACAAGATCCCCGAAAGTATGAAGGTAATTGAAAATATTTTAATTTTTGTTGCCTACTTTGTTTTGGATTAAAACGTGTTATGGTTTGTTGTTTTTTTAAGTCACATTAACATCCTTGTACCCAGGCACGTCAGAAGATATATTGGGCCAACCTACATGGGCTCAAGCTCAAACATAAAGACTGATGGGCTTTAACTCAAGTAAGCTTGATCCATTTCACTCGCAGATATAAAAACAGCTGGGCCACAACTACACATATTAGTGAGAGGATTAGTAACCCTCTTAGTGAGAGGATTAGTAATTGTCCGCTGGTGGATAACTTAATTTATATTAAAAAAATTAAACTTTAGATCCCACCAATAGATCTCACTTTTATAATCTACACACCTTGAAAGAGACAAGTCTTTATTTTTTTTGTTTAGAGTCCAATCAATATCCTCTAATTTATAGTTAAAGATTAATTTTTTCAAGACATGTAAATTATTAAAGTAAATTTTATTTATTATAACAAAATATTTTTTCATATACACAATTTAGTTTAAATTAAATATATTATATTTAAATGATCTAATTATCTATATTTTCTGTATTGAGATTTGTTAGTAGAGATATGAATATTTAAAAGAGAGGGATGCCCTCATATATTAATATCTGCGCACGCAAAAAAATCACCAAAAAGGAGGGGGAGCAGCGGGTTTTCAATTTTTCTTTTATATAAGTATATAGGTGTTAGTATTATAATTCTTCAATCCCCTCAAAATTTATGTTTTTATAACCAAGTCCTAATTATGTCCCTATAAGTTGTATGAGGATCAACTACATGGGTAGAAGATGAGCAAAACGGCATCGTTCCTCCTAGCTACCAAGAAGGAGAAGGTGTAAAATAGCAGATCAAGTCGGCCATCCAAGATCCAACCATAATTGTCAGTCGGATTTGGTAGATATAGCTGTAAATATGTCACTATTCCCTCATTCGAACGTCACCAATGAAAAATAAATATATTTAATTATACCAAATACATTCTATTAATTAATCATATGCAACAGAATATATATTATTTACGTACACAAAAAATGTCCGTATAAATGCATACGCAGTATCCCTCAAACGAGAGAATAATAATAACAATAACGCCATCGACGGAAATTCAATTTCCCTCAACTCCACACTTCATCATCACTTTCCCGTGGGGAAGTCGCAATTCCCAAACTCTGCAACCAAAAATACAATTCTTAATATTTATTTAATTAATAATATTTTATATAAAAATAAGCGACATGGTCGTTTCAACTATATACAGTCTACAGAAGTCAGAAGATACGACACTTACTGGGAGGCTGAGTAACGACGTAGGCTGTCCCGCCAAAATCGCACGTGCCGGTGCCACGGGACTTCTTCTGGTAATAACTGTTAAACGCGTACGAAGCATGCGCCTCCAACGTGTTCGGATTGTAACACGTGGAACCGGGTTGAATCGGACGGCAATCAGCACCTCCTTCTCCGCATGCATAATCTAGCGCGGCCTGCAACTTCTCCATCGCAGATTGCCCGTTCGCCACACACCACGTTTGCCCGTGAGATGACGGACTTGCTGCTGGCGCTCCGGCCAAAGGCGTCTGACTCTTGCTGACATTAGATGGCGCGTTTGACGCATCCACCGCCGTGAGTGGAACGTCATACACCTTCTGCTCGCTGGGATAGAACAGCCCGTAGTTCCTCTCCGACGTCGGACCTGGTTTCTGGTTCTCGTTGAACAAAGCGAACAAGAAGACGTTGAGCGGGTCATTCTGTCTCAAAGGGGTTCCAGTCCCAGTCAAGACCCGCTTGACCAAGTTTCCGTTATACGACGCCGCATTGTCCACGCCAGCTCCGATCTCGTTGGAATCTCCCTTAGAGGGCCAACCGGTCTCGGACACGACGATCTTTACATCGTCGTATTTGAGAGCTGACATGGAGGCGTAGACGGCGTCGATTTGGGCGTCCAGGAGGCTCATGTATTTCAAACCGTTACCCGAATCCACCACGCCCGGGTTCTGTTTGAGCAGTGCGTAGTCCAACGAGACTGTGTTGGAGTTTGCTTCGTAAGCGAAAAATGGATAAGCGTTCACCATAAGGTACGATCCGGTTTGTCGGAGAAAATCCAGCATGGGTTTGATTACGGGTTCGATCAGTTCCGACTTGAAGGCTCCCGATGAAGGTGGGTATGAAGATTGAAGCGCCGAGAGAGCGACCGGAGATGAGATTTTGATGTTGAGGTTGTGTTTTGCGAGGGAAGCTTGGACGTTTTTCATGGCGGGAACTAGAAATTTGGTTGTGTTCTTGGGGTCGACGAAGACTTCATTTCCAACGGCAATGGCTTCGAACTGAGTGGCGGGGTGGTACGGGGAGATGTTTGCTTGGACCCATTTGTCGGTGAAGGACTGGTCAGCTGCTGCGGAGGAGAGTAGATCGTTTGGGAGAGCCACCACGACTTGGATGCCGGAGTTGGCTAGAGCCGTGAGGACCTCGGCTTCGGTGTCATAAAGCTTGACCCTGTTAATACCGTTGGCTTTGAGAAGCTGCACCACCTTGGACGGCGGAGGAAGGTCGTTGGCCACCCTTCCATAGTTAATTCCAATGGAACCCGCTCCTGCAAAAACAGGGGAACAAAACGATCAAGTAAATACAGAGCTAAGAAAAAGACGAACATGTTCTGTGAAATCAAATATTTTCAGACAGAATGTAAAGGTAACCTGAAGAAGCAGAGAAAGAGAGGAGAAAGATGAAGAATGATAGGAAGAGTGAAGCCGCCATTGCCATGCCCTGTTTCAGAGCCAAAAAAAAAAAAACAGAGCAATACTGAAGGAGAAGTGGGAGCAGTTACTTTCTGATTGATGAGATTAATTTTATAGAGAAGCGGATGAAATTAATTTATTATTTAATTTAATTTTAATATTAAAGAAAAACAGTAACGTAGACGGCGAAAGAGGGGGTTAGTAGCGGTGGTGGAACGATTATTACGGACCAATGAACCAAAGAATTTGCTGAGAACTGTTAGTGTTAATATTTTTTTTCTTCATAACTTGCAACTTAAATTCTTTTTGATCCTTCATTAGGTGGCCAAATTGGGACTCTTTAACCTAATTAATTATTTTCTGTTATAAAATACTTGATACATATATTTTTCTAACTAGGTAAACCGTGAAAACTAACAATGCTCCAACGACCTATTCGATAAGGAGCCGGAGGATAAGTAATTAATAATTACCCAATATTGAACACCTTGCATTTCATAATTATTGGTAATTATGAAGTAATCATAAAAATAACAATATATGGTATTATGAAAAATACAAAAAAGCATAAATATTTTTTTTGTACACAAATTTTTTAAAAAGGGTTGGACTCACCCACAATCTAAGGGTAGGGCGAAGTCTTCATTCTTTCTAGGTGATACTAATGTCGGGAAGGGCAAGCTGTTTATTATCTTCAAACGTAAACTTAAGCACCTAGGAGTTAGGATATCTTCCTAAACGTTGCGACTGAAACTAGAATAAAATAATACTCATAAAGATCAAACACGATTTAAATGATCGTATATCTCATCCATTTGTTAGTTGAAGCAACGTATAATAGATAGCATAAATATATATACACACACAAAGTGAAGATACATTTATATACAATTTCATCATTTCGTAGATGGTGTGATTTGGTGTTTGTACTTAATGAACACACACTTTTGTTTTTAGACATATAATTCCTATAACTAGAGGTTATAAATTCATATGTATTTAATTTTAACCCAATGAAAAAACAATTAGGATAGCGATCCAATCTGTAACATTAGATTTATCTTAGTATTCAATCTTTTGTTAGGTGAACAATCAGTGTTTTCTTAAGAAATTTCTAAAGATTCCCTTGGAACATTATATTAATGAAATGATTTTATACATGTCTCCAAGAGATCAAGCAAGCAGAGGAGGAGAATCCAAGTATGGTACGTCTTCTTCAGATATGAAATGGAGAAATTAATAGGCAAAATCTGAAATCAAATGAAAACACAAACAAAAAATAATAATTAAAAAAATAAAATTCAAATGAAGTGGGGTTAGTGATGAAGGTAATGAAGGAATTATTATTAGGGGTTTGAAAGTGAGAAAGAAGATAGATAGAATTGAATAGGAGAGGAGGCAACTTGGTGCGTGCAAGTTGAATGATGATTTTTCTCTCTTTTGTGCATTCTCTCCATCATATATATAATAAAATGGCAATAATTTGCCCATTCCTTCAAGTTTCAAGCACAATGCACAATGGGATGTCTTTATTGGCCTATAATATATTTCGTTTCAAAGGGTTCAAGATCATTTAATTGTTTCTTCTTTATTTATTGTAGAATTTTATAAACATCGTACTAATACTCAATTCGGCCTATTGATTAGATTAGCATATTAGTCCCATGATTTAGTTCGAGTTAGAGATAAATTGATCAGGTTTTTCTTTATATTTTTTTTCTTTTGTTGAACTTGAAATCATCACATCGTTTTAAATTTAAAAAATAGCAATTCACCATATAGTGTGTCTTTGAATAAGATTTTAAAAAATAATTTATAAAAAAAAAATTTTAGACAGTTTTTAAAAAAAGACTTTTGAAAAAAAAATAGTTTTAAATAAATGAGTGTTTGGGTAGTTATTATTAGAAAGAATTTTATGATTGGTAAATTACTATAAAGAGTATGATTTTATTAAAAATATGAAAGAGGAGAGAGGGTGGAGAAGAGAGGATATAAAGTGTTAGAAAAAATAAGGGTAAAATAACAATTGGGTAGTTCATAAATTCTTTTACTGTTCCAGAAGATAATCTCAGTAACTTATTCAAAATTTTAGTTTAAAACTATAGTTTAGTCTAAAAATTATTTTAGATAAACATGACTGTTTGTTTTAACAGAAATTTAAACCAATGCTTAGACCAGAAGCCATTTTAAAAATTTAGTTTTATAACTTTCTAGACAAGTTCATATATATTTTAATAACTATTTTTTATTATATTATATGTTATTTATATATGAATATTTTATTTACCAATGGTGCTTTTTTATTTAAATATTTATATTTTTAGAGTTATATATAAATAATTTTATATATTTAAACTAAATTATATTATTGAGTTGATATTAATTTAATCACACTTGTAACCCCTCATCTTTAAATTATTGCATCAACCGTCCAATTTTTAATTCCATACCTATAAATTATTCAATATTAAATAGTATGCCTAAGTCGGCGCCTAAATGAAAAGACGTTCTCCCATCATTTTTCTTTCCCACTTAGAAAACTTGTACACAAAATCACATTTGGAGGGCGTGGGATCTCTCCCTCTCCCTCTCCCTCTCCCTCTAATCATAACTGATTTTCTCTTTCTCTCTCTCTTTTTTGAATTATTCATATCGCAAATAAATTCTAAACTATACTAGGTTGAATGTGAGTAATATTAAGTATAATTGGATAACTCTTTTAAAGAAATATTTTTTTTACTCATAAAGTTTAAACGCTAGAATCACTTAGAAGGAATAAGATACTTTTTAATTATTAATGTTATAATTATTTTATACAATATTTATTATTTTTTATAATTGTTTAAAGTATAATGTGTGGGTGCTATATATGTGTAATATTGACACAAACAAGAGTATTATTCATGGAAGAAAACTTAAACGTGTAATGTTCAACCACACAAATATTTAATTATTGTAATTTTATTGAGAATGTTAACATCAAACACATGAATTTGCATTTATATTTTGTAGTTGAGCACTTAATAATACCATATAAGCAAAAATTTTAATATGCATAGTTCTTAATTGCTTGATTGATATGAAAGAGTCAATGTCAAGACTTAATGTGCTACTTTAATTTTGAAAGTGTCATCCCTAATAAATTAATTATCCTTTTGTCATAAGTTTTTTTTTATATATTTTCAAATCTAAATTAATAAAACTAACATTTTTCTTAACGAAAATTTAAATTTACATTCTTGCATAAAAAGGACACACGCAAACTATAATAAATTAAATATTTTCTAACAAAAAAATTTAATCACGCAACGTTCAGCTAAAAAAAGTGTCTAATGATGACTACAATTTTATTTTTTTAAAAAAATATGATTATAATATAGAGTTAGATTTTAGGGTAAAGGTACAATCAACATTCTAAATTAATTTTAGAGAAATAATTAACACTTTAAAATATTTAAATATAAAAATAACATTTTGAATTAATTTTAAAAGTACGACCAGTACCTTAAAGTATTTAAGAATACAATTAACACTCTGAGCTAATTTTAGACGTACGACCAGCACCTTATTTTTTCTAAAATTGGTACAATTATGTCATTTCATTGATAGAAATATAAATTTTTATCTGATCTATATCACATGAGATATTTATTTCGACACGTTATTATTTAAAATATCACATGTGTCATATTGTTTAAATAAAAATATTAAATAAATCATAAAAATTAGTATTTTTGTTAGTAAAGGGGCAAAATTACACCAATTTAAATATTTTAGGGTGTTAATTGCTTCTCTAAAATTAGTTTAGAGTGCAAATTATACTTTTAAATATTTTAATATGTTAATTGTACATCTAAAATTAATTTAGGGTACTAATTATATCCTTAAATATTTTAAGATATTAATTATTTTTTTAAAATTAGTTTATGATATTCCCTAGATTTTATTAACTTATTTCGGCCGACTGTAGCATATATTTTATTTTAATTTGAATATCAAATTGTCATTTTCATAAAATAATATTGCGATTGGCAACACCGCAAACTTCTTATCCAGACATGTTCAAGTTGATATATTATATAGATATTTTTTGTAGGACAACGATGTACTGTGCGTTATTATATAATTTTTACGCACATATATTTATATGAAAATGTGAAAACGTGAGCAAACAAATCTTGACCTTATTTGATTTGCAAACTATAATTCATGCTAATTTTATTCTGTCGACATACATAATATTTTGATCATTAATTGGTCTACTTTATTTGTTTTATAATATTTTGTTTTCATACTAATTTAGGGTAACCCATGTTGGCATCTATGAAGAGGTGAAATTGGTGAGATTAAATTATTTTACTATCAATATCAGTATTATAAATTATTAGTACTGTTCAAACGTCAATTTTGCAGATATTTTTATGTTTATTGTTGGAGAAATACTTGCACATCCCGAGTGCCAAACATATAAATTTTATCTAATTAAAATACAATAAATTAGCATATTTTAATCATAATTTACCGATGACTCATATAAAATAATTCATATTATATTTTATTTAAAAAAAAATAAATCCTTTAATTTAGTTTTTTTTAAAATAAAATAAATCGTGAATTATTTTAGATAAATTATCAACTAAATTATTATATTTTAATTATATAAAATTTAAATAATATGTAATATATAAATATTTTTTTAATGTTAAACTCAGAAAAATTGGTTTAACATTGTTGTATGGGCAAACATGTGATATGGATTTTTTTTTTCTTTTGGCCCATAACATGTGATATATATATATATATATATATATATATATATATATAATTAATGACATGTCCTGATGGTAATGTTTTTTTTTTCCTATGAAAACAAATTAAGGCGACTTAGGTCATAAGAACTTTACTCACCAGGGTTAGAAGCTAAGAGAATTCTTATAATTTAAGAGACATAGTTCTCTAAATGTTAGATGAAGTTTGAGATAATAAGTGGAATTGTGTATACATGGTCCATAAATTCAATCTTCTGTACAATATGTACTGCAATTCAAAATAAATAAATAAACAAATCAATAAGCATGCTGGTGAATAAAAAAAAAAAAAACAATTTGCAACTACAATATAATCAAGGAATGAAAACTGATTGAGACGTACAGAAATTGACTTGAAAGGTGCCTCTATATATTTATATTCAATGAAAACCAACGTTAATTTTTCTAATCATTAAACTTTATTTTAAATTACTGAGACTATTCATCTATTTTAAAAATTATATAAATTATCTTTAAAATTAAAATATATATTGTATACTTTTTTTTTTAATTTTAAGATTCAATTTCCATCCATGCAATCGTTAATTCACTGTTAAATTATAACATCAATTCATCACTTTAACTAAAACACCCCTCCTCAACATATATACTATTTAATAATCATTCAATCACGTAGCATTATTCAAAATTTAAAAATAATTTTAATATATATTTTAAATATTTTGTCAAACCTTTAAATTGATTTCCATATTACAAATGTTAATTAATTTTATAATCATAAATTTTTATTTTTCAATAAATTTGAATGTTTGATCCTTTTTATTTATTAAAACTTACTACTTAATGTAATATTTTAAATACATATGTTAAATTATATATATATGTTCATTGTTAGATTAAATTATACAATATATGATGTTGATATCCTTATTTTAATATATTATAATTCAAAATTTTTAAATATATTTCATCAAACATAAGTTTGTTAAAACAAAGTACTCGAGCTTTTATCAAGTTGTTACTATTTTCACATAAATAAAAAAATTACTTAAATTTTGTCTAAATTTAGTAAAAATATTAAATAAATTATTAATAAGTATTAATATTAAAAGATAAACTAGGATTCGGTATCATGAGGGATAGATTATTACACAAATAAAAGCAAAGAGTTTGACTTGGGGGTTTGATGTGGATGACGTGGATATGAAAGGAGCAAGCCGTAGGGAGTAAGAAAATGAGAGAGAGAGAGAGCATTAAGGCGCAAGGGTGGGTGTAGTTAATTCCAACTGCCCACAACAACAATAGCAACAAAAGGTCAAATATCAAGACGTCGTTGAATTAGGGTTTATATATCTGTGTGAATCTGCTCGTCAATGTCAATCTCACGAGTTGAAGGTTTTTGTTTTGGTTGTTAATGGAGGTCGGCTGATAGACCAGCTTTTGTTCACCCAACACTACCAAAAGTTTAGTTGCTTTTGTTTGGAGACTACTAATGCCTTGTTTGGTTGGACTTACAGCATTTACTTTAGCCAGAGGAATATTTTCTCATGATTTTAAAATGTCTTGGTGAAATTTGAATAGTGGTTCTAATCCGAGTATAGCTAAGGGATTTTGAACTATTAGATGGTGGCTTCGAATTAGGGGTGGTAATGCGGGCCAATCCGTCAAAAACGGGTTGGCCCGCCGCGGGTTGGGGGGGAGGCGGGTTGGGGAAACCCCAACCCGAGACCGCCATGGAGGGGTGGCGGGCTAGCCCGCCAACCCGCCAACTTTTTTATTTTATTTTTTTAAATTTTTTATATATAATTTTTAATTTTTTTTAACTTTTTTTTTTTAAAAAAATTACATATGTCAATATTAATTAGATTCGAATCATGTCTTAAGTCGTCAAAATATTTATTTAGTCAATTTTATCACTATCTATAGATAAATCTATCACAAAAAAAATTATAATAAAATAAAATAAATATATATAAAGAAAGAAATGACTCAATGAGATAAAGTTAATATAAATTAAGTATAATGTCTCTTGTTTAACTAAGGCTCTCAAATTACTAAAGTATAAATGTGTAATATAAATAATAAAAAAAGTTAAAAAAAAGTAAAAAAAAAAAAGCGGGCTAACCCGCCAACCCGGCGGGTTAGCCCACCGCGGGTACGGGTTTGGCGGGTGCGGGTCAAAAAGACCCCGCATTAAAGTGGGTTGCAATTTTTGCAACCCAACCCGCCAGTTTTTGGCAGGTTGACGGGCCCAACCCAAATTACCAGCCCTACTTCGAACTATAGCTAGCTAGGCTACTTAATTAACCTAACATTTGCCCTACTATATTGAATATAATTATTCTTTAAGGCAAGCACTTCTTCTTGATCAGAGTTTTCATATTCAAGTTTTGAGTATGTAGTTGTGTTAAATATTTGTTAGGATGTCTTGTCACCTAAAATGTCTCACCCAATTTAGTCAATATTAGTTAGAGTCCAGATAATTTTAAATAACGGCAGATTCTGTATAAATAAACTCAGAAACATAAAATAGTTAGGTCTTCCTACTTTAACATGTGGGATTTGCCTATCTTATAATGTTAGAATATAATATAAATTATTTTTAATTATGAAATTCATACAATTGGAGGAAGAAAAACATAACAAGTAGGTTGTGCCAAGGTGATTACTAGTTTAAAAGCAAAGGACAAGATGATTAGGTTTGGGTCTGTTTCTCGTATTTGGCTAAGCATCTTATGCTGGTAATGAAGACAAGCAAAGATGCCTACAAATATGGAGTGGCGTGTGCAATAAGGGGAACCTAGTGTAGGGCTTTTCCTTCTACACCTAGAATCTTGACCTCATTGCTATAAAAAAAGATTTAAGCATTGCTCATTACTCATATACCATATTTATCATCAAGCTAATCTCTAATCATTGGTTTGAGGGAAGATTCGAATGAGTTTGATTTAGAAAAATTGAAGAAGTAGGGTTAAAAGCTTTTAATAAATTTTCCTTTTTATTTTACATATTTTATTTATTAAAATTTTATCTTTATTTATCTATTTTTTTAAAAATTGGACTGGGCCATTTCCCTAAAAAAAAAAAAGAACAGGGGTCAGAAAATATATTTTCACAAAAATATATTTTTAAATTTTATTTTGGAAATTAAATTTATAATGAAGGCCAGAAAATGTATTCACTAAATAAATAAAACAATGTTCAATTTGAAATGGAACAAAATGGAGTTGTAGTCAGTGTTTTAAGGCTAAATTATAATTAATCCTTCTATATTTTGGGCTGAATCATGATAATTTATTTAATTTTAATATCTTGACTATAAATCCTTCTATATTAACGCAAATAATTAACTTTCTTACCTTTTATTCGTCTATTATTCCACCTATAAAATGCGATGTAAAAACATTTTATCCACACATCATTTAAATTTTAAGAAAAATTATGTCCACTCCCTAATCCAAAATTTTAAAAATTTATTTATAACAAAATTCTAAAAAATATATGATAAAAAACGTAGCCTTAATAAAATAAAAGACTAATCAGAACACATGTAATAAAATGAAAAATTTTTTTTTCTTACAATTTTTTTTTGAAAGGGTTGAGTTTACCTATGATTTAAGGGTAGGGTGAAATTTTCCTTCCTCTTAGGCGATACTAATATCAGTCAGGTTGATCTATCAATTACTCTCAAGTATAAACTTAAACACCTACGAGTTAAGATACTTTTTTAAATGTTGCGACTAAAACTACAACAAAATAGTATTTCTTCAAATTATAAGCTACACTTACACCTTACTCGGTTGGGCCAAAATTCAGAAATGCAGGCCCATCAAATTGGGCTCAATTATCCATGCCCGTAACATTCTTTTGGGCCTCTCAGTTATTTTCTTTCCAAAATTCCGTCCATATATTTTTTTGGGCCAACAAATTTTATCCATTAACAAAAATTGTTAGTAACTTAAAATTTTTTATTTTTAAACGTTAGCTCTCTTCAATATAAAAAAAAAACTTTTATTATCCTGACAATAAATTTAAATTTTTTTATAAAAAACGATAAAAATAATAAATATTAAAATAAAATTAATAATAAATAAATATTATTAATTATAGATCAATTATTATTAAGATAATATTTTATTTTAATATTTATTATTTTGTAAAGTTTTTTTCTCATTTTTTTAATTTTTTGTAAAAAACATAATGTATATAAATATAAAAATTTAATCCATACCACACAGTTTTGTTAAAGATTGACCTATTTATGCTATCAAAATAAGAAGAATATTGCCAAAACACAAATTAAAAAAAAAGAATGATATTTATTTCCTTTGTTCTTCCCACGCGAAAGTTACACTAGTCGCTGCCCTTCCCTCATCCATCCCTCTATTTAACTTTGTCGGCGGAGAGAATTCACAGAAGAAGCCATCTGCAAGCTCCGTTTGTACCGTACTTCGGCGCTGCTGTGACTGTGATCAGAGGCGATCTGGTTTACCGTTGGTGAGTTCCGAGCTTTTTTGAAGTCCAAGTGAGAAGAATATGTCAGGCGTCTCGAACGAGGAGGACAAGAAGCCCACCGATCAAGGCGCGCATATCAACCTTAAGGTCAAGGGACAGGTTTGTGGTTGATCCTCTTTAAGCAAGCTTGATTTTCCCTTTGCCTTGCATGCGAACTGAGGTTTTGGGGGCGATAGTGGAATCTAGGGTTTTGTTTCTATTTAGGGTTGTTTTAAGTGGAATCATTTGATGCTACCATTTTTAGCTTTCCGTCCTGACTCCTTGGAACTGGAGATCCAAGCTTGGTATAGTTGTTTTCCAGTGGGATATGCTATGCAGTATACAGTTCCCTACTTTTTACTCTGACTTGCGTTTATAGGCTCTATAGTTCACAAAGAGACAATTTTTTAACTGTTTGATCAATGTGTCTGTTTGCTTTATCGTCATTTACTTCTTAATGAGAATGAGTTGTGGAGTTTGCTTCTAACGAATTATAATGCAGGAATTCTATTGTCTGCATTTACGAATTGCAGTTAACTGTTTGGTATGAGTTATGAGCTTCTGGTTTTTCAGAGAGGTTTTTGCTTAGTTTGAATTTGGGAGTTAGTTTGTGATGGAATGGAATGGAGTAGGATGACCATAGAGGATAAAGTGATAAACCATTATTTTTTCTTTTCAAAAAAGGAAAGTAAGTGAAGTGGCAAGAGATGGTCTCCCAAGCTATCTCTAGTCATTATAAACTAGATTTTTTCTGTCCCTCCAAAGTGTGGTCAACATGGAATGGTCAGGAAATAATATTATAATAAACTGTGCTTGAAAATTTTAAACACTTCCCACATTAGTTATTATGCATTTCTCCTCTTGTTTTCTCTATTGTGTTGAACACTAGTCCCATTCTCTCGATTTCGCCAAGTTGTCCTCCCATTCTCTCTATTGCATCAGCCATCAAGCCATCAAGGTTTACACACGCATATATATTGATGAAGATGTGATTTTTCATGTGTTTAAATAATGGGCACAAGAACAAAGGCAGACACGCAACACAGCTGCCACTTGTATTTTTCGAACTGTAAAGTTAACTAGGTAGCTTCATTCTTTGACATATAGCATAAATAACGACCTTATATGAGTGTATTTAATGTTATTATGGTCATGACTAAGTTATTATCATGCTTATGTAGTGATGTTAGTGTTATTGGTGATTATTATCTTTTGTGGCATGATAATGATTATGTTTATATTTGATTTATATAGTAGTTTTCGTTTTAAGTTCACATTTATCTATTTTTTGTTTATTTGACATATTTTCTTCCTATCTTGTCATGTTTCACTTGAGCTTGCTCCTTCTTAGCGTCTCTTTCCAAAGGTCATTTAGAGGTTTATCACCTTTAGGGCACCTCTGGCACCTCTTACTTTTGACTATGGTTTTAGTGCATCAGAAATAAAACCAAATTAGGCCTTTAATCTTGTAGAGCATGTTAGATTTATTTATTTTTTCTTATAATCTAATTTTGCAATGCGTATTGGGTTTGTGGTATATGTTATTTGATTTGTCATTAGTCAGTACTAACTACTACTCAACAAAAAAAGGGAAGAAAAGGTCTGGCACAGGATCATAAAAGACCCGCTACGGTTGTTGTCATAGCCAAAACGCTACTATTCTTGATATTGCTATCTGTATGATCTCAGGATTTGGTTGCGATATATAAAATTAGCAGAATCTTTTCCCCTCTTTGGTGTTATAGGATGGGAATGAAGTTTTCTTCAGGATTAAGAGAAGCACTCAACTTAAAAAGCTTATGAATGCCTACTGTGACCGGCAATCAGTGGATTTTAATTCCATTGCTTTTCTATTTGATGGTCGTCGCCTTCGAGCAGAGCAGACTCCAGATGAGGTCTGTGTGGATTCCTTTGTCTTCCCATTTTCATGTACAAGCTTCTCATATGTTGATAACTATAGATCATATTACTGTTTTTTTCCTCATTAAAATTTGATTGGATGCAGCTGGAAATGGAGGATGGAGATGAAATAGATGCCATGCTTCATCAAACAGGAGGTGCTGCTGCGTAATAGAAGTGGAGATCTTTCCTCTTCTTGTCTTATTATCAATATAGACTTAGTTTTACTTGAGGTTTGATGCCTAAGATGTATCTTCCATCAACCTACTACTATGATACTGCACTTGCTGCTTGAATTTGTAGGGTATATGCTTTTTGTCAATATAATTACTGAGTGGTTTCTACTATTATACTGGTGAAATCTGATGACTTAACGGATATGCTTAATTTACTGTCATTTGTGCCTCAGCGAACAGTGTATGAAATGCTAGTTTATTGATGATTGGTGATTTAAGCTTGCCTTCTTATTGTGATGAAGGATATGTCTGCGATGCTTAACCTTATGTCGAATATGTGAATATGCCGAATTCAGTTACTGTTAACTGGTAATGTTTGGTGTCAAAATTTCTGAATTGCATATTAGTATGACTGATGAAGAGATAAATAGTCCAGAGAAAGAGATGGTGATGGAATTCTTCTGGTACTATGGATTTCTTTTATTTCTATTCTCTTTTTCTTTGTCAAACTAATCACCATTTGGTGCACGGTTAGGGAATGGAAAGACAGGGAAGGGGCATGGGTTTGGTTTGTGTGGAAAGAAGTCATCGTGGAATCAAAAGTGAAATATGATCAAAATTCCTTGTGATTTGACCCGCAACCCTTCCCTGTCAAGTTAATCTTGCCCTCTATCAAGTGCCATGTGCCCTCTCTCGTTCTTTCTTTATTCATTTTTAATGATTGCTATTAAATGGTACTATTATTTTCAATACCCCGGCTCTTCATCCTAGAGCCAAATGCTGGAAACTGAAAAGAGAAAAGGGTAAGTCACAATAATGGGAAAATATTATTGTGCAGTCTGATTTGAATATTTCAACTGCCGGATTTAATCCTTTTGATTGTCATGGGGGAAAAACATGCGGGATTGGTTTAATCTCACTGTATCTTCTCTACATCCTTTTACAGGCAATACTATAAAATTTTTATAAACAAGAAATTTGGTAAAAGAATACTTGATCATTGGCCTGCAGCCAATCCTGTTCTATTCTTATAGAATCCTATATGCTAAGGCTTCGAATAGGCCATTTTCTTACAACGGGATTTTAGATTTTGTATTTAACCGGTTAAAATTTTTTCAGAACTAACACGATCGGTTGTTGACTTACATTCAACCTTAAAGGATTCAAATCCTTTGTATTTGGGGCAAGCATCAAGTTCGGCTGTCGTCTCATTGTTAAAGAGCTTACAATCTTTGATACAGCGCAATGGAAATTGGATAAATTTTAATAAACTTGCCCTTCATTTTTCATCTGATTTTCAACGGCTATTAAACCTCAAAGTAAACTATAAGAAAGCAATCTACTAACACTCAATTAACAAGGATTGGATTTAGGAGAATATGTTAGCATCTCATAACTTGACTATAAATCTTTATTAGAATATGTGTCTACATTGAGTATCGAACAAAAGCATTTTCTTCTTGTAGATTTTCCCCTATAAATTTATGAAACATCATTTCACTAAAAAAAATTATAAAATAATAACAAGTACGGGGTTGGGCTGGGCAAGATTCGAGCCCGTTAAATGTTGGGCTTAATCTATCCGTGTACTGGCCCTGACCTTGTTTTTTACTGCCCCAGTCATCATTTTCTTTTTCAAAATTCCAATGAGATAGACAGTTCACCCTACCTGATATTAGTATGGTTTAAGAGAAAGGGAGATGAGCCCAACCCTTTTTTTAAAAAATTTATAAAAAAAAAAAATTCCAATCATGGGGCCGATGGATTACGTCCATGTATAAACTTTTATATCATGTTATTAATTTTTAGTTATATATATGATACATATAAATTTTAAAATAGTGGGTATGACTATATATAAAAAAATTAATTCATCCCAAACATTTATTAACGAATGATGTGTTTATTATATTTTATTTAATGCATTAAATAGTAATAAAATCAACTATCAACTAATTGTATTATTAAAATCTTAGAATATCCAATTTAATTAAAAATGAGTCTAAGTTGATCTGATTCAATTCTTTTAATTTATTTATCTATAATTGGTAATCTATAATTTCAGTCAATAATCCTATTGGATTTTTGAAAGATTTTTAACTCCATGGTAGTAATTATGATGTTTTAAATTTTTAAATTTAATAATAAATAATTAATTATAACTTATTTTTTTTCTCTACCTGTACAGTGGGAGAAATATTTATAGTTTTGAAATACATACCCATATATTCAATTATTTTTTAATTTTTTTACAGAATTATTTTTTTAATATGTTTATCAGAAAACTGCAAAAACGATAGAATCTTGAACGTTCAAGGTTTTCCATTACAAAATGAAAACCCTAAATTTCTTATAAAAATAAGAGAAACCCTTTGTATAAAAAAAATAAATTAGAAAAACCCTAAATCTTGAGAAGTTGTTTTAGGTTTTAGATTTTTCATGAAACGTTTTAGGTTTTCCGAATTGGTTTGGACTGGATCATAATCGTCTTGAGAAGTTGGGATTCGCGCCGGATTGACCTGAAAATCACATGTGTTCTCATCCGTCGGATCTTATCTATTTCAGCAAATCGGAATCGTCAATTTTAATCGTTCTTCCCACGCTAAGGTCACTTACTACCCGCAATCTTCCATCCCTCTATTTAAACTTCATCGGCGGAGAGATTTCGCAGAAGGAACTATCGTACCGAACGTCGGCGTTGCTGTGGCAGTGATCGGAGGCGATCAGTTTTGTTGTCCTAGGTTTCCGAGGTTTTTCAAAGTCGAAGAGAGTAGAATATGGCCAGCGTCACTACAAGAAGCCCACCGATCAGGCTGCGCATATCAACCTTAAGGTCAAGGGACAGGTTTGTGGTTGATCCTTTTTATGTGAACTTGATTTTCCTTTTCCCCCTTGCATGCAAACAGAGGGTTTTGGGGCCGATGGTGGAATCTAGATTTTTGATTCTATTTAGGGTCGTTTTGAGTGGAATCATTTGGCGTTCTACTATTTTAGTTATTCCTACTGACTCTTTGGAACTGGGGATCCATGAGTGGGATTTGATTTAGTAGAATGATTAGTTTGGAAATTGGAAGATTTTGGCATGTAGTTGGCTTTGGTGGAAATAGAGAAAATTTACAACTTAGTTTTTCTGCCCACGGATTCTGCTTGGGTTTTGTTTCGACTTTTGTGCGATCCTTGATTAATTGATTTTAGTTCGTTCTTATCGTGGGTTAAGTGTTTTGAAGCTTGTGTACCATACAATTCCCTCCTCTGTACTCTGACTTACGTTTGTAGGCTCGACAATTCACAGAGAGACAATTATTTGACTGTCTGATCATTGTGTCTGTTTGCTTCTATTGTCAATTACTTCTTGATGAATTAATTTATGTTTTAGATTTACATTTATCTATGTTAAGTTTATATAGTTTAGTTTTTTTTTCGCACTTTAGCTTATTGTTTCACGTGAGTGTGCTCATTGTTAGTTCCTCTTTCCAAAGGTGATTTAGAAGCTTATGGCCTTAAGGGTACCTCTTGCCTTTGAATAGTCTGTGAAAACCAACTGGCCTATTAATCTTCCAGGGGATGTTTAAAATTCATTTTTCCAAAAGGTTTTCAAGGAAGTTTAGCTCTGGGGTTAAGTTAACTGATAATGATAATTGTGTTTATGGGAAGTGCAATTTTTTTGGGGAGTAGAGAAATGGCAGTAGGTCTTAATTAGCCCTGTTGTTTATGAAGTGCATAACATTTTTCTTTTTTCTGTTCTTTTGTTTTTTTAAGGAATGTGAAAGAACAGCATTATGTGTAAAAGACCAACATTGATGGTCATAGGCAAAATGTTCACATTCTTGGTATGGCTATCTTTGTGATCTTAGGATTTGGTTGGATGTGCTTGTTATGTGATTTTATTATAAAATCAGAGATGTAAAATAAGCATCAAATGTATGTCTTGGACTTTGATGTTGTAGGATGGGAACGAAGTTTTCTTCAGGATTAAGAGAAGCACTCAACTGAAAAAGCTCATGAACGCTTACTGTGACCGACAATCAGTGGATTTTAATTCCATTGCTTTTCTATTTGATGGGCGTCGCCTTCGAGCAGAGCAGACTCCAGATGAGGTTTGTGCAACCCGTTGTCTTCCCTTTTTCATTGAGACGCTGCTCATATTTCAATAACTGTTGACTATATTACTTGTTTTCCTCAATACACTTTTGTTGATTGCAGCTGGAAATGGAGGATGGGGACGAAATAGATGCCATGCTTCATCAAACAGGAGGAGCCATTGCGTAATAGAAGTGGAGATCTTTCCTCTTACCTTATTATGAATATGGACTTAGTTTTACTTGAGGTTGATGCCTAAGATGTATCTTCCTCCAGCCTACGGCTATGATGCAACTCTTGCTGCCTGAGTTTGTAGGACATATGCTTTCTTTGTTAAATATATTATTGAGTGGCTTCTAACAGTACTAGTGAAGTCTGATAACTTGTGGGATGCATAATTTACTATCTTTTGTGCCTCAGTGAGGATCCAATGAAAATACTTGCTTATTGATGATTGGTGATTTAAACCTGCCTTGTTGATGTGATGGCTGATGTCTATGCTCAATTCATATATTTGTGAATATGCCAAATTTGATGATAGTTAACACTTTACTGGTTGTGTTTGGTCATAAAAATATGAATTGAATATCAGTAATCACCATATGGGTTGGCTGGATGTTAAAAGTTTTGTGGGTCTTGGTCATGAAGTTTAACTCTGGTTGATGAGCTATGTTGTGTCATGTTTGTATTATATATATATGTATATGTTTATATTGATGATATATGGGTAAGGGTGGGGTGGCATGATATTTCCATCTCTCTGGCAGTGAAGTGCCAGCTGATCCAATAAGTTGATGCTGATTATTGGTTTAGTAGTGAATTGATATTTTATAGTTGTCTGTACAAATGAAAGTGGTTTCTGTTACAAGCTCTTATGATACAATATCAAATGAATCATAATCTTCCATCCATGTGTAATGTATCAATATCAATGGATTCCTTATCATCCCTCTCGTGTGTGGAACTATTATTTTAAATTTAAATCCTGTTCAATGTATTAATTTATTATGGTTTTATAATCGTTTGGTATTTTATTGCCAATTCAATCCAGCTGTTGAACCCTGGGAATTCGGAAAATAATCAAATATACAAGAAAAAAATGCGCCAGATCCATTCCCACTTGTTAACACAAGGATAATAAAAAAATAAATAAATAAGATGTCCGAGCAGATTTTCATCAATATGTAACAATGAAAAATCTGATGAGCTCTCTGCCAAATGCTTCGAAATACCTGTAGTAATATGTTCGAAATATATGGTCAAATGCTTCTTCTCACCAAAGTAAATGAGCTTCTGCCAAAGTATAAAACGTGTTTCAATTTTGCTATATTAGCTCGTTTGGATTGATTTTTAGAGAAGAGTATATAGAGAAAAAAATTAATTGAAAGTAATTTTAGATAAATTCTTCTAAAAAAGAGTTTAAAAAAAAAAGATTCTAAATAAATAAATATTTGGATGGTTATTATTAGAATGATTTTTATAATTGTTAAATTATTAAAAAATATATAAGTTAAAAAAAATTAACTATTCATCATTTTCATTCATGCTTCTGTTCCATGAGTTCCATCGTGGGCACTGTCTCCTGACCTACACCGGCGACAGAAGTTTACAGAGAATGGAGATGGTGAATTCCACCGTCTCCAGACCTCCACGAGCTTGCATAGAATGAGAAGGAAATACAGATCTAGAAGAGAGAGACTGGAGCTTCTTTAATGGCAGATGCTACACAGACGCAACGCCCAGCTCTCCGTCTTCTTCTGCCAGAGAGAGAGAGAGAGGGAGAAGAGAGCTAAAGAAGATGACGGAGGAGCAGTGAACGATGAAGGTCTACAAAGAAGCAGCGATGGCGGATGTAGAGCTGAAGCGACGACTGCGGACGGCAGATGGTAGAAAAAGAAGACACGAGACGACAGAAGAAATAGGAGATGGTAGGAAAAAAATAGGGACAAAATAAAAATTAAATAGCCCCCATAAGCTCTTTTCCCATTCTAAAACTATTTCTAGGAATTTATCCAAAATTATAGTTTGAGCCATAAACTTTTTTAGATAAATAGGACTATTTGTTTTGAATTTTTTTAAAATATAGTTTAACCCAAAAACCCTCTTAAAATTAAAATTAAGAAAACCCAAACACCCACGTTATAAATTATGTTTACTAATTGATTTTTTAAAATAGATTAAATTTATTTCTCAATTTTTATTATTACTTAATATTATAATAATATTGTTATAAAATATTAAATTTTAACTATTAAAAGTTGATTCAATAATACAGATAAATAGGGGAGGGACCTATTCCTTTGGCTCGATGGTAATCTCATCCTTTTATTTCATCTCTTGCGCAATTTGGTGCTTCATTCATAAATTCATCTATGTTTTTTAAACACATGCATCTTATATAATGTAATCCTGATTAAAATACTATTGACTATTAAATGTGGATAACTTTTTCAACTGAAATTTTAACATTAGTCGTTTCTATTAAATTCTACCCATTTATATTAAAGGGATTTCATCTTTATTAAGAATGTCTATAATATTATTAGTCTTTTTATTTAAATTATTGTCTCTTTTTTCTATTTTTTTATTATTACCGAACATTATCCGGTAAAACACCCCGTTCCTTTCTTTGTTTTTTTTTTCCACCATGTTTTTTGTGTTCCTTTTCTCTTGCAGACCAAATAGAGTATCATTTATACTCATTTTTATCCTCCATTTCCTTAGAAGTCTTTTCTATTGTCTTGGTGATTTAACTCTCCCAAATTTGTTGGCTTCCTATTTTAATATATATTCATACAAGTCACTTAACAATTTTCAGCGCGTGTCACACACTTTCTCAAATAGCTTATTTTTTAGGACAACCAATAAAATTAAAACGATATTGAGAATATTATTAGGTGACCCCTTCATCAAATATATTCTGTAAATAATAAAATATTTTGTTGACAATTGCTTTTTGGGCCACAATGAATAGATTTCCATATTTATCAATAACATACCTCGTCATCATGATGTGATTAATTTAGATAGCTCGTCCTATTCGATATTAATATCGTCTAGGAGGAAGAGAGACTTCGTCCTACCCTTAAATCGTAGATGAGCCCAACCCATTTTTAAAAATTTTTATACTAAAAAAATGATGAGACTAATTCTTTTATTGGCCACACTGATATTACTACTTTGGATTCTGATTAATCCAATGTATTAATTCAATTACTGCCTTAATGATGGATCACCTTTGTTTCTCACGCCCCTCACTTCTAAAAATCAAATAGCACATTGTTTTTATTTTTTTATGAAAATTAAAAAAAAAAGGTTACATTAAAATATTGATATTGATGCCTCTTTGTATGAATGAAATGGATCTCCCCAAGTGCAAAGATGAATAAAGAGTAAATAAATGTGGATCACGCACACATGCTTATGAGTAACATTCACACTCTTCTCTTTATTCGTCTCTTACCCTATAAAACATGGAAAGTAATAACACTCATACCATTTTTGAAAACTAACAACAATTAAATTATAATTTCATCATTTTCTTATGCTTTTTATCACTCTCCTACTGCATATAATATTTAAATTCTTTATCTTATTCAAATAAAATTAAATAATTCTGCTTACATTTTATGATCGGCCTCGATTGTCAATATAAAACTCTTTTTATTTTTATTGTATTATAAGAAAATTAAACCTCCTTCATTGATCTCCGTTGGTATTTTCTTTTTTCTTTTTTAATTATATGTTATCATGTATTATAAGTTGACCCATGTATTGAGAACAGAGTACATAATGGAGTCATAAATTAAACCAATCAAAATAATCCTGAATCCCGATTCCCCATGAACATGCCCGCATCTGATACCTCCCTCTCTCCCTCCCTTTACGAAACGCCTCGCGTATAAATACCCGGACGCAGAGAAACACTTGGAGAAGAAACAGAATCAAAATGGAGGCGAATCAGCAGAAAATAGTCAGAACTCAGAACCTAAGAACATGGCTTATCGTTTCTCTTCTCTCTCTCTCATCAATCTCCTTCTTCCCATCTTCTTCATGCCATTCCTTCAACTACAAGCAAGCTCTCTCTCACAGCCTCCTCTACTTCGAGTCTCAACGTTCAGGCCACTTACCCCACAACCAGAGGGCCGCCTGGCGCCACCATTCCGGCCTCACCGACGGCCTCGAACAAGGGGTACCTACCCCACATTCTCTCTCTCTCTCTCTGTTCTCTTTGTATCATTGGGTCGTCATTTATGTTTTGTGTACTCTTTTTGGGGTAGGTGGACTTGGTTGGAGGGTACTATGATGCAGGAGATAATGTCAAGTTTGGGCTTCCCATGGCATTCACCATCACGTTGCTCTCTTGGGCCGTCATTGAATACGGCGACCTTATGGCCGGCGCCGGCGAGTATGCTCACGCTCTCGAGTCTATCAAGTGGGGAACTGATTATTTCATCAAGGCACATACTCACCCTCATGTTTTCTGGGCACAGGTAATTTTTTCGTATCACTACCATATTCTCGTTCACTTTGTATTCTGCTTTGTTTTATTCAATAGTGAGCGTATAGAATGTACAACCCACGAGCCGCCGTTTAGGGAGTTGGTGGTGCTTCCGACCTCCCTGATCACTGGAGAAATATGGATTCATTCAGATGTCGTCAGAGCAATCAGCGGATCCACCATGAGTTTCAGTGCTGACCCACCTCCATACCGTGATTGGCGCGTGTCTCACTCGCGGCTGGCACATGGGGATGAATGAAATTATGGAATTGTTACTCAATGAGAGAATTCGAATTGAATTACTGAGTCAAAATCTGGAAAAGTGAAATGAGACTAATCAGTTATTTGAATTTTATTTAAATACACGAATAATCCAACTTAATATTTGATTTTTCTGGCCTCTGAAATGAGAAAGTTAATATTTTGGGCGGCAATTTTTCAGGTGGGTGACGGCGGCACTGATCATTACTGTTGGCAAAGGCCGGAGGATATGACAACGTCCCGGCAAGCCTACAAAGTGGATGCCGACAACCCCGGCTCGGAGGTCGCCGGAGAGACCGCGGCGGCAATGGCGACAGCTTCTATAGTGTTTAGGAGGACAAACCCACATTACTCCCACCTACTATTGCACCATGCCCAACAGGTAACGTTAGTTAATTAGTTACTTAATAGAACAGTTCTATATATATAACTCACGGAGAATAATTAATTAGTTTTGATATAATTATAGAAAATGTTGTGATGTTTTAAATTAGTTGTTGGGATGATGTGGTGCAGTTATTTGAGTTTGGGGACAAGTACAGGGGGAAGTATGATGAGAGTATTGGAGTGGCTAAAGAGTATTATTCGTCTGTGAGCGGCTACAGGGATGAGTTACTGTGGGCAGCCATATGGCTATACAAGGCCACCGACAATGAAGAATATTTAAACTACGTTCTGGAGAATGCTTACGACTTTGGTGGGGCCACTTGGGCCGTTGCTGAATTTAGTTGGGATATCAAATATGCAGGCGTTCAATCCATTGCTGCCATGGTAACTAAGTATACACTTTTTTTTTTCTCTTTTTATTTAATTAAGATTATCCCTGAAAACTAATCACTTTCAAAATTAATACATTTCCTAATAAATACATTACTCATAATTCCAATTTGTATTATATTTTTTATAAAATAATATCATTTATTATATTAACTAATAACTCGTTGATATACATTTGAATAAAATTTTACTTCAAGAATATATAAATTTATTTTCTGTTCTTTTTTTTTTTCTTGCCATTAATCAATTCAGGTTTCTACCTTGTATCATTCCAAATCTTCCAGAACATATTTCTGTTATAGTTATGAAAATTGAACAGAAAATTCAATAACTACCCTTAAGACTTCATGCATCGGTCAAATCTCACGCGGATACATGATATATATATATATATAGGCATCATTAAAATTCCATTTATGTTACTGTTATTTGGTCAATGGTCAACGTCAGATTTTTCAATTTCCTTTTTCAGCTGCTCATGGAAGAAGAAAAGCACGAGAAAAACCAAGTCATTCTCCAACATTACCGTTCAAAAGCAGAGCATTATCTCTGCGCGTGCCTCGGCCAAAACAATTCCACTAACGTGCTTCTCACCCCAGGAGGCTTACTCTATGTCCGCCAGTGGAATAACATGCAGTACGTCTCAACGGCGTCGTTTGTTCTCACTGTCTACTCGGATCATCTCAAAGCCGTAGGTCAGAGGCTCCACTGCGACAAAGGAGAGGTCTCTCCGCAGGAGATCCTAGCCTTCGCAAAATCACAGGTGGACTACATCCTGGGCTCTAATCCAATGGGCATGAGCTATTTAGTAGGCTATGGGCCCCAGTTCCCCCTGAGGGTGCACCATAGGGGCGCATCTATAGAATCATACAAAGAGAACAAGGGTTTTATTGGATGCACGCAGGGGTATGATAACTGGTATGGACGCCATGATCCTAACCCCTATGTGCTGATTGGGGCCCTTGTGGGTGGGCCCAATAGTACGGATGGGTTTAGAGACGAGAGGGGGAATTACGTGCAGACGGAAGCATGCACTTACAATACAGCCGCATTAGTTGGGGTTTTTGCCAGATTGAATAGGCTACAAGAAGAAGAGGCTTTTAGTGATGAAGAAGAAGCTTATCTGGGATTGATTAGTGATAGTTAGTTGGGGTTAATAAGGATAAAATTATGGTATTGAGAATGGAATTAAAACAATATATAGGGGCAGATATTGCAAATACCAAAATTACTTGGAAAACAGTTATATATATATAGCATTGGATAGTGAAAGTGGCTTGATTTTCAGAGGCACAATTTAGAAAGTGCTGTTCTATATAATGCCCGGAATTAGCCAAAAGTTGAGATGAAAGTTTATTTGTTGGATTATTTTTATTTTTTCACATAAAATGATGTTTTAAATTAGTGGGAACGATGGCTTGAAATTAATAAGAGGGTGCAAAAGAGAGTGTATGAAATGCTGGGAATGTTATTCAATTATATCACACGAACTCCAACTCCACATTTAATTGCACTGCTCACAACTTTTTTCACAACAATATTGTGTATATTACAATAAATTAATTTATTTAAGAGGGACCTACGTTTTGCTCTCAATATTCAAAATTTTATTAAGAGATTGGTTAAGAAAAAAAATTGATGTGAATCATTTTATCTCCCACATCGTTTAGGAGAATGGTTTTTTTTTGTGCTCACCTGGTTCACCGGAGGTTTGCCATGATTATATCCAGATCCGACATGCGTCGCGCACCTGGTTATGGTGGGTGAGTTTCCCAACGAGAATTTTTTGCGTACGCCAAGGCTTAAACTCGAGACCTCGCTTAAGCGATACCGAGCCGTTTACCACTCGGACCAACCTCAGGAGAATGGTTTTAAAAGGCTTTATATCCTTAACACAGAGAAACGAAATGATGTGAGTGGGTCTCTAATGTTATATTAGACTCAAAATTCCCCGTGCCCAGTCTGCAGAAATGCAGCGTCGGAAATCGACGGTCGTTGGAGCTTGGAAATTAACATGTTACCTCTGGGTGATGGGCTGAGATGCTTGTGGAGCCCAGTGATTTCCAGCCCAACAACACATACTCGGCCGATTACACGGTCATTCACATGGTAACGTATAATTCTATCAGAACGGGGCTTACGTTTTCGTAGTCGCTTTCTTTTTCTTAATCACACAATTATCCTAATTCAAACTTCCTCTTAAGTATCTTATCCTTAATATCAAATCTAGCACCATCTTTCATGTTCTTAAGGATTCGTTTGGTTGCAAAAGTAAGAAGATAAATTTTAAAAATTGTGAAATATAATACTCCAATCATTTATATGGTACTCTCTTGAGCCGTGTAAAAATTATTTAGTTAAATTAGTAAATTTGTAAGTACTTATGTAATTTTTTTTTGTTAGTATAAAATTTTTTTAAAAAAAATTAAACTTACCTATGATCTAAAGGCAAGACAAAATCTTTTTTTTAAATGATAACAATGTCAGACAGAGTGATATGTAACGTTCTTTTGAATTTAGAAACAAACTTTAACTCATAACCTATTTCTAATATTTATGGTTAAGGTGGCCGGAAACAAACAAAATGTTCAGAGAATCTAGGGAGGAGTCGTCCAGGGCCGGCAAAGGCCTGGTCTTTTTGCCCCACACACTTCTGTAGTTAGGTGGATAATGGATAAGAACAACTTTAATATCCACATCCATCATTCCCTTTCACCTTTCCAACTCCAACTCCTACAGCATCTCAATTCCAATTTATAAATCATATACTCCCTTCACTCCACTCTGTAACATAAGATCTACAATCCGATGAGTGTAATTTCTATAACATGATCTTTTCGATTTATTAAAAGACAAATTATATTAATAATCTCCCCCCACAAAACCCCATGTCTCACATTAAAATAAATAATGTTAACCCCACAAAAAGCATTATATAATTATTATGGCAGACAAAGGTTCTCTGGCACACCAAAATTCTTCTCAAAAACACAATCTTTCTGAGATCATGATCAATAAACTCACCACCAATTAGCATGATAATCCAATATGAAGCATTTATAAGATCAGAAATAATAACAAGGGTTTGATTTCTTCTAACACAAGAAAAACCAAAAAACCAAAAAAATAAACAGAACAGGCTCTTGAAACAAAGATATTTTCTTATTGTTGCTGCTTCCCATACAGCTTAACTAATTTCCAGTCCTGCGGTAATCAGTACCAGGTTCATGTTCCTTGTACCTGTTCTTCACTGATCCAACGTTGGAATCAGCCATGGAGGCCTCCTCTGCTGCATCATAGGTCTTATCTGTTGTTTGGCTCGCTATTCCTTGTTTGGCTTCCCTTGCTTTCTCCTCTGCCACTCTCTGGAATTCCTCAGCTGTTGATGGCGCCCTCTCTTCCACTCTATGGTTGCTTCCTCTCGTTGATTGCCCAAAGTTCTGATACCAAACACCCCATTCATCACGAACAGAACAAGAAATTACTTTGTTTAATGAATAATCGTGACAATTTCAAACAATGTTCTTGGTATCTGATTGGAACTCAAAATCAGATTTGTAGGGTCTTCTTCTTTCCTAGGTTTGATGCTTAGATTACCCTAACAGAAAAGGAAAATTGAAAACCCAATTGAGTACACAGCAAGTTCACTTGCCTTGTGGTCTTGGTCTACTTTGATTCCCCTTAATTTCCATCCCCAAACACTGAATCCTTAATTTTCACTTTCCTTGAGGTTTTAACCGACTTAATAAACCTTAATTTTCACCTTCAAAAATTATGCAGAATAAAAGCTTCCCTAATTGTACACAAAACCCTGTTACTGGAACACAGCTTAAAATCAACCGACAAAAGCCGTACGAGTCATATCAATCAGAATCTTGGGGTAAAAAAAAAAAAATCAATCAGAACCCCACAATTGGGTTTCACCGATCAAAATTTCCTGCTAGTGTGAAAACAACACAAGACAAAGATTCACAAAACAAGAAGCTAACAAAAAGTTGTAATCATCATACAGTTAAAAAAATCTGAAAAAATACACGCAAATACAGCAAAATCAGTGAGAACCCCACGTTGGGTTTCCCCAACAAAAATTTCCTACACGGAAGAGAATTACAGAATTCAGAGAAGATGACAGAAAGTGAGAAATTATACAGCAAAGAAGAACATGAATTCTGATTAGAAGGAGATAGAAAAAGAAGAAAGGTGAGACCTTGATGGGGTTGAAGAAGAAGGGCCTGGAGGATGGTTTGGTAAGGGAGGATCGAAGAGTGAGGAAATTGGAAGCAGCCATGGTTGTTGCCTGCGAAATGGAACACAAAAGACGTTTGGGTTTGGAAGGGACGAGACGAGACGAGTTGGGGAAGTTCATATGTAATTAGTGTAGGGACGTGTCCGTGCGGCCGAAGAAGATGATAGGCACGTGCTGACGCGCCAATCCACCGCTTCATAACTTAATAGCTGGAAAGTCTCTTTATTTAGTATAAAATAAAGGGAAAATTGCCCAAATCATGCAACTCATCTTTAGTTAATATTTTTTTTTCAATTATATATAATATATTTTTAATTATAAATAAATATTTTTAATTTTTTATACAACTAAAAAAATATAATCGGATAAATATAAATTATAATTACATCTTTAAATAAATTTTATATACTTTTAAATAATAAATTTTATAATAGGGATTTTTTCACAATTTTCTCTACAAAAATAATTGCTCTTTAATATATTAGAAAGTGACTTGCATTTTTCCATGTACAATTTGGGATAATTTTGAATTGAATATTGATATTACCATTGTTAGTATTATCGTTGATATTGATATGAGAGGATATATAGTTTTACAGTTAAATGTATAGGTAATTTTGGCCAAAAGACATGGGTAGTATTTTGTATAATATATATATATATATTAAAAGCATAGGAAAATTGATATAAAGCTACATGCTTATATATATATATATATTAAAAGCATAGGAAAATTGATATAAAGCTACATGCTTATAATGTCTACTAATGTATTTCCATTTTGTTGAAAAAAAATTCTACTTTTGTGACCGAGTAGCCAATAAAAAAATTGAATCATTATGTGGATTTCCCTGTGGGGATCCACACATCATTACGAGTCAGCATTCCTATAACCATTATGCTTTAAATCCTGTTTCTTTCCTTTTGTAGCTATAGCACACAAGAACATACTTTTATACAATTTTTACTATTAATTTTAATAATTAAGTAATTTGATAAAATTACTATTTCAAATAAGTTTAAGGCAAAATAATAGAAAAAGATACTAAAAAATGATAGACGTCAAAGTAGGAACTTGATCTATACTTAATAAAGCTTAATATGTTGTTATTAATTATCATATTTTGGCATCTATTATTTTTTAGAATATTTTTGTTGTTGTTTTTCCTAAGTTTTTAATTGTGTTATAAATTTGATAATAAATTATTTGTTTAAAATTTAAAAATAACTTTATTTTGAATATAAATGTGACCAAATCTAACTTGCGCATGAAAATTTCACCTTGCCTTTTCCTTTTGTTTGTTTTGGTCCAATCTAATATCATATTCAACGGCAATGATTATGTTCAAAAAATTAGTTTAAAATTTCGTAGACAAAATAATTATGTTAGGAAAATTAGTTTCATCTAAGGACCAGGTCAATTGATCCAATTATATTTCATATCATTATTATAAAAAATTGATATTTACTAAATCTTTCCCACAAAAGGATGTCTTAGTATGAAAAATATTCATGTATTGCTCTGCAATTTTTTGTCCTTAAAAAAAATTAAAACCATGTCTCACAATAATTAAAGAAGCAATGCAAATCTTTTCATAATTTGAATAATTATGTTATGGTCTTTTATATTTTTATCTTTCAAAAATTCATAGAATTTTTAATATCATTATTATATTTATATGTAATTGGCCCCACACATGTCTTTCCCTTCTAAGAAGTTCGTGAATCATGCAGTACCCTTTAATTTTGTTTTAGTAATAAGGAAAATTTATTTTACTATTTTTTAAGCAGTTCATGCATGCCCGTTTTCTGTTACATTATGAATGTAACTTTAATTTATTGTTAATAAATTTGTTTGCCTATTTGAATATAAAAGACTACCTGTCTTTTGCTAATTTAAGTCCCGTATATCCATCATAACCCAAATAAATCTATGTTGATATGTACTATCAATTAATTATACTTATAAAATTTTATAATATTTAATTCAATTAAAAATATATTTAAATCCGTTCAAATTAATATTTTTAATTTATTTATCTACAAGTTATAATAACACAATCAATAGTATCAACTAGTAATCTTATTTTAATTTTTAAGAATTTTGAGCTCTAGTTTAATAGGATTGTTATTAATTATTATAATGTGATTCAAAATTTTTCAAAAATTAAAATAGCAGCTCAATATTTCAAATATCAAATTTAAAATTTTTAATCAAAATAAAATTTTTAATAATTATAAATAATTAATCAATTATAATTTTTTTTCTCAATATAGCCCATGGGAGAAATCTCTAATTAAATGATAAAAATAGTGAAAATCAAACCAATCATTATTTTTTTTTATATAAAAAAAATTTAAGAGACTTAGGTCACAAATGTTCATCAAAGTTAATGTATGTCTTTAGGTTAAAAAAATATTTATATATTATCTGTTAATAAAATTTTCATGTTAATTTGAACTCTTCAATTTATGAATTATAAGTAAACTTATTACTAACTGATTAATTTTTGTTGCCAACCGATCATTAAATTAAATATAATGGTTCAAGGTTAATGGTCCAATACGTTCATTTTGTCTTCTCCTAAAAAAATAATACTCCTTTCTTAGATGTGACCAGCAACCAAAATTCAACAGGAAATTACAATAATGAACTACAAATGATAAGGCAAACATGAGGTTAATATGGGGCTCTCGTATAGATGATTCATTGTTTATGGGCTTTTAGATTATGGTTCTATAATCATGAGAACTGAACAAGATATAAGCATGTTTGGATAGACTTTTAAAAAAAAAATTATAGAAAAAAAATTAAAAAGCTTTTAGAAAATGGTTTATGGAGAAGAGCTTATGGAGAAAAAATAATTTTGAAAAAATGAGTGTTTGAATAATTATTAACAGAATGACTTTTGTAATTAGTAAATTATCAGAAAAGGTATGATTTTATTAAAAATAGGAGACAGGGTGAAGAAGAGAAAAGAAAAAAGAAAGAGGAGAGAGGGTGGAGAAGATAGATGAGAGATTGTGTAAGAAAAAATAAGGATAACATAATAATTTGATAATATATAAACTCTTTTACTGTTTCAGAACATAATATTAATAATCTATTCAAAATTTTAGTTTTAAACTATGGTTTAGTCCAAAAACTCTTTTAGACAAATATGACTGTTTTTTTTTATTTTTCTAAACTAAAATTTAGACCAAAAACCTTTTTAAAACTTTAGTTTAGGGGTTTCCCAAATAAGCACTATGTGTAATATAAAAGTAATCTGAGTTGATTTGTTCATTTGACTAATAATATATGGATGGTAACTAATGAGAGTTGGAACATATGGTAAGAAATATATTTGTATCTTATAAAGATGTGAGTGTAATTTTCGCTGTCGTTGTGAGGGCATATTTAGTAGGTAATCTCGTAAATACTTTTTAAGCTTTAGGGTTATGTACTAACTTTAATGAGAGGTTAGTGTCGAATTTATCTAAATTTTTTATATGCCAAAATAAATATATGGGTATCTTCTTATTGAAATCAATCTCTTCGTGTTCAAAAACACAATCAAGTACTACATGTAGGTACTAATAAAATTGAACAGACCTATACACTATGCACCAAACTCTTGAGTCATAATAAAAGTTAAAACGTGATAAATTAAAATTTAAATTTTTATTAAAAAAAGTATTTATACTTAATGTATGATAGTATTTGAATATAATTGATTGTATCTAATAGAAAAATATTTATATGTAAAAAAAAAATCTATTTACCCCATGTTGGAAGGATTTTGTCATATGTAGAAACAACAAAACTTTCTGGCTTTTTGGGAACCGGCTGGTTTGGGCTTGTAGAAATTTTCTAAGCCTTCCCTCGCTCTAATATTCATCTCCTCCATCTTGGAATCAATCCCATTCAACATGTCATAGCTTGAAGGTAATTTTGGACGCAAATTCATCCACACTGCATCCACAATGCTTTCAATCAGTTCCACTTCATCCCTACACACCAAAAAACAAGGTAACATGATTCATGATCGAGCTTTCAGCATCAAAACTTGTCAAAGTACTTCCTCAAATCTAACCCTTAAGAGTTAGTAAATGATTTTTTAAAAAATATGAGAGTTAATTTTTTTTTTAAATTTATAATTATTTATCTAAACCTTCCCTATTATTATATCAAGGGAATTTTCATTATAGAGAGTACTTTTTTATCCAAATAATATAAGAGGTATTTTGAGAAAATTAATATTTATTTTTTAACAAATAACTGAATTAACTAATTTTATTAATCTATATAAAATGATTAAAAAAATTAATTTTTTGATTTTATAATTTTAATTCGATTATAATTTAATATTAAAATTTTAATTTGGTGTAATTCAATCTCTATAATTTTTATATTATTATAATTTAATTTTTAAACTTTAATTATATATAATTCAGTTTTTATAGTTTAATTATTTAAAATATTAGTATATATATTTAAAAAATTATATTTTATGAAACTTAATGTGTTAAAGTTTTAAATAGTTAAAAAAAACAATAGAGATTTAGTTATAATAAATTTAATTTTTTTAATTAAGTTAAAATTATAGAAATTAAAAAAAAGTTAAAAAATAAGTGAAAAATTTAGGAAAAAAATAAATTTCTTAATTAGTTAGTCTTGATCGATAATTGGATCGAGATACTGACCGATCTTTGGATTCCCAACCAGACAAGTTAGCAACTTCCGTCAAAGCTTGTCTCCATCTCCGAACCTTATCTTGATCATCTCTGAATCTCTCTTCATGTTTCACAAAAGCTTCTGCGAATTTTCCCTTCTGGTGTCGTACATCGGACGGATCTATGCCGTAAAACACCGGGAAGATTCCTCGGCCGTAAAGCCTTCTGGATTCAACAATCTTCTGAAGCTCATCGAGACACCAGGTGGAGGAAGCATAGTTCTGGGAGAGAACAACGACAGAGAACAAAGATTCTTCGATTGCTCGGAGAAGTTCAGGAGAAATGGATTGTCCCTTCTTTAGGGTTTGGTCATCCATGAAAGTGATGATTCCTCGTTGCTTAAGCTTTGCGTATAAGTGATCTGTGAAGCCATGGCGGGTGTCTTCTCCTCGGAAGCTCAAGAACACATGGTAGCTCCGTCGTGGTGGAATCGGGTTTCTGCCGAACTGTGCCATTCTATAATAATAAAGATTCGGTTTCTTTAATTCGTTTAAGGAAGTCCATCATCTGAAGCCTTTTATAGTTTTATTAATTCATGGCTTTGAATTTTCAACGTTGGAAATTGCGTGGAATCCTTCATCAAGTTTCGATGAAATTCCTTACTCTTTTTGGCCTTTTTTGACTTCGACCCATTCTATCTGAAACAGCCGATCAGGGATCACATATTTGTGAACGCGGGGTTTTTAAAATGTCGTTTAACTTGTTTTCTTATGCCGCTTTAAATTTGTTGTTGACGATTTTTTTAAAATAATACTCTATCATCTTTAATATAATAACTAAATAACTACTTTATAAAAATTAATTATTTAAAATAAATTTGTTATTTTATCTATAATATTCTTTCTAATTATATATATTATAATTAGTTTTAATAGAATTCCCTTATCCTGGCATTGAACTGAAATAAATTACTGAAAATATAGCAAGAACTGATACACAATTGAACATTTGGCCGGAAAAAAAAAAACACAATTAAACAAGACTTGAAAATCACAATTTTTCTAGTGAAGACGGAAACAAAAAATTACGGAAAAAAAAAAAAAGAAAATTCAAAGCTTTCTGATAAAAGCTTAGATAAGGGGCATTGAGAATCAGAGTTTAGACTTTAGAGTCTCGCAGTTCCTGAAGCACATGAATCAGTTGTTCAAATTCTCGTGAGATGACCCTCCTTCCTTCCCGGCTTCTCGCGCCTTCTCGCCGAGTTCTCTGGCACGTCTTCTCATCTCGTGACCTTCTTCTCCTTCGTCCATCAACCTCCTCGCCGCCTTCTCTATTCTCTCTCTACCGTCTTCTTCCTCTCGTCTATAACCCATATTCACCACTCCTCCACGCCTACCTCCACCCCAACACCATGCACCTCCGTCACCAACTTCTCCTTGTAGAAATGGTCACTATGCAAAGGCCACGTCGCTATCGGAACCCCCGCCGCCACGCTCTCCACCGCCGAGTTCCACCCACAGTGTGTCATGAACCCTTCGACCGCCGAATGCCCCAATATCATCACCCGCCCCCACGCTCTCTGCGAACCCTGTCGGCAGCCATTTTTCCTTCTCTTCTTCGCTCTGTGCTTCGTCTTTTCCAAGAACCACCCATATGAAGCGGTGACCGGAGGACTCCATGGCACATGCAATTTCGTAGAGGTTGTTATTAGGGAGAATACCAGAACTCCCGAAGCGTATGTAAAGCACTGAGTTGGGCTTCCTCGGGTCGAGCCAACTCATGCATGACTCGTACTTGCTGTGGGTTCCTGTTGCTGTTTCTTTCTCTGCTCTGTGGATGAGAGCCGTCGGCCCGATATGCCAAGCCTTGTGGCCGGTGATTTTCTCGTAATGCTCGACGAACACCCCGTCGACCTCGGCGAAGTTGTTCACGAGCAGCCCGTAGCTCTTTGAGAAGGGGATCGGCGGTCTGATGTTCATGGTGATCGGAAGGGGAAGATCCGGGATTGTAAACGGGTCTGCCCCTTTCCAGTTATCGGAATCCTCCTGATGAACTCCATGGGGCAGACGGAGAAGACACTGAATCAGGTGAAAACCAGTCGGGGAATCCCCAAGCGAGCAGCCAAGTAATACAGGGATACATGAAGTCAGGGACGAGGCAGTCCGGCGGGTTTTGGACGATGACGTCCTCGAAGCTTTTTTGGAGCAGCGACGTGGCAGCCCGACAGACTTTGGTGAGGCTTTCATATCAGTGACGGCGTTGAGATTCTCGACACCGGTGGAAAGGCCGACATCCTAGGAGGGGAAGGGGAGGGTGTGAACGCTGATGTAATGGCCGGAGGCAATGTCAGCTTGGACGGAGCTTTGAAGGGAGAAGGCGTTGAGGGTGGTGGGATCGTAACCTGCGGCGAAGGAGCGAGGCATTTCGCAGAGAGGGATGAAGTGAAGCTTCAAGGGGCGGTGGAGGCCTCCCATGGCGGCTGTGTTGATGTGCGGTTGGTGTGTGCCTGCATGCATCAATTTAAGGCAACCAAATATGTATATAATATATAATCCTTTTTGAGAAATACAGATAGAAATATATCTCATGAACTTTTTCAAAGAGTCATAAGAGGCTTATATTTAAAGATTTGCTTATATTTAAAGACACTAAGAGGCATTCCCAAAAAGAGTATACATACAAGATCATATTTTAAAATGTTAAGATATATTCATTAATCTAAAATCTATTTTTATGTATATTATATTCAGTACTCTAAAATATTTTATAATGTATTTGCTAACATCTTAAAATATATTTTTGTTCAATTGCGTTCAATAGTTTAAAATATTTTTTCTAGCACTGTGAATTATTTTTCATCTTCATCTTCAATAGCTTTGAAGCTCCAATATAATGAAGAATTTTCTTCTCTTTGCTGCTGATAATTTCTCTGCTGTTTACCACCAGACACTCCAATTTCAACCATTCACCACTACTCTGATAATCTTGCATGAAAGGGACGTCTAATTGTAAAGATACCAGTGGTCCAAATCCTTCACCAGATAAGTCGTCTCGTCTTTGAAACCAGCTTGGGATTTCATTCCCTTGAACATGCAACAAAGTGATATCCCCTTCGTGAAGCAGAAGGCTTCGATGCTGTAACAGATCAAAGAGACTAAGTTAAATATGTATAATTAATAAGGGAAAATTACCCTGAGTCTAAGAAAGAAATGTAGGTAATCATCAAAAGTCCCGGATTTATTGTCATCATTTCCTCTACCGCAATTTTTTATACCATACTATTCACTTGGGATTTTTTGATGACCACGTTTTTTCCTTATTATCTCATAGGGATTTTTCTAATTAATAATGATAGGGAAGTTGACTTTTAAGAGACAAGTTGAAAGAAACTAAGTTAAATATGTATATTAAATATGGTTAAGTTGTATCTAGCATCATGAATTTTTTTTTAGTAGTACTTATTATTTTAAACTAATTTTTTTGTACATTTAGTATCCTAAAGTATTTTTTTCAATAGTACCTATATCTTAAAGCAATTTTTAATATAATTTTACTTTTAAAATATTTTTTTTAATAGTAACGAACACCCTAAACTTAGGTGACTGAGTGCTACTTGAAGAATATTTTAAGATGTTAGATGTGTAAAAAAATTATTTTAGAATAGTAGGTGTGAAAAATGCTTGAGAGTGTGTTAAATGTTACCTTAACTCTATTGAATAATGACAGAGAAGCTTGCGTTTCAAGAGACGAGTTGAAAGAAAGTGATCATTACGTACCTTTGAGAGATGAGAAGCAAATAGATGATGAAAATCTTTTAAGGGTTTCACGGAAGGACAGCAACTTGCAAATGCAGAGATTAAGTTTGGAGGAAGCTGTGGAATTGATTGAAGCTTAGCACAATCACTCAAGTCAAGATATTTAAGATTTACAAGTTTAGAGAGATCAGATAAGTTAGTGAAGTTGTTTCCTCTAAGATCCAACTTTTCCAGTGATGATAATAATAATCCATTGAAATCTTCTGGGATTGATCCATCAATCAGATTGCAGCAGCTCAGATTTAATTCCCTTAGTGAGCTGAGACTTAACAAAGAATCTGGTAACTTCAGGGCAGTGATCTTGAAGTGATTCCCAAAGGAGACACAGCACAAGCACGAAGCCCTATATAGTTTTCTGTTATTATTGGTTGAAGACGTTTCTTCATTCCCCAGCTCAAGAATCTTTCCCAGTTTTGAGCATCCAGCGTGAATGAATTCCTCCAGATCAGAATTCATTTGTTTACTTGGAAGGTTAACAAGATTTCTGCAATCTTTCAGATTCAACTTAACTAGCTTCTTTAGATGTTCAAGAGATTCATGAATCTCAACTAGGTTTACGCAACCGTCAAGAAATAAACTCTCCAGGTTTGGAACTCCAGTGAAATCTGGAGTTTCAATCAGATGTTTAGAGTGACTCAAATTAAATCAATGAACTTAAGCTTGTTCAAAACCTGATGATCATCAACAAAAGGTAAAAGGTGATGAGTTTTATTAAAAACTCTACAGGGTTAAACTATATCCAACAACATAAAGCATATTTCAATTAACAATCAATCTCTTAAATTAATTTATGGTTGATCCAGCATTTTAAATATTTTTTTTCAATAACAATAGTATTCTAAAGTATTTTTGGTACAATTTTATTTAAAAGTTTTTCTTAGCAAAAATAAGTATCCTAAATTTAAGATGTTGAGTACTATTAGAAATATACTTTAGAATGCCAGAAATACAAAAAAAATTATTGAAAAAATAATTTAAAATACTGAATAATGCTACTTAAAAATATACTTCAGAATTTAGAGTACTTGGTGAATTATAAATTAGTTTAGAATGCAAAGTGAAGTAAATTAAATTAAATTACGGGTGTTCCATTCCAAAGATTTTCAATTTCGCTATGGCACAATGTTCTCCACAAGTTCATGTAATTGGCCAATGTTTTGTGGCAAAGCTTTCAAAGAATAACCCATTGAGTGAAGTAGGAAGAGAATTGAGACTCTGCAAAAGATGCACGTTTCTGAACAAGATTAATCCGAGATTTCTCATCTTTGAGAAGCAATCTGGGCGCCAATTCGCTTCATGGGGCCGTTCTAAATTTAAACCTATACTTTGAACTTTTTCCGTTCCCTCATCAACAGCAAGAGATATAGTTATATATGGAAAGAATAACGCATCGACTACATACTTTAGCATACTTGAATTAATTGATTAATATGGGGAAATTAACTTTGTGGTCACTGTAGATTTGACTCGGTATTTAACATTTCAATTTCATACTTTTCAAATTGCCCATGTGTTTTTCATCAAGTGTGAATCTCTAGTAGTTACAATGATCTTACTTCCATCACCAAACCAATCTTTATTCCCAGCCAAATTCTCTAACTGGCTTATATGATTTACATCATCAATAACAAAATAAGAACTTTCTTATTGCAGAAAAAGTGTCTTGTTGCTTTCATTCCTTCATATGAATCACTGATCTCAATGTTCTTTAGGTGAAGACGACAGGAGTTTCTTTTGTAGGCCAACCAACCCATAAGTATCCAAATTCTCTTCGATATTTGGAAGAAAATAAACAAGTAATCTCAAATTTTTTGCTTTGTATTATTGCTTCATAAACAACCCTAGCAAGAGTTTTTTGCCTGTTCCTGCCATGCTCCATGTTCCAATGAAGCATTTATGGTCTAACTCTAGCTAATTCTGAGTAAATGGTCAAATTTTGATGCTAATTTAATACTTAACTGAGTCCATACTGCTGCTGTAATGTCTTCAATTATACCCATTTCATGCCTACATTGCACATACACCAGAAGAAATTATTGGAATTTTATTGATCCAAAAAGATTAGTGTTTCAGTTTATATTTGGTTTTATTATGATTGAAACTAAATCCTGATTAGTTGCTTTGAGCCTAATAACATGACATTTCTATTCCTCAAGCAACATAAATACTCTCTCTTATCCATAATATAAGAATTAATTAAGACTTAAATTTAGTTCTAAATATAAGACCTTAATTTATTTTATTTTTTATATTTATTATTTTTCTTAAACTAATTTATGTATAAGTTTATAAATTTTAAATTGATATATAATCTAATTTTATATAGAGACATTTTAAAGAGATCATGTTACCTTTATTATAATTAACTAATTTATTTTATTTTATTAATCTACTCAAATTAGTTAAATAACTCTTATATTAAGGACTAGAGAGAGTATATGAATTTAGGATTTTAAGCAATAAAAGAAGGTATTACTAAACATCATTAACTAAAACTACTTAATTTTTCTCAATTAATCTATGCTTAATAATATGAATTTCCGGATAGTTTGGTGTATGAAATTAAAAGAATGGGACATGAACTTGAATTAAGAATATGATTTTTGAAAATAGAAAATTATTCTTGTATCTATATTTTAAAAAATAAAAGCAAATATTAAATCCTTATTAAGAACACAGTAAATATTATATATATAATATCGAAAAAGAATAGAACTTCTATATTTATATGAAACGGAATTGAGAACATACCTACCTATTTTTAGTTTCCCAACCTGTTAAGTTGGCGACCTTGGTGTCTCTCTACAACTTTGAATATTCTCTTCTGAAAATTTGTCTTCCTGTTTCTCAAAAGCCATCGCAATACTTCCTTTCTGATGTCTGATATAAGAAGGATCAACATCATAAAAAACTGGAAAAACTTTTCCATCCAAATCATTTCTAGATTCAACAATCTTCTGCAGCTCATCAACACACCAAGACGAAGAAGCATAGTGTTCGGAGAGAACAACGATTGCAAACATAGATTCCTCAATAGCCTTCATGAGTTTCTCCGAAATCACCTATCCACTCTTGAGATTTCATCATCCTTAAAAGTCACAATCCCTTTTCGCAGCAAGGCAGAGTATAAGTGGTCTGTAAAACCCCTGAGAGCAACATCGCCTCTGAAACTCAAGAAAACAAGATAATATTTCCGAGGGAATATTGAATGATCAGTATAAGGGGAAGAAGAAGATGGTGATGATGATGAAGAAGAAGAAGAAGAAGCAGCTTTTGCCATTGAGAGCAGATTCAGGCTTCAAAAAACGAGATAATAATCTCAATGCTTTATCAGAAAATTGTTGGGTTCATTCTGTACTTGAAAAATCTCAGTCTATGAAGAAACAAAATGTATTTGGTTGGCGGGATCTGGTCATGAATTTATGTACGAATCATTGATATTTGAACTCGTTCTTAGTTTGAAATTTTACTTGATTAATTAGTACTTAAACAATTCTTAATAGTTAACTAATTTAATAAATTAGTTATTTATAATAAATATGATATAATATATCTCTCTAAAATATTTAAGTATAACATTATATTATATATAATCCTTAATATAAAACGTAGTTAACTTTTTTAGTAAATTAAATAAATTAGTTAATTATTACTAAATATAATCTCATAAAACGTATTCATATAATATATTTTTTAATCTATCTAAATTAGTCAACTAATTTTTATATTGATCATAATTAATTTATTTAATTAATTTTTTTAATTTATCCAAAAAAAATTAACTAACTCCTATATTAAGAATTGATATATTAGTTTATATGTTAAATAAATTAGTTTAGAGATAAATAATAAATATAAAATATATTAAGATCTTAAATTTAACATTTTAATTAATTTTTATATTAAATATTAAAAATATTATATTAGTAATGTTTTTACGATAATGATAATTTGAGACTAAACGATGATTAATTTTAATATTTGTTTACGACAAAAAATTATGAAATTTTAATAAAGAATCAAATGTCATTAAATAATTTAACATTTGACACTGAGATTTTAAAAACTTAAATTAAAGGTAATATTCTTATTAGAAAGTGTGGAATTAATATATTTTTTTAGTTATTTCTTTAGAAGACTCCCAAACGTTGCCCCTGATGACTTGCCCATACAGTCAAAGAGCGCCACCGAAAGATGAAGGCCTGAAGGTCGTCGTCGGTGGGGTCGGCCGAAAGAAGAAAAAATGGAGCTTCAATCGATGAATCATCACTGAGAAAGGAAACGAAAGGTACGTAATTAGGTATTTGGATTAGATTATAAAAGAGGAAAAAAATCAACTCTCAATGAATCTGCTCCTTGTCTTCTTCCATAACCATTACTCTCCTCTGCTCTTCTCCTATAATGGCTCCATGGAATTATCACGTTTTCTTGAGTTTCAGAGGAGAAGACACTCGCACGAACTTCACCGACCACTTGTACGCTGCGTTGCAGCGAAAAGGGATCGTCACTTTCAGGGACGACCAACAAATCGAGCGAGGGCAAGTTATTTCGAAGAAGCTCATGAAAGCTATTGACGAATCTCTGTTTGCAATTGTAATTCTCTCTCAGGATTATGCTTCATCCTCTTGGTGTTTGGATGAACTGCAACAAATTGTTGAATCCAAACAAAACTTGACTGTTTTCCCAGTTTTTTATGGAGTTCATCCGTCTGATGTGCGACAACAAAGGGGAATTATTAGGAAAGCTCTTGAGAAACATGAAGGAAAATTTCCAGATTGTAAGGTCAGAAGATGGAGAAGAGCTTTAACACAAGTTGCAAACTTCGCTGGTTGGGATGCTACAAACAAGTAAGCTTTTATATTCCACTCTTGTACATTACTCACAATGCAATTTTACAAACAACTCAAACATATCACAGTAGAATGGCAATTAGGTCCCAAAAGAACAAGTTACCCTTGTTTTCAAAGTAAAGCTAGTCATATTCTATACATATATATATGCTGACCAATTAGGTCCCATTAATTAGCATTGGAAACAAGTAATGCTAGTCATATTCTATATATATGCTCACCAATTCACTATATTAATTAATAGGAGAATGGAAATTATGTCCCAAAAGAACAAGTTAATGACACTCAGGTCCCTAACAATTATTCTTTTAAAAAATGAGTTGCAAATATCGATTCAAATAGCTACAAACTTAGAAGTCTCAATTGGATATAAGACATTTAAGTTTCACGTGTAACTCTTAGTCTGCAACTAAGATTTTTGTTTGCAACCATCTGAATTGATATCTACAATTCATTTTTCAGAAAAAATTGTCAGGGGCCTAACCATTCTCCCTTAGTTAATTGTGATTTTCATTTAAATGACTATTATTTCTAATTTGGTCTACATAAATTCGTAGGCATGAAGCAGGAATGGTAGAAAATATTGCTCAAGCAATATGGACCAAATTGCGTGTTAAATTGCCACCTAATTTTGCTCATTTAGTTGGACTTGAATCAAAGGTGGACACATTGGTCTCTCTTTTGAAGATAGAGTTGAATCATAAATGTTTTATAGGAATATGGGGTATGGGCGGAATAGGCAAGACAACTCTTGCTAGAGTTGTTTATGAGGCAATTCGAGACAAATTCGACGCTAGTTGCTTCCTTGCCAATGTAAGGGAGGATTCAGAAAGTAAAGGCTTAGTTTACTTGCAAAAGAAGTTTATTTCTGGTCTTCAACTAGGAACATTGAAATAAATGACTCCTATGATGGAGTTGAGGTAATAAGAAGCTTTTCACACAATAAAAAAGTTCTTATTGTTCTCGATGACGTAAGTCATATAAGCCAATTACAGAATTTAGTTGGAGATAAAGATTGGTTTGGAGATGGAAGCATAATTTTAGTAACTACAAGAGACATACACTTGTTGACAGCACATGATCAATTTGATGAGGAGTATGAAATGAAGATGCTGGGAAGAGGTGAATCTCTCAATCTCTTGTGTAAGCATGCATTTAAAATGGATTATCCTCAACAAGGTTATTGGGAGTTGTCCAAAAGTGTGGTTGATTATGCAGGTGGTCTTCCTTTAGCACTCCAAGTGTTAGGCTCATTTCTTTGTAAAAGAAGTATATCGGAATGGAGAGACACATTGAACAAGTTAAAGCAGCAAAATTTACATAAAGATATTTTTGAGATACTTCGAATAAGTTATGATGGGCTAGATGATGAAGAGTACAAGGCAATATTCTTAGACATTGCATGCTTTTTTAATAGGGAGAAAAAAGTTGAAGTGTCTAAAATATTGGAAAATTGTGGTCTTCATCCAACAATTGGAATCCAAGTTCTAATTGAAAAATCATTGTTGAGTACTTACACTAAATTTGATGGCCAAGAATATGTACATATGCATGATTTGCTTCAAGAAATGGGAAAGAACATTGTTTTGCAAGAATCTCCAAGTGATGCTAGCAGACGCAGTAGATTGTGGTCGTGGGAGCAGGTTGATCAAGTGTTTAGAGGAAATAAAGTAAGTTATTGATTTTTTATGCATGCTAAACTTTTAATAAACTAATTACATTATTTCTAAATGCATGCTTATATTCAAGTAATCTCTCTCTTCATGTTTAACAGGGAAGCAAAAATGTTCAAAGTATAGTTTTGAATCTAAAGCAACCATATGAAGCAAATTGGAACCCAAATTGCTTCTCAAAGATGAGTAATCTTAGATTACTCTACTTAAGTAATGTGCATGTTGTGCATGGTCTCAATTCTCTTCCTACTGCACTGAAAGTTCTCATATGGGAGAAATATCCTTTGGAAGCAGCTCTACCACGCAATATTGACCAACTATATCAACTTGTGCAGCTTACCTTACATCGTAGCAGAATTAGGAAACTTTGGAATGGAAGACCGGTAATTTCCACCCACACTCTTTTTATGATTAAAGAGTAAATTTTGGATGAAGCTGATATATATTTTCTGTTTTTGTTGATCAGTTTTTAGGAATGTTGAAGTTCATGGACTTGAGTTTCTCCAAGGAGCTAATTGAGACTCCAGATTTTAAGGGAGTTCCAAACCTTGAAAGATTGTTTCTTGAGCATTGCATAAATCTAGTTAAGGTTCATGAGTCTCTTGGGCAGCTCAAGAAGCTAGTTAAGTTGAGTTTGAAACGCTGCCAAAATCTCATGACCCTTCCAAGGAAATTGGAACTGAATTCTCTGCAAGACTTTTCTCTTTATGGATGCTCAAAACTTGAAAAGCTTCCTGAATTCGGAGAAAACATGAAATGCCTATCCATGTTTGATCTGAGTGGAACTAATATAAGAAATGTACCCTCTTCCATCATTCATCTGACAAATCTTAAGGAGCTGTATCTCCGTGGATGCAACTGGCGAGCTTGGAATTCATGGAGTTTCTTTGGGCACTTTGGTCATTTAATAGGTCGGTTTCTGGGGAATCCAGTAGTATCCAAGGGATTGAAGTTGCCCAATTCATTCACTGGCCTTTCTTCATTAAGAAAACTGGATTTAAGTTTCAGCAATCTATATGATGGAGCAATCCCTAATGATTTAAGTGGCTTATCATCATTGATGGATTTTAATCTGAGGGGAAACAATTTTACTTCCTTACCTGTTGGTTGCATCTCCAATCTTGTCAACCTTGAACAATTTGACTTGAGTAATTGTGTTGAACTTCAGTCAATTCCTCAGCTTCCACGTAATTTAATTCGAGTATATGCAGGTTGTTGTCCTTCTATTGAACCCTTATTGGACATGAAACATCTCTTTGAATCACTACTTGTCTATAAGGTTTGTCATCATCTGTCTATCTTTACATATACATATATATATCAGATTTAAATCTCATTCAATGATTGGAGGGACAATGAAGAAATACGAAAAATGGGAGAGTGATCATGTTTCAAAGCGGTTCAGGTGATCCTAAATCAAATGATTCTGTCCCCCATAGATGCACACGAAATAGATTTACTTTGTATGCATATGCATTCGACTGGACTAAAAGATCAGGAGAGAAGACCGATAGCTTCAAAAGAACCTTTTTTACTTTATTTTTTCACCATTAGTTTCTTGCAATGTCTCCTAATATATCCTGAATTTATCAATATATCTAATAGTTGACTTTTTCTTTGTTACAGCAATGTAGTCTTCTCCTACATGAAGTTACTTTCCTTCATATTTCAGGAGATAAGATTCCAATTTCAGTGTTTAAAGAGCAAAAATTTCACATTGATCCCTTTGGAACAAGTGTATCTATAACAGTGGGCATCCCTAACTTTCAGTATGAGAGTGAATTGTGGGGAATTGCGGTGTGCTTGGTGGTAAAAAGCGAGAAGGCTTTCTATTACTGCTCAAGATCATATTTTTCTTGGAGATTCAGAGCAGTTGATGAAGATGAAAGCTCTGAGGAACCATCACATGCATTTTATGTTGGAAAAGCATATTCAATCCTCATCTTTACATAGCATTTTTTCCTTTGATCAATTATACTCACAAGTTTTGGCGACATCTAAGAGGTAAATCCCACCAACTTGAATTGCAAATTAGGGTTGAAAAAGAGTTTAGTATCAAGGATTGTGGTTGGCTTCTTATGTGCGACAAAGATTTTGATGTGTTGAATACAAGCACTGCCACTCATGCTCTTCACAATAACAAGTCACAAGCAATAATGCTGCTATGAACTTGAGGTAACTGAATTTGTTCATACCCTTCATTTATTTCTCTATTTGATATTAGAATTTCATTAGTTGCTCCAATTCATTCTGTATATTGTTGAATTGATGTAGCTTGATGATTTCTTATGCAGATGTGGGATCCGTTGGAGAGTACTATTGAAACTAAACTTATTTAGCCATGGAAATGGAAGTATCTCTGTTAATTTTGACGAAGAGAAGTCAATATCTCAAACTTTGTTTTCTATGGTGCTTGATAGTAGCTCTACGTTTTCTGTATTTTCATGGACTCGAATTCAAGATCTTATATTTAAGCGGTCCAAGGCGCTTCTATCAAGATCTAGCTCCTTCTAATAGTACCAATGTCTCGTTTGATGGATATTAATAATGTATTTCATTCCAATGAATAACTACTGACCTGAACGGCGTGGTCCTTAACTTGAAACAATAGTATTGAGGTGTGGCCCATACGGAAAAAGGCCCAACAATCATTGTGAAGGGCCGAAGTCCAAGTACCTTAAAAATTTCGGATACAACACTATCATGCCCAAATGAAAAAGGGCCCAATAATCATGTTGGACTTACATGCTCCCTATGAGGCTTGTAAGAGAGCCCAAGAGCTCTAAAAATTTCTGGTGCAATCAAATGGGCTGTGGCAGTTGGTGAAAGGGTGAGATATACGACTATTTAGAATGTGATTTATTACCATTTTATTATGGTTATAATCGCGGCGTTTGGGGAGGTATCCTAGTTCTTAGGTGTCTAGGTTTACGCTTGAGGGTAATAGATAGCTCGCGCTGTCTGACATTGGTATTGCTTATAACCTTTTTCCAAAAATTTGTATAAAAAAAAGGGGCAATATTGTATAAAAAAAAGGGTAATATTAATACTACTATAGAATTAGTCTACTAGTATAAGGTCCTGTTAGATCATTTTAAATCTCGACTTTGATTCATAAAGGAGACACTTATATTAGGAGAGGGGTAACCATAAATCTCGAAATTAGGATACTTAGTAATAGAATTCGGTTAATATTATAAAAAAAAGGGTAACACTAATAAATTCTCAAAAAGGTTAAATAATATAAATAAAAATTCGTATAACACGATAAATATATGCTAGTTAACGGTAAGAAAAATTCATATACGAGATATTGAACAATAGGTTAATATTAACTCTGGTATTTAATATAAAATCCAAAAAAAGTAACTATAAAATAGATCATCTTCTCTAGTGCTTGCGTAAGGAAGTTTCAAATTAGGGCCACATTTATCATGAAACCTTTTTCACACAAATTTTGCCGAATGAGTTGGACCCGTGAAATGGAAATTTAAGTTAGAGGGATAAAAACCGAATAGCTTATAAATACATTAATAAACTCAAGTAACTTCATATGGAGCTCTTTTCTCTCTATTATTACTCTTTACCCTTCACCTAAAGTGCTTGCGTCAAGAAATTTAAAATCATGAAACTCTTTCACACTAATATTGTTGAATGTGGCTCACAACAGTTAGAGGAAAAACTTGAGACTTGCAGTTAAAGAGGATTTGGATATGAAGATCAATAACCTCAAAAATATATTAATAATAACTCAATTAACTTCAGTGTTTATCTTACAATATAAAAAACATGGATCCATCACAAAAAGCAAGCAAGTAGGGGATTAATATTAGAAGAAAGATATTAAACACATAAATCGAATTATATAAATATAATATTTAAACTTGATAGAAAAAAATCACATTAAATCATATATATTAAACACATAAAAAATGGATCCTAATAATTAAAATGGGCGAGTAATCACATATCATAATCAATTTGATCATCTTCTTTGCGGATCGGGTTGAACTTTGCTACGTACAGTTCCGGTGGCCAATGACCTTCAGAAGGTGGTTGACGTCGAAGAAGGTGTTTCAGCCGTGGTGGTCGCATCTACTTTTGCATAGGAGGACATGGAGGCGGTGGTGTAGTAGGACACCCCGGGGATGATGGTGGAGATGGAATTGGTGGCTGCTGTGCATAACCACACAACCCAAAGATACACAAGTTGCCGAAGGAGCATACATGTCCACAGGAACCACAGTTGCAAGGATCGATGTTTGTGTTGGTGCACAAACCTGCACAACATTGCATGTTAAAGAGACATCTCACACCACAGAACCCACAATTGTTTCTGTCAGATGTAACATCGACACAACGATTTCTGCAACATAGACTCCTCAGAGGGAACTCTCCTCGGCTGCACATCCATGGTCTGTTCCAACACACACTTTGTCTCCTGTTTGCAACTTTCTTCAACCATGACGGTGACGAGGAGAAGGACGACGACGAAACAGTGCTGCTTGTGGTATTCTCGTAGGTTGCTTCTATTTCGATCGAAAGTAGCAGAAACAGCATCAACAATTTCGAGTCTTGGAGAGCCATTTTGGGTGATGCACCAACGATGGTCGATGGAGTAGCACAAAGCTTTGGTTTTTATGGAATAGGTTTGGTTTGGTATCAAAGGAATACAAAAGTACAAGAGGGGATGGCAATTTAAAGAATATTAATGACTGATATTCATGGTGATAGAAGAAAAAGTAAATATTAAACATATTATTACCTCTCCTTCTTAATATAAAGTTATTTAATTAATTTAAATAAATTAAAAAATTAATTAAATTAGTTATTTATAATAATTATATGTTATTTTTTAAAAAAAATTATAAATTAATAATGAATCTGAATATTAGATTACTATTGATGGCAATACTACATCTATAAGACAAAATTAAAGTGTTGTTGAAGTTTAAGCATTAAAATGACTTAAGATATTTGAACAGTTTACTTTTCATTTTTTTTTAATTTGAGAATCAATATTAAAATGTTAAATATTGAAATATATATTCTATTTTTTTAATCATGGGGTTCCGCTTGTTTTGTAAAACAAATTTTAAAGAAAAAAGTATTGTCATGGGTCACACACTCACACCACGAATCAATATTATGGATAAATCTAATGATTAATAATTGAATTAAAGTGTAAATCTACCTATAAAGTATTACCCTGGTGCATAAATACCATAATGTTTTTTGAGTGTAAAAGTACATATAAAAATTTTTAAATGTCATAGCCGTTAAGTCAACTAATGTTGACTGTTAGTAAATATGTCAATTAAAAAAATAGTGTAAAAATATACATAAAATTTTTAAAATTGTGCAAAAATATTATAGCTCTTAAATAACGTTGACCGTTTAGCAAACACTCCTCACACGTTACACAATATCTTTTTGCTCATAACGACTCCGTTTGTTACTAAGAGGTCTTTTGACGTAATGGAATAGTCACACCTATGGAGTCGCCCCTCCCATAGCCACCTCATCCACCATTCTTTTCTTTAATTTCTTTGTCGTAAGTGGTTTTGTCTTAGAGACGAAGAGGAGGATGACTTGTTTGTAATCACAAAAATCAATGAGGTGACTGGGAAAGGATAGTTTTGACAGAGGAGATGTATTCATTATGTTATTCAGAAGATCCCACAGTTGCAAACGCAGTTATTAGGAGTAAAAATATTGTGCAACACATGTGAGGCTATTTGCCAAACGATCAACATTAGTTAGTTGACTTAACAGGTATGATATTTTTATACTGTTTAAGAAATTTTATATATATTTTTGTACTATTTTTTTAATTGACATGTTTACTAGCGGTCAATAACGGCTATAATATTTTTGTATCATTTGAAAATTTTCATGTACACTATATACCTACCTGAAAAAATATTATGATGTTTGATGAGCATAAAGTAATACTTTATCGGTAGATTTGCAAATTAATTCTTAATAATTAGTTAATGTACTTTGCAATTAATAGGGAAAAAACACGATTGCAAGGATCCGCTTGGACATAGGCAAGGAAACGTTTCGAATAAAGGACTATAAATAAAGTAACCAACTCAAGTTGGCGTGTGTAAGAGAGATTTTTCATTTTTAAATAAGTTGTCAGATGATATATTTAGTCTAAAATCAACAAAACCTAATATAATATAATCAATAAATAGTTAACTCTTTTAAACATAATATTTTAAATTTAAATTAGTAGGGTATTTATATGAAAATATTTTATTAAGAAAATAAATTTTATTTTAATGATCTTTATATTTTAAAAAAAATAATTTTTAATTATAAAAGATAGTATTTGACTTTTTAGAAAAATATATTTAGTCTATATTAAAAAGGAGTTACAATTAAAGTAAACAAGGGTAATTGAAACTGCTCCTAGTCTTTCGCTAAAAGGGACTAGGATCCACGCGTATCAAACAGTGTAAAGTGGAATTATATATCTTTACTCCTTTACTTTTTGATTAGAGAATTGAATAATCAAAAGTGGGGTGGCTTTCTTGAAACACTTGGATTTAATAACGCTCATTATCATCAACCCTTTCTTTTATTTACCATATTCAAGGCATGAGGGGTACTTGTTCACTTCACATGAAAATGCCACAATAATCCTTTTGAAACAGAAAAATTGAATAACTTGAATACGCAACCTCCTCTTTTAAGTTAGGCTTCAAATTTACATTAACTATAACTAATAATAATACCAACATATTAGTGTCATCGTATGATTATGAAATATCTAATTTGCTCTAGTAAAAAGTCACGTGAAAACGTGCAAAGACTAGTTAGCTAAAGAAAATTTATGACTGATAAGAGAAATTAAAGTTGGAAAAATGAGTCAGCCTGCCATAATTAACGGGTTAGAAAAAGACTAACGTAAGCCCGTCATGGCAAATTGGGGCCCATAGGCCTAGCTAGTTTTGTCGACTCTAAGAGAAATATTCACAAATATTTATTATGACAACTTCAAAAACAATATAAAATATTCACAAATATTTATTAAGAAAAATGTTATTAATTTACTTACTAATATGAATATAGAGAGATACAGTTTATTAATAGTTCAGATTCAAAAGCTCTTAAAACTAGCATGTGATACTAAATTATAATTTATCCTTAGAGATCAAAACAAGCTTGCAGATGTATTGACAAAGAAAAGGTTAGAGAAGTCGGAGATATTGTACTATTGTCCATCTAATTTGGAGTCTATTATATTTTCAGAGTGTTTAAAATTAAATCCTCTTATGAGTTAGTTTTATTTATTTCCGGCGCATATATATAAAAAAAAAGACAACTTCAATATCTATTTAATAATCTCAAGCGAACCAGAGAATTAACATAACGGTTAGCTTCTCATGAGATCAAATGTTATAGTTTAGTCACGCATCGCTGTCAAGAAAACAACATGTATAGTGTCTTGTCTCTGCTAGAGAATGAAGAATATGGAATCTTGCGGATGCTATTTCTTTTTTTTTTTGTTGCCCACCCGGTTCACCGGAGTTTTGCCCCGACTACATCCGGATCCGACTCTCGTCGCGCACCTGGCTATGGTGGGTGAGTCTCCCAACGGGGATTTTCTGCGTACGCCAAGGCTCGAACTCGAGACCTCGCTTAAGCGATACCGAACCGCTTACCACTCGGACCAACCCCCGTTGGTTGCGGATGCTATTTCTGAATTCTGATATTATGCGGCTTGTTTGGTTGCTGAGAGAGATGAATACCAATATTAAAGGAGTGCCTAACTTGTGTGTGGTGTGACGATTTTGGAAGAGACAAGTTATAGTTAAATTTTATGAGAGTCTTTGGCAAGGGAATTAGATCAAGTTTAACAGCACTCTGTTTCTTGCTTACCTAAGCTAAGCTGTGAATACTAAATTAGCATTATTACATTTTCTTTTGAAGTACAAAGTTTCAACTCGCGAGGCAATCTCTCATAAACATCTTAATCAGACTCTATTTTTAAAAATTAGACAACTGAATTCAATCATAATTCGTAAATAAGCATCAATACATCAAAACATAGCTTGATCGAAAATCATTGCAGGCTTATTATTCAAATATAATTTCGTCTATTATTTAATTAAAAAAATAATAATTTTTTAATCCTATAATTTTGAGACATTTGTAATTCAGTCTTTAATCCTTAAAGCAACTTAATCCCTATAGTTTTAATTTGATATAACTCAATTCTTATAGTTTAATCGTTTAAAATATTAATCTATATATTGTAAAAAATAAAATTATGCTCCTTCAATCCTTAATGCAAGACTTAATTAAAGAATTAATCTTAATCCTAAATATAATACTTATCCCTATATTTATCATTTTTTCTCAAATCACCTTTATTGATGTTCTTTCAACAATAATCAAGTAAGAGAGGGGGGAAAGGAATAATTAAGAAAGATGCATATGGTGTTTTAGAAAAAAAAAATATGTCAAACTAACAAACTTAACTAATTTTCTTAATCTAATCAAATTAGTTAAATAAATCTTCTATTAAAGACCAGAGGAATATATTTCATAAAGTTTAAGAACTAAAATTTTAAATAGTTAAAATTATAGGAACTAAATACAGTCGGGTCAAAACTATAAGGAGAAAAAAGATTAAATAATTTAAATACAAGTTCATGCAAAGATTTAGCAGTATTACTGTCATCTAATACCATGACATACTTGTCAAAGGGTGAGAGGTAACAAGGGATAAGAAGAAAAGTTAAAGAGCATAATCATACACATAATCGTAAACATTACCATGGGCTTATAGCACCAGTTATTACACATTTATTCTTCAGAGACATTGAAGCACAACACAACAATGTCACTGATCCCAAGATAGACAAACATGACAGCTTTTTCAAGTCCTTAACGCACACATAACACTACAATGCAAACTCAGTTTGCAACTAATTAAGCCACACTAACATACAGGAAGAGGGTACTGACTTAAAACTGATACGTAAAGTAGCTAGTGTTACAAACAGAATCACAAGGAATGTGTTCATTCAGAGCCTTGTTTACTGGAGTACAAGGCATTGTTGTGAACCCGCCGCCATAGATGGGTAGCAGCTTGAGTTTGCGACCTCGACTTCCGCGGGAGATTGAGGATTAGCGGCCGACTCAACAGAGGCATCGATGGCTTCAAAGATGAGTGCCATGACTTCTTGAAACCTCTCTTCTGAGAGGGAGACCTCTGCAAGTAGCCTCCAGGCCATAGCTTCTGACGCCTCGTCATAGTCCGTTTTCCTCTTCAACACCATGTGACCACTAATTTCCCACACGGCCGGATTCACTTGCGTGTCGAGTAGCTCTGTGCTCACTTCTCCAAGTGCTTGCTTCTCTGCATAGCACTGTTCATTTAGAAGACACTCTGTGAGTAATTGCTTATCACAATATCAGTAATGCAGCAGATGAATGTGGTTTCAAGCAAAATAAGCGTTTGTTGAAAGAATTTCAATTCCAATGCTAAGCCAAACATATTACAGAAACCACCTGTGGTAGGAGAAAGACCAGTCTTCCACAATCAGAAATAAGAACATTGTAAGGTATGTTGTTGTCTTGAAGGCAGATGCATGCATCTGAAACAGCATTTGAAAGATCTTCTAGAGTGTCACCGCCCTCGAAGACATGGCCTCTGACAGGATAATCTAGCAATCTAGATATCTTGACACCGCCATTCAAAGTGGTAATTTTCTTAGTGGGAGCCTTCTCAATGGGAAAGGGCATAGCCAAATAGTAAGCCTGAGTATGTCAAAACCATCAAATTGATTAGAGTGCAATAATTTACATGAATGATGAGGGGTGGTTATGTCAAGTTCTTCAGCAACCAGTACCTGGAAATGAAGGTGGTTAATGGTTGCAAATGCACCCAAGCTGTTGTAACCCAAACGGAAATATGGATTCCTGGCTTCTACCGCCATGTGAAGCGCGAGCAAGAAGCTTTCCCGATCAATCCTTTGAGGCAAGCACTCGAAAATTCGAGGAATCAGCAGCACATGCCCATACTCAATAGGACTGACCTGTTAAGAGAGGAATAAACAATTAGAATCATATGAGATGTTTACTCTCAACTTAACCCTCAAGAACAAGAATATGAAACAATAGCTAAGAAACATACGTTGATGGCAACGAGACTAGGAGAACTCTCAACGTCAATCGGTGCATTAGGAAAGAACTGAACTTCACCATCATCACTGGCTTCAAACTGAAACAGAATCTCTTCTTGCCCAACTTTAGTGAAATTGAACTTGTTTCCATCAAAAGGCTGGATCACCTTGTCGACTCGGAACTCAGTTGGTCGCTTCTTTAGGTGACGACCCTCATTCAGTTGGGCAATGAAACCATACTCACCCGGAATCACCTATTCGAAAATTATCGCATCAGTATGAATTCAACCCCTATATACTATCATCTATGCAAAAACAAGTCGAGACTATAAATCAGACCTTGGTTTCGCAAGCAGTAACGTCATAGCGAAAAAGCCCTCTCTGTGAGCGATCTTCCCACTGCCATGAAATGGTAAACAACTTCACACAACATGATAATACAAGTAGTGAAAATGAACATAATATGGTAATTGATCTTCAATTCTTCGTTGTCAACATTTACAATTACCTCTCCTAGAATGAGCGAGTCAAGAAAAGCCACTGGGGGCTCCCTGCATTCATGTTCAGACAAGTCCTTTCCATTAAACTTGGGAAGCCTTTTGAATGCATACAAAGGAAGCTTGGCCTCTGTTCAAAAAAAAAAAACCCTCAAATGAGCCAAAAACCCATTTTAAAATGGTATGCATGATCATCAATAAGCTCAAATTTAACTCAGAATTGAAGTACAGGGAATTTCAACATATACCTTGAACGCAACATTCTTTGAGGCAATTACGACCACAACCCCCTGTAGGGCGAGCAGCCTCTCCTGCCTCCTCTTTCTGATAATTTGAAACTACGGTGGGAACTCTCTTAATTCTCAACATCTTTTGTCCGTTTTTTTCAGTCGAATTAAAACCAAACTTGACGATAACCAGAAGCCTTCAAGGAGATCTTATTGTTTTCACTAACTTACCTTAGGAATCTTAAGTACTACTAAGACCTAAACTAATTATACTACTACCGATGAAGAGAAGTTGAAAGCACCACCGCCAGCAAGGAAGAGGAGGTCAGAAGGGCTACCGCCTTCGGAAGGCAATGCACCGCGCCCGCCGTGCGGCGATGGGTTGGCCACGATTACACAACCCTTCCGTCGTACAGAACGGACATGAATAAGAAGCCGAGAACCTCTAAGAATAGCCGTGATGTCTACAATGCGTCAACACCGGGTTTTATCCCCACTGAATAATACCTCTCGATTTCTCTCTCCTTCTCCGATGAACCACCGAGAAACCAAACACAAGGCAAGGGCGAACTTCTCCGGCGATGTAAAACCTCCCTATCAGGGTCTGAGACGCAGAACCCAGATGGGAAATCGAAGAGAGAGAAGGTGGGAAGAGAGCGATATGAGTTGGTTTGATGATGCTGGAGGATGAGAGGAGGAGGAAGAAGGAGGTTGGTTTTATAGACAGAAGAGAAAGGCGGAATTGTAGATGTGGTTGTGGTTGTGCCGCGAGAACAAAATCGGTTCGGGTTGGGTTAGGAGAGAAGCAAAACCGTACGCTTTCAAGATTTAACCGTCAACATTCAACTTTCGAGGTCACTGGGGTTGGTTGGGTTCAGATTCCTCGTGACCGGACGCCCAATGGCGCCAATCGGTGGCCGGAAGGTGGACCACAGGGCGAACGTACAGCTCGTGGATGAGGGACTTTGTCGGAGAGCGCATAAATTAAAAAAATTAGTTAAATTGATAAAATTTTAAATTAATTTTTAATAAAAATTATGATTAAAAAAATTGTTTAATTAATTAATAAATTTTATACATAGTTAAGAATATTATACAAAAAATTAATATGTTAAACAATCCTATTATACTAATAAACATATGGGAGATCCTTATAATTACTTTCTTCATTTATAATTATAAAGTATTTTTTACTAAACTATAAAAAATATTATAATTAGTTAATTTTTTAAAGAATTTAAATCTTTCCAAATATAGTTTCAATACATTGAATTAATGAATTAAATAATTTTTCATTTTCAAGATAAACACATTTATTACTGTTACTATTACTATTTAATAAAATAACTCATAAAACATAAAACAAATATGCCTTATAATATAAAAGGGAATAAAAAACCAAAAAGAAAACGGAATAAATAATAAATTTATGTTTATATATATTTCAATTTCAATTAGATGAATAAATATTTATAATAGATTTATATTTATTCATAAATAAAATTATTCTAAGACTTGCTTATACCAATGAAAAAGTTATGATGGCAATTAGTTGGGAAGCCTTTCATTTTGATCTAAATATCTAATTCATAAATTAACATACATTAATTTTTTAAAAATTATTAAAAAATTTTCATTATAAAATTTATCATCTAAACTTACGTAAAAATGAGATTTTTAAACATATGCAAATTTTTTTAGCTATATATAATATATTTTTAATTATATAAAAGTTATACTTATTAAAAATATATTGTACCTAATTTTTTTAGATAAAAAATTTTATGATAGGATATTTCAATAATTTTCTCTTGCTTTCTTACCTAAGGAAACATACATTGTTAGTTGGAGGGGAAAGGGTTAAGAGAAAAGCGCTAATTTCATTGGTGGTGCGACTGCCACCGTCAAGCATTTTTAACATGACTGTACGAGCATTGTCCTCGCTGGAGGAGCTCATGGTTATTTCTTGTCATTTTTATTTATTTTACTTTTTATATTTATTATTTTTTTAACATAAAAATTAATTTATAATATAAAATATACTATAAAATAAGTATTATATTAAAAAATTAAAAAATATTATTTTTTAAATTAATTTATCTAACTTATAAAATAGTATATAATCTTATATTTTAAAGAGATATTTTATAAAAAATAATATCATATTTATTATAATTAATTTTTTAATTTATATCATTAAAATTTATTAAGTAACTCTTAACTTACCAATTTGAATTTGAGTATTAAAATTTAGACGAGTCATTATCAATATGACATAAACAAAAAGGTAAAGGTGAAGATACCAAATGGATTCGAATCTCTCCATAGGCTTATTTATTTCTCTGGGATTTCCTCTAGATGCAGGGAAACTGTTACTTTTTAGCATACACTAGTTCATGAGGAAGAGTTTATGAGAGGAAAAAAAATTAAAAAAAATTAAAAAAATAATAATTTTAAATAAATAAATATTTTGATAATTATTATTGAATTAATTTTTTAAATAGATAAATTATTAAAAATATATGAGCTAAAAAAATAGAAAAAAATAATAAAATAATTATTGTACAGTCTAAAAATATTTTTGTCACTTAAAAACTATTCTCATAAATTTATCTAAAATTATAATTTTAAACTATAATTTATTTTAATTTTTTTATATATTTAATAGTTATTTATTTAATTTTAAACTCAAACTATAATTTGAGTTCAGATTACTTTAGAAACCAAACTGGCATATAAAGTCGGGGTTCTTGGATTCTTTCAGTAAATTCGAGGAAGGTGCCTCTTTTGTCGCCTACTTGTTGGAGAGAAGAACGACGCACCGGAATTGCTATGAAAAGTCTCAAGAAGAAAGGGCCTTAATTATTAAAAGGTCCCAATATGGAGTGGAGTGGAGGGAATGAAAGAAAGATTATTAAAATATTTAAAAAAAATTATATTAATTAATTTAATTAATTAAATAAATATATTTTATATCAAGAATAATATTATAAGAGTAATATTTATATAGCAGGTTGCCATTTTAATTTTGTAATAGCATATATATTACTCTATTCACTCTATAACACAAGAGTTAGTTAATTTTTTTAAATAAATTAAATAAACTAAATAAATTAATTAGTTATAATTAAATTTAATTTTTTAAGATAAATTTATATTATATACTTTTCATATTAATATTCCTTTAATAATTATCAAATAAGAGAGAATGAGAAAGTTAAGGAAGATGGTTGAAACATTTTAAAAAAAAATATCATATTAACTAACTTAATTAATTTATTTAGTCTAATCAAATTAGTTAAATATATCATATACTAATGACCACATGAATACTTCTTAATATATCTAAATTAACTAGCTAATTTTATATTAATTATAATTAACTAATTTTTTTAATTTTTTTAATTCATATAAAAAAAATTAACTAACTCTTATATCAAATATTAAAAAAATATTATTGTGTAGTACAATATAAATATTATAATCGCTGTTATCAAAATATTATGTCTTGCATCTTGACATTATTGCATTGTTAATTTATTATAGAATTTTTTGGTAATTAATTATTGGGAAAACTAATATATAAGTCCTTATATTTTTATCCCATTTTGAATTAGGTCCTAAAGTTATTTTCTTTTTTATCATATATCCTTAATGTTTCAACCGTTACCTCCATTGGTACTTTTGTTAAAAAAAACACGTTAAAAGGGGTTAAACACCGTCGCAGAGTCTAATATATGAACAGTTGAATTTGACATGGCAACCATCCATGTTGAAGGATCTCGCATCTCATGGCTATCTCTCGCCGGAGTCAAAATCTCTCTGAGTTGAGACGCCCACTAGTCACGACGTATTTACTTTGAAGGATATCGGCGTCTCGGACTTGATTGGGATTGCAAAGAAAGCTTCGAAGCCACTGGTAAAAGTAGGACAGGTTCATCGTATGCCCTTTTGCGACAACACATCCGACTTCATCTTTTTCGGCTAGGGTGGGCTTGGGAAATCGAGACGACCTTCAGATTTCGCCTCTGAGATTTCTTGGACTTTGAAACTCAAAGGTTTTGTGGTGTTCCATGTAAAGGCTAAAGATACTTATAGGTTCAATTCATTAATTCCTTGATTTGTTTACTAATTTCAATCAAAGTAGTGAAAATGCATGATATAGATTAGATTTGATTCTTCAAGGCCTCACATGTGAGAAATTGTTTTGAGGAAAGAGTTCGATGGCATTGTCCATGAGTTTGAGAAATTCGATGATGATTCTAGTGGGAAATACTCTACTCATGGGTACAAATAAGAATTGGTCATAAATGCGGAGCCTTTGATCACCTTGGAGACACTGAAACAATGGATTACTTTGAAGAGGAACATAAAGTACCTTCCATCATCGGTTGATATATCAGCTTCAACTTCCATAATAGTAGGTATATTTATGCTGATGTTGTATTTTATGAAGCAGCATCCAGAACAAAGCAAGACCTTTCATATGTGGATGAAATTGAGGCGGATATATAAAACTCTTCATCAAGAGTATAGCTTGAAGAAGGGAATCACTTGGCTACCCCATGCTGCTTGATGCGAGATCCTTGAACACTAAAATGAGACGGTTTAGATAGGCTAGGTGCGTGGCCGTTGGTAGCTTCGGCTATGGAGTCCGCAAACGAAGTAAGGGAGTGAGCGGAAGAATGGGTGGAAGAGAATGGGTTGCCACGCGTGATCCACCTGTCCACCATATCAGAATCTTCAACGTTGTTTAGCCCCATTCTAACGTTTTTAGAACAGAAGGACCAACAGAGGTAACGGTTCAAATATTAGGGATCAGATAAAAAAGAAAATAACTTTAGGGACCTGATTTAAAATGGGATAAAAGTACAAGGACCTGTATATTAGTTTTCCCTTAATTATTTACGTGAAAAAATTATTGCACAGTCTCAAGTAAAGGTGTGGAAGGTGGGATATAGATCCACGTGAACGTTTTGCATACGTGAACATGGAAGGCCCACCATGGCCGCATGAAATTTCTCTGCACCAGCCAAAATAGCTTGTACGGACCCGACCCGACCTGAAGAGTAGCCCACGACGCAATCCAGTGGTCCTCCTCCTCGTCGTTTTCTCGGGATGTGTGTACCTGAAAACCGTAAAGTGGAATTGCCACGTGGGACCCACCAAAGCACGTGGAAGTTACTTTCCATCCAATTCATCTCTCTTTGTTTCCATTTAACATCTGGACGACAACCCTCGGACGTTTCGTTTTCTTATCTCAGTGTCGTTTTGAACTCAACAATGGACGATTCTGTTTGCCTTTGGTGTGTGTGGCCTTCAATTCTTCATCAAGAAATCCAAAACGTAGCCCCATTACAAGATTCCGAATCTTAGGAGGAATCATTCCTTAAAAAGTGCCCAACATTTATCACTGTACCATATTTGATTATTGAGAGGTAAATTCCCGAGTTGGATTGTGACCCTCACCTGTTAATTTTTTTAAAAAAAAATAAATTACTTTAATTTCCATATAAATACACGAGAATTCAAATAGTAATACTTCTTACCATGCTTTTATTATGTGGAGTAATTTTTTGTTTTATATTTATCATCTCTTATACTCCCTGATCTTATTTATATAGCAATGAGAGAATTTTTTTTTATCCTATATATAAGTTAGAGAGATAAATTGTTCATACAATATTTTACTCTTCATATATTATTACGTTGACTTTTTTATATGTAGTATAATTTATATTAAATATAAATAAAGTTAAAATTTTGTTAAGTTTATAATTAATGAGGTTTAATGTTTTTATTAATTTTGTAAAATATATTATAAGTAACTTATAAGTAAGATCCAGTGGGTATATGTTTACGTTTAGCCATGCTGCAGTCTAGCTACAGGGAAGCTTGCCATTAAATTGGGAAATATATATATATATATATATATATATCAGTTTTATTTCATCAATTTCCTATGCATTCCATTTTTTGGAAAAAAAAAAAGCCAAGGCCTTTGAGCATAACCAACAATAAATGGAAATTTACCAATAAGGAATACATATAACAAAAAGAGATAGTGTCTTACAGGGTAATAAATTAATATTTAATTTTTTTTAAAAAAAATATATTTAGTATCAAGATTATATATCTGGAAAAACAAAATTACACTTGGGAGTTAGGTAACATGGCGGACATTATTATGGCAGTGTATAAATTAAATTAAAGGGTCTGCATAAGGTGCATGTATAATAGGGGTGCTAGGGGTAAAAGAGGAAGCACAATATGTCGTTTTGCGTGTGCGAGATTGACTTATCCTTTATTACCAAGGTTTTATTTGTGGCCACACATATATCCTTCCTTCATCCACCAAAAAATAGACAGCCTGCTGAATTCAATTCGTACCTCGTTATATCTGCCATCTGCTAATTATCAGAACAAGGAATTTCCCATGCAAGAAAGAGAGAAATAATGGGTCCTAGTCCTAGTCCTAATCATCTCAACTCTCTCTCTCTCTCTCTCTCTCTCTCTCTCTCTAAGCGCGTCGACTTATAAATAATGTAACGTCTAGGTCTTCTCATTAAACGATTCTATTCGTTTTGTTTTTTTAAACAAAAGTTTCAGTAGGTTAGATGTTGGAAGTTTACGATAACCAGTGCATGTAATAAAACGATGATTATAGAGTATTTTCTTAGTATGCGTTCATGGAATGAGGAAATTAAATTTATATTCTATGTTAAAAAATAAAAATAAATCTAAAATGATCTTTATAACTCTATTAAAATGGAGGGCATAAATATCTAAATGTTGATTTTATGTAGGGTTTAAGTGTCCATATATTGTTTTATATAAGTTAGAGTCCAGATTATATATAATTGAAGTTATGTAATGAAAATTACATGATTGTTTATAATATATTGTAACCAAGATGTCATTCGATTAGTTTACTTTGCGAATCAAATATTTTGAATCAATTAAATGCAACCGGGATTATGGATACATGGAATTGAAGTAAATGTGTCACTAGGGTTTTATTGACTTATGTAGTGTTATCAATATATAATAAACCTATCATCCGTAGGTTCAACTGACGAAAGAGTGAGATATGCGATCATTTAGAACATATTCGATTTTTTGGGAGTACCATTTTATTATAGTTCCAATCGTGACGCTTGGGGATGTATCCTAACTCTTAGGTGTATAGGTTTACGCCTGAGGGTAATAGACGGCTCGTCCTACCCAATATTGGTATCGCCTAAGAAAAAAAAAGACCTCTCTTTACCCTTTCTCAATTTTTTTTTATCAATATATATATAATAAACATATTAAACAAGGTTTGCCGACCACACCCAATAACAGATTTTTTTTTGTGGGTTACGTTGTTGAGGCCCACCAAAAGTCCTATATCTTTCTTTCTTCACTTGTCTGATCTTGAGAGAAACTTCTTCTCTTTATTTCTTTGTTGTAAACATTGTTTTGTAAGGTCTCAAAACGTTACTTGGACGATTGTATATCCAAGCCTTAGAATTTGCACATGAAACTCCTTTTATCTTATTCTTTTTTTTTGGGTAGAGTTTGGAAAGGTATTCTAAAAGTTAATCCTCCTGAGATATAGAGATTACCAAAATAAATTGTATTTCTCCTAATAAAGTATTTTCCTTGTGTACAGCCTAATTCGAACCAAAACATCATTTTATCTCATTGATCTTAAGACCAATTTTTTTTTTATATAAAAAAGTTTAGGTGGGTTCGGCATCAGTCTCCTACTAAAGTTAGGGCTCAGAGAGCGCTTATAGGAGACTTATGATATCGCCTATCAAAGGAGCCTTGATAAAGGCAGCGAAAATTAAACTCAAGTCCTTATAGGATACGGGTTCTTTTTTACTATCTGTATCAACTCTCATTGGTTAAGACTGATATTTTTTTCCCAATGACATCCTTTTTTTTTGTTACAAAATTTTTGGAAAAGGGTTGCTCACCTATGATTCAAGGATAGAACGAAGTCTCCCTTTTTTCTAACCGATACCAATGTCGGGCTTCCCAATAACATCTTAAATGCAATATTCTTGACATGTAATCTAAGACCCCAAGGCCCGTGGATAACCCTGGGCAAGTTAGGAAGTGGCCTTAGGCCCACGGCCTACTATACAAGTATAGTAATGACATGCATGTGTGCTCTTAGCTTAATGCTCTGTCACCAATATAATAAGAAACTTATAATCAACGGGGTTAGTTCGAGTGATAAATAATTTGGTATCGCTTAAACCAGATTTCAAGTTCGAGCTTTGATGTATGAAGAAAATTCTCGTTAGGAGACTTACCTACCATAACCAAGTGCGCGACGCGGGTCAGATCCGGATATAGTCGGGGCAAAACTCCGGTGAACCGGTAGAAAAAAAAACTTAGAATTACTAGTAATAATCTTAAATTGAAATAGCTAGAATACTAATACTCCCTCCTATTCTTCTTGTTTTTTTTACAACTCCTTCCTATTCTATTTACAGGTAATCTTTTAGAAACTTTTCATGGTTTTATTTATAAATCATTTTGCAAAATATATGAAATAATTGATATTTTTTTCAACAATACCCTTGTTATTAATAAGAAAATTTATGGTGGAGAAAGAGATCAAGGGAGATGAATAACATTAATTTAGAATTTATTGTAGCTAATTAATTAAGAACAATATTAACATATGGAATAAATTTAGAATATCTACTAAATTTAATCAATTTTTTAATCTTAATAAATTAGTCAAAAGTGAACTATAGTATATATAGGACCAAATGGAGTATATATACGTGTGAATAATATAGATAATTCAATTTTGGAATTTTATTTATTAAAATTTTGACAGCTCATGATCTATGAATGTGGCAATTTTGCCCATATCTAGTAATATTTGAACCATCCGACACTAAACTAAAATTAAACTTTTCCCTATTGACTTTTAATGCCTTAAAGGACAATTATGTTGATTAAAAAATTATTATGATTATTATTATTATCCCAAAACAAGTGACAAAAACGAGGGGAGAGGAGAGAGGGTGCTAGAGACGACACTTCAAACTTACTCGGCACGCTACTACGCTCGAACGTCGAACGACGCTACGCGCTTCAAAATTTCCCTCGTCTTTTGAGATCGCCATGACCGGAGGAGCAGCGACTCCTTTACCATCAACGGCGCCGATGCAACGAAGAGCTCCGATGGTCAATAGGCTTCAGTCACCGGCGTCTCCCTTCTTCTTGGGCTCCAACGACGACCAACTCAAACGCGCTCAATCCCGCGCTGCACGTGCCTCTTCCATACGTCTCAAAGTTGCCGCTCCTCCTCCTCCAGCCGATTCCGGTCTCAGCAACGACCAGATCGTTGAATTGTTCCACAATTGCATAAAGCTTGCCAGTGAAAATGTCAGTACTCTTTTTCACTAACTTGCGATGATTTCTATTTCTATTTTCCCCCGCTTTTCTTGCACGATCAGGAAAATGCGCGTTAGATTTTCCTCCACTATTTCTGCGTGGACTCGCGCTGGAATACGCACTTCAGTGGTTTATGTTTGCATATATATTACAATGTAATACGTGAACCCTTGTCCTTCGATGTCACCTCCTTTTTTTCGGCTTCCAAACAAAGGTATCAATCTTTCAGGCGAAGCAATCTTATGTCTCTTAAGTTTTTCGTTTTTTTCTTCTTTTCTTATATGGCAATTGGCAAGCATTGAGCAATCAGTGCTTTGGAAATGGGAAGACAACATTCGATAATCAATTAATCATAGCTCTTGCATATTTTCTTTGTTTTCGTTACGTGGTTTGACGCAACTCTGTGAAGCTTCATTCATACTTTTGTGCATTGATTCGGTGAACTTAGCGGTCCAATTTTTGCGACTTTACTATGTAATGGATGTTTAATCTTATGAGCTCCGAACCAAAATATATTGAATATAGATTGTTGATTTTGTAATCCATATAATGGCGAGGCTGTTCATGGTACATTCTACCTTAAGTTCCTGTTAGTTGATTGGCCATCGGCTTGGGACTTTGATCTACTTTAAATGAGTTCAAAAAATCAGCATAATGAAGAATCAAGCAAGAAATTATCTCTGGCATGCATTACAAATTCTCCATTGACATACAACCATACGCCGAACATTTGCAGCTTAAACTGTAAATATTTTCTTCTAATAGTATTATGTTCTTTTTGATCATGAATAGAAAATAACTCAGAAGAACAGTTGGCAGCTGAAGCTCATAGATAATCTTAGCGAGATTATCAAAGTTGACGGAGAAAACGATGCAGAGACTAACTTCGAAAAGGTCTGGGGTCAGTCTTACCGAATTAATCTAATGAAAATTTGATTTTCATTTTGTGGTAATAATAGTTTGCTTTTGATATGGAATTGGCAGGCAAGCTGCACACTAGAAGCAGGGGTAAAAATTTACTCGGCAAGGGTGGACGCTGTGCATTCAGAGGCATATAAATTCCTCACTAGAATGAAGCACGCTGCTGTAGAATATGAACAAGGTTCATCCCTAGCTTGCTTATTTGGTTCTGTGACTGTCATTAACGTGGGGTTACGGTAATTCCATTTCTTAGCTCCCGTAGCGATTATGGCTTGCTTAAAGATCCTGATTTGACATTTTTCCACAAGTATTAACCAAGATATTAAATTAATAGAAGATTTATTTATATGGTGTTAACTCGAGTGTAGTTTTTTATGTCTTAAACTCCAAATGTCCAAATGCTGGGGATTAGTCATAAGTCATATGATCCTTCTAGTTAACTATTTTGAGTACTTATAGTTGTAGACTACTAAATGAGAAAAACAGGGCAGAAGAAATTTTGCTATATTGCTTCTATTGGGGCGCTACAGAGCTGCAAAGTGCAAAAGTGAAGACATAACAAAAAGTAATGCGGCTCTCCAAGAACCACAAGGCTATTCAAGAACCCAATCCAGGAATTACAAATGCTAGGTCATGAATGACCACTAACTCCATCACCGACCTCCGCGTGGAACAGCAGGAAGCGGTTGAACAGAAGCTAGAGGGTTAACCTGGTACGAAAATGCAAGCTGCCACATATCTACCAATGCCCTCTTCACGGCAATCAATTGCCTTCTTACAGCCCCTCTTACACTAGCTTGCTTCTTCCTCAAAACATAACATAAGAGCAAGATCACACAACCAAGCGTTATCTTCCCCTTAGATATGACAAACTGAGTATTGCCAAGCTTCAAATTGATAGAACGGAAGCACCAGAAACATGGCTCTATTCGTTCAGACAATTTCAGAATCGCTTCTTCTGATCTGGACTTTTGATTGTCTGGGTGTTTGCCTTTTAAGGCATTGGGTAAGTCTTCACATGACTGTAGTTCTGCCGGAGAATAAGCCTCATTATTATTTGCTGGTGATTGTGCAAGGGAAATCTTGGACATGTTGGTAGATTTAGAGGAACGCATAGAGAGTAGCCTCCTCAAAATTCCCTGTCGTTTTTCCTCAGGTAATGAAGCTTTCTCAACCCAGGAAATAGCAAGGTCTACATTCTTTAGAACTGTCGCAAGAAGAGAGACGGCATAGACCTCAACAATTTCCAAATACTTATCAATTCCCGGAACAATTTGTATATTACCTCCGACTTCACGCTCTAAATTTGCTTCTGCTACGACAGTGCAGTATTGTTCACCCTCATGAATCCATCCATTAAGAAACTCTTAAAGGAATTCTCGAACAGCCAAAGGAGAATCGTCTGCGATTTGGAAACAAGCCCCAGTAAGAAGAACTTGAGCAGGAATGAACTTTACCGACACAAAACATAGTCTGAGTTGATTCAGAATTTCTGATGTCCTGCCAAGTTCCTTTAATGACTGAACCAGCACCATACCATTTGATTCCAACATATCGTACACTTGAGAAGCTTCTTCGGCTGCTATGCCTCTACCATGTTCACGTAGACGCTTCAAGATAGATGAAGCTAATGACGCCGCTTCTTCGAACATGGAGCAAACAAGGTAGCTCTCTGCGAGTTCTCTCTCTTTCCACATTGCAGAAGTAGTTGTAGCGGTGATAATTTCCATACTCTCGAATTGAGGTAATGATTTAGGGTTTGGTTCGACGAAAATCGGCCAAGGATAAGGATGCGGGATTCAGCTCCCCTCCTTCACGCTTGTTTGGTTTATCGTTTCATTCACTTGGCACTAATTAGGAAGAAAATTTATCATCGACTGCGCAAGGGATGACAGAAGAGGTAATTACCTACCGGAGGAGCTATTTGAGGTTCCAATTGGAACTAGATTGAAATTTTCGAATCCGTCAATTCTTCCTCCCTTCCGTTGACGACGTACTCTTCATCTTCTCCGTCAAGTTCCGGTGCTCGAATAGGTTTTTGGCTTCTGACCTGCATCTCGAGGCCCTTCCAATTTCGATGCTTCTCTGCCTCTGGCGACGATGCGTTCAGATACCCACTCTTTGATGGGTAGAAGTGTTCTTTCAGGAAAACGGTTTCAGGTAAGGAGCACAAATATGGACCGTCCATCTAAAAATAAGAACCATTGAGATTTAGTATTATTTTATTTTTATAAAATTTTAATTTCAGACCGCTATCGCTGCGGAGGCCACTGAAAGCATACCATTTCATGAGAATGGCAGAAAGCATGAAAAACCTTGTGTATAGATGGCAAAAAAAAAAAAAGCAAGAAGAAAAACCTTGTGTATAGTTTTCTAATATTTTATTTGAATTTTAACTTTTCCCTTCGTTACTCGCTATGGAAGCTGTTAGCTTTATGGACGAATATTAACTTTGGCTTTAGAAATACTTCATAGTTCTTACTTCTTCGCTGGCAGAAAAAATTGCTGATGTTGATCACATCAATAGTAGTAATGGAAAGTGCCACTCAAAACCTGGGTTAGATTCGGACAAGGTGCACACTTCACATTTTTTTTTTTTTGTAAATACATATTTTTTATTTTTTTTGTTGGTAAACACCCACTTCACATTTTTATGGCTCATACTGAGACTACAATATAAAACTTATAAATGTGGTTGGTGCAGCTATCACCATTGGCAACACTGGAGTGTTCCTTTGAACCTCTTAATGTTAAGAAGTTTGATGGTAATTTTATTCATATATTTATTATTATTTCTCACACTTTTAAGTTTTATTGTAACATTTTGTAATACTCCTTCCTCCCAGTGGCCGTTATGGTGGATCCTCTATATCATCAAACCTCTTTATTATTTGATGAGAGTGGAATCGAGGGTCCCTTACTGAACAACCTTGGAATATATGGACGATGCTGTATGCTTTTTGATTCATTTGAAGTTCCAGGGAAATACTAATCATGTTCACATCATATTGATACTTCGGATAAAATTGATCTTTCCTTCGCTAGAGGTGTATGGCTGTGGCACTGGTTTGAAAAATCTTGCTTTGTATATTGTAAAAGCTATGTTTTTCTTCCAATTTCTTTCATAATCAATAACTCCCTTGCTAATTGCTATTATGGTCCCATGATAGAGTCAATTGAGCAGATGATGACGAAGATGGCAACTATGATCAATATATCTCCCACTCTTAAGGATATCTTAAGCCGATTAGATGGGCGCAATCATAGGTCACTGTCGACAGATAATTTGAGTCAAGCACCAGAACAAAGAGCTGATGCATTTAGTAACAAGGAAACTGATTTTGATAGTGGTATATTTGGAAACCATTATGCAAACTTTTATGATTTTGATGAGACAAGTTCTGTAAATGAGAGGTCTAGTTCTTTGGATTCTGACTTTCAAGGATTTCTGTGGGTATGTTTTGCATGATTACATCTTTTATTGGATATTTTTTTGGCCAGATCTTTTACTGGATAGTTGATCTGCACATTAACATTTTACTTATGAGTTTCATGTTTGCATTCTTCACTTTTCTCTTTTCTCTCACAAGGTTTTGCTAAAAATATGATAAGATCTCTAAATAAGTCTTTTATTTTTGTAGGATAATGACAGCTGTACATTTTACAAAGCAATTATTGAAAACAGCCATGAGCCAATTCCTATGTTTATGTTACATGTATTGGGAAATACTTCTAAACAGAATGCTTGGGCAGGTCCTGATCCCTGGAAGTTTCGGAGGTTTAAGAGTATGCATGCAGTATTGACAGTAACGTTTTGTTTGCATTACTGGTTATTATAGGTTTTGCTGTCTTACATCTCTATATTGTAGCTTCGGAGGATGATCCTGGTTCAGAATGTGGACCAAACCTCACCACTAAGAGATCAAGGAAAAAAAGTACTTTAGATATTGATATTGAATTTATGGAATTTTCGGACAAAGTGATGCCTGATATTTTTTCTCCACCACAAAACCCCAAGTCTACACTGCTGGCTTCAAACCGTAAACCACCTAATAACAAACTTCTTGAAGACTGCCATTATCATCCTCAGGATATTTTCAGGCTGTTTCTTCATCCAAATGGCATGGTGAGTAGTTATCTTAATGACAAGAATCATATGGTTTTAAAATGTTTCTGTTTGGTACTTCTAGGAGGAATCTTGATTTCTACTCTTATATTGTTTTTTTCTGAATAAAAGTTTCTATCCAAAAGGAAAAAAGTTTTGTATATAGTCTATACTAGCAGGATTCATGATGCTTTATCTCATGCACTTTATTCATATGAAAGTTATATTAAGTTGGACTGTTGTCTCATGCAGTTAATGACAAATTCTTGTTTTTCTGTTCTAGTTCCCTGGGAAGAGAAGAATAAAACCATCAGGTATAAGTTTCCACCTTGCAACTTATGGGGTGCGCTCTAATAAACATGATGGGACAACCTTTTTAGTAAAATCCTTGTTTCCATGATATGTCTAGATCATATATTATTGGTAAGAGACTGCCATCTCAGCCGCCTCTAAAGACTTATTCTAGAAGACCGATTGTCTGCAGAGAGAGTATAACATGCTTATGATATGGCCATTACTATTTGTTCCAGATGAAAATTTTTGGCAACAGAACAGTGATCTAGTGCCACAGTGGGACCATATTAGTGTCTCTGATGATCATTATGATGACATACATGTTTATAGTGATGATGAAGTCAATGATGGACTTATCTCCCAGCTTTATCAGGTTTCATTTTTACTTTAAGCCCATATATTTTCTCCATTTTTAATACTTAGCCTCATGTGAGTCAGGCCACCAATGTGAATGGTTATGAACTGATTTTTTCCCCTCTTCTGCTCTTTTGTCTATCCTAAATTATTATTTTTGTTAAAGAAGTCATTCATGGGTCACTGGAGGAGTGTCTTCGGAGTTTGAAATTTTGACTAGTTGTGAAATGCAATGTTCATTTTTTACTTTTGAATGAAGGTTTTTATTTCATGCCAATAATGGATTTGAATATTACCCACTTGTCTTCTAGTTGAGAAACTTGGGCAATGTATAATTTATGCTAACTTTTTCACTTGTTTATAATCTTATCACCATCTGTTCTTTTTCCTTAATTTGCATTTCATTTTGTCACTCACGTTCATGGATTGCATTCTTCAGGTAAAAGAAATTGAGATTCAATATGAGAAAAATACTAAACAAGTTGATGTACATGCTTTGAAGCAATCTCTTTGGCATCACATGAAAGATTCCAGAGAAAGCACTGAGTCGCGGTAATATCCTTCAACGAGATTTTAGTTTGTTTTCAGTTCACTAAAATTTTGGGAATTACCAAGATTTTAGTTCTATTTATTATTTTTTCTCATTTTCAGGTACACGATGGTACTATATCTTTCAAGTATCTATTAGCCTCGTTGCCAATCAATTGTTCTGCCGCTGTAAAAGCAGAGGAAATCTCTCCTCACATGTGCTTCTATTGCCTGCTTCATTTGGCCAATGAACATGGTTTAATCATCAATGACTGCCCAGATGATCTGGATGATCTCATTAGGTTTTCTGTCTTAAATAAACACATAGTAGTACTTTGGAAAAAAGCTCTGTTTTGAAAAGTATGCTTCTGATGCTTGCTTATCTCTTTCATGAGTTACTTATCATTTTTAGACTGAAGAAAGTTGTTTAATTTTGGGCCAAAGTGCTGCATTGTCTATGGAACATAGCTGATGGACATTGCCAGGTGACACATCACATAACCTGCATGTACTTGGCTTTCAGTTTAAGCTTTCTTGTAGTTGTCTTGGATGAATATAGTTTAGGCTTTTGTACAGAAAGTTCTGGTCTGAGGTTAGTGATATGGGTTGTATGCATGCTTCTAGATTGTTGTTAATATAATTTTGGGATTATTGCATGTTGCAGTAATGTAAATATTCTGACTTTATTACACATTTTTGTCTTATGAATCTAAGTATTACCTCCGATCCTTAATATAAAATCTATTTAACTAATTTAGGTAGATTAAAAAATTAGTTAAGTTAGTTATTTGTAATGACTGAGTGTTGGTTTATCTAAAATACTTCTTTAATCATGTGCATTTAAATAACCCTCGATAGAAATCCCTTAATATGTGCAATCATATAGGGATATTTTGGGAAGAAAATTATAATTTTAGGAGATAAAGTAGATTGTGGTATTATATTTAGGACTAAAATAGAATCTCTATCTAGCTCTTATATTTAGGATTAGAGGAATTATCCTTTAAGTATACTCTTCATTTTATTTAGGGAAAATCGTTATGAGGTTTTAAAGAAAGAATATAATCACTAAAAAATCTCATAACAAATAAGCAGTATTAAACTGTTATCATTTTCTATACTAAAATTTATCTTTATATATTGTTTAATTATTACAGAATTTTTTGATGATTATCACTCCTCAAATTTCACAGTGATTTTTCTTTTTATTTATATCAATCTAGATGGAAATGGCATATGCCTAAGTTTCCATTGGGTGCAGAAACAATAAATGAAGGTGGAGAATATGATTTTATAGCCTCTCTAGAATAGGCAGCCATGCCTTTACCTATCCTTCATCACTCTGACATAAAACAGTTAAAAAAGTGATTTGCGGTAGCACATGTGATTCGGAATGGACAATTCATGGTTTATTTGGTAGATACGAATAACCCTATGGCACGGAGGCAAGTTTAGTGAGCTTGTACGCATAAAACATTTCAGGCCTAAGCCTAGAACATGAAGGATATGTAGGTTTCAGCACCTCAAAAGCCAAGAGAGGAGAATGTTGCAAAGAAAAAGGGTAGAGAATATTTGTTCCACCTCATGCTCATAAAGGATAATGATTCTTTGCTGTGGTACCAAACGGATAAGATAAAAAGAAAAAGAAGAAAGACTTGAGATTATAAGAGAAATAGGTGTTATTCGGCTTTAAGCTTTAACCGTTTTGTTTCATCTTGGTCTCCATTACATGGACTGTCTGATGTGGAGGGATGGCTCTTTCTTTTTTTAAAAAAAAGAAACTTTAGATATATGTAATTTTTTTACTAAACATATATCTTTCTAGTGAAGACAATCATATTTAAAATAATATTAGGTACTAAATGTGTATACCTTTTTTAGCGAAAATTCAAATATTATTCATTATGTTATTAGGGACTAGCTCTCTCTATTAGATCTAATTTTTCATTGGTTGGATAAACGCAATTGAAATTGATAAAAATAACATTTTTAATGAAAAAAGGAGGGTAAAAAGGGAAAGAAGAAGTACATCTTTTCCTTGGCTTGGCTGTGGATGGAGAGTCTATTAGAGTTTAAACTGTGGGATTGTATTTTCTACTTTTGTTTTTGTTGCTTGATATGGATAATACTTTTTCTTAATCCACTTTGTCTTTTTGGAAGACATTTATCCAATCAAATATGAAAATAGTATGAAAAAAGGACCTTTGCAATTGCATGCGATGATAGGAAAAGAGAGCCTCCGAAAAACGCACTTGTGTGTTTTTTTTAAATGTCGGTTAGATCATTAGATAGTCTTTTAAAATCTCAAATACAGTTATGATAATGCATATATAATAAAGACTTATTTAGAAACTCTTAAATTATGATATCAGAAGCACTTTTATATTAAATTTCTCTCACATACTTATCTAAAATTATTTTTAAAAGCTAATATAAATACTCTCATAATGTTTAACGTCAAATCATTTTCATAGTACATATAAATATAATAATTCATCTAAGAAATTATTTGTGAGAAGAGGCCGAAGAGCCCAAGAGGTTACCTTGGTTCTCCTAGGGAGAGAAATCAAAGTTTCCGCGGGCAGATTTGATCATCACGGTAAGTTTATGAAGGCTTCTTTTCTTCCTTTCCTTTTTTGGTCTTCCTTGCTTGAAACTCTTATGAAGTAAACACATGACCTTGCGTCAACATTAACTATTCGCTTACTAACTAGCCCAAGTTGCTGGCTTGTATGCAGACTTTTACTGGTGGTTATAATGAATTCAAAAGCCAGTACCACATTTCCAAGAAAAATTGAAGTTCCCAATATAAAAAGAAAAATAGCCACAAAAATAAAAGGTGGGTGGACTTTTATGGAAAATGGGAATATGCTCTCACCGACCTTATCAAGCAGCGTCCAATAACATTCACATGAATTTTTCGTCGTCTTCATTTAAAAACTTAAAAACTAAGATACGTCTATTATTATCTTTGTTTCTAAAATTATAATAAACTTATATTTTTTACAAATTGAATGTCTGAATTATCTATATTTAGCAAATATATCTATAATCTATCTAAATCGAAACAAAACAAAACAAAAAAAGAACAAGAATAAAGAAATTACACGCACGTATAGTTTTTAATCACTCCTCTTTATCATTATTACAGAAAATCTCTCTCAATATATCAAATTTTTATTTTAATTATAAATTAAGTCTTATATTAAAAATTAGATGAATATTTTTTACCCTAAAAATAAAATGACAGTACAAGGAGTGGGATCCCAGTCTATTACTTTCCCTCTTGCCTCCTCCTCTTGTCACCTTCCTTTCCCTAATGGTTAGGGTCATCATCGTTTTTATGATGATTGACTTGGTCAATATTTCTACATTAAAATTTTAAGGTCTTTTCTCTTTTGTATATAAATATGTGTGTCTCCCCAAAACCTCACTCTTATTTCTATTACTTCCTACTACCACCACTACATCTTGTTCACCTTTCTGATATTTCTCACTTTACCAGGCTACTTCAGTTGTTGACATCCACCAAAAGCCATGGCCAAGATTAACAAGTTCCAAGTTCTGATGCTTCTTGTGCTGTTTCTTCTTCTCATTATCACACCCTTTTTGCCTTCCTCTTTAAAGCCTACCTTCCTCTACTTCATTGTCAACCTCCTCATCATTTCACTTGGAGCCGAAGCTGGTTTTCTTTCAGCTTTTCCGAGGCCTTCTTCTTCTTCGTCTTCATCAGAAGACAAGAAATTTTCTGCTTCTGTTGTATCCTTTCCTGAGAAAAAGGAAGGTTCCACCTCAGCGAGTAGTGGAAGTGCTTCTTTCTCAGAACATAGTGAGAAAAAGAAGGCTAATAAGATTGTTCTTGAAAAGTTTGAGAAGGTGAAGAAGAGTGCTTCAATGCCAAGCCTTTTATTGGTACGGGAAGCCGAAACCACGGAGGAGGAGGTGGTTAAAGAAGAAGAAGAAGAAGTTGCAGGAATCAATGGCCAAGAACTGTTTGCAAAAGCTGATGACTTCATTAGGAACTTCTATAAGCAGTTAAAGATGCAGAGAGATTAATCTTTGGAAGAAGATAATCTTAGTGTAGTATTATTCTTGAGCCTGAGTATGATGAATCCAGAACAAGATCATCCTCAGATACTGCAGTGATAGAACACGTTTGCAGAGTATAAAAAATTGATAATAAAATCATCTTTCGAAGACCAAAATAAGGGTTTTTGTGTTTTATAATTTTATGCTCTGCTGTTCTTTTCTTTTATTTTCATTGGGTCTGTAAACATTCTACTTTCATATTATGGAGTTCAGATCAGCTTACTTTTTAGCAACATCTTTTGGTGTACCCTATCAAAGTAACAATGTCTGTGGATTAAGTTGTTATCATAATTATTAGTTAAGATTGGGTCATTATTAAAAACACTTCCTTTTTCTAAGGAGTACTCAAGTTTCATGTTAGAAAGATTTCATAGATAAAATGAAATTATCATTTTGCAGGCAAAAAGAAAAGAAAATAAATGATCATAACTTTAGAAAAGAAAATAAATGATCATAACTTTCTCCCAGTTCTGCATCGATGGAGCAAACTACAGTTGAGAACAGAGAAAAGGATGGAAAGTGCCTGATTTGACAGAGATTATTACTACTATCGATTGTGCACCAGTCAGTAATATGTATCATTCATTTGTTTATTTTTGTGTAACACCCGTATCCTAAACCTACCTCATTTTAACTTAGAAGATTCATCGGGGTGTCCAGATTGATTCGAATAGACTCAAGCAGGATTATAAAGGGTGGCAAATTCTACCACCCCAAGCATTTAACATTACTACATTCCTAAGACTCAAACTGAAAAGCTCTAGTTAACTTAGTACAACACCTTGTTAGTTGAACCAAGTGTTTGGTGGTCGTATCCATTTATTAATTGTAGTTCCTCCTGTCTCAACCTAAGCAGGGACAGAGTCTTTATGGAACAGAGAATAACATCCTCTGGTCCCAACTAGGATATCTTGAAATCCATTGGCTAAATAAGTGAAGCATTCTCCACACTCAATCCAAGAACCTTATAGGTGTATCAGAATTGGAAAGAACCACTAAGAGTGATGTAGAAACTTCCACAAGCATACTAGAGGAGACACTAGTCATGTTGTAACATGTACGAGATGGATTCTGTATAATTAGTCGAATGGTTAATGATTTATAAACAATTTGGAGATATTAAAGTCCTAAAAACTACTGTATGTATCGCTGAAACATGTTAACTGGTTGTGGATAGAATGAAACACAAATAAATAGTTTTGGTTTTGCAGAAAATGAGTGTTGCATAAATATAGTTTCAATTAAAAAATTTAAATTTAAATTTGAACTATTAAAACTATATTTAAACAGATCTCACCTAGATGTTTAGCATAAAATTGTTATTGTTAGAGGAGTCAAATCAAATCAATGAGAATCGCATACTTGTAACTTCTCTTATACAACTAGATGGTGTCTTAGTCACTTGATTGCCTATATATATATATATGATATGTCGTGATGATTTTGAACCCTCGGTTACTTTTAATCAATGTTTGATTTGGTCATAAAATAAAAGCTAGAAATTATACTTGTTCTACAAATATGTATGTATTTCAAATCATAATTAACTTATCCCCAACTTTGCAAGAATATTTCCATGTTGATAACATGGCATTCTCCGAGAAGAATTGGATCAAAGAACCATATAATTAGATACATAAAACATCTTACATCACTTAGCACAAGTTGCCAATAATTACAACTAATTTATCCGCAATTAAAAGCATGAGATACAAAGAACAGATTACTACTTATGACTGGACCAAGTAGATTAAAAGACCAGCATCCAAGAGAAAACCTTACCCTTCTTTCTTTTTCCTTTTATCTTTTGGTGAAAAACAACGGTAAAACACGCCTAAAACCTTGTAAAAAGAAAACATGACTACTTGCAAAAAGCTCCGGAACGAAGAGAAAACCTTGTAATTATTGCACCATCATATGTTCGAAACCAGCTCCCGCTTGCAGCGCAGCAGGAACCCGATTCACTCCGACATTTATAAGCAATTGTTGCAGCCACCTCCTGGTTGTTGGGTCTTCCTGCATATGATAAAGAGACGTCGAATGAATTCAAACTTAAGAACATTAATCACTTTGTATAAGCAAATGGGAAAATCTTAAAGCTCTAAAACTACTCAGCAGCAAAGCGGTTATGAGTATTTCGGGAAGTACTCACCCGAAGGCAGCTACTGAAAGTAGCATCTCTCAACATGTCTGGCAGACAACTTCGTAGTGCATCACAAGCCCTGCTCCAAAATCAGAGAAAGTAATTTAGAAGGAAATGAAAGGGGGTGGCATACGGAACGTGAGTTAGAGTCACCCGCTCTTAAAAGGGGAGTTTCAATCTATCAAACCAACCTTTGATTATCTGACAGGCGGAGATAACATCTAATGATATGTTTCAACAGACGAGAAGATGGTTGCTCAGCAAGAGCTGCCACCATGTTTACCAAAACTCTACCTACTGCAAAAAACCGCTCTGCTGTAGTACATATATAATCCAATCCCACATCATCCAATAGAATCTTCTGGACAATGAATGTCGCAACCTGCCAATAATGTGTGTTTCCATAGACAAACAGACAATCATATATAATGTCATTTATAAATCAGATAACTGAGAATCTATGTCATTGATTGGCTCAAGGAACAGGAATAGTTCTTGAGCCCAAACGCAAAATTCAGTGAACTAAACTGTTTTTGACAATTCACTGCCCATTTCCATAGTGCGCAGGCAGAGAGGAATTATCTCTGTTGAAAGAAGGAAGCTTATAACTTCTGTATCATCAACCTGAAGATTAAACAACAAGCAAAAGGTTATTACAATACGCCAAAGGGAAAAAAAATCTTAATTCCACAAAGACAGTATTGTCAGCAAGTGTGAAAAAGAGTTTTAATAGTCTGGAACTTTAGCTCAATCGCTGAGAATGTGAATACTCATCCAAACAAGGCAAATCTGTGAGAATGATTCCCCATTCTATCAAAGAATATTTTGCATAATTGCAAATTTGCATATTTGAATGTAAATTAACCTATCCTGTGACAAAGTGCATACAACATGATAATCAGCAAGGATGAATTACCTTCACCAAGGCACCAATGACACCAAGACTGGTAAGCCTCAGATACTCAAATGGTCTTGACTTGCTTGTTGTATTAAGGAAGGGATATAGATATAGAGGTATATGAGCTGTAGAAGAGAGAAGGTAAGTGCAAAGAATTATACAGGTTAAGTGCTTAGCCACTATAACACATAATAATCTTATCTTTTAATGAGGAAAAATCATACAGAGACACATAGGAATCCCAAAATCTAACAAATGTCAATATATAGTAAAGCAATGCCTTCAGTTTGACCCAAAACTTCTGGCTACAGGTGCTTGGGAAAGTTAAGTATTGTAAGTTAAAGGCTCAACAGCCAAGAGGAATAGGTATGACAGAAAAGGAAACCAGATATCATGACCTTCAAATTTGTTGGGCAACGAAACTCTATTTGAAAGCAAGAAAATAGAAATAAAGGGTTCTGGAAGTAAAAAGCTTCAATGATGGTGAAAAGCAAATGCAGGATACATCAGTTGCGATTATGAATAGTCCACAAGATCCATTTTACTTGTTGATAATAGTTTTTAGGCACCACAAATGGACCTTCCTGGAAGACATCATGCCAAGATGACAAGTGCAGCAACAAAAACAAGTTAAAAACGCTTCAAGTCTTGGGAAATTGACGTTACCGTTGAGGAATAGCATCCTTGTATCTGGATGAGAAGCCACACACTGCAAGAAAAACATCAGAACACAAAGCCTTAGTAGCAAGATTTTTTTCCTTATTTTTTTTTCAACTTTAAAATACAATGTCTCGAATAACAAAATAATAAATGGAATGGTTATTGAATGAGTTGCAACATATTTAGTGTCACAGTCTATTCCTAAATCAGAGCTACAAATAGAAAAATGAAACTATTTACTAGTTTCAAGGCATCATCTGAATGTTCCAGTAACATACAGAACACAGGATACTAAAGTTGACAAGAAAAAAACATCTGACCTGAAGGAGGGCAAGAGCATTGCACACTCGGTTTGATTGTGCTGGGGTAAGATTTGGTGGCGAAAGAACAGGGTATATTGAAACTATTTCCTGCAAGAAAAATATTCAAATCCTTGTAAGTGGAGGAAACACAATAGGCACCCAGCCATTCAATAACAATGAAGAAATTGAAGTGCTTGATAAATCAAGCAATAATATATGTATGCATCTTTGACAATGTTATCAAGCATCTAGAGTACAAACAAAATGTGGAAAATTTCTGAGTTCAATTTAGAAAGTATGCCGACAACAGCATGGTTGAAGTTACCAGCTGCCATAAACATTGCTAGCAGCAGCATAACAAGTATTTATGCTACATTTTGAGCAACATCTAGAAAATACTATTTTAAATTCAACACAAAAATTATCTTATTTAGTATCATTCAATCACCGTTTCATCATTCACAATCAATTTACTCAAATTATTAAAATAAAATGTTGGAAGCATGCAGTACAAGATGCGCATAAAAGAAAAGACAAAAAAGCAGACATCATCAGAGGAGGTAAGCTCAAGACTATTAGGTTCAAAGTAAGTAGAGGTTTAGAAGAAGAGTTGATGCACATAAGCTAATAGAAAAAAAACATCTAATGCAATTAAAATAGCATACCTGTAAAAGTGCTGCAATCGTACCAAAAGAATTCCAAAGTAATGGAGCAAGATCTTGAAACAGCTCTCTTTTCTAAAATAGATAATGGAGAAAAACATTAACGAGATTACTGTACGAAGCAGAAGCAGTAACAACATAACGTTTCCACATAACATGAATCAAATCATGAGATTTTGTTATCCTTTCTTTCTCCAATTAAAGGCACATAACTATTGTACTTCATGCCTGTAGTGTAAATACTTCGCACATTACCCAATCCAACCATAAGTATGGAAAACAAAATATCCCATTACTCAGAAGGTGGTGACCAACATTTAAATGATTGCGTAGGGCAATATTGTATCTTCTAATACACTGTTCGATAAATTTTTAGGCAGCCAAAAAACAGTACCAAAAGTTTATGACATTCAGAAAGTTTTTCATCATATTGGTGATTCAGCTTATTTCTGGAGATGCTAGGTAAATGATAAATCCAAAGTTAATGATTTAAACAACTTATAGTTACGTCTCTCCTGTCCTGCAGGATTCAGATAAGGCACAATATAACAATTAAATGAAGCTGTATAGACAAACAGAAACCGATGATTACAGGCAACCTCAAACCCAAAAGCTCATGGGAGATTGTTTTTGCCTCTATATACAAATAAAATAAACTACTTTCATTTTTCAGTCAGCAACTATGAGGACTACTTGCATTACCAGCGCAAGGGGAATACAGATAAACGAGGATACAAGAAAGAGAGCTTCAACAATTAAACACGGGTTAAAGAGATTTAGACTGATATAGCATCTTTAGATTGTCTGAAAACTGCCGCAACTCCTTTACAAGATAACAGCTATTATTTTTCATAAAATGATTAATCAGCAGCAAAAGCAATGAATAACAGGAACAAAAAATTCAATCTCAGTTTGCATAAAAGCCCTCCTTGAAGAACCCTAATCACAAGTAAAAATTGTAATTTTTAAAGAACACGAGTCTCATCCCCATGAAGAACCTTCACCCAGAGAGAACACAATGAAAGAAATACGAAAATAAAATTCAAACATCCCCAATTAACTGAAATCTATAAAATTGCACTCCATCACCATTATTTATTAATTCATTTCGCCTCGCGGCCTCCATGACAACTATCCCAACCTCTAAAATGATTAGCCAAAAAAAAAGTTAATTTAACAAACGAAAGGAGGAGTAGGTACCTTGGAGAGTTCCAGAAGCGCATTTTCTCGGAGATCAGGGTCGCTTAGTTCAAGAACAAGATGCTCTGCTGACGCCAGCTTACGTTCCTTGTTGACCTGAGTAGCGGCGGCGTTCTGGGCGGAAACACCGGGAGCTCCGAACGGCGCATTCATGGAGAGCGATTGGGGCAAATTTGCCATTGAGAATCTGCAAATTTCCTTGCCTTCACTATCCTTCGATCGCTCTACCCTTCCCCTAAGTAGGAATAAAAACTACACAGAGCTCGGCGGTTTCAAACGACGTAGCGCCACGTGCTTTACAGGCGCGTGATAACACGAACTAGAGTCTGTTGTTGGAGCCGAAGAAAATTTTTTTATATAGGAGGTAGTGCCCGAAAATGAAATAAACTTGTAACTAGGCTGAAATAATTTTCAAATTCTCTTTGTCCATAAGCGTTAGATGAGCTGGGTACGTGTCTAAAATAATTATTTTTGATCAATCGTATTTTGTTAAAATATCTATGACACAATTAATATTTTTTAAGATATACTTAAGTTGTAATTACTATAATAACTATTATTATTATTGTCAAAAAATAGGTCAATCACATTCTTTAAATTAAATTTAAGAATAATTTTGTTAAAATTTAAATTTCAAACTAAGTTGAGACAATTAAGTATTACTTACTCTCTTACTTCAAAAACATTACATTGACCCATACCACGTGAAAAATTAATTAATAGGAGTAGTAATACGGGTTAACCTATTGGATACGGGTTGACTTACCGTGGGTTGGATTGAAGGCGGGCCTCTTTTAAAAGGCCCGTCTCTTGACGGGTTGGTATTATACCAACCCGAGCCCGTCATGGCAGCTTTTTTATTATTATTATTTTTTACATTTATATGCCAACTTTTATTTAAAAAAAATTATATATATCAATATTAATTGGATTCAAATTATGTCTGAAGTTATTAAAATATTTATTTAGTCAACTTTATTATCATCCATAGATAAATCTATCACAAATAAAATAATAATAAAATAAAATAAATATATATAAAAAAATGACTCAATGGGATAAAGTTAATATAAATTAAGTGTAATGTCCCTTGTTCGGCTAAGACTCTCAAATTAGTAAAGTGCAAATGTGTAATTTAAATAGTAAAAAAAATAAAGAAAAAAAAATGGGCTAACCTGCCAACCCGACGGGTTAGCCCGCCGTGGGTGTAGGCTTAGCGAGTGCGGTCAAAAAGACCCACACCAAAATGGGTTGCAAATATTACAACCCAACTAGCTATTTTTTGGCGGGTTAGCGGTGAGTCTAACTCAAATTACCAGCTCTACTAATTACTTATCTTCCTATATAGTCCTCAAGAATTCTACCATAGCTTATCTTATTAGTTATTAATGTTTTAGTACTATCAACATTTATTTTTATCTATCCAAAAGGCGGACATTGCCAAACCGTTATGATATTAAAAGAGAAACTATTATTGAACTCCAAAATATCATTAATTTGTACAAAGGATTTCTAAGTATGTAAAATATTAACAACAGATTCACTTAATTTTTAAAAAGCATCATTAAAAATGGAGGATTAGTTTGGAGTTTATGGGCTTAGTCTAGATTTGGCCCCTTCTTATTTCCCTTTTATTTTGAGTTAAAGGCTAAAAGCATATGTTCCATGAGATTTAGCACTGTTGATATTTAGTTAGATTTTTTAGTGAAAGGGAATTTTATTGCTCAAGTATAAAATTTTGAGTTTGAGCCTATATTAAAACAGAAAATAATTTTAGAAGATCTATCCCAATTGAGTCTGACAATATTTGAATCTAATCCTATTATATAGTCATATAAGAAAAATATAAAACTAATAAAGAGTTAATCTAATTAAAAGAGCTAGTATATTATAATGTGACAAATCAAATTTCTTATTTATTTTTATATTTTTAAATAAATAGAAAAAAAGGAAAGAAACTTTTCTATTTTATAATTTTTAGTTTAAATCAAAACATTAATTCGGGCCAAAAATATTTGTAAAGCCAATACCTTTTTAGTTATTTATTTATATGAGACGTGAAAGGCAAAACGGTGCAAGTAAAGATAACGATACTGGGTAATTAATTAATTAGTTTGTAATTATTTAAAATTACAAGAAGAACTATTTATCATTTGACCGAACCTTTAATTTCTTTATTATCAACGGGTTTCCACAAGTGACGTTGGTCGTAATTAATTTGGATCAACTTTCTGCATGGGTCTTTGTAGGATCCGTTGTACGAGTATTAGTTATTAGTTATTAGAAAACAATAACAATTAGATGTTAAAAAATTAATTTAATCACAAGTAATCATAAGTTCCAAAACAATTAGTTAATTACAACTAATTACTTAATTTTTTTAGTTGTAACTTAGTGTATGTTTGGATTCATCCCAAACTACAATTTTAAAAGGACTTATAATTTAAATTTTAATTTATTTTTTTTTTAAAATAAATAGTTATATTTATTCAAATGAGTTTCTAGATCAAACTATAGTTTTGAATAAACTCCTAAGAAGAATTTGTAGAATTGTGAAAGAATTTATAGACTACCTAATTATTATTTTACTCTTAATTTTTTTGACCCACTCTCTCTTCTCTTCTCTCCCTTTTCGTCAACAATTTATCGCCGTGGTTGCTGGGAGAGAGGAGGGTCATTATCACTGGAGGAGAAAATATATGTCACTAGGAGGGAGGAGGGTCCTCATCATCGTCAGTGGGAGGTCGTGGTCCATGTCACTAGTGGTCTATCGTCTGATGCTGCTACTTCCTCGTCGTTGGAAAGGGTAAGGCTAAAAGCGGGAAGATGTTGGCCATGATTGCCTAGGTGTTCACGTGGTGGGTGACGGAGGTGGTGTAGCTCGCCGTGATCTCCATGTGCCCACTCTTCCTCTTCCCTCTCTTCGGCCTATCTTCCGCCGATAGTGTGGCCACTCATAAATAGACAACGTGATTACTCTCATTCTTGGAAGCTTTATTCTCGCTCTCACTGTCAAAAAATGTTACAACATACACAAAATATTGGCTTTAAACGTGAGTCTCTATATCTTCTTCCAGTTTTTGTCTCTGTTTCAAAAAGGGAATTATTTTTTTATCTTATACCCTCTATAGTAATTTACTAATAACAAAAGTCCTTCTAGTAATAATTATCTAAACACTCATTTATTTAGAACCACTTTTTTTTTATAAACTCTTCTCCAGAAGCAATTTTCTAAAAACTGTTTAAAAACTTTTTTCTAAAAGCCTATCCAAACAGGCCCTTAATGTCCATTTGGATTAACTATAGAAAATTAATTTTGTATTATACAAAGTAAATATCTGATAGAGTTTTATCTCATAAGATGTAAAAATAATTAAAAAAAAAGTGATTATAATTAACATGTTCCAAGACATGCACTTAATCATAATTAAACCGGTCTTACATAGGGTAATTAATAACTATCATTCCCTGAACTGGAGATGGATTATGCACCTTTTCGTCTTCGTCGCACAATAAAATGGGCATATCAACGTTTAATATTTAACCTTCAAACACTGGTTGGAATTACAACATTAATGGAAGTAAACGTTAAACAAAAACACACACACACACACACCCCAATTACATTTAATTTGTAAAACAATTTTCTTATATATTGGGATAAATATTATTCTTGTCATGTTATAATATGATCAGATATATCGATATAGCTATATATATATATATAGTCTTCCTTGATGGATGAGTGATGCATGTGAGAGACCCCATTTTGCAGGAAAATTGAACAATTTTTTCTATAGGCTGCATGTGATTGTGATTAGCAGATTCCCAGGAAAACCCCTTTAGCTGTTTTGCTTCAAAAAGTTATGAGATTACTTAATTCTTTAGTAACATTTTATTGCAGCCGCCATGCACGAATCTGGCCTTTGCTTGTGCAAGTATAAAGTACACTACTATTATTTTATTTTTTTCAGCCTCAAAAGTATACCTACTACTATTAATTTACGTAATCTTCTTTTCCTTGTTTTAAAATTTGAATCGACTTTTCAGAAATTAATTCATGAAAAAATTGCTAGAATATTTTTTATTATAAAATTTATTATCAAAAGGTACCTAAAATTCTATTTAAGATCCCGGATACAAAATTTGAATCGACTTTTCAGAAATTAATTCATGAAAAAATTGCTAAAATATTTTTATTATAAAATTTATTGTTGAAAGATACCTAAAATTCTATTTAAGATCTCGGATGCAACTTATTATCTTTATTCAGCAAGTGCAATATAACTCTTCTTCGTATGTCCAATTATGTGTAAAATAAAAAATATTTATATATAGTTAAAGATATATTATAAATAACTGAATAAGAGTTACACTCGCTGAAGATGAGTTAGCTACACTTGCTTGAGGACCTAAGTTTTTAGATATATTTAAGTAATAAATTTTATAATGAGAGATTTTTTAACAATTTTTTCTTAATTCATATAGTTCTTGTAAGAAATTACTATACAGAAACTGGGGCTTATTCATAAATTGCCTTTCTCATAATCGAACTTGAATCAGAAAATTGCAAGTTTATAATAGTCAAATAATCTTCTCTGCATATAATACAAATGAAAAATGAAACATTGATACTTCCTAGCCATAATTAAACAAAATCAAACTGGTAAAACAAAAAAGAATCATGCCCATCTCTTTCAATATCCTTGATACATACAACTTATTAGAAATTTCAATAATATTATTGTTCTTTAGCAATAACAATATAATTGATTGATACTGTAAATTTTTTTATATATGAGAGATTTAATAAACCACCAAAATGTGGCTTATTCCCTTTTATTGTATGTATATATATTATTAAACAATATATAATTAAAATTAATTAATAATAGTTATGATGAACCTCAGCTCCATGATTAGGCATAATTGCACATTCCATAGACACAGAATTCACCTTTCAAACACCTGTGGTTGCAGGCTCCACAATGCCTCTTATCAAAAGACAATTCAACACATTGTCCTCTGCAACATGTTTGAGTGAACTTGCACTTGTTCTTGCATGCTCCGCAGTTCTTATCGTCGTATTTTAAGTCCACACACTTGTTGCCGCAGCACGTTGAGTTCTTTCCTTCTAGATAGTAACATATCTCGTTGTCCCTCTTGCAGTGGTCTGCGGCATTAGGGTTTTTCCTCGGATTGAAGATGCTGTTGTCGGACGCCGCCAGGAACCGGCTTACCCTCTTGGAAGGTAAGGCTAAGTCGTCGTCCATTTTGTTGTTGTTCTCATCATCATATGAAGAGTTCGTGTGTTCTTCTTGTTGGGTGATGCCATTCTTCATGGTGGTGGTGAGAGTGATGGACACAGACAAAGCCATGGTCAACGCCACGATGAACAATATGAAACCTTTCAAGAACGCCATGACTTTTCTCTCGAGTTATGATTCGAGAGCGAGTCAGAGAAATAGAGAGAAGGGAGATCGATGATCAAGTTGATGAAAAAGAAGAAGAGAGAGAGAGTTGTTCAAGTGTTTGGGTGGTTGTAGAAAATGAAGAGAAAGAGTTAGGGTTTATAAGGAAGAGAAATGAAGGGTTGACGCGAGAAAGATGGGAAAAAGGTGAAGAGAGGGGGGCTGCACGAGGAAGAGTAGTGTGTTCGTAATTAATAATAATATTATTACTGTTTGCAAATTAAGAAACTTAATTCAGTTCTATGCAAGATGTGACAAAAAATTAATCAGTTATTTATATATGTTGACGCACTCCCTTATTTCATTTATGCTAGAGTCTATTTCACCCTTCATATACCTTGTTATTTTATGAGAATCATCAAATTAGACTCTTTTATTTATCTTTTTATATTATTTACTGTATTGTATTATTAGGTATTCTGTTTTGAAGTTTTTGGCAGCTCTTCCTAACATAGGTGTATCTTCTATGAATCGAATTTAAAACCAAAAGAATCTAGTGGGGCTTTATATATATCACTAGACCAACTCTATGTTGATATTTATTTTTTAATTTTGAGAAGACACATTATTTAGTTTGTCACACTGTTAGTAATTTATAATAATTTTAATTAGAATTATATTGATAAATGGTAATTAAGTTTAGTGAAAAAGACTTATTTTTTATGTCACCGAAGCATTGTATTGTGTACTCTTTCGGTTCTCAATATAAGACATAATTGATAAGTAGATCTTAATCTTAAATATAAGGCATATTTTTTATATTTATCAAATTTTTCTCAAATTACCCTTATTGATACTCCCTCAATAATAACTAAATAAAAGAGAAAGAGAGAGTTAAGAAAGATGATTATAATTTTTTAAAAATAATATACTATATTAACTAATAGTATTCCCTTAGTATAATTAAATTAGTTAATTATATTATATATTAAAGATAGAAAAAGTATAAAAAACTCATCATATTCTTTTTCTTAGAGTAGAACAATTCTTGTAATAACCAATAGTAATGAGTGTCACAATATATAATAACGAGTGTAGAAAAAGTTACCTTCCTAGTAACTATTGACAATGCTCAAACCCTAAATTGTTGAATCTTGATTTAATCCAACGTTTTATAGTCAAACCATGTGTTCATAAAGTAACTTGGATCTCCAAACTAATTATTGTGTTCAACCATGCCATTTAACAAAAATAGGTTTTTGGGGGAGCAAAATCTAATTTACTTAGTAGTTTGGCCCGCATCACGTTATGTAATGTTAATTTGAACTTTATCGCTGTACAAAATTATTTTGACTTGTGATGTTCGACATGTTTTTTAACTAGTTTTTTTTTTTACTTAAAGTTCACTTTAAAATTAGAACAATTTTTGCTAGTTTTTAACTTTTATTTAGATTTAAATTTTTTAAAATTAATTTTTTAATATATCATTTAAACAATTTTTAGTCAAGTTGATATTTTTTATAAAAAATTATCTAAACATAAATCACATTATATTATCTACTCATTTTTATTCTAACTTCAATTTACTAAAGTCAATTGAAATAAAAATTACTTTTATCAGCGTTAATTCAAACAATATTGGAAGTGTATTAATGACATTTCAGCATGTTAACCACATGGACGCCATTGGTTGCTCAGTGATGAAAACGCAGTGGCCAAACTGAGAGAAATAAGGCACGTCAATAGGAGAAACAAAGCAAATTAAAAGAAAAGAGAGCCATAAATATAAATAATGAAGAAACAACGAAACAGCTTGGCTTCAAAGCTTGCCCTTTTATTAATTAATATTAATTTACTAAAATTAAAACCATTTAATTAAGTTAACTAAGCCTCAAGACTTAGGCCCTTAATCTTCCACGTTATGTGTATGAACTGGGGGGGGGGTGTCTACGAGACTTGCAAGTTAAAGTACTAAGATGTCGCCATGCAATTAGGTTCATATTAGCTTTTGACCCCAATTTCTTACATTATTAAATTGTTCTCCATCATCTTTTTATGGTTTGCCTTAGGTCCTCATGCTTGCAATAATTCCTTCCTTTTTATTTTCATTTTTTCGTCTTTTTTTTTTTAAAAAATCCCAGTTGGCACCTGTTAGATAATCTGAAAAAGTAAAAAAATTAGATGCAAATTAAACCACTATATTAATAATGTGACACCCAATGATACTTGTACCAACTAAACTATAAAAATGGGAGAATTTGTGTTCGAATCTTACTTTGTTTAAAAATACTTATGAAAAGAGGCATTTTGATTGCAAAACTTTAATTTGGATTAATGGTTTGTTCGAATATCTGATAATAATATTAAAAAAAGTGTTCGACACCGGGTGACCCAAAATGTATTTAAAAAAAGATTAAGGTATAAATTTATCCTAAAAATATTCATCCAAAAGTAATATTGCCTTGACAGTTTTTTTAAATTCAAAATTACTCTAAAAATATTACAATAGAGTAATATTGCCCCTTATCATTAATTTTTTAACAGTTATTGCCAATTTTTTAATGATTAATGTTAGTTTTTTTAACATATTATGGAAATATTGCTATGTTTTAAAATTTATGAAATAAAATTGAACCCCAAAATCGTTCAGAACAATATTGCTCTTGAGCGAAAATTTTCATGACAAATTTACCCATCAACCCTTTAAAATAAAATAATGTTCTTACCAGACGAATATAATACTCCAATATTTCAAAAATAAATTACACAAATCAATACTTTTGTGTGTATCAGTCTGTGCTGGTTTTTACTTCAGGTTGCTTCAATTTTGTTTTAATTTAAAGAAACAAACACTAACAATTTAATTAAAATTAAAAACAGAATTAAACATATAACCTCTCACTTATAAATGAGTTTATTTAGTCCTAGATCACTAAGCTATTCACAGTTCGCTTCAAATTTTGAAAGCCAAATAGCAAACTTTTGGTTTTCGACAGGAAAAAGTCTCAAAGATATTTGGAATGCTTTTCCATTTATTTTCCAATAATGTTTTTGTATTTATGAAGAAATAACAAAAAAAAAACTTGTTTATATATTTGTAAAGATATTTTATTTATGCACCATTTTTAGAGTTGAATATTTTCCCCAAAAAAACTTGTTTAAAACTATAGTGGAATATTTTAATTTGCACCATTTTTAGAGTTGATGAGCGAAATTGTGTCATAATATAGTACTTTATAAATATTTTTATCCCTAATCCAATTACACATGGCCACGTGGCGTGTCATTTGGGACCATATACATAACACACATCAGGCTTTTGTTATAAATTGGAGATTTTTGCATTATTTTTTAAAATTGATGGACAAAATTAGACTATACTTGTGTTAATGATGCTATTGCTAGCATCTCCTCAGTCCTCAGATGATATTTTATGGATATTTATACACTTTAACACTTTAAAATTAAATGTAAAATTTTTTTATTATTACTTTTTTTTATTAATAACAACAACAACAGCTTTAATGGTTTGTTATTGAGTAATTACTTTATGACTAAATTAAATATTTTTTCTGCAATTAAATTAAACTGTATATTTTGAGATTTGTAAACACTATATAGTTGGTGGTAAGTTGAGGATAAATAGACTAAAACATTATTATCTTGACTCTAAAGATCTATATATTCAAACTTTAAAGCCTTATAAGACAATTATTTGTAGGAAAATCAATACCTACTACAAAAGGAATATACCTGTTTGTCTATTGGAATAGGTTGTGAAAAAGAAAAAAGAAAAAAAATTATAATAGAATAAAATTTTAAATGATAGAAGGAAAATTCCATTCCGCTCTCTTTCTCTCCCATCACATGTTACTTATGTGCTGGTTTGGTTTAGTTTATGAAAAAAAAAATGATTTAAAAATAATTTTAGAGAATAGATTTTAAAAAAATAATTTTAAAAAAATAAGTGTTTACATAATTATTATCATAATAACTTTTTTAATAGATAAATTATCAAAAAGTGTATGAGATAAAATGATAGAAAAAAAATATAGAAGTAAAATGATCATTACACAGTCCAAAAGTATTCTACCCCACTTAGAAACTAGTCCCATAAATTTATCCGAAACTATAATTTTAGACTCTTAAAATTATAGTTTAATCTAAAAATACTTCTAGATATTTGATAACTATTACAACTTTTGATCCCAAACCATTGGAGAGGCAAACCAAACAGGTTGTATATCTACAAAAGTGACATGGCAGAGTTAACCAACTTCATAAATATATATACACACACTTGTTTTTAATTATATATGTTTTCAATATTTGTACCGTAATTACGGCTTGATTAATTTATCAGTCGCATTGTAAAAAATAAATAATCTAAACTTAAAAAATTTTACACTGTAAAATCCCTTCATAATTATTTAGATGTGTCACACACACAATATATATGGACCAAATTTAGAGAGAGAGATATTTAAAATGGAAATAGAGAAAGAGGAGGGTATTAATTGGTATTTAATTTATTTTTGGAGTAACTAGCTATATAGTTAGTATTAATTGGGCTCACGTTAAAAAAATATGAATGTGGGTAGGGAACTATAATTGGTGGCATGAGAACAGGCTGTGCTCATTCCTTTTAGTTATTGTTAATATCCCTTTTCTTTATGACTTGTCACATTCTCATAATTATTTTTATAACTTCCTAGCTCCCCCTTCATTTATTATGAGCGGCACGTTTTGACCATAATATGATGTTATCTTTATTTGGCCATACAATATATACACACACACACATAGAGAATCAGCAAATTGAAGTTTATTCGCGCATGCTTTTTTACTTTTATACAATATTCCTATATATATAATGTGAGGTGTGATTCTTAGTCACGCCTAGCTTAATTATCCTATTTAATTTGTTTACAAGGTTATTTAATATCGTAAAGACACATGAATTATTTTTTTAGAAGATTCCGCAGTATCTTTAGCCGATAGTTAGAGACTAATTTTTTCGAGATATAAAGATCACTAAAATAAATTTTGTCTCTTTCAACAAAATATTTCTCATATATATGGCATTGTTCAAACCTAAGATATCATATTTAAAGAATCTAACTATCTACTAACTATGTTAAATTTTGTTGGTAAGATGCATTATATCTTGAATAGATGCAATTCCTGCAATTAATTTTTATTAGCTCTTTTATGTTTTTTTTTTGTTAATTTTGACACATTTTTGGCCAATTTTTATTTTGAAATTTATACTACATTTTTACAATAAATAATCGTTCTTAGGCTAAATTTAAGAAATGAAGTAGATTATTTTGTTCCAAAACGGGCAATAACTAATTTGGGATTTAGTCAAGTATATATATATATATATATTTGCAATAAAGAACCAAGTAAGAAATTAATTGTTTAGGATGAGAGGAATTAAAGCAGTTACAATTAATCAGTAGAAATGAAGTAAACAAGAAGATCATAAAATAACAATTAAAAAAAATCGTATTTTGCTTTGAAAGAAGTATCTCTTCACTTGATATTAATTATTATGGACACAATTAAATTTAGGATTAGAATCCTTGATGTTTACAAACAAGGAGGACACATTACATTACACGTACACGAACGTTAATAATAATAAATAATAATGAAGCACAAGAATATATAGATAGCTTTTGTTTTTCATTTTTAGGGTACACATGAAGATGCATGGATCGGAGCTTTATATCCATTCTCTTCTTCTCCTAGTTTTTGCTTTCAAGGAAATCCACCACCAACTCCTCCTCCGGCTCCGGCTCCTCCACCGAATCCTCCTCCGGCACCACCTCCTAGTCCACCGCCGCCTCCTCCTCCAAAACCACCACCTCCTCCTCCTCCAGCTCCCCCACCAAGCCCACCACCTGCACCTGCACCACCCCCAAACCCAGCCCCACCCCCGAACCCGGATCCACCTCCAACTCCTCCACCGCCACCGCCACCAAACCCACCTCCACCACCACCACCAAGTCCACCACCTGCACCAGCACCTCCACCAAATCCAGCTCCAGCACCACCACCTACTCCTCCACCACCGCCAAAACCACCACCACCTCCGCCACCTAAACCACCACCACCATGGCGAAACAAGGTCTTCTGTTCCTCAAACGTGGCCTTCTCATTATTCCCAACGAGCTTCCTAGCGGCATTGCAGGAAACAAGAACACCAAGAAGAAACAGAAGAAGAAGAAGCCTATTAGAACCCATCTTCTCGACGTACGAAAACTTCTCTGAGAAAGATGAGTAGCGTATTGATGATGAAGATGGTGAGAAAGAAGGAAGGTATTTATACAGCAATGGGGAAGAAGAAGAAGAAGAAGAAAACAAGTAGGGTTGATGAATACCATAAATGGATCCATCTTCTTAACTATGTAACGCGTTGATCAATTAAATGCTTCCAACTGTCTCTTTTGAAAAAGCGATCGAGACAACCCAACCTGCTATAATGTCTCTGGACCCATATACATGTACAAGTACCTTTGGAAATTATGGATATATATATTAAATTTGCATAAAAAAATATATATATTAAATTTAACTGAAGATATATATATATCCGCTTTAATTATATATAAGATAAGAGGGGCTCACATATATGGAATGTGAGAGTGATTGTTATTCAGTTTCTGAAGAATATATATCAGTGTTTAACAGATACAGAGAGCCCAATTTGTTTGACATTTTTGCATGGCTTGGATCCGAGATATATATATATATATATATATATATATTCTCTATTGTGTAAAAAATGAGAGAAGAGAAAGTATATAATATAAAAATAAAAATGTAAATCATATATCTAGATGAGAAAAGTTTGGCCTGATATTCCCGCCAGAATGGGGCCACGTTCTTTCAAATTTTCTCTCCATGGGTTACAGTGATGCGCTCTTTTTTATATAATAATCTGACTAGATTAAATATAAATATTGTTAGACTTAATTAAGATTAATTCTCCCCAAAACATTTTTTTGTATTCATATAAACTTAAGTCTGATATGTTATGCTTATACGGCTAAAACCCTTTCCATTTAGATCTTATACCTAAAGAAATTATTGACTCTTCAACTTTTTCAATATTAGCACTCTCAAATGAATTCTAAAAAGCTCCAGCCATATCTTCCTCCACAACTTTGATGCCAAAGGATTACTCTCTCATAAATGAATTGGAATGTGGTAATTCAAAAGAGGAAAATCACAGGACAGTGCAATGTCACATTGTTTCTGTAATTTTGATCATCCAATTATGCACTTCTGTTAGAAAAAGGGAGCTCTCTTTCCCAATCTTTTTTCTTATAATTGTTTTGGAGCAGTGCTTCACTGGATTCTCTCCAGAAATGAAAGTACCAGAAGCTCTCAAGAATCTTTACAAATCATTTGTGTCAACAACAAGAGGGTCTCGTCAATCTTACATCAGTTCATATTCACCAATCTATCATATGTCAGGATCTACAAATGTTGTTGGCATACTTTTCAGACTTCATCACCTCTACTATAGCCCCCATTTGTATATTTTCATTTATGTATAAGAATTATGAGTTCGAATCAGGCGGTATGTATAAAAAAATTATTGTGAAAAGTAAAATCTATTTCATTAATCTACGTACATATCTAAAGGAACGGCTTCTAATTATCAGGAGATACAGTTTGAACTCTACTAAATAAAGAAAAAAAAATGACGAGAACCAGCAGAAATGGGGAAAAGGTAGGGATTAATTAGCCTACATTTCAGTTTGAACATAATGTGTTTGGATTCTGCTAACTAAATGTTTGGTTTAGAAGTGTGACAGATGGGTCTGAACATGCATGTGCTGCTGCAACTTCAAGCTCATGGAGATGGCCCCACTTCATAAATGTCTGCATGTAGCCTCCCATACATTTTCAACAAAAGTAGTAATTAATCAGAGAAACAGCCGAAACATAGGAGTAGGTTTTAATCCACTCCAATTATTGGGGCTCAGATTGCAACGTAAGAACCACTGCACTTCTTTCTAGCCACCCATTAACTATATGCAGTAGTTTTTTTAAGTTTGTCTAAAAAAATAATTTTTTAATTTTTTTTATATTTAAATGGAAAAAATTCCATATTTATATTACATTTTTCTCATTATTATGACAAATAGAGGTGATATTAACAAAATTTAATACCCTATTTAGTAACTTACGGTAAAAACTATCTCTTTAGAAAATGCTTTGTAAAAAGAATTGAAGGAATACCTATTTTCCCATCTTTTCAAATGCCTAGGGTTGTTATATATAGTTCTACTCCATGCTAAGGAGCATTTACTTTCTTTTTGAATTTTGAAGATATTGTTAAAAGCTTTATGAGTAGCATAATGATATAAAAGCTCATTTATTTATAAATAGAAAGTCATTGATTTGATCTTATTTCTAATCTCAAATAATTAGTGTTTATATGTCTAATTTAAAAAAAATTGAAAATGAGTTAAATTGTATACTAAAATTGCATTAAGAAGATTTTGACCATTAAATCCCTATAAAATTTATTAATTCATATGTAAATAGGAGTAGCATCATAACATGTACTATATGTTAACGAGATACTTTTAAAAGTAATGAAACTATATAGGTGCACTTTTAATTTAATGTTACTTTTAATTCTTCCATTTTTATTCAACATTAATTTCTCATCCTTTTTATCCTATTGGAAAATACGCTAATTATTTCATGGAACTCAAAGCTTCGTACACCTTTGAAATTATATGCACCTAATTCTAAGTACATGGACTTTGCCTGAATGTGAGTTTAAGTATTATACCATACTAGCTACCAATCTCACTTTGAACTATTGTTAAGGAAACAAAATAAACCGAAATAAAATAATAATAAATTAAAGGTTCACCTGATAATTCTTTTTTTACCCCTTCGTACATATATTTTCAAGTTTGCTAAAAAAAACAACATATAAAGATAGTAGAAAATTCTAATTAATGTCTACATTTGGGATGAAATCTTAGATAATGGAAAGAAAAACCCAAATTCTCAAACCAAACAGTTTCGCATTATGGAATCTTATCCCTCTTCCATTGTATCGCCATAATTTCAACATATATAGCCACAATTACTCCCTCGTCTTTATTATAAGACACTTCGAAGGGTAATATTAACATACTAATAGGCTAATAGCGCATGTTAATGATTCAGATTGCCTTTTTATCATTCATCATTGTGCATATTACAAACTGAAACCACCTTCAACACAATTATTTCTTACATATTACAAATAATTTACCCGTATTTGCTGTGAAGACAACTAGCATGCTATTGAGTTGATAGTTGCCTAACAAACAACAAATAGTTAGTTTAGCTCACGATCATCCATTACAATTCCAGCAAAGCTATTAAATGTTCAGCTTCATGTTCACTAACTTTTTTAACTTTTTTTTTTTTAAAAAAAAACTATATTTACAATTATCTTCAAGGGGACAGAAAGAATCAAAAAATAAAACCAGAATCAAAAGGACGAATCTTTGAGGATTGAGGAACTTGGTCTAGAGAACTGTCCAATCACTTTCAAGACAGGGAGGGTTCTCGGCAGCGCATGTTCCTACTACAGGCTTGGGCTTCTTTGAAAACAAAGATGTTTTGCTGTCAATGAAATTTGAAAATGATTGCCGAATTGGGTTCTCTTCATTGTTTATTTTGTCTTTGGAGATTGGTCTTCTTAAGAATTTATCTTTGCCACCAAATTTAAGGCTAAGCCTCTTCAACCGATCCTTGAGTTCACCGGTTATGATGGTTGGTTCTTTGGTCTGCTTCATCATCCTCAGTGTTTCCTCAGGATTCAGTAACATTGCCTCCACGGATTCATATACCTGTATATGGGACCATTAAATTAAATATTCTTCTGATAAAATCACAGGAATTAGTATTAAATAGTTCCTCAGATATGGCCAAAAGAAAATGTTAAAATGATCAGTTTCTTTCTCACTTCATATATCAGCGAATCAGTTTAGCTATCTTCAACAGGATGACTCAAAAGACTAGACACAGGAAATCAAATGGTCCTGGAAAGTTTGGTTATAGCGAAAGTTCTTTAGATGTTTGTTACGAGTTATCTAATAAAAACATAACATAGAGAAGTTTTTCAGAAGATCAATCAATCCAATGCTGATTTGAAAAAAATTTCAAGTCAAGTGTTTGTCGGAAAACTCAGTAAAAATCTAAAGCCACAGCTTAGTTTTGTCAATTATTTTTCCATCCCCTGTGCTTGCAGGTGAAGCGATCTTCAACAGAATGAATCTCAGGCTAAAAGCTAATCAAACAGTCCTGTTTGCTCAGACTTCCCTACATATAATATTGACTTTAAATTTAATGAAAAAATAAAATTTTATTTCATTTGGGAGCAAACAAATTTTAGTAACAGCACAAAAAGATCAAAGGAGCAGTTACTAAAACTTCATAAATTAGAAACTTTGTCTGCTAGTGCAAACCTGGCAAAGGTCATCAATTTTCTCATTCCAATTGTTGCCTTGGCAGGTGACGGCAATGTACTCCTTGCAGTCAGAGAACACTTTTGAGAAGTCACTGTTTCCAGATAGCACAGGTTCAGCGATAGCTAATCCTGAACCAAGCTGTAAAATTAAGACAAAAGATTAGAATTAGTCAGACTAATAAAAGATACAACGGTGTATACTGCATATCAACAGGAGTTTTTGTTATGGCCTTTCATGAAATACAGTCCACTTTTTCAAATAAAAATATCTGGGAGATTTTTAATCCAGATGATATATCTGATTGTTGGATCATATATGTAGGGAAAGATTTTGTTAACCAGTGCCATGCAGTTAAAGCTTGATAGAGATTTTGTTAAAAGATATGCAGACGTGCCCCGTTGACATGCCGGTCCTACTGTTCTCACTTATAAGCTCTCACGCATGCCAAAATAACGTTAGGGTAAAAGTATTTAACTCTTAATTAGTACCCTCATCAGAGTATGCCCACAAGTGTACAATCTGGCATCGGATTTGTGAGAGGAAAACAAACACAAATAACTTACCAAAGAAATAAACAGTTGTTCAAAAAGCTCAGAAGGCCGGATGTCTTCAAGGGCATTTAGGATGCCCTCCCTGCAAATTAATGTCAAAAGCCATTGAAGTGAGATGAATTGAAGAATAAAATTGTTAGTAATACCAAATTTGGTTATTTAATATTTAGACTCACACTGCCAAATCCTCATCAAATAAAGGTGCCTGTTTAACAGCTGGCACTGGTTTAGCTGCTTCCCACAATTCACGCCACAAATTACCTGCCATAAACATCTAATGAATCACAGCCCGATTGTAATTTTGTTATTTTTCCATGTGAATCATAGATTTCAGTTTTTGTTCAAAAAATTTCAGAGAGTTGTTGATGCATTAAATTATGTTACAATAATTAATACACATCGAAATAAGAAAATATATTAGTAAATATCATCAATAAGCTCATCTTACTTCAACTCACTCACTGCAGGAAACTTCACGTAAGGTGAAATTCTCTAATAAAAAGAAATTAATGTTAAAATGAAACTTAATGAGCTGAGCCAAACTACTCATTCATGATGAGTTCAGCCAGCCTGTGAAATTTGTTAATCAAATGAGTGAAGCCCAAGCTAGATAGTATTCAGCTTCACACATCTTGTTTACAGCCTTCTGATATAGTAAACAAACATTTTTGTTATAAAGCCAAGGTACCACATTATCTTATCAGATGCTAAAGGTCCATTGAAATAAACATTGACCAAAAAATTGTGTTGCAGCAAAATTTAAGTAATAATAAACACACCTTCTTTTTGCATCCGCAGACTCAGAGAACCTCTGTTAGACAATGAACCGCTACCATCTAAAGATTCTTGGGCCTCCGTACTTGGCTCCCTTTCTTTCCAATCAGGAGGAGAGTACCATCTCACAAAGTCTTCCATAATACAGCCTGGATTTGCAGCCTAAAGAAATGATATTAAACAGAACTTACTCAGATAGAAAGTTCAAACCATTCAAAATAGTTAGGAGTATTCAGAATATTGGTAAGAAAAAGTTCTCTTCAAGGGAAAGCTTGACCTTGAAAGCCTGCATATCAGAGAGGAGTTGATAGCATGCAGCACCATCACTGACCACAAAAGATTAGAAAAATTATCAGGCACTGCTAAATTGATACCAATTACAAGGAGAAAAGCTATTGCAACATAACTGCAATGAAATCTAAGCTAGCATTTGTTTACTAGTCAAATGAGCTAAAAACTAGCCTTGTCATTTTTGAGAAACAGCATGTGATCATTAATAAATAGACAATAAATAACTCTCAGCCCTTAGTACAGCCCAAAAGCAAGATGAATTTGAATATTTATCAGAAAATGTGTGTGACTTACATCAGTAATTGAAGTCAACAAACAAGTGGGTTTTCCCAATTATACACACACACAAACACAGACATATGGATAAGTAAAATAAAGAACAAAAAAAAAAACTTTAGATCTCGAGTTAACTAACAGATCAAATGTATCTCAAATAGTGGACAGACCTTCCAGTCTGCAGCACAAACTCCTCTGTTTCTTCAATCAGATCTTCTGTGAGCAGGGGTCCTTCCTACGTGTAAAAGCGTCAGGAATCTCTGTAGTAGGAGCAAGTTTAAGAAGTACTGCTTAGCACATGTGTTGATCAAACCTGGGTAACAGGAGAATAAACAGGCTCGCCAGTTTCCAACAATATCAGATCTCCAGCAGGGCAATCAGCACCAAGTCGAACAACAAACTCCCCAGTACTTAATCTAGCATACTGGACTGGACTTGAAGTGATGCAGTCACTATAATCAACTAACTCATCAATATTTGAGCTGGCTTTTAGCAACATAGAGTCCATCGATTCAGTGGCAAAAACACGGTGATTTTTCCGGGTGATACAACAATTTATTACTTGTAGTTGTTGATATAGGAGGCACGATTTAAAATCTGGAATCTCATCCAAGGGGATTCTGGGTAAATATTGCTCCTCAGACCAAAGTTTTCTCAGCTGCACAAGTTAAATATATGAATATATATCGTTATAAAAAAATATCAATACACACTCATTCAAAACATAATGCAGAACCCAATAGCTTATAAAAAAGAGAAAATGACCAAGAGGGTGAACTAAATCTTCAGTTTTAGATTGATAACAATTTTCCATAAAATATAGGAATAGCAATTATTTTTTAGTTATACATACTTCAACAACAACTCTGCACCAAAGCAGAGCCATTTCTCGAAGGTTCGTGAAGTTTCCAATGACTTTAGCAAGCTTGACAACAAGGCTTTCAAGAGGAGCACCATGAATATCTCTTGGAAAGGATGATAAATAAGTTTCCTCTGAACCATAGTTAATCTTCCTTTTGAAAAATTCCCCTTCTGCAAATAACTTGCAAGGATTACAATATAAGTGAAAGATCATACAGGACAATGCATTAAAAAATAATATACGACATACGCTGGTAGTCCTATTTCATGGTCAACCCTCCCAAGGAGATCCCTGGTGCCTAGGGATTAATTGAGCTGTCTTCTTTAAGGATCTTTCTAGGTTGGGCCCCTTGCCTATCCCTTTGGGATCCTAATCATTCCATTGGCACCTTACCAGTACTCTTGAGATTGGAGTAACCTATCTTTACTACCATCTTTTGATTATCAACCAAATATATAAATAACAGAGAATTAATCAGTAAGGACTATCATCAAGGAACCATAAAATTCACATACCTGGATCAAACAGAGAATTAATCGAATACAGAACTTTCTCATCATCAAGAAGGTTAAGCTTGTCCTCCTTTTTGCGCAAAACTAATGCCTTCACTGCAGAGAGCCTTAAGCCTGCCCTATCATGAACAGGTGAAGAACCTCCTGTTGAAGCTATAAAATCTTCCATCGACTTTGTTTTCCTTCCAGCCCTGGACAAAAAGTCAAAATATTTAAGAGGATAGGCTAGTTTCATCATAACCTGAAAACACTCGTGAATGACTAAAACAACCCTCTTAGAAATTTATGCTACAATTAGTTTAGCACTTATGACATGATAAATAACAATTGAATACAATTTATTGCAGGATACCAAAAAGATGAACCAGCTATTGAAAATTCCAAACGCAGAAAGACCATTCAGTTGAATAAAAAAATTCCAAAAAATATTGTCCTCTCATTTGGATATAGAACGCAATAACAAAGAAACTTTCAATGGTTTGTGGAGAAAGTAGCAGCAAAATGAGGAAAGGTAGGCAAAAAATTGCAAACAAGTATAACTTAGTAACTTACTCAACAGCCATAGCCAATTGCTTCAGCACGGATGATGAGGGAATGGAATCTTTAATCACAGATGATGGACCATTGGGATCTATAGTTGCAGCAGTTAAGCTTTCTACTGTGGGAACTGCCTCTGAAACCTTAAGTAATTGTTTTCTCACGAATCAGTAAAGAAATACATTTGTATAATAATGAATGAGAAATTTTCAATAACTAATTATTCTGCTGGAAGACTTCTCAAGCATTTAACGTTGAGGTTAACAATTATTTTACTAAAAATCAGCATGCATTCATCAGCAGTTGTATCTTATGATCTCATTAGTCAAAGTTGAGGGCATAATCTCAGACACTATGTTGAACACATGATGTTCATAGTCAGTGTATCTAACAAGATTTTCCTAGTACATCTTATGCACACAGTAGGAAGATTAAAAAAAACTTGAACTACAATGTTTCAAATCTTCTTACCTTGGCCTCAAGATCATATTTCTTATTGATGATGTACAAATTTTCTTCATAAAATGGAACAGCCATGGTTATAACCCTGAGTTCATCCATTTCTTCAACTTCTTTTCTCCTTATTCGAATGTTCTTAATCCTATCTTGCCAATCCTGCTTTATTCCTCTATATGCAGGCCTCCACTTCATATGCCGCAATTCACTGTGAAGCTGCAGCATGCAATTACAAAAATTTCGAAAGTAATGAGCTTCCATTTTTTTATCTATACTACCTAATTAGAACTCTTACATGATGATAACAAAAAAAACTTGTAATCATTATCTTGAAGACAAGAGGCATTTAAAAGTTCAGACTATACTTTTCTTCTCTTGTAAAGCTAAAAACACAGTAAATGGAAAGATTTTAAATATATATATGGCAAATATTTGTGAACAAAATCAAGAAGCGTATTCATGATTTGAGTGGATGCCCAGTTAATTTTTAGAGGGCATCCATAGTAGAAACCAGTGAGTGAAGGATTAAAATAAAACACATAGCTTATTATATTCTCAAATTGGACTGTGACATATGAAGCTCGATGAGCCGGTATAGTTTACGATTTCCTTATATTTTTTCTTCCTAATACCTAACATAACTTCGGAAAAACTTTAAAAAACAAATAATTATACTTCTAGCTGGTAATCTAAACAGAGTCATCAGAAGTGAACAAGTTGACGCCAGAAGAACCAGAATCATTCCGATTGCCATTACCTTTGAATCACCCTCGTTCTGATGAGATTCATCTTCTGGATTCCTAGCCAATCCATCGGGCGATTCTTTGTCAGGACCTTCAGCAATGAACAATTGAGTTAATACTTATGGAAATTCTAATAAAAAAAATTCAAATTCCTCTAAGAACAAAAACAAAAACATTACACATGTACACGCCAAACAAAATAAAATAGAACAAAACATGATCTGAACTAAAGCGATGAAACATGAAACACAATAACAAAACATGAGAATTAATGGAAATAGAAGAGTGAGTGTGTTGCAGTAGAACCTCGCTCGGATTTCAAGTCCACAAGAACTCGCTCCGCTTTGGCAGCCGCTGAATGGAAGGCTGACTTCGCTTTAGAGACAAAGGAGAGCTCCACCATTTTTCCTACGCTTGCGATGCGCAGGAAGAAGAAAAGCTAACTCAGATATTCTCTCGATCAAGAGTATAGAAGACTAGTGTGAAATGAAATGCACGAAAGGAGCAAGTGACCCATAGCTAATGGACTGCTCTGTGCTGTATTTGTAACGTGACAGAGAAAGAACGCGTCAGAGAAGAGGAAGACGACGACCAAGTAATGCTGACGGTGCTACCAATGGAGAACTGTGTCTGAAAAGAGAGACTAAGCGGAGATCAAATCCATCGTATTGCTGCGATACAGTTAAATTTTGAACGCGGAGACGTTTTCTTCTATATAATACATACTTATATATATATATATATATATATATATATATATTGTAATCTCATCATTTATTAATTTACTATTTACATCGTTGTCACATAAATGGATTTTATCTGGACCAAAAATAAATCGATGAATTCGATTAATTATTTTCAATAACAAATATATACACTCACTCATTTTAATAATTAAATATGGCCTGAAAATTAGTAACTCAAGATATTGATTTATAATTTTAATGCATGTATAAACCTTGGATTTTTATTTTTGGAAATTCGTTTTATATTTATTAGGATAAAAATTAAGTTTATTTGCTTATATTTATTATATGTCCAATTCTCTAATCAAATTTTGTTAGCGTGAACATCTTTTAATAATAAAAATTTACATTAATAAAATTCCGAAATTATATTGAAATCAGAGAACTTCCATGTTCTGAGGATAAATATATTAATTTCTATAGAGGATGTTCCTAATTGGAAAATAAGTAAATTACTACAATTAACCAAAATTAAATAAACTAATAGAATTAATTAGTGAAAGGACTTCTTCATAAACAGACTTTTCTACTTAAAATTAGAAAATGTCACAAGCACTACCCTTAGATGAAGAAGATTAGCAAATCTGACTTCATCACTGTCTCCAATCTACAAGTGACGCAAGAGACTTTAATTTTACTTATCCATATTATAAACACAATATTGACCCGGCTTCCTTGGAGATGGTCGTGTTATAGTTTTACTTACTCCTTGAATTTTTCTATATCGTACCTTCCCACACATTTTCATTTAGGCCTTCTAAATTTAAAAAATATATATATGTATAATATTCCTCCAATTTTTAATATAAAATATATTTAATTATTTTAATTAAATTAAAAAAATTAGTTAAACTAGTTAATATGATATATATTTTTTAAAATATTATAATTATCTATATTAACTCTCTACCTCTCTTACTTGATTATTATTGACAGAATATCGTATCAATAAGGATAATTTAAAAAAATATAAAAAATAAATATTATACTTAGGACTAAAACTAACTCTAATTAAATCATATATTAAGGATGGAGAAGTACATTAGGATAAACTAATTAGTGTAAAAAATTATGTAAATGTATGAGTAGACACTTATATTTTTTATACTTTTTAAATTATATAAATACAAAAGGATGGAATCAAATTTTAAATACGTCAAATTAAACTAATTAATTTTTAAGACTTAATGCTGAGCTCGATTGATGTTTGGTTATTTTGACAGAGTAATAAATTGTGGCAAAAGTTGGAAACTATCTTGTTTGATCAGTATGATCCTGACACGCTTGTTATACTCTATATTTGTTTTTGAATTTATATTTTTTTAGATAACATTTTGAATTTTCCATATAAACATTTCAACTTGACTCATTTCAATTATAAATTTTCTACTCTAATCAGACTTTAAATCAAAAGACTAAACCTACCACACACACACACACATATGATAGTATAGCATCAATCTTAGTATTTCACACTTATTTTAACCTATTTATAAGCAAGTAAAAATATAGTTATTCTTGAAACTATAGTTATTTTGCTAACATTTAAACCCTGTTGGGATCAGTAAAAATATTAAAGTAATAAAAAAATATAAGATAAAATAACATCTAATATCCTGATCTTATTTCTCATATGCGGCCAGTTTTATAATCTTATTTGTAGTATAAATTTACTTATAATCTTTTTAATTTAATGCAATTCTTAGTATTTGAGAAATAAGATTATAGATAAAATTATACTAAATTAAAAATATTATTGGTAAAATTATACCACAAATATTATTAGAATATTGACCGTTATGAGAAATAATATTAGGATATTATGTACTATTTTATTTAAAATTATACGAAGTCCATTTAATTTTATAATGTATAAACAGTGTGTTTCCTTAAAAAGTTTACATTTATATTAATATAGTACTGAAATAGACATTTAATAAAAGGAGATTTAATATCAATTGGTATGTTCTTTTCATTTTGTTGTTGCGCATATAAATGTTTTCCTCTTAAAATTAATCTTACTTAAACACGATCAGTATTAGATATAAATACTTTTTTTAGTAGTGGAATTTCGAATCTTATTTGTCATATTGTAATTGATATTTTTTTTAATGCACGGCATATATTTTTGTTAAATATTAAATTGATAATTTTAGTTACCTAAGTAATAAAATTCAGAACAAATAAAGCATTTATTATAGTTTAAGAAGTTCATCAGAAGGGAAAAACTAAACCATTTAAATCTTCTCCCAACAACAAAAGTGTAATTAGCGTAAGCCAAAAGTTTGTTTAAGAATTAAGAAATGCCATTTTCTGAAGGTACCATTTAACCCAAATACGCAACAAAATAATAAAGCCTAAACAGATAAAATACTTAAATTATAAGATTTCACTCAAAAAACAAAAAACTTCACTTTCAAGCCGAAAGAGAAGTTTATTGGACGAAGGAAGCTTGAGCTTATGCAAAACGTTTACGAGTTAAGATATGGATTGTTTTGTTGTATTTTGTTTCGTTAATTCAATTAGAACATTGAATATCAAATTATTTAGATTATTAGATTTAGATTAGATTAGATTAATAATTGTATTCCATTGAAAAACGGGCTAACTCGTTTTCAACCTATTTTTTTTTATAAATTTTTTAATATTTTTAAACAATTATTTCTAAATTTTTAAAATACTAATAATATTTTTAATGTTATATTAGCATAATTAAAAAAATTATTAATATTATAATCTTAAAAATTCTTAAATTTTTTATAAAAAATTTTAAATTTTATAACTATAAATCTAAATAAATATTAACATAATATTAATCAATTATAATATGTCAACATATATCAACAAATAAGTAATTATTTTTACTAATATTCGATAATGGGAGTATTTAAAATAATATTTAAATAAAATAAATAATAATATTAATATATTTTTTTAAAAAATTTTGTTTAAAAACAGGCCAACCCACTAATGTAGAGGGGGTGGGCTTAGCATTCCGCCATTTTTTATATAAAATGGGCTCAGCCCTCTATTGGGCGTACAAATGGAATCAATTTTTTTATGTCATGCAATCGTACATTCTAGAATGGCCTATAATAATTAATGAGAGTTGAGATAGATAATAAAGAATATATTTATATCTTATAAGAACGTAAGTTTGATTCTCACTATCGTTATGAGGACTATTTTAATAAGCAATCTCATAAATCTCCTGTAAACGTTTTTTTAAATTCTGAAAATATGCCCTAAATTTAATAAGAGACTAGTACTAAATCTGCCTAAACTTCTATTTGATTAAAAAAAATGGCCTGCAGGGGAAATTCACTCACTCTCCTCCAAAATGAGAGCTTTGTGATAATCCCAATTACACTCTGACAAAAGCTAAAAGACTTCTATTCATAAAATATTAACGAACCAAAATTTGGAGTATTTTTTTTTGAAACATTTAAATCAAACATAAATAATTCAAATTATTACAAAAAATTTAAACAATACTAGATATCTAATTTTAAGATTTTATTACTACTCTTTTCAAGATAGATATATCATTTTTAATAAACTTGTTTCATTAATTTTAATTTCTCATTAATTTTTAAAAATACTAATAATTTTATTTATCAAAATTAAATTTAAATAATTTATATTTTAAAAAATGAAATTAAAAACAGATGTCATTTATGACATTTTTGAACGTTTTGGCGGATTTCTGTGATATATTAGATGGAGCCAGCCATGCAATTCGCGCGCATTTAAAGCCTCACGGTCATCAATTCCTTGGGCGCGTTTCAGTTTACATGGTCATAGGTAAGACTTATTTGATTTTTAGGAGGATCTGCTACCCGACTTCAAACATGTTTATTTGGCGCTCAAACAAAACTAGATTCTCCTTGCATAGACAGTGAAGTGTGCGAAGAACAGGCTTTGTTGGAAGGTCGTTTAATATTATGTGGCAAAATTTCTGAGAGAATCATTTTAAACCTTGAGGTATTTACTTTTTCTTTCTTTCTTTCATGAAACCCTTATGTGAATTTTTAGTTTTTTTTTACCTTCATTTTCTGCAGAGCTTGGATTTGTATGTACTCTTTGAATTAGTTGGATCTTCTCCGTCTTGTATCATCATCACTACCTGCTGAACAAACCGACAGAACTAGTTACTTTGCACATTTTATGAACAGAAGTTGAATAACTGGGTGTTCATGCTGGTACGTTGATTTCTCTATGTGAATACGATGTAAATCAACGACAATAGATAAATGACCTTATGTCTACTACGTCTATGATGGTAATCATGAAAAGTACACTATGAAAGTATTAAGCGATATCAGGAGTGTTTGCTAGACTTTTTGTCATGGTACCAAAAAGTTTCTAACAAACTTTGTTCGGTCGGTCCAGGTTCAAATATTTTCGTTCTGATTAAAGTTTGTTTATTAAGGAGGTATCAAACAGAATTTAACAATCTCAGGCCACGCTGGTGAACATTTTTCCTGATTTCCCAAAGAAACCCTTCAACATTTTTACACTTTCATATGTGTTCGAGCCTAGCGTCATATATATATATATATATGAATAACGTTGTCTTAGTCAATGGGGTTACATTTTTCTCTGCCGCAGATAATAACAAAGTGATAATAAAGCAATCTATATATGTATTATATGGGTCCTATCTGGCACCCACTCGCTCATCCATCTACTACTGACAAACAAGAGGTGTCAACCCCCCCCCCCCCCCCGGGGCGGATTTCAACCTCCTAAAAACCTTCCCTACTCCGCCTCCTCCTCCCTTCACCGCCACACATGGAGGCTGTCAGTTCTTGGTCGGCTGAGCATCTTCCCGCTACAGCACTCCCGCCGTCTTCACTGGCCCCGTCCGCTAGTGGAAGAAGTGGTTTCATGTCCCCCCCCCCTCCCCTCCCCTCCTCAGTCGTTTCCTCCCATAACTCTCACCGCTCTCACTACAACTCTACCATCGGCTCCGCCTCTCGCCTCCCCTGCCGCTGGACTCCATCACCGCTTCAACAGAGCTCTCAAGCAGTCGAGCCCAAAACACTAAAATAAAGTATAATAAATAGATAAATATAAATAAGGTTATGCTTTTATCAACTAGCGGGGATAGCTCAGTTGGGAGAGCGTCAGACTGAAGATCTGAAGGTCGCGTGTTCGATCCACGCTCACCGCATTAATTTTATTCTTTATTTTTTTTCTCACCTGATTCCAGAATTTTGTCCTAATTATATCCGGATCTAACTTGTGTCACACACTTAGCTATGGTGGGTGAGTCTCCTAATAGAGATTTTTTACATACGTTAAAACTTGAACTCGAAATCTTACTTAAACGATACTGAGTCACTTACTATTCGGATTAACTCCGTTAATATTGTTTTTATTCTTTAGTTATCACCTTCCGTCACACAATTTTTTTTTTTCTTGGTTACATTCTGTCACACAATTGTGCCACGCTTTCGTCCTCTTGTGTTGGTCCTCTAAGGGGATCTGAAGGCCCATTAGAGGAGGCAATGTTTACTGTCCTACTAGTGTCTAAAACCACATATTTTCTTTCTTTTATTTTTAATACATACACATTTTCTTATTTTATAAACGTGCCTTCTAGGAATAAAAAAGAAAGAAAAATTTTAGTTTTGTGTGTTTAGTATAAAATGAGAATATGGATGAGAATAATTATGGGAAAGGAGCTTTTTTTCCTTTTTTTTTTTATTAAAGGGATGATATAAGGCGAGATTAAACTCATGATTTTCTATTTAAAAAAAATTCTATTACTAAACTATAAGACTTGTGATATTAATAACTTAAAATTATAAACATGATAAAACTTATAATTTTTTATTTACAGAAAATTTTCATGTTATGGAGCTACAATGCTATTACTGTAAAGGGTTTTTTGTTGAAAAGCCATTCTCATCCTCATTCGTACTTTTATATCAAATACATGAGTCTAGTTTTTCCTTTTTTATTTATTTTCTTTGTAGAAAAAACTTTACTGTATGACTTGATGCTGCTGTAAAATGATGAGGTGCCATCAAATCAAAATACGATGACATCTTATGCCTCCATCAAGTGATCAAGACTGCCATTAATTTGAGCAACTTTATGTAGTCATCCCACTTATCCAATCACAGAAAAGAAAAGGGCAAAAAAACAGTGAATCATGATCTTTTTACTGTGTTTATGATTCTTATTTATGATCAGAAGACCTGTAGTTTTCCTTCAGCTCATATGCATTAAGTATGATGTGACTCTGTAAACTTTTTCCCAAGTTAGGGTGAGAAAGCATCCGTATCTGACTCCCAATTTGGTGTCCCTTTCTTCCTTTCTTAGGTTACATCATCACCCAACCATATAACATGGCTTTTATTATAATAGAATTAACCAAACATATGGATTAGGGGTGTATGTAAGATAAGTTTTATTATAATCCATTTATTATCTTAATCACAAGCTCCAATTCAACCATCTTCATTGGCCTTTTTCTTTTAAATAATTTTTCACCCCACAAATTTGGCCGGATTATACTAAACTAGCAAATCAAGATGTGTGACTACTAGTTTGATCTTTATCAAAAGAACAACAATTTCATCCCCAAAAAACATAATCTAGATTTGAAGCATGTTGAAATCTAACAAGATCACGATTAGATTGCTATTCAAATAAAAAACGTTTATTTTAATTCGAACCTAAACCATCTTGATAGACGCAATATATAATTAGTCCAATAACTTTGATTGCAATATTGAGAGGCTTTACAAATATGAATATTTTGAGCACATGCTTGTGAGGGAAATGTTTAAAATAAGGTAAACTAGCTAGTTTGCAGCAGGAAATTTTAAGTTCAGCTGATCCCTCAGAAACTTCTTAAAGCTTTCCTCTGAGTTGTCGCCGTAGGGCACCACCTTCAATTTAGAACAGAGAACAAAAACTTTGAATGGATCTAATTGCTTAAGGATCTCAGGGTCCCTATCATAATCCTGCCAAGTTGAAAAGTAACGCGGCGATGAGTTCAGGTATAAGCATAAGTATGTCTAGGAGTGTACTCGTGTGTGAGTGGGACAAGTGACTTTAGAAGAGAAGTGAAAGGAGTAACTGATCAAAGTAATATATATATGAGAAGAATTTTAGCCACCTTCTCTGTCACTACAACGATTGGCTGCAAACCAAACTTGATCTCTAGTTCTCCAAGTCTGGCTTTGATCATCTCAATATCCTGTATTAATCCAACATATTAGATTGACAGCTTAAATTTAAATGCAGAAAAGTGAGGGAAAATAAACACATGAGATTCTCAAAGTAGGCAGCTTAATGCTTCTAGTGAAGTTTTCTCCGCATATTTATTTAGTGCTGTGTTACGCAGCAGGAATGTATGACATGAATTTACAAGGGAAAAGCCTTTAAGTTTTTTCGATGTTTACAAGGTTTTTAATAAAACTATGATATTTGAATAATCTTTTTAAGAGAGCTTTAAGCTTAATGTGTCTCAAGTTTCTCTAGTGTTTCCCCCCTTCTTTTTCTTCTGTTTTTTCCCTTCCCTCCTGGTTCAGATATGCAGAGATGTTTGAAAAAATAGTTGTCAAATATCAAACCAGAAAATTATACCTCAGCATCAAATATATGATGATCACTAAAATCAACTCGATCAACATAAACAGCTCCCATCTGCATCAAGTTATCTGCAATTTAGAGTGAAAAATACACATGGAGGTAAAGTAAACACAGGTCAAACATCCACATAAAAGTGCTAGAACATAATAGATATCAAACACGATGGGCTTAATTGTATGGCAAAGAATTCTGGTTGCTTTGGTCATGTCGGGGATACCAAGAAAAGCATTAGCATTAGTATATGCATTCTAATTAGTAAAAGCGTGATTGAGTATTACAAAAAAAAAAAAATTGGAAAATCAATTGGGAAAGAAAAATGGAGTCTTTGTCATTATGATCCATTACATTTCTTGCAGTCTTTTGGGATTAAACATGCTTTTAGAAATATGGGTCAGGTCGTTTTGCAGCATAAATTTCATCATATGCTTATAGTAATGCATGTATCTTTCATGTCTTGTCCATGAGTTAGTATTTTGCAGCGTCTCAATGTAGACAATGAAATATTTCACACACTATATGTTTATGTACGTGTTTGGGGGCTTTTCAGATCATAGTTTCCCAGCATCTCAAGAAGCAACTTTCATGCAAACTGATATGTAATTAAAAATAATGAGGGAGTTAGTTAGTTAGTTAGTTAGTTAGTTAGTTAGTTAGAGGAGTTAAAGGGTAGTTGAAAGGGGGTAGGTTGTTAATAAGTAGGCTATAAATTGATGGTCATTGATAGTTGTAGTTAGGCTCTGAATGACTAAAATTGAGTCCTGTTCTCTCCAGTCTCTCATCTTCTATCTATTTATCTATCTTTCACTCTATTTTCTATTCTGCCTTCTCTTTTCCCATCCTTTCTACAGATCACAAACAAATTAAGGAAAGAAGAATACCTTTTGGACCTGCTTCACAAAAGAATCTGCAGAACCGATGGCGGAAATACATAATACAAGGGCTTTACGAAGAACCCTCAAAGGCACTTTAGAGTTGATGATTCTCACATCAATTAAGTAAGATGGATCCATTCTTGTAAAGAACATACTAACAGACTCTTTAACTTTTTGAACAATTGACTTGATATCCTCAAGACTATCTTCAGAAACCTGGAAATGTCCAAAAGTATAAGCCTTATTACATCATATCTGTATATTTGGAAAACATGTGAAATTAAAAATTATATCAACAGCAGGTGAAAAAAATATTAACATACTAAGTCAGCGTGATGTACAACAACAACATCTGCCCGTTGAAGTGCAGAAAGAGGTTCCCTTAATGGTCCAAGTGGCATAAGCTGAAGGTTACCCCAAAGGGTTAATCCATTAACCATTACAATCTCCAAATCTCGCCACAAGCTCCAATGCTGCCTTGCATATAAACTATAATTATTTAGAGCCAACGGCAGGTCAATGTAACAATATTTTATCACCATAAATGCCTTTTGGTAATTATCACTAAAAATTTCAATCTCAAGCAATCAAAGTGCTGCAGCCAAAACAGAGAATGAACATAAATAAGGAGCATATCTTAGCTGAGACATCAGATGTTTAAGCAAATAATGTAGAAGAAAATCATGTGACAGTAGATCAATGAAAGGGGAGAGGGGCAAGGTGAATGAATTGCATTACCTGCATTGCATCATCAAGAACTGCAACTCCAACTTTTTTGGAATCAGGATAACTTTCCTTCTTCCTATTAAGGCAAAGTTCCTCATACCATGAACTTTGATTGCTATTAATATAGCCATATTTTTTGATGAAATGACTTGCAACAGCTGCTCGATTTGCACCAACACCAAATTGAACTGCTTTCCCAAATAAATGTCTTTGAAGCATGTTGACTTCATCCCCACCTCCATAACCCTACCACAAAAAAGGATAGATGGATTCAGCTATGCATCTTGCTGATTAAAAGTTGAACTGATACATTACTGTTATAGTTTTACTTTCTCATGAAGGATTGGCATTTCAATTAACTTCAGGATATCGCAACTAAAGTTAAGATACTTGTTGTAACTTTAGGGCATGTGGAGTTTCTAACCGCTCAACTCATAGAAGAAGCTTAGTTTCTAACAGGATATCATCAGTCTCCATCAGTCCAATATCACACCCAAGCTTACAATAGTTGTTGTTAGGCAACAACAGAAAATTGACACTCTGAGCCACTGAATATGACTGAGCTACAACCAGGTGTCTTTTGAGATCTCTCATTCACCTTGAAAATCCTCACCCTTTCGGCTTTCTCCCATTTTTGAGAAACTGCATAGATATTGGACATGAGCACACTATAAGAATTATCACCAGAAAGAGAGTCCAAACTTTGTGCCCTAATATCCTTCATTATTTGTTCAGCCATTTCCAAATCTGAATGGATCCGACATGCACCAAGCATTGCCCCCAGAACTGTGTCATTGGGTTTCATTGGCATTCTTTTTATCAACTCATAAGCCTCCTTTAATCTCCCTGCCCGCCCCAAGAGGTCAACTATGCATCCATAATGCTTGATGCTTATTTCCAATCCACATTTCAGCATTTTGGATATTACTTCTAATGCTTCATTGACAAAGCCCCCATGAGCACAAGCTGTAAGTACAGTAAGAAAGGTGATGCCGTCAGGCCTTACGTTTGAATTCTCCATTCTGCCCAAAAACTCAAGAACCTCAAGACATTTTCCATTGATAGCAAAACCAGATATCATTGCATTCCAGCAGAAGATGTTCCTTTCAGTAAACTCTTCAAAGACCAATCTTGCATTGATTAAATCCCCACATTTTGCATACATGTCAATTAATCCACTCAGAACAAACTGATTCATCTTTATTGCTCTATTTCTTATCATATGGTGGATTTTCTTACCAACATTTAGAAGCCCTAGCTGAGCACAAGCAGATAAAATACTAACAACAGTAAACTCATCTGGATGAAACCCTTCAGCTTGCATCTCATCAAAAGCTTTCAATGCTTCCTCACCAAATCCATTCTGAACATACCCAGAAATCATGGAATTCCAAATCTCCATATTCCGGACTGGAACCTGCTCAAAAATGGCCTTGGCCTCTTTCACATTTCCTGTCCTTGAGTACCCACAAATCATACACGACCAGGCAAAGAAATTCCTCTCAGGCATCTGCTCAAAGATCTCTCTGGCAGATTCCATATTCCCTCTTCTAGCATACCCATCAACCATCACAGTCCATGTTCCCACATTTTTTAACTCAGTTGGACCATTATCAAACAATTTCCGAGCAGTGACAATATCCCCACTCCTTGCAAACCCATCAATCGTCTGATTCCAAGTTACTTCTGTTTGTCCTGGCATCTTGTCAAATAGAATTAAAGCAGAATGTGTGTGCCCATTTTTTAGGTATCCATTAATCATGGCATTCCAGGTGACAACATTTTTCTCAGGCATAGATTTAAACACCTCACTGGAATCAAGAACAGCACCACACTTTGCATAAATACTGATTAATGTGGTTCCAATTGTTACATCACTGTCTGAACCAGCCTTAATGGACTCTGCATGCAAAGCCTTCCCATGATCAAAGAATGAGAGAGAAGCACAAGCTTTAAGCAACAAAGGGATCACACTAAAAAGGTAGATTCCTTCATAGCGTATTTGTTTATATGCAACCAGAGCCTCTTTCCATGATCCTTGGTAAATATAATTACTAATTAAAGAGGACCAATTAGGTACATGCGGGAAGCTTCTGCTGGTGCAAAATTGAAATATTTGATTGACACTTGCAGAATGTAGGAGCCAAAAAACTTGAAGGTTTCGATGTAGAGGTGGTAATTTTGATTGAAAATGTCTAGTAAACGGATGTAGGAGCCAAGAACATTGAAGGTTTTGATGTAGAGGAAGTACTTTTGATTGATAATATCTAGCAAAAGGTTGTATGTGTTGTGCAAAGCCAAGTGTTGTAGCTATTCTCATCTCCATGGCCTCTTCTAATCTAAATGGAAATTTTAATAGGTTTTAGAGGGAACGACTGGAGATGAAGAGGCAGTAGGTGAGGATGATGAGTTTTGAAGTCATAATTGAAGGTGCTGAAGAAGCGCTCCATCACTGAGATTTTTGAAGTTGAGGAGAAGCAACTGAAGACTGAAACCATTTGAGATTCTGCCACTTAGTTAGAATCCAAATGAGGTGTCTATTATGGTTACTCAAACGTGCTGGGATCCAATCAGTTGAGAGAAAACATATTGTGTAACAGTTGCACCAGGCTATTTCAAGAATCATACCAAACCAACTGAATGACCCGGTCAACCCATAACATGATATAAACTTTTCAAGTTAACGATGAAATTTCAAGAAATGAAGCCAAATTGCTGAATCGGATGAGTATGTTTGGGGAGAAAAATTGTAAGCAACTTGCATTTTTATAGTAGTAAATAATAATAGACAGTAGATAAACAGGTTTCATATTCAGCTGAAAGTTGAAACAACACGCCAGTCACAATGTATTCAGTATTAGAAGATTACAAAAGTTATTAAAGGGGGAATCACTAACGGAGGCAGCATGTCTTTGAAAACTGAAGGGCGATAGATTTTGAATACAACACTCTGAAAGTGCGCTCAAGCAAAACATCGAACTGACCAGCTAAATTTCAAACAAAATTGACCAGTAAGGCTGTAACATCTAAGAAATTGCATAACAACGTCACAGATGAAAATACCCTGGAAAGAATCAGAGGAGAAATTCCACAATCAGCTAACCAGAGTGCGATGAACTCAACCATCGGTGTCTTCCCATTGCCTCCCCATGTCAAATTCCCGACACTAATAACAGGTATGGGTAACCTTCCAGATTGAATAAGATCCAAAAAAAATCATTAATGTTCCGAATGACTTTCTTACAAACATCAAACAAAGCAATGGAGAGGAAAAGAAAGACATAAAGCAATGAGACACAGAAAAAGAAATTACCGGTGCCTTCGGAAGACGCCAACTTCGTAGAGATAGTAGCGAAGAGAAAGAACGAGCTTGTACAGAGAAGAGGCTGCAGAAAGGAAAGGAACAATAGAGCGTTGAAGAGGAGGAAGCTTAGCGAGATTATGAGCGTAGGCGATCTCTGTAACAAGTCTTCTCAATTTCTCCATTAAGGAGTCTGAGGCATAGCCACCATCATCCCAACGAGAGTGCGTTTGTTCACTTGTACAAGAGGCGCGTCAATGTTTATTGGGGATTAATATCAAATATTTTAGCTTTTATTCGTTCTTTTTTATGACCAATTCGTTCTTTATTTTTCCATGGCAAAAATAAAAAACAATTAGAAAAAATTACATAAAAATTCCGTAAAATATAATTAATTATAAAAAAAAAATACTATAAAATATCGAATAACTTCATAGTCCAAAAATATTTAGGGTAATTTTTAAATTATAAAATAATATAATTATCTTTCAATAATAAAACTTAAACTTTGTCACCCACCATTTTATTATAGTAAGGATAATTATATTATTTTATAATTTAAAAAAATTATCTCAAAATTTTTAAAATTATTTAATTATTTAATAATTTTATAAAAAAAATATAATTAATTATAGATTTTACTGCAATTCTTTAAAATAATTATCAATTTATTCAGTGAGAAAATTAACAAAATCAATTTTTTAAGATTAAACATATCATGAGGTGAAGTCATCTAGACTTCCCTTTCATGCAGTGCAATAGATATGACATGCATTTATCATCACTAAATCCCTATTTCAAACGTTCAAGCAATGAGAAAATCCATTTATCATCATTAAATCCTTATTTTTATTAGAAATACTCCTAACATGCTACTAAATATGAATATTATTTTAATAAAAATTTAAATATATTAATTAGTGTACATCCATTATAATGTAGCATAAAATAGATAAAATTAAAAGTTTGGGTAGGATGAGTCAATTTATATTTTTTTTAATAAAAATTAGACGATATTTTTTAATCAATAGCATAAAAACTAATCTTATTAAAATATAAAAATTATTAAAATAGATTTTAATTTTTTTAATAATATTTTTTTTATACGCATGCCTACGTTAGTCCAAATATTAAAAATACCCTTATTCCGAATGCAACAAGCTCAGCCCTATGCCTTGAGGCTAATGGATCAACCCATTAGCTCGAATTATTATTATTTTAGATTTTTTATAATATTAAATACTATTTTAAAATTCAAGGCATATTTTCCCACACAGATGTCATGATAAATCTTTCACACAAATTACGCACATAATATATTAAATAGTGCTTACTATCTCAGGTTGATTAGTTGAAGAAACTAAAAATAACCAGATAAACATTAATTACAACATTATTGTCTAACCAAATAAAAAGAATAATTTATTTCTTCGTTAAGTCACGTTTTATTTAGTATCACAATATATTTCTCTAAGAGAGAAAACATATTCCTATATATACAAACAACTGCACTAAGCCTCTATTTTCCCCCCGGAGAAAATACATACAAATTACCCATGAATGAGTTATCCGTGTTTTTCATAACAACCACTCAGCTTTATTAAGCCATGTAATCCATTTCACAAGAAACAAAAAAATCATCAATATATATATAAATTTTTGAAAAATGCATTGTCTCTAGATAATAAATAAGCCTCACACCAAATTCTATAATATTTATAATTTATAAATAGTTTGAGGTATAAATTTACATATAAATATTCTTTTATGCGTATGGTACATTTAACACTATAAAATTTTACTAAATATGAAAGTGTTGATGAAGCTTCTAAAATAATATAAAAATATTATAATTGTTAAGTGAACTAATATTGACTATTATAAAAAATAATAATATAATATACATGAAAGTTCTAATATGCAAAAATGACATAACCGTTAAGTTAATTAATATTAATCATTCAATAAATAATCCGCATGTATGTTACTCAATATTTTCGCTCTTAACAACCACATTTGTCACTATCGAGTTTTCAATACAACGTAATAGTTGCGCAATCCATTCCTTTTATTTAATTTATTTAATACCACCCATCATATTTAACTGATAAATGAAGGAGATATGTGACTATTTAAAGTATGTTTAATCTTTAAAGAGTATCACTTTATCATAGTTCCAGTCGCGGCGCTTAGAAAAGCATCCTAATTTTTTAGTGTCTAAATTTATGTTTGAGAGTAATAGATAACTCGCCCTGTATCACTTAAGAGAAAGATAAACTTCATCCTACCTTTAGATCGTAAATGAGTCTAACTTTTTTCTATAAATTTATATACTAAAATAAAAGTTTGTTCACCACCGATAGATATTATCAAAGGTTTGCACTTGTTGATTTTTTGTGTTGCCGAGTCATCCTCGACCTCTTCTTCACCTTCTTCCCACAAATGATTAATTTATAATAACAAGGTCCATAATCCGCAACTTGTTAACTTCGAGACAAAATCACCAACGATGAAGAAACTAAAGAAAAAACAGTGGATGAAATGACTAAGAGGGAATGCTTTAGCATCGAGGAGATGCAACCATGGTCTTTGTGTGGAGATTAGTTGTTAAATAATTAACATTAATTAACTTAATGCTCGTGACATTTTTATATTATTTTAAAAATTTCATTTGTCCTTTTATAACATTTTCTTAATTGAAATGAGTATGTTTGCTAAACAGTTAATATTTATTGATTTAATGGTCATAATAATTCTAAAATATTTTAAAATTTTCATATATATTTGTATGCTAAAAAAATTTTATGGTGTCAAATATATGTAGAAAAAAATTTATAAATATCATAATTTATCCTCCCAACCTGGAAATCCTTTTTTTATTCACATAAATATGGGCACCGAGCGAAAATCACTTTAGGTTGAAGTGACCTCATGATTAATCCACACGCTCCTCCTTCGCCTTTCCCACAAATCACTCTTTCTTTTTCTTTTTTCTTTCTTTCTTTGTCAACAAAAGAGAGAATATATTTTAGAGAGAGAGAGAGTGGGAGATGCGTGTGAAGACCGAAATGCCTAAAATCACAAACAAATCACATGTGATGTGTGAAAGAAGCATCCCACTTTGACTCAATATAGCAGGAGATCCCACCACCTGGTGCCCTCTTAATTTAAAATTTCCTCATCTTTTTCTTTCTTTTATTTTTTAATTGAACATCTTTTTCTTAAACCAGAACAAAAAATGACACTAACAATATATTATTATTTATTTTATATAAATAAAAAAGTAATTTTACCCAAGCAAAATTAATGAGACTGATGTGTAACAATTTTATGCCTCCACCTATATATAAAGTAACACTCCCTGCCAGCAGCCATTGTTGGCGTCATTCATCACTTTTTTTTTAGAAATATTTGTTTCATTGAAAATCATTTTAAATGTGTTTCAAATTATTTTTAACTTTTTTAGATATTAAGATTTGAAATCGCTTTTTTTTTTGTGAATTATGGATAAATCCTTGTTAACTTTTTTTTTTTTTGCCACCGGATAAAACCTTATTAACTTGAAACTCTTTGATTGACTATTTCTTTTATTACCTAATTACCTAATGTCCCAAATATCTATTTCTAAATAACCACCAAAGTAGTTCATAGGGATTAATACCAAATAGTATATTTCTATGTAACATTAATTGCAATATTCTCATTATTTACATAAGGGTCAAGTTTCAGAAGTAAACGAGGATAGACACACATAATACTGAGTCCTTCTTGTCGATTCTCTCTGTACTTAATTCTATTTTTTTTTCTGAATTTAAGAAACACATATTTTCTCACGAGCCTTTTGTGGGAAAAAAACTTATTACATACTAGTATTGAAAAAAAAAAAAGCTGAATCAAATTCAAATTAATGAGGAAAAAATACTTTATTTTATGACCTAATAATAAGGATAGACTTCAACTCTTAAAAAGAGAGTTAAAGGTTTAATTTTACTCAAAAGTTTTTACACAAAAATTATAAGTATATGAAAATTATTTTTAAATAAATATTACCTTTTTAATTGTTAATAAAAGAATAAGGTTACTTTAACGTATAAAAAATTAATATTAATTATTAATATTTTAATAAAATTATATTTATATTAATTTTTTCGTATCAATTTCCTCATATTTTTCAATTATATTTAGTCGTATGTGTTGTTCTTTTTTACGTAAATTTAAATTAAATAGAAATATTAAAAAAATAAGATATATAATAATATTAGAGAATTTAATAAAATAAAATAAAAATTAATTTACATTTTCTCATTTAACAATTAGGACATCGTTTCTCATTTTTAAATACATTCGGGGTATTTATATTAAAAAAATTTCTCGAGCTACCACTCCTACACAAATATTTTCGGAACAAAACGAGACCTTTATGCTATACCATATATTATGGATTATATAAATAATAGGATGATTAAATGTGAAGGCAGGGATTTTATTATACATAGAGAGGGCTTGGGTTCGTTCAGTGGAAGCTGGTAAGGGAATGGGGTCCGAATCTCAATAAAATTTGTGCTGTGTGGCCGCCCTTAGCTGTTGCCCCCACTCTCACGTTGCCACGTGTCCATCACTATTGTCCAATTCGTATGGGTCCCACCATCAATCAATGCCCACCTCCCAACTTGCCCCTCGAAAATAATGGAACCAAACCCCGTGAGAGAGAAACAGTAAACGCTTTGGAGTTTATAGAGAGAGAAAGACAGCAAGCTAAGAAGGAGAGAGAGAGAGAGAGCAAAAAAAAAAATCCACCCATCAAAGAACAAAAAAGCGAGCTGAGTCGCAGATCGTCGGCCATGGGTCAGATCGTGAGGAGGAAGAAGAAGGGACGCCCTTCCAAGGCCTTTCTAGCTCACCGCTCCGGCGAATCTCCCGCTCCCCCTCAGCCCGACCTCCGCCGCAGCCTCCGCCGACGAAATGTGAGGTACAACATCGAGTATGACGACTACCTCGACGAGGACGACGAGGACGAGGACGAGGATGAGAGGAGGAGGGAGAAGAAGCTCAAGTTAGTTGTGAAGCTGAACCAGGATAGGGATGGGGACGACGACGAGTCGGCGCCCAGTCGCACGCGCGGCGAGGCGCGTGGGAGCCACTCGCGGGATTCTTCGGAGGAGGACGAGGGCGAAAGGAAGCCCTTGAAGAAGAGAAGGATAAGCGGCGGCAGGGTTGGAAATGAAGACGGCGAGGAGGAGGAGGAGGAGGAGGAAGAAGGAAGGGAAGATAATGACGAAGAAAACGAAAACGAGGAAGATGAGAATCTCCGAGACCATAATGATGATGATGATGGTGTGGTAAGTTCTGTATCATTGCCGTCTAAAATTGTGACTGTGATCACCAAAGCAGCTGCATTTCGATTACTGAAATTGGAATAAAAAGTATAAAGCGAGAGAACAGCTATGGAACACAGATCTAAACCTAAAAATCCATGGAGGGAGACCAAAGTATCTGGTAGAGCAGTACCGTGGGAGCCAAAACGTTTCTAGCAGTGTCCAGCTCAGCGAAAATCACTGAGTATTTTTAGTTTGGTGCTACAATTGGTCTATAATTCAGCATCCTTCTCTATCTCTCCGTAATCCCGTTTCTCTCTCTAGACCTTTCTCTCTGGCTGTGTCGGGATTTTTGAGAGAGATAACTAAGGGGTCAACTGTCAAAAAAAAAAAAAAAAACTAACACCCGCAGAATCTGTTAAGGCTCCCACACACACATCCTCTCTCTCTCTACCCACCTCCATCTCTCTATATGTCTTCTTTCTCTCTCTTTCACGCTTACGTTTTGTCTGCCTTCTCTCTGTCTCTGTCTCTGTCTCCATCGAACACCCTTATAAATACAACCTTATTACATTATTAATTATGTTCTGGGGCTGTGGTTATGACAGGTAAAAGGCAGAAAAGCGGATTCGAAAGGGCTCCACCCTCTTTCAGGTATGTGCATTTATGTGTTTAGGTTGTGAATCTCAAGTGTAGCAGTACAGTTTCTATTTGCATAGTGAATTTGTGAGTTTCTGAATTCCCTTTCTGTTTTATCAGTGACTCCGAGAAAATCTTCATCTGGAATTCCGTTGCCTGATAAGAGGACATTGGAGTTGATCCTTGACAAACTTCAAAAGTATGGAGTTAGAGTTTCGTTTTCCGTTTCTTCTTCTTCTTCTCTGTCCTTTTTGTTAGACACAAATCTTTAGGCAAATTTGCTAAAATTATGGCAAGGGATGTGTTTAGCACTCATCCATTGCATATAGATACATGTATTGTTATTGTTCTCAAATGTGATCATTGTCACCTGTCTATATGATGACAGGAAGGATACATATGGTGTGTATGCGGAACCTGTTGATCCGGAAGAGGTATGCTGATTTTTATAGTGAAAAATTGTTAATTTAATTGCTGGCATGTATTCTCTGAGTTGAAGGTTGAAAGTTTGTTTGAATGCAGCTTCCTGATTATCACGATGTGATTGAGCATCCAATGGACTTTGCCACAGTGCGAAAGAAGCTAGCTAGTGGATCATATCCTACCTTCGAACAATTTGAGGTATGTAAATGTGTCTATATTGCATAATTTGACTTTTTCTTTTCCTGTTAAATGATTTTGGTTATTTCACTTCTTGTTGACTTATTGACTAGATTTGAAAGACATTTTTACTCAGTTCTCTGGCTTTAGTCATAGTTTGAACTTGGTGGTCATGTTGCACCTCAGCGAAATAGAATCTGAAGTAATCTTTGCTCAATGCATCCTGATTTTTTTTTTCTAAATATTTTCATTCTAAAAGTCATGATGTTTGATACCTTCAATTGCACCACCTCTATCTACCAATTATTTCCTTAGCATATTGCATGCGATGTAGATATAATGGTTGAATTCTTCGTTTCTGGCTTTGCCGAGTCCTGACTTTCATTCCATTTCTTCAATGGGTTTTATTGGAATTATTTTACTAGGAAAGCAGAGGCAATTATTATCTATGCCGTATGATGCACCTCATGACCCTAATTAATCTTTGTTTGTTTGATGTACAAATTTCTTATGTTGAAGTTTTCCCTGAAGACACCGTATATTCTCATTGGAGGATTATGTTTAATTGACTTTGACAACGTAACGATTGCAATCGGTAGCTGTTTACTAGCCACAGGAAGACTTGTTTTAAGGCTGTTCTGGACTTTGTACAGATAACTCCCAAATGTTTCTTGCTCAATTGTGATTGATTGTGTTCCACTCTTGAAATTTCTTGAATGAATTTACTGCTGATTGTGTTCAGTTGTGATTGATTATGCCAATTATTGATACCATTGTCCTAATCCTGTAAAATACTGAAAAAGAGCATATTTTATTGTCATCACATTGACTCATGAATGGCATTTTTAAATGCAGAGTGATGTATTTTTAATATGCACAAATGCAATGCAGTACAATTCACCAGAAACTATATACCACAAACAGGTATAAACTATTTTCCCTTGTTTACTGACTAGCAAAAGATCATTTTAATATAACTTTGTGTCACTAATCTTTCCGTTGTCTGCATTGTGACCATTATACTTGTAACAGGCACGATCAATGCAAGAATTAGCACGGAAGAAGTTTGAGAAGTTAAGGGTTGACTTAGAACACTCACAAGGTGAGCAGAAATCAGACCAAAAAGCAAGATCAAATTCCTTGGGCAAGAAGCTGACAAAGAAGCCAGTTGGTCATGCCTCACAGGAACCCGTTTGCTCTGATTTCTCGGCAGGTGCAACTCTTGCTACCATTGGAGATGTACTGCCAACTTCACACCCTATCCCAGGTGGCAGCTGTGAGAGGCCTTGCAACAATGATGGCCTTGCCGATGTTAATGGTTTCATAATCGATGCAAATCAAGAAAAAGCAGAAGATTTTTTATCAGGTAGTACTGTGCAGGTCATCTCACTCTTCTCTGTTTAGTTGCTTACATTTTGTATTCATTATCTACTTTTATGCATATTCTCCTGTAAGGACCCTTATGTCAAGATCCACTTTATTCCCTTGTAGTAACGCCATTTATTTCTTATTTAAGGGAAGAGCCTGCTCTCTAAGTTGGGAAGAAAGCCTTTTGCTCTTGATGATAATCGTCGTGGAACTTATAATGCTTCTATTCAACCAGTTGGCAGATCGGATTCTGTTCTCATGACATTTGAGAGTGAAATTAAGCAGCTGGTTACCGTATGTACCAAGAAGTGAATTCTAGTTCTGAATGGTCAGTTTATTTTCGCGCTCATCTTATCTATAGCAACTTATGTTGTATATTTTCAAAGCAGGTTGGTCTTCATACTGAATATTCCTATTCTCGGAGTTTAGCTCGTTTTGCTGCAACTTTAGGGCCTGCTGCTTGGAAAATTACTTCCCGGAGAATTCAGCATGCACTTCCAAGTGGCTGCAAATTTGGTCGTGGTTGGGTTGGAGAGTATGAACCACTTCCAAGACCAGTAATAATGCTTGATCATCGAATCCATAAAGAACCCAGCTTTGTTTCAAAGTTTCAGTCTACTGAATCTGGAAAGGGTGACAAAAATGGGAAGACTTCAGAATCTCCCGTGGATAACAATGTTCATGGACTCGTGTTAGAGGGTAAACAGCCTTCGACTGATCCTGCTAGTAGACCTGCCTCAGAAGGAAAACCATCTCTGTTTGGCTCTGCTGGAATAAGACCCAATGCTCCAGTCAATGCTCCGGCCAATGTCCTTTATCAACAACAGAATGTTCAACCCAGGAATTCTGGCAAGCCTGAGAATAAAGGTTTGAAACATGTGGAGTTGAACTCTTTGCCCTCTAGTAATCAGAATAATGCCAATCTTGGCACAAAGTTTTTAAGTAATGCTCCTCCAGGAGCGTCTAAGCCTAGAGAAATGGTGCCTAGGAACACGAATGTATCGCCTCCTGTACCTTTCAAGGAGCCAGAAACTAATGGAGTTGCAGGTGGAGATTTACCTAATGGAAAAGTCCCAAATTCTAGTCTGAATAGACGGCCAACTGGACCACCCTCTGAAAGTACATCAAATCAAAGTGGTAGAGCTGGGCCTTTTGTGCCCCATGGGCAAGATCAGAGTCTTGCTGACCCAGTTCAGCTGATGAGGATGTTAGCTGAAAAGGCTCAGAAGCAACAAGCTTCTTCTAATCCTTCTCCCATCGATACTCCTCCTATGATGCCATCAGTTTCATCAGGACGGAGGGATGACTTGGGCAATGCTGCCGCGGCAGCTGCCCGTGCATGGATGTCTGTGGGAGCAGGAGGATTTAAGCAAGGAACTGATAATTCCAGTTCACCCAAAAACCAGATTTCTGCTGAATCTTTATACAACCCATCACGAGAGTTCCATCAACATATTCCGCGAACAAGGGGGGAGTTCCCTTCTGGCGGAATGCCTTTCCAGCCTGAGAAGAACAACTTTCCTTTTCAGGCTCTAGTATCTCAACCAATTCACCCAGGCAGCATTTCGCAGTTTCCAAACCGACCTATGGTTTTCCCTCAATTAGCAGCTACTGATCTATCCAGATTTCAAATGCAGTCTGCTTGGGAAGGTCTTAGTCCACATGGCCAACCAAAGCAAAAACCAGAAACCCTTCCTCCCGACTTGAATATCGGCTTCCAATCTCCAGGGTCCCCTGCAAAACAATCTTCTGGTGTGATGGTTGACTCACAGCAACCAGACCTGGCCCTACAACTATGATATGGCATCCACAATTGCTGGGGCTTTTTTGCCACGAGAATTTTGAAAAGGCTACAATATGCTGTATAAGAAAGAGATCAAATGAATATACCATTATATGCTGGGAAGGTTGTCATCCAAGTAGTCCTAAATGCTTAAGTTGAAGACCTCCATGAATTTGTGAAAAGGGTTTTTGGGGAAAAAATGGTCAAATTGAGATGTTTCATGTTCAGAGATGACTTAGGCGGATTCCACAGAAAATAACTTCCCCACTACTTGCTTCCATCTTTTGATAGATGAGGTTGGATGACTTAATGCAGAGCAGGTTCATGTTTTATCTTAGAGTTTTAAAAACCTGTAGGAGAAAAAATCAAATAGGTCAATTGATTATGATCATTGGCTTCGATTAGATTTTGTTGATTCGATTAGCAGGTAAAGAAGAATCTTTGATGCCTTGTACATTGTTTACGAATTGATGAAATTGTCATCTAGATATTTAATTCACTTTATGACTACTTTATGTATTTTGAATAGATGCTAGGGGTATCAATATCATCACGTCATAAAGCTGTTGTTCTGTACATTAGATTCACTTCTCGTTTTTACTGTTATTTTCTTTTCCTTTACCTTTTTTCTTTATCACTCAATCCATTTGTTCCGACAAAGACATTTGGTTAAATGCACTGCCTTAGATTAAGGGTGTTACATTTACCATTTTTAGCTGGTACAAAAAGCCTTCAGGTCACTGCAACGTCATTTATTGATAGATCATGTTCATAAATGAACAAAAATTAATGATAAAAAATGTAGCTTCAATGTTATAAACTTGCCCTTGTCTTTTAGAATGTTCTTATTTGGAAGCTTCAATGGGGTTCTAGGTATTATATTTGCAGAGAAATTTATTGCTTTATGGAAAGTATTATTTTAGTTTGTACAGCAATCCCACCAAAATTACATCTTCAAATCATGAATCAACATTATTTCTAAAAAGCTATTACTATGAAAACAAGGCATGGTTTTATTTTTTGGTTTACAAAATAAAGCATAGTTATTATGGTCTAGAATTGTTTGTCTATTTTGCATTCCCACTGAAGACAGCATTTTTTTTGTTGCTCATCCGGTTTATTGAAGTTTTATTCCAACTATATCTGGGTAGAATTTGACCCGTGTTACGTTTCTGGCTATGGTGGGTGAGTTTTCTAACGGGAATTTTCTGCATACGTCAAGGCCTGAATTTAAGACTTTGCTTAAGTGATATTAAACTGTTTATTACTCGGACTAACCCCAATCTCCAATCTCAGTTAGTATCAAGAAAGATTTTGATTAAGTAAAAAGATATGTTGATTGAATAAAAATTGAAAAAATTGTTAAATTCAAATTTTAGCATCATAGCGATTTGCGAATTGTTACCTACAAGCACCTCCTGCCAACATGGCATGGTAGTGGTGTATACCGCTACTGATGGTGTACTAGGTTTGACCATGAGGATCGAATTCTTAAACTGTTACTTAACTGGCTGTCATGGCAGATTTAATAGTGATATCTAAAACCTCTACTCACACTAATCGTTACAAAATATATTTTTTTTATATTATGAAAAGTTTAACTCATATTGATAGGGAGATTTAAATTTATAATTTTTTAAATTATTAACTAATTTTTTATTAATTAAATTAATATTTGTTTGTACAAAAAGCTCGCTTTTAGACTTTTCTTTTAAGTGTTGAATAATACTATTTACAACTTGTGAATATCATTGCTTATTATTTTTATATTTTACATTGATTTATACTAATAATTATCACAAAAATTTCAATATGTTTGAGGAAATGAAGAATTATGAAAACAATTAAATATAATTGCTTTTAAATTAATTTGATTATATTATGATCCTGAGGGGTTCTTCGATAGGAGGGTTTGAGTTGGATTTAAAAATATCAGAGAAGGGGATTATAAAATTTTAATAAATATAAGATGTAATATAAAAGAAGAAAAAAAGTTAACTAAAAACTTTTAACCTCACTTTCCTAAATTTTGTAAATCCAACTCGAAAAATTTTCTATCTCTTCTCTAATACTCTCCCCTCCAAGTCTCTCGTAGCAAACAGTCCTTAAAGTTTTTTATATTTAATTAATTTGAACTAATTTTTCATTTCCGTAAAGTAGTTAACAAGTCTTTATAACAAAAACCAGAGGGATGATTTTCTAGCACCTAAAATCCTCGTTACCGCTACACCGGCCAAGTTCAACAATATTACACGACTGATTCAACAGGAACAAACTGAATTTTTAAGCAAAGCAAATAAATATATATAAACAACTTTTATATGTATGATGATTACAAGATATTTTCCAGTCCTTAATATATGACCTAATTAGAGAGTTGATCTTAGACCTAAATATAATACTTTCTTCCTATATTTATCTTTTTCTTTTTTTAAAAATTATCCCTCTAGATTCTCTCAACAATAATCAAATAAGAGAAATGAAGAGTGAATTAAGAAAGATGGTTATAGTATTTTAAGAAAAAATATACTATATTAAATAACTTAACTAATTTTTTTTAATCTAATTATATTAGTTAAATAAATCTTATATTTAGAACCTGAGATTATTATTGTAAATAACAAATGAACCAACCACAGTTTTGGCAGATATTGAGTATACTTCATGCGTCTATAGTCTAATGATGATAAAAAATTTCTCTACATACAGAATTAGGCTTAAAGCACAGAAACCACACTAGAGAATTTTACATAAACATAACAAAGTGAGATTACATTACAGAATATTCATTTGGCACCAAACTGATCTGATCTATGAAGTTGGAGACTTTCTTGCAGAAAGGCGAGCAAATGAAATAATCCGAAGGCTATGCTTTGGCTTGTTATTGGATATTTTCTGGGGATTTTCCTTCTGGTTTCTCAGAACACAGACATCTCCATTGCATACGTACGAGTTTTTGGATACTGAGGAAGAAGATGAGGAAGAAGACGAGGACTCAGAGAAACAGCCGAACATGTTTGATAGATACAAAGCCATTCATGAAAAGAAATGAGAGATGAATTTCCATTCTTTCACATTTATAATGTCTTTTTTTAAAGAGGTTGTTGGAGCCATTTGGCGTGTGTTTTAGTCAATGTAGGTAGGCCTAATTATTTTTCTTTTTTTCTTTTTGGGGGAATTCTGGTGTTCCGAAATTGTTGATTTTGGAAAAATATGTCAGGAGAAAAATATGTTGATATTTATTAGATTTTAAATGAAGGCCACACACGACTTGGTGATATTTTTCTGAAAATTGTTGATTCTTTGGTCAAAATGTTTTGTTAATTTATTTGTTAGTATCTAGAAAACGTGTTAGAAGAATAAATAATTTTATTTTTCAATAACCTGTTGGACAAGTTTTTTTAACTAGATAAATATATTTTCATATTAAAAATAATTATATTTAACATATTATTAGATACTAAATATTGAACGAGTATCATTTATCAACTTATGATTTTTATTATAAGTGAAATTTATTTTATAAATATATTTTAAAATATAGAATAGAAGATAGTGTTCACAAAAAGCTAACAACCAAAAAACAAAAAGCTATAAAAGAGAGTGATTATTTTTTGGTGAATAAAGAGAATGATTTTTCTATCAAGTCTAACATGTACAAAATTTTGATAATATTATAATATTTGACAATGAAGCTTTCAAATTTAAAATTACATAACTAATTTTTTACCTTAAGTCAACATATTATGTCATGGATAGAGATTTTAACATAATAAGAAAATATAATTATTTTTTTTATAAAAAAAAAACTAGATTCATTTCCCTTTTGTGACCGCCACAAAAATTAAAGGTTTGGCCAAAACACTATAGATGTAGTCAACAAGAGGCAAACTTAACAGCATCATGGTGAGGATGCACTGACATAATAACTTCTAAACCACATTATCATATTATGTTATATTATATGAGTCAATGAGTCAATGAGAGTTGACACAGATAATAAAAAATATACTTGTATCCTATAAGAATATGAGTTCAATTCTCGCTACCGTCGTGAAGGCTCCTTTAGTAGGCGATCTCATAAGTCCCCTATAAGTGCTCTTTATATAGTAATGGATACATATGAGAAAATATTGCATAGTGCTAGATGTATCTTAACTTTATATTATATAATATAATATATAAAGCGTGATATTAAAACTTAACGTGAGTAGGTTGGTTAGATTTATAAATAAGATAAACATTCCCGTGAGGTGATTAAGAATTTTGAACAAATTAATCGGGTTAGATTTTATATTTTTTTTCCTCATTTTGTTTAGTTTAAAATAATATAGTTTTGAGTAAAAATAATAATAATAATAATCAATTTTTGTTTTTTTATACAATAATCAATTTGTGTTTTAATAGCTCTTTGTGTGTGATTTCCATCTATAAAAGTGAATTGTTTCCTTTTTTAAATATTTTTGTTGAAGAATAACACGAACCTATCATCCAAAAATAGAACATTCATGTGGCTTTACCTGTTTTACTATATTTAAATAGGTGATTTGTGTCCACATATGCTAAAAGAATTTGTTTTAGAAGATATAAACCCTCTATAAGTGTTTATTTAATTTCTATGATCCTTTATAATAAAATATCAAATCCTACAAATCCTTTATGTTAGCTTGGTATGTTTAAAATTAATTTGATTTTTTAGAGCAAGATGGAGGATTTAAACCCCTAGTTTGAGCTTAATGAGCAGGGGTAAAAAAATAAAAATTACAAAAAAAATTAATTTTAAAAAAATACTAAGAAACTTTACAATAGTTAGACCATTTTTAGATTCTAATTAATTTCAGAAAGACTTTTCTGTCATTCTATGATATTAGTATCATAGATTCGAACTTAAGACCTAATAGATGAGAGCAATGTACTCGACAAGTTTCCGTGACATTTTTTTTCATAATTTGATTAGTTAGATTGATTTATTTTGCACCATTTTTCTTTAATCTTAAATATTCTCAAAATCTGGGTCCTTATACGTACTTTTCGCTAAATTTTTGTGTGAATTCCAGAGAATGACCTGAATTAACTAACTTTAGAACTTGCGAATTATAGAAATTAGTGTCTTCTTCAAACGTCACTTCTGGCTGTTAGACACAATCGTCTGGCAGCCCCATCGGCCGTTGCCATGACGATGAAGAACACTCTTTCTTCTCTCTGATTTCTATTTTCTCAAATTCCGCAATTTCTTCATCGTTCTCACTCTGATCTGTTCCTCCCACCTTTTGCTGTAATCTAATATAATTCCCCTAAAGTAAAATTTCAGAGTTTGTGAGTGAATCAGACTCTAATAAGCACCAGCTAAATTCAAAGCGCGTGCGTCATTCACCACCGTTAATTCCGAGACGCAATCGGAAAACCTAACCATAGATATATCATTCCTTCCTTTCCTTCAATGTTCCCTCAGAAAACCCCAAATTCAGGATTTTCCGATCGGGTTGTTGTTCCGTGGACCCGGCAGACACCCTCCACCACCATCACCATCATCTTCACCGCCACTTCTTCTTATTACTCTTTCTTCTTCAACGGTCGGTTGAGTGGAATGCCTCTCTGTAACCCATAATAAATAGATCTCCTAGTCGTTGTCGCTGTCTTTGGCCATTCTCTGTTCCTAATAATCTTCTGTCTCTGAGGCAATTTTGAAATTCGTAACATCGATCATCGATCTATATATATATTGTGAGAAATTCAGGATCGATTTGATTCGATTTTTTCGGTGATTATTGCCTTGGAGGCTCGACATTGTTGTGAAACAGAAGATGGCAAACATGAATAGTCATAACGACGAGGTGAATAATGAACATGGGCTGCCTTCGATTACCGGCGTTGGCGAAGGAGGTGGTGGTGAGGGTGCCGGTGGGGCAGCGGCAGCTGCCGAGGAGGTTGTCCTCAAGAAGGGTCCATGGACGGCAGCGGAGGATGCGGTGCTTATTGGTTATGTGACGAAGCATGGTGAAGGGAATTGGAATGCGGTGCAGAGGAATACGGGGTTGGCTCGATGTGGCAAGAGCTGTAGGTTGAGATGGACGAACCATTTGCGTCCAAATCTGAAGAAGGGCGCTTTCTCTCCTGAGGAGGAGAAGCTCATTCTTGAGCTTCATGCTCAGTTTGGCAACAAATGGGCTCGAATGGCCACTCTTGTAAGTATATATTCTTACAAACACTAAATGTTCTTACATTGTTCTCCCCGTGTGTACCTTGGCTTGATGCTGATTTGAAAGCTGAATAGCTTTGCCAAATCCAACATATTAGCCTCTTAGGAAGGACATGTCATGAACAAAAGATATAATGTACGAATGTCTTTGTTTGACATGTGCATGAGCCATGTGAAAAAATAAATGCTAAAATTATTTTAAATTATTTAGAGATCTCGTGTTTAAGCCTTAAATATACAACAGTAAAGATAACAAAGTTTTTCTATTGTAGGTGGACTTACATTCTTACAAACCGAACTAGTCAATTGCTAATAATGCCAGATACTAGTAGATAAATCTAAAAAACATAATAAAATTAGCTTGTTTTCTCAAAGATCACAAGTGGAAGTTACACTTGTTAAAAGTTTCTCCTCATCTTTCTTGAAGAGAAAATATCAATGTTAACTTCTTTCTATGGCTTTTGTGAGAAATTTTGATTTTTGTCAGGATCCTTTAATAGTTATTAATGTATTTATTTAGGTGTCATGAACTGTCATTTTCCCTTTAGTATATATATAGCTTCATTTTCTTTTGAAACATGAATGCTTCGTTAGCCTGTTTTCCTTTTCTGGGTGGTTTTCTTTGATTGTCCATGGAATCTGGGTTTGATCTCTAAAGTTTATTTCTCTCTCTGCTGTGTAGTTACCTGGGCGAACAGACAATGAAATCAAGAACTACTGGAACACTAGGGTGAAGCGCCGGCAAAGACAAGGCCTGCCACTTTATTCCAGTGATTCTGATCAGCCAACCACATCTACAGCTCCGGCCACCTCTGGTACACGACCAGTCACCGGATCCACTGCTACTAAATTGGATTATTATAATCAGAACCGCTATCCTCTGCCTTCACTCCATACAGGATCCTCTTATTCTACTCATACCCCTTTCTTGGACCACAATTCTCCTTCTTCCTTCTTTAGTTTCCCCTCTCAACAGCCTACTTCATTACACATCACCCCACTCCAATCCAAGCGTTGCCGTACCACTTTTTCCCTCCCAGATGCACCTTTAACTAACCCATTGGTGGATCTTGATGGCCTCAACTTTCCAGCCCAATTTAATTCAAGTTCATGTCAAATCTTCCAGACCCCATTTGAGTTATCATCTTCATCAGTCCCTGGGGTTCCAAGCCCATCTTCCATTTTGTCAACCAAAATGGAGCTCCCTTCAAACCAATTTTCCCAATCCAATAACGACCTCCTGGAGGATCTTCTTCTGGAAGCTCAAGTATTGGTTTCTGGCCAGAATTCCAAGAATCGAACCTATTCGAGTTTCAGTGAAGGAAATGGTTTCTTAGACGGATGTATTAGCTTGGACGATATGCCTCAAAGCTCCGTTTACTGGTCTTCAGGTAACACATCCAGACATCCTATTGATTTGCTTATAGTAACTTACACATATCTTAGATTCATTTGATCTGATTCCTCAACGTCTTTGCTGCATCAATTTTTTCTGGAAAACTAGCATGGTGTCATGTGTTGTACGGTATTTGAGAAACGAGTTACCCCATTCATAAGTACTACGGCTCGTTGAATTTTTTATATTATATATAGACATATAAATTAATTTATATGTTCTCTTATGGTTGAGAACCTCTCAATTCTTCCGAATTCACTAACGCTAATGTATTATATTTAAAAAAAATATTATAAGGTCATAAGAAAAAAATATAATTACCAAAAAGTCCTATAAAATGAGCAGCATGCAATAACAAGTTCTAATATAAGAAATAATTAGTTTATACTGCTTATTTATTATGAGATCATTTAGTGATTATATTTATTTCTTAATACCTCATGGTGTTTTTCTCTTATATTCTCTGTATCCGGATAAATAATCAGGAGTTTAATCCTTGTTGCTTCTGATTCATTCTCAATATCATTCACCAAGCAGACATTTTAATTTGGTTGAATGTGGATGGACATGTTTGAGTCTGAGAATCACAGTATTGATTGCATATGCAGGACTGAAACCAAAGTCAGAACCATCAGACATGAATGAGCTACCCACACTGATCTCTGGAATGCCTTCAACTATTCAGGTTCCTGAGTGGCACAATGAAATTGCTTCACAAGCCTCCAATAATGTTCAATCTTCTGGTGCTATCATGGCGGATGATAATTTTGATCTTGATTTCAAGCCTACTGCTTCGTTGATTCCTGTCAACACCACAACAAACCCTAATGAAAACCCTGGTGGCTTCTTCTCATGGGACACCTTACCTGGACTCTGCTGATAGTTCACAGAGAAATTAATGAATCTTTCTTTAGTTGATTGTGTTCCGTGAATTCTAATGACCTTTCCTCTTTTATCAATTCTATTGGGGTTTTAAAATTCCATACCTTGCACTTGTTTTTTTTTTTTTTGATAAAAACAAGGGGGATGTCAAAGAGTAACACTTTCAGATTAAATAATTTGAAGATAGTAATTTATACGATTATATTTTATTCAAAATCAATTATTTTATTCTACAAAATTAAAGTATTAAAAATTAAATATAAACTAAAATGAATAAAAAATTTATGTAATATGCTTTTATTATGATAATAATTCTAATATAACAATTGACAAGTAATTAACTTTTAGATGATAAGTATATGATATTATTGATTAATTTGGTATAAGATTATAAATAGTACTTAATTTATAATATTAATATCATGCCGTAAAAGGAAAGAGGTGAAGCTCCTCATATGGTAAGAAACTAAGAATAGGGAAAGATGTGGTTAATTTGTATGATATTAATGAATTATTTAAAAGAATAAAGTAAACTTGAAAAATAGGAATGACAATATTCAGTTAATTTCCTCGACCATTTCCGAATAGGAAATAGAAAAATAAAATTTGAAACTGTGTACTTATTTAAAAGCTTTGAGAATAAAAAAAAGTTAGGAATAAGACTGGGAGAGCAATTTCCAAGACAACTAGAGAAATACCCTTAATTATACAGGGATTAAACAAATTAAAAGCACGCAATATTAAGAAAAACAATATTAATACGATGCCGATGTCTTCTAATTTTATATAATATAATAATCTAAGTGATTATAATCATTAATCCATTTGACATCTCCTACGCTGTTTTGTTTGACCAGAAACTAATAAGTGACAACCTTGTTTCTAAGTTAATTATTATCTTATGAAAGATACTATTAATTCATACGTCATTATCACTGTAATTTATTCCAAACTTTAGTTAATGTAATTAGTATAAAATATAAAATATGCAAAATTTTCCCCCATTTGTGAACAACACAAGTCATTTTTTGAATATGGCACAATATTATATATATATATCTACCTATCTAGTTAAAATATTTCTGCTAGTGACATGAAAGTAATACTTACGTTTCTTTTGTTTAGTCGTTAAAAATAAAAGGCGCTAATTTTTTTTATAATTTATATTCTAAATTAAAAATTTAAATATATTCTATCTCTGTGTCAATTCAATTTTTTGTGTGTAAAATAAAAATTACTGTAAAATTAAGAAAAAAAATAATAAAAGACTATATGAATTTGAAAATGACAAAATAGATATATGAAATACTAAATTATCTCTGGAGTTATAAATATTTTAGAGAAAGTTATAAAAATTATTAAAAAAATTATAAATCATATTGCAAGAGTTACAATCCCGAAAGTAATTATAATTACTTTGTTAGAGTTATAAATGTGTTAGGGAGAATTTTCAAAACTATTACTGAAGTTATAAATTCTATTGTAAGATTTACAAACCTAAAAATAATTAGTTATAATTTCAGGTAGTAGATGTCTTAGCTGAAATTGTGAAAACCATTACTGAAATTATAAACCTGAAAATAATTAGTTGCAATCTTAGAGTTATAAATATCTTAGCTAGAGTTATTAAAAATATTACTGAAATTGTAAATGCCATCAAAGGAGTTGCAAATCCAATAGTAATTAATTATAATTTTAGATTTATAAATATCTTAGAGAGAGTTGTAAAAACTATTACTAAAGTTACAAATCTTATTGGAGGAGTTGTCAAAATTATTATTGAAGTTATAAATTCTATTCTAAGAGTTATAATTGACTAAAAAATAATTTTATCTTTTGTTCTAAATTTACAAATAATAAATTAAGCAAGAGGCCCAATCTATTATTTTTAAAATTTAGAACTTTTTTTATCCTTTTGAATTTTAAAAATCTTTTTATTGTCTTTTTTTTCCCTAAAATTAAATGCCGCCCATAAGAAAATGTAAAGCAATTTACTCAAAGACATAATATCAACAGAATTTCAAGTCTTCTAGGAAATTATATATCTTTTTGTCGGGGAAAATTAAAAATTGAAAGAGACTGCTAATTATTTCTCCCTCTCTCATGTCCAATATATAATTAATAAACAAGTGTATTTTCCCCCTTATAATGTAAAGACAAAGAGGTTGGTCACATGTCTCTTTCAATTTCTCCCTATTTAAGGTTCAATAATTTATCCCTCTCTTGTAGATGCCTAGTTGTGTTATAGGCTAATGTTTGGCAAATTTGGATATTGATCCTTAATTAAATTTGAGGCGTGGAATATTTATTATTCTTAATTCATTATATGTAATATTTATTATATTTTTATTTATTACAATTATTACATAACACAATAGTTATATATAATTTAGACAAAAATAATAACTATATATTTATTATTATTACAAAAAAATATAAATATATTTTTATTTAAATATTATTTTTTATTTTATTGTATTTTATTTGTGTACCAGGGTGCCATTGCAGCAATACCAATAATTTCCAGTACTGTTGAATCACATAATTTATTCCCCCAATCTTCAGAATTTTTGTTTTCTGTTGTTCAGCCCACACACAAAAGGGACTCAAATTGGAATTAGCAAACAAGACATTGTTTTATATAGGCTTTAAACTCCTTCAAACCAAATATTAAATACGGTTTAAACATATTTTAAAGAATATTAATTATATATATACTCTAGTAAAATATGATTTATCAAGAACATCTATTTTAGATATGTGTCCAGCTTATCTTTAGATACTTATAGACAAAGAGACTTTGTGTATCATTTTCTTACAGCTATCCCTCTTTTGTATATAAAAAAAATATTAAATACTTTCTAGATGATTTTAATAATTTTTTTTAAAAAAATTTACAGTTTCTATACGAAATTTTTTGAAAGAAAAATTTTCCCTTAACCATTAAAATAGTTGATCTTAACCTAAATGGTATTTATTAGATGGAGTCGCTTATTCCTTAATTAAAATATTGTTATTGAAAATGATCTCATGGAACCCAATAGAGATACTTGCATTTCCCAAATATATCTTTTATTTTAATTTAGTGTAAATTTTATCTGAAAAAATGTTAAAATTAATTATAACCCCATATTTTGTGCAATTTTTAATTAACTTTAAATTTAGATTTTTAGGTAAACTTTGACGCGGTATAAAGTTATTTTCATGTGATTTTTAAATTCTAAAAATAATATCTCTATTTATTCAGTTTATCCTTCTTTAATCTCCACCTGGTGAATTATTAGTGATAACATAACTTTTTATCTAATCTAATTTCGATTCCACGCATGAACCCATCCAATGAAAAATTATTGCCCCACTTTTGCCTCCCATAATTCAATCATACAACATATCCAAAGTACTAAAAAGAGATTTAGCCAACCAAAAAAAGTACTAAAAGGAAAGAAAGACAGATTAACATTAGAACAAAAAAAAAACAAAAGGACAGAAAAGCTGCAACTAAAATTTGTCAAAACAGAGACACAATAATCTTTCTTGTTTGACAAATTATCATCATCATCAATACCATTAATAATAATTTGATTGCTATAATTCACTAAAACACAGCCCTGAATACATAATTAATCTCCATGAATTAATTACTAAAGCAAATTAACACTACCAAAACTAAAAGCTAATTAAGCCACAAATTACACTATACACAATCATCATCACACAACAATTTCATTCATTCATTCATTATTCAATTCAAAGTGATTCAAGAAAACCAGTCTTTGTGAGAACAGCATTCCTCACTTTACTGAGATCTCTACCTTTGAGTGTTCTTCCTACTCCTTCAAACACAGAGAATGTAGAAATCTGAGTCCTTGCAAGCCTCCTTGCTATAAACTCATGTGGTGGTAACTTCACATCATACGCATCATCTTCATCTTCTTCATCAAAGTTTCCAGTACCATAGTTGATGACTTGTTCATCATCATCTTCAGCAGCATCAGCAGAAAAATCACAATCATGAAGCCTTGAAACCCTCTTGTTCTGCTGCTTCTTGTTGTTGTTATTAATATTATAGATCTTGGACCAGTCTGGGATGTTCACGGGTGCTGATTGCTGAATAAACTTGCCTCCTTCAATGGCGGAATTGTAAGTACTGGTGTGAAAATTGTTGCTGCTGTTAGCTTTTGGGATCATTCTTGATGCAGAAGGGAGAGGCCTAGGAACAGATAGAGGAACAGAAGAAGAAGAAGAAGAAAGAGATTGTTTGGTCTTGAAAATTCCAGAATTGTTATTGTTCTTTTTATTATACTGACGTGGTTTTTCATTCACAACATCCCAAACTTCTTCTTCTTCAAAGTCTTCGTCTCTCAGGGATCTCCATATCCCGCTGTGCTGCCTCCGAAGCTCGTGTTTCTGCTCCATTAATGGCTTCCTTCAAAACCCAGATCAAGAAATTCGCAAATTCAATCAGAAATCGAGAGAAATGAAAGGAAAATTAGGGGAAAACTCAGGAAAAGGAAGAAATTAAGAAAACCCCAAGAATCTAATCACCTTGTTGTTGCAGATTCAGAAGCAGAAATTAGCAGAATCTGAAGATGATGATTCTGGTTTGGATTTGATTCTCTATGAAGAAGAAGAAAACGCAGAGAGGGTGATACCGACCTGAAATTTTTGTGCTCAGAGATTCCCTGAATAGTTGGTTTCCATGTGTTTGTTTAACGAGAAAATGAAAGAAAATGAGCAGTAAAGTTTTTTTGTTTTAGTTTTACTGAATCCATTTGACTTAAGGGATCTTCTCAGAAATGAAACGAACCCCACGAATTTTCAGAGAGAGATCCATGGCGCAATTTAAAGCAAGATATTCTATTAATGACAGAGTAATTAATTCTCAATTAATGTGGGATTACTTTTAATTAAATTTTAATATTAATATATTTGCATATTTATTGCTATAGTGCATGTATCTAAGATTTGTAAACATGGAGTGGTGCCTTTGTTTAATTATTTTACTCTGCTCCGTTTTTTTAAGTATTATATATTTTTAGGTTTGGAGAAGTTAAAAGGGGAAAACAATGAAGGGGAAAAAAAATAAGCAAAGAGAAGAGGATGCAAGAAATTGAATTTAGATTCTTTTTCTTGATTTTGTAAATAAAAATATTTTCTTTTTTAATTTTTTACAATAAAATTGTCTAAGTAAAAAATTTTCATTCCCTCCATTATCTCTATACTAAAAAATACCTTGAAATTTTTAGGAAAGCGTTAGCATGCATAAGAGGGTGCACATTAAATATGAAATCAAAATTCAAATGAAAAATTTTATAAATAAATAAAAGGTGTGATGAGAAAATAAATGTTTTAGATTATCAATTAATATTCAATATTAATGCTCAAACCATTATAAATCTGTAATTATTATCATTATTAATGAGTGATCGAAAGATAGTTATTTTATCTTGCTTCTTACGTAAGGTTACTCATCTGGATATGGACAACATTTTCTTAAAAATATTTGCGCGCACACACACTTGTATAAAATACATTTAAGGCTTTTTTTAGCCATTTCTATAAATAAATTATAGTTTCTTTATGACAAGAGGAAGTTACTTTTTTTTTTTTAAAATTTTGTATAATATCATGTGTTAGAATTTTTATATGATTCTTATTATACAGAAACTCATTATAAATAAAAGAAGATATATATGTAAGATGACAGCTTAATTAACTTATAAACTTTGTCACGTAAGAATTAAAGATATTGATCATATTTTTAAATTATATTATTTGACTTCTAGTGTTTAAAAAAAAAATTCTCCCCCAAATCTTTGCAATAATTTTATTGGATAAGATACTATATAGTGGCTAAAAAAAATTATTTTAACTAAGTAATTATATATTTATTGAAAAATTGGCATAAGTATTTTTTATTAGAAATTATGGAAAATTAAGAATGGACAATTTTTTGTATAACAACTTGTTGGATTGACATAATCACGATATTTTTTCGTTATTTTAAGTAAGAGTATCTAATAAATTACAGAGATATTGTCCTTTTTATCTTAATTAAAAAAGTTACTTTTTTTTAACCTTTTCGAATTTTGAATGCACTTCTCTTCTCCATTATACATTTCGGCTGGATCCACTTGCACATATAATTATATAAATTTATATATTTTTAAATATGAGAATGGACGGCCACTAAATAACGATTGGTAAGTGTCAAAGAAAGCAGACAAAGTGTCCAAGTTTTCAAATAAAGAATTCATGTTTTGTGTATCTGAATATTATAATTAATTTACACTCACACTGAAATCTTTTGCTTTTTTTTAAAAAAATAATAAGTATATGGTAGGCCTATGCTTTGCATAAACCTCAACATATATTATATTATATTTATAATTTTTAGAGTACTCTATTTGATATATAATATTATCAAGTTAATTAGATTTAAATATTACTGTATCAACATGAGGGTTATTCTTCTATACAATATTTTTTTTTTATAAATTACTTAATTATTTGGCTTGTATTCAACCATTGTTTGGTGTCAATTTTTGTTTTTACTTCTCACAACATTTGTTTTTCAATTTTTCTTTAGTTTGTCTATATAGTAATCAAAGAGCATATCACGTGAAGGGAGACGCCACTAGCGAATAAAATAAATAATAATTCATTAAAGAATTTTAAAAATCATATAATGAACATGCACTTGGTGAGAAAAAAAAAAGGGAAAAAGATAAGAGAAAATTGTTAAAAAAACCCCATTTAAAGAATTTATTGTCCAGATTTATTATATCCTTCCCAAGGCAAGTTGCAACTCTTTTTTATCTGTATATAATAATCTTTAATTATATATAATATTTTTTATTTTATCTCTATAACATGATGTATACAACTTATTTTTAATAAATCTAACCATAAAATCTTCAAAACAAATAAAATTTGTACATAACTAAAGATATATATTGTACAAGAAGAGTTACGTCCGTTTAACTGTTAAAAATAAGTTACACCCTTATAATAATTTATATTTTTAAACAAATTTCATATATTGTTTGGCAATAAATATTTTGATAGAGAATTTTGCAGCAATTTTCCCCAAAGATAATTCTCTCTTCAGCGATAATATATATGACTGTCCAAACAGAAATATACTTTATATATGGACACTCTGAATAAAAAAATAACACATACGTGGATTGATTGATCACGTATTCAGTCAATAAATAATTTATAGAAAGATTATTTTAGCTTATACAGTAGCATATCTTGTCAATATTTAAGTTCTTCAAAGTGAATGTAAAAAATATTTAATTTTAAATTTATTTAAAATAATTGTTACTATATTATATGAAATTTACCTCATCTTTTACCCCAAAAGATGAGTAAATTTGACCCATGTGATTTTCATTTTTAATATTGATAACTTTTTATATTAAAAAAAATTGGCATCCCATTAATTAATTTAAATTAATCAAAAAAATCTATAGATTTTAAAGATCTAATGTTAATTAAAATAATTTTTTAGGTTGTTAGTCAAAGATTAATGCGTGATTGAATATTGTTGTTAAGATAATTAAAGTTACCTTGATATGTGCACTTTTATTATACAACGGTAAAAAATTTAATTAAAAATGATTTTTTATCATATTTTCTCAATTTTAACAATATTTGAAATTATAATGGGATACTTGTTATAGTTAGCGCTTAAAAGTAGGAAAATAAGTTTATTGACTAAACCACAAAATTTAAAATTAATTTGAATTTCAATTTGAAATGAATTATCTAAAGTATTGATTAATTTCATTTATCTAATTCAGAAATAACCAAAAAATATTTTGTAAAAAATTACCTATTAAATATAAGAGTGATAGAAGATAGATGATAAATAAGATGCTTTTAAAAAATATATTATGGATATGGTGTGACATGATTAACAGCCTCCCTAGTTTTTCTTCAAATAAAAATGTTTATCTTTGTAATAAACCTATTTGTTTTTTTAAAAAAAAGGTATCAATAAGGAAAATGATATTTTCGGCAAAAAATTGATATTTTAATCATAAAAAATAAAAAAAATAGCGTTATCACTTATCAATGTTATTACACCAAACTATTCATTGTATTGTGATGAAGATCGATTCGATTTGCTTCGTACAATGGAGAGTCCTATCATCGGCCACAAAGTGATATGTCTTACCAATAAGTTACCTTTTAAATTCATTCTTTGGAACCTAGCTATTCAAAAATATGTATGGCTTCCTCTCAAGATGGCTTGAGAAGAAAACATGTGTACGTTTGTAGGATTTGGTTTTGATCATAATAGTAATGATTTTAAGATTATAAACCTTGTTCATTGTTATCTTAATGAGTTTAAGATTATTTTGGGTTTTCTCATACGTCATATGGTCATGGAAACGTCTTACAATCCCATGACAATCCCTCCTTCATGTAAAATTCGTCGTGACTCTCCACACCTATTGTTTAATGGTGTGCTTCCTTGGATGGCCACACAAATGGAAGAAGGTTTTGATGAATATGACCTTATACTTACATTTGAGCTAACCCATGAAGTGTTGGGACAAATATTGCTTCCTAGGACTCTTGGCACAGACTCTTTGAGTTGGAATTCTAATTGTGACACAAGGGACTCGCTTCTCTTGATACAAGAAAAGAATAAATATCAAGATGAAATACATGAAGTATTTGAATCTTTTTCCATATGGGTTATGACTCAATATGGAAACTATGACTCAGACAAATATCTTTTCAATGACAGAAGAGATGTATCTTTATCACCTATTGGGTGCGAGGAAGAATGGTAACCTCATACTAGACATAGGAGATTGGCAGATTTATAGTTATATAGCCCAACAACTCTAACCGTGGGAAACAGTGTTTTCTTTCATCATTATACAGAGAGTTAATTTGTATTTACTAGAAAAGGGGAAGATGTTAATTCCTACTAATATTGAAAATGTTTATTTAGTTATTTTCACTTACATTTTTTTTCAATATAAATATTGTTTTTTCCTATTTTCTTTTTTAATATCAACACAAATTTAATTAGTTTCAAATGCTTGTAGAATCATTTGTTTTATATATAGCGAACTTGATTCTTCGCGGCTTCTCTATCATCGTCTCATTACTGTCATTAGTCATTACTCACAAGTCGGACTTCAATCCTATCCTTAATTCGTTAGCAAGTTATAATTATAAAACTGATTTTATCATGCCCATAATAATAAACCAATCAACCGTGATGAAGAAAACTTATATAATATAAATTTATTTTAAAATATTATACTTAATCACAATTAATTAATTAATTAATTTTTTTAGATATATCTAAAAAAATTAACTGATTTTTATAATTAGGATTAGAGGTAATACTATATATATATGTGTATATATAGTTAGAAAGCAGATGGGCAAGATAATCATAGAATTTAATATCTACTAATTTATTTTTTTAGTTAACGTCAACTTCATTAAAATAGAACGATACATCGTTAAAAGTCATATGAACTAATGCACCAACTCAACATAGAAAACAAACAAAGACTTTGAAAATAAAAAAAATAACTAATAAAGATCGAATATAATAAAATAAATTAGTGTGTAACAATATAATGAACTAAACTTTAAATTTTTATTAAAAAATATCATATTTAATATTTGATAGTCTCTTAAATATAATTATTTTTAATAAAAATATATAATATTTATATAAAAAAAAGAGAGGCCTAATTTAAAAATCATAGTAGATACAAGTTGGGTTTTAGATTAAAAAAAAAAATATAAATAACCCCCATGAACAGTCCATATCAGCTACCCTAACTTCACTTGGCTCGGCAACCAAATGAAGATAGAGCTTGATACTTTTTTTGTTGTGTTGTCCACCCGGTTTACTGAAATTTTGTCTCGACTATATCCGGATCTAACTCGCGTCGCGCACCTGGCTATAGTGGGTGAGTCTCCCAACGGAGATTTTCTGCGTACGCCAAGGCTCGAACTCGAGACCTCGTTTAAGCGATACCGAGCTGTTTATCATTCGGACTAACCCCGTTGATGATAGAGCTTGATACTTGAAGACAATTCAAACTGTCTAACCTTCTCAAGGTAACCATAAGCACCATAACTTTTACTGTAAGATTTTGAAAGCCACCGCATAAGTAGAAAAAATAGTAGAAATCCGTTTGATGCAACTATATTAAAAAATTGGTGCTCCTCCCCTTATCTTTAATAAAAAACTTATTTTATAATATAAATTATATTATAAAATAAATTTTATATTAAGGACAATTACGAGTATAAGTATTTTTAGCTCACTACGTTCCATCTGTGTCATTGTGACCTGAAGTACCCTGTTGCCTTTGCTATCAGTTTAGAGAGACATTCCTGCATACCCTCATTGTACCACGTCACTTGTGCATTTTCCAATAAAAATCTGCCCTATTGCGTTCATTTAATTTGACGTGGAATACTGAGAGTATGCAATAATTTCTCCTCACACCCATTGGTAAAACACGTGTCGCTATTCTATACGACAACTCTCTCACTCCCAAAAAAGTCACTACACAGCAGCATAACCTTCCAGCTCACCATCTCCCTTCGTCTCGCTTCTGCTCTAGCACCTTCCACTACTCTCCTTCACACCATAATCCCCACCACCACCTTCTTCCCTAGAATCTCAACTTTTTCCTGAAACTTCAAACCACTAGCCTCTCATCATGTTCACGTACTATCTCGCTTCTTCTTCTTCCTCCTCGTTACTAAAAGGAGCCTCTAAGCTTCGCTTTCTTTTGCCTCTGTCTAAAGCCCCTTCCATTTCGAAGACTCCACTATCATCTGTTTCGTTTCCCAACCAAAAGCTTCAGAACTTGAGCTTCTCCTTTTCTCTTCGCTGCATTAGGCGCTCCACTGCGCCTTGGAGCCACGGCGTCGATTGGAGTTCCCCTCCCAGTCTTCGCGTCCAGGCCAGAGTTTCTGCTTCGCGGCCTCCGCCTTCTCAACATTTCGCTACCATGGGTATGGCTATAATGATTCATAATGTGTGTTGTGGAAACTGAAAATGTTTAGATGATTTGCTTTGTTTTGGAATCTTCGGGATTGGTGCGATACATCCTGGTCTTCTCACATGTATATGTTATTTCTTTTGTGACATTACATACAGCATTATTTCTTATCGGTTCTACGCATGGTTTGACCATACCACATAATTGGTGCTTCTGGTTGTAGCCTTCAAAGTATGAATCATTTTATTTTGCTCTATGGTTTTATTGTCAGTATTGAAGCCAGGAGTCAGGTCGTGTTTTTATATGTTCGAGCTTCTTGATTTGAATAAACTCAGCGCGAATTCGAGTTGAAGTCAATAAATTGTAATCATACCGTTTATTAGTACTATAATTAATAAAGAATCACGAACTTTTTTATTTTGTACGTGTATGTTTATATATGCAAAAATTATTGAACCACATATTTTTAATTTTATAAAATTTTGATAAAAGCGCGCGCGCAGGAAATGTTTAACTTTGGTATGTGTCATAGGTTGATTAATTAATAGATTCTTCTGTAGCTGCTTAACAGACGGAGGGTAGCATTTTGATCAGACACTGAAATATTGTTTTTCCATATATTGTTGTTTTGTTAGCTATAAGTGTTTGTTCTTACGCACAGAGGTCGAACTCTTCTTGTTTCATGTTACTTTTCCCTACCGAAAAATAAATAAATAAACCAAAAAGTTCTTGTATAAGGTGAATTTTGAATATTTTATTGCTTATCATTGTAGGATACTAAAGATGTTAATGCACTTTTCTTGAATTCAGCTTCTGAGCATGCCTACAAGGGAATATTGACCAGTCTTCCCAAGCCTGAGGGTGGAGCGTTTGGAAAGTTTTATAGCTTGCCTGCACTTAATGATCCTAGGATTGGTATGTAGAACTCATCTCTACCTAGACTTATCCCAAACACTGTTGAAGGTCTCATGAATACAACTACCACATAATTTCTTTTTTTTGCCCTCTCTGATGCTTGATGTGTTCAGATAAAATCTTTTTGTGTTCTGGGCATTGCAGATAGGTTGCCGTATTCAATTAGAATACTGTTAGAATCTGCAATACGAAATTGTGATAACTTTGAAGTTACCAAGGATGATGTTGAAAAGATTAGTGATTGGGAGAATACATCACTTAAGCAAGTTGAAATCTCTTTCAAGCCTGCCCGTGTCTTGTTGCAGGTTCAGATTGCTACTTTTATTGTTAAGTTGGTTTGGAGCTAATTCTCCTCAACTGACTTTATCTCCATCAGGACTTAACTGGAGTCCCAGCTGTGGTTGATCTTGCTTCAATGAGAGATGCTATGAAGAATCTGGGCAATGATCCCAACAAGATTAATCCTTTGGTATGTAGCAAACTATGGAATACTTGCTCTTGCATCATTCACAGGTGGCATGTTTTTATTTATTTATTTATGTGTTTGTGGTCATCTGCAAAGAAATCAAAATGTGCTACTCTATCTGAGTTTGAATGGTGTGACACCAATGGCCAAATCGCATGGAGGAAGCATTTCTCCTTTTGTGCTTGACTGTCTCTTATTAGTAGGCGCTGCATAATATATATTTTGCACCTGAGTGTTATTATTTCATCTCTCATTGTTTGTTGAAGCCATTATCCATAGGAATCACATAATCATTGTTCTAAACTATTTTCTTGCATCTAGGTCCCAGTGGACCTGGTCATTGATCATTCAGTTCAGGTGGATGTGGCGAGATCAGAGAATGCACTGCAGGAAAATATGAAATTCGAATTTGAGAGAAACAAAGAGAGGTTCGCCTTCCTAAGATGGGGATCATCTGCTTTCCATAACATGCTTGTTGTTCCTCCTGGATCAGGAATTGTTCACCAGGTATATGCGTATATTTGGATTTTGGGATGTGAAGTAGATAGCGTAGCTGTAATCTATATCCTTGTACGATATCAGTTGCCAGTAATCAAAAACTATAGCTAGTTTCTTGATATTTATCCATGCTTTAAAAACTTTTCATTTGTTATTGTTCCCAGGGACAAGAATTCTTAAAGTTTTTACTTTTTATAATTTTTAGTTTTCTTGAGAATTTTTCTTGAGCAGGCTTGATTTAGATTAGTCTACTATACAACTAATGAACTTTATGGTGACGGTGTTTGAATTTAGACTTGATTTTAACCAGAATTTAAAGATTTTGACTCTGAAACTGGTAAATTTGTAGGTCAATCTTGAATACCTAGGGAGGGTTGTTTTTAACACCGATGGCCTACTCTACCCTGATAGTGTTGTTGGCACAGATTCCCACACAACAATGATTGATGGGTTGGGGGTTGCTGGATGGGGAGTAGGTGGAATTGAAGCAGAGGCAGCAATGCTTGGCCAGGTATGTGGTTTTAACTGCTGATTTAAGAAGTTATCATCTTTTTGTTTATAAAATATTAAAAAGCACATGCCACAAAATGAGGATTTTTCTCTGGAAGCATGTGTGATTAAAATCTGGTCATTCTTCCCAGGATTACTGAATGTAAAGTTTCATAGCTGAGAGAAGTTAATTTTGTATTTATATGGCATCTATGATAGACATGTTGGCTGCTGAAGCATTGTATATTCTTTACCAATTTGTACCTCTTAGGTGCTAATTGTGCTAATTCAGAAGTGAAATTTTGTTCTTTATTCTACTTGCTTTATGTAATGAGGCTATAGATTTTTTTCCACCATCATTGTTTTGAGAATTTTTAAATGTTCTTGATATTGAAAAGTTGAATTACTGAAATCTAGCTTGGCAAAAATTCTTGATTTACCTTTTGGTAATGTTGTCTCTTGAAATCTACGTTAGTCCAACCATTTGTCACTCTTGCTCCTGGATCGTAGCAACACATTGCAGATGTATATGCCTAAAAGGGTTACCCCTTGATATTGTGTCATTTTAATGTTTCAGCCAATGAACATGGTTCTTCCTGGTGTTGTGGGGTTTCAATTGTCGGGTAAATTGCGTGATGGTGTTACAGCTACTGACCTGGTGTTAACTGTGACCCAAATGCTAAGAAAGCATGGAGTTGTTGGAAAGTTTGTTGAATTTTATGGTAAGTTTATTCTCATGAGGCTGCATTTACTGAGACTGTAATTAAATTCTAAATCTTTTTAGGTTTCTAATTTAATTTATACATATGTAGGTGAGGGCATGCGTGAACTATCAGCTGCTGATAGGGCTACGATTGCCAACATGTCTCCAGAGTATGGAGCAACAATGGGGTTCTTTCCTGTTGATCATGTCACATTGGAGTATCTGAAACTAACCGGAAGAAGTGAAGAAACAGTAATACTTCTAATCTTCCAATCTTTGTAAAAAGTGTCAGGTTTTGATGGTGAAACTCTATGGGTTTGATTACTGGCAACTGATATCGTACAAGGATATAGATTTTTGTTTCTGTACCAGGTGTCTATGATTGAAACATATTTGCGCGCAAACAAAATTTTTGTTGACTACAATGAGGTATGCTCCCTTCTCCATATCTTCTCATACCGAAACTATATTTTGATATGAGAGTTCAGATTCAAGTTTGAGAAAACTTCTGTTATCCAGCCACAACAAGAACGAGTATATAGTTCCTATTTGCATTTGGACTTGGGAGATGTTGAGCCTTGCGTTTCAGGACCAAAGAGGTATCTGTGATATTTCTAGTAATCTGAGTCTTCCCTTATTCTGATGCATTTTATCTTATTAATGAAGATTTTACTTGCTCTCTCTTAAAAGGCCTCATGATCGAGTTCCTTTGAAAGACATGAAGGCTGACTGGCATGCATGCCTTAACAATAAACTTGGATTTAAGGTAAAGTATGCTTACCAATAACCTCAGTGTATCAATACTAGAGTGGATTACACTAGATGTTTTTGTTTCTTTCTATAAATGAAAATTTGTCCTGCAAGATCGATTGAGTATATACAACGCATACATCCATTGATGCTTGAGTGTGTAAGTATGTGTTGTCGTTTGTAAATAACAATAGAAATTTCTTGCAGGGACTTGGGGTGCCCAAAAAAGAACAGGATAAGGTGGCAAAGTTTACTTTTGATGGACAACCTGCTGAAATAAAGCATGGTAGTGTTGTCATCGCTGCTATTACAAGTTGTACAAACACATCAAACCCTAGTGTAATGCTTGGGGCTGGTCTTGTTGCAAAGAAAGCTTGTGAACTAGGTTTGGAGGTAATTTTTGGAAGAAGTGTAACTTTCACTGTATTTTTAAGAATTTATATAGAGATTCAAGTATTAGGAAAATTAAACAGGAACAATTAATTCTAAACAGGTCAAGCCATGGATCAAAACAAGTCTTGCTCCAGGCTCTGGAGCTGTCACAGAATATTTGCTCAAAAGGTATGCCTACCAGTCTGTGTGTCAATCATGAGAATGTTTTATGAGCATTGACATCTGTATTGATATTTTTTTATGATCTTTTTGTGTCAGTGGCCTTCAAAAGTATTTAAACCAGCAGGGGTTTCATATTGTGGGCTATGGATGCACCACTTGTATAGGGAACTCCGGAGAACTAGATGAATCTGTTGCTTCTGCAATTGCTGAAAATGGTATCCTTTTGTTATCTCTGTTACTCATGGTATAGAAACTAATTTAGCATGGTATAAGGGTTTGACTCTGATAGAGCTCTGCTCTAAATGTAAATGCAACAGTAGAAAATAAATGCAAGAGGATAGCGATTGAGGGAAATACTGAGGTTTGCCATTAAATGGTTTAGAATCGAATCAGTGTTACAAGAGGGAACTTCACTGATCCTGGTCAAAACCCTATTGCATCTGTGCAGACATAATTGCTGCAGCTGTTCTTTCTGGAAACCGAAATTTTGAAGGCCGCATACATCCATTAACAAGAGCTAACTATCTTGCATCTCCTCCATTAGTGGTCGCCTATGCCCTCACTGGCACAGTAGGAAAAATGATTTTTATCCCATTCGTTGTTGTTTCTGTGCTTCCATGACATAAAAGCTGACATTTGAATTTTATATTGATGTTTTAACATTTGATTTACATTTGATCAACAAGAAAAACTGCAGCAGATATAGCCTAAGCCGTGGTGGGTGTAATATCAAATGAACTGAGATGCAAAAGTCTTACTTCCTTGATTATTTATACTCTAGTAAATATTATTCTGAAGGCTTCACATACCTCAAATTCATACTCAGTCTTAACATAACTTTCCTTTTATCTTTTAGGTTGACGTTGATTTTGATAAAGAGCCAATTGGAACAGGGAGGGATGGTAGAAGCATATATTTGAAGGATATTTGGCCCAGAAACGAAGATATTGCTGAGGTAGTGAAGAAGCAGAGATTTGATGTCTGAATTGTGAGCAAAAATGCACTTAATTGGACAAATCTTTACAAGTCTTTATTCTCTTTCATTTATATAGGTTGTTCAATCTAGCGTGTTACCTGATATGTTCAAAAGCACTTATGAGGCTATCACAAAGGGCAATCCCTTGTGGAACCAGCTAACAGTGCCTGCTTCTACATTTCCTTGGGATCCAACCTCAACCTACATCCATGAGCCTCCTTATTTCAAGAACATGACAATGGACCCACCAGGTCCTCATGGGGTAAAACATGCTTATTGCTTATTGAATTTCGGAGATAGCATTACAACAGATCATATTTCTCCGGCCGGGAGCATCCACAAGGACAGCCCTGCTGCAAGCTATCTCCTTCAGCGTGCGGTGGATCACAAGGACTTCAATTCCTATGGAAGTCGTAGAGGTAATGATGAAGTGATGGCAAGGGGCGCCTTCGCCAATATTCGCCTTGTGAACAAACTTCTGAATGGGGAAGTTGGACCAAAGACAATTCACATTCCTACAGGAGAAAAGCTCCATGTTTATGACGTGGCAATGGTTAGTCCCATAACATGACGTTTTCCTTCTGGCTGTTAATTGTATATACATGGCCTTTCCCTGAATTTTGAGCATAAATTTTTCTGTTGCATCAGTTTTGCTAGGGATTTGATAGATGTTTCTTGATAAAAGCTGTCAACCAATAATAACTTACCTTGCTAGAGGCTTTGTAGCCTAGTGGCATGAAAACTCCCCTGTAAGTTGGAGGTTATAAGTTCAATCCTGTATGTAACCTCAAGCTGTTAGTGTCTACGGCCTCTAATTAAAAAAAAAAACTTTCCTTATCCTACCAACCCTGCTGCTTTTGGAACATAATTTCGGGCACGTTGTCACGTTTGTCATTGAGAATGTCTCTAAACTATCAGTCACATATTGCAGAGGTACAAAGCTGCTGGTTATGACACCATTGTTTTAGCCGGAGCTGAGTATGGAAGTGGAAGCTCCCGGGATTGGGCTGCCAAGGGTCCTATGCTTCTGGTAAATTCATGTACAATCCTCCATTAGATCATTTCTTAAAAACTGATCGTTTTTGTTTATTAAGTTTTCCAGTAAAAACATGTAGAAAAATTTTAATGATAGAGTGGTAAAATGCGAAGAACCTGATAGCAAATAGCAATCATTTTTTGAAAAAGGAACCTAACTATGCTGAATATGACATCTTCTATTTCATCCATCTGTGTTTGCTTCTGTCTGAAGTGCTTATCAGTTATGAACTTTCCTCCAATATCAGGGAGTAAAAGCAATAGTTGCCAAGAGCTTTGAGAGAATCCATCGAAGTAATCTTGTTGGAATGGGAATAATTCCTCTCTGCTTCAAGCCTGGTCAGGATGCAGAAACATTAGGACTTACAGGTCATGAGCGTTACACAATTGATCTACCAAGTAATATTGGTGACATTAGGCCTGGCCAGGATGTCAATGTTACAACAAACACTGGCAAATCTTTTACGTGCACACTACGGTTTGATACAGAGGTAATTGTCTCGCCCTTTTTTCTCGCAAAAGTCACTTTGAGGTCTCACCAAAAAGTCTCACAAGTTAACAACATGAACCTCTTGTTATTTTTTATACCGGAACCTATCATTATATGTTACTTATTTGTAAGACTTTTTGATAATTATAGTCCTTTATTGGGATCTTATAATGATTTCCCCGGATTTTTGTTGTCTCACCTATTTGATTATCTGCCAGGGATAGATAAAGTGGAATTTGCTTGATTCCTAGAAATTATGAAAATTTCTTTCTGCAGGTTGAGTTGGCATATTTTGATCATGGTGGTATTCTTCCTTATGTCATCCGCAACTTGACTAAACGATGAAGTGTCTTGAAGAGATTCTCAAATATAATGGATCGACAAAAAAGAGATCAAGTTAATTATGAATAGATGTGTAATCATTTCATGTATATTCTTAGGTGCATTTCACCTTTTGACAATGTTTGTATGCCTATTCTTGATTCTGGTCGATCAATATCTTTTAAACTGTCTAATTTAACTCATCTCAAGCATCTCATGGTGGAGTTCCTGATTTCTGATTTACAAGTTGAATCATGAAAATTTTAGTTCTTCATATAAAAGGTGTTTGATTTTATATTAAAAATTACTAAAACAAATAAATAATAATCAATCTGTTTTAATTATGATTTTATACTTTCAATAGATAGATAACTAAACGCCTAATAAATTAATCAGACGAAAATGAGGATTATATTATTACAAGGTGCCCAGGGCCAACACAATTTTTTTTTAAATCTTCCCCTTCCTAACTGACCGTGGTTTTTGGTATTTATTTTCCGGCCTTACTGTCTGTTCCAGTAAAAATGTTCGTAGAAAACAAACAAGTCTTAGAAAAAAAAATGGGAAAAAGGTTTTTTTTGAATCAAGAATTTTAAAAAAAGAAAGGAGAAATTTTCAAGTTGAAGATCGGAGGGATCCATTTGAATTTTGGGGCTTATCGACGGTGTTTCTGAAATTGAAAGTTCTTAGCTTCTAAAAGTCCCGCGAAAGTCGGCAAGGTCTTTTAAGAGAAACGAAGCCTTCTTCTTCCCCGACCCGGATCCGATGGTGAAGGGGCTGCACGGTCAAAACCTCCCGGCCGATGTCACGCAGGTCATTGATCAGTTGGAACGTCACTGCTTGGCTCCCGATGGATCTCTCATCTCCAAGCCATTATACCACGATCTCCAAGTGGTAATTTTCACTCTGTTTCTGACTTCCTCAACTGTTGTTTCTTTGGTGTTTGTGAAAATTCCCAGGTAAAACGGGAAGATGGATGCTTCATTTTGGTTTAAAAGCTTAAAGTACGTTTGCTGAGTTAAAATGTAGAGTTCTATTTTGTTTGATATTGATTTTCTGAGTTCTGTTGCAGGCGAGAGAGGAAATGTGCAGGGAAAGACTGCGGTACCTGGAAGCCATGGTAAATGATTATTCATAGATTAACATTGTAGTCCCGAATTGGATCTTTATTTTTAAAAATTCATTATAGTCGGATGTTAAAAAAATGATTGGGACAAATATTTTGTTTTTGCTTCTAGTCTTAGTTGGTATCTCAGTATGGCTTAATAATTAATTCACCGATACGTATTCATATGGGTTGGCTGCAGGCAATTTACTCTGAGGCCACTGCAATGGTGGAGGAGTATCAGCAAGCCATTTCTGTGGCTAATCTTGGGGGAATTAGAGATACAGCAGGTTTATATCCACAACTTGGATTGAAGAATTCCCCTCAGGTCTTGCATACTTCTACTATAAACTTGACATAAATGAACATTTTTCTTTTAGCCCCAGAGAAATTGGGGTTCTTTATGTAGGGGTCACAGTTGTCTTCTTTATGAAATTTCTCTTTATAGGAATTGCATAGTACATGAGCTTTTTTTCTTTTCCATCATACTTCCAAAAGTTTTACGATGCCTTTTACCAATGTATTTGTCTTTAGTTCAATCGCTGGCAGTACTTCTGTGTCTGAGTATGGTCGTTAGCTGCTAACATGGCACTTGTATTCATTGACTGGGGTCTTTCTAGGGCAGGAAATATTAGTAAGTGAGGATAAATGCTCTCCCATTTTACTCCACTTAATGCTGACATGGTAGAAGATGAACAAAGATCCTGAGGTTTTCCTCAAAAAATAAAATAAAAACCTATTATGTAGTTTTAGAGGATTCTAAGTTTTTCCTCTGCTTAAATACTGGGAGACATGATGATGCTAGTGTGCTTATACAAATTTTGGGTGCTGATCAACTATGTGTAAATGCATATGGGTTTTCAGGTTTATGAGACTTTAGAGCATCGAATGGTTGTGGCTGAAGCAGCTCAAAGACTGAGGCTTCCTCTTCTCTCCAAAGATGGGGAAATTCATAAGGAAGATATTGAAAAGTTGAGTGCAGCATCCCGAAGCTCACTTGACAGCACTAGTACCAGCGGCTCAAGCATTAATCCTAATCTTACCACTCCCAATAGCTCTGGTGGCAGTACTAATACTGCTCTAGCTGCGACGGATCCAGGAGAACTTGGAGTTGGTGGTGTTCCCAATCGTTTTCTTGGGATTACACCTGCTTATTTGTGGCAATCTCAGCTTCAGCAAACACCATTATCTGTGGTATACTATGTAACTCATAATATGTATTAGGTTTCAAGCACACTCTTTCTTAGGCTTACTTTGAACTGACTACCTTGATTATGTCTTCAAATACTGACGTGTTGAGAATTTTGTGTTTAGGACATGACAGAATATTGCATGTCTCTCTCTCGTGAGATAGAGGCTCGATTGAAGGTGAAATGCGATAAGTTAGCAGATGCCTTTGAACTGGATGACATTGGTAGGTGTTTTTTATGCTTCACTTCTCCTATTTAAGTTTAATTGCCCAGGATATATTTCATTAACTTGCTGATCTTAAAAATTTGATGATACATGTACTTTGTTTATATTTTTTAATGATCCTCAAACTGATTCCTGATTGCATGATCCAGATTCTTCACCATCAGGAAGTCAAAGTACAAGGCTTCCAGAAAGGTTTGAGCAAATTCCTGGAGCCTCATCCTTTTGATTGTTTAAATTTTCCCCCTTTACTTGCAACATAGAAACCTTATCTATTCTTTTCATCAGTCAAATGAATGGTATTTTTGTTGAATTATGCAACATAGAGCCTCTACTTTAGAAGTTCATGATTAAAGGCTTTACAGTTCACACATTTCATTCTTGGGTCAGAAAAATTAACTAGGTGGTCTAATTTATGGCCCCAAAAGTCATTTTTATGATTTGGGGAAAGCTGTCTGATGTTGTTAATTCTACTGTCATATAGATACGGAAAGTGTTCGATGATGGAATATTGACCATAGTAACTGACCTGACTAAATAAATAGGCAGATTTGCTTAGGGCTGAGCAAAGTGCCCGCCGCCCGGTGCATCTGTCCTGGCCCGGCTTAAATTTACACGGTTTGGGCCCGCCTAAATTAAACCCGTAACGGGCGGGCTGTATGTGTTAAACGGGCGGGCTACTAGCACACCATCGGGCTGCCCGTGCAGGCCCGTTTATGTGTGTATATATATTTTTAATAATTTTTATTTAAATATTTATTTAATAATTTTTTTAAATAAATTATAATATTTACTATTTTTGTTGAAGTTGTGAAGTTTTAAATTACAAAGATTATAATATTTATCCACTATTTTTAGAGAGGACGGAGTTTTGCTGGGTTGAAATTTTATGGGTTGGTCAAGTTTTTAAAATAATAATGTTAAACTTAGAATATTTGAATGGATATTTTGTAGGGTTGTGATTTTAGGATAAATAATTATATCATGTGTATACTATTGTTTATTATCACTGTACACTATGTTATTTGTGAGCATTGATTATTATTAGAATTTTAAATAGGTTTAAATTTTTTTTTTAAACGGGCTGCCCATGCCCGTTCAGCCCAGCCTGTTTAATACGGGCTGAGGCACGGGCATGGGCTAGCCCGTGCCCATTAAAATATAAACGGGCGGGGCATGGGCTGACCATCGGGCCAGCCCAACCCGCCCATTGCTCACCCCTAGATTTGCTTTTAATGTCGATGAACTGAATAATTTGGATTCAGTTCTGCTGGTTTCTTTTGCTGCGTAAGATGGAGGATTTATCTATATATAACCTGCATCTTCTTTGACTTCTAGGTTGTATCCTAGTTCATATTTTTAATTACTTATGTTAACTATGAATACTGAGTTAATTAGCGTCTTCTTTTTAATATGAAGTAAACAGTGTAGCTTAATTTAGCCCATGTTTCAGTAGCTGTAAGTTCTGTTCTGGACCTATCCATAGACTACAATTTCTCACTCTTCATATCTGCTCCTTTACTAGGGTGAAGTCGTTGATTGAGGAGATTGATAGAGAAGAAGCTGCACTAAGGGATGACCTTTATTCGGCAGATAGAAAATTTGCTGAATATTACTATGTACATGCTTGGTCATATTATAATCTCTGTGTGTGTGTGTGTGGTGGCATGTGTTCCATTTGCATTTCTTTTCTCGGGCTACACATTCACAATGGTATGTGGATACTGAAACCATTATTCTCAACTAGGTCTTGGAGCAGATACTTGGAGTGCTTATTAAACTAGTTAAAGATTTGAAGTTGCAGCATCAACATAAATATGTGAGTATCGTCAAAATATATAATATAAAATTTATAAGAAACTATACTATTTATAAGCCATGAATAAATAATGTTCACCTCAGACTCCATGCAAAGCACATGGTGCCCAGTCTAGTTTAATATTAATTATCTGCTTTGATAGCCAAGGATATATTGACTAATTTCAATGTATATGTAGGATGATCTGCAGAAGACCTGGCTTTGTAAGAGGTGTGAGACCATGAGTGCAAAATTGAGGTTTGTTTGTTGTATGCTGCTTTCATAATTTCTTCGTTCTTGATTTTTCATAGGGTTAGTTTTTACATTTTAGACCACAAAAAAGGGACGTTGTGTTTTCTGATATATGAGATATTTTCCATTTCTTGTCAGGGTTCTTGAACATGTTCTTCTGCTTGAAACTTACACTCAGGATTCTATACCTGCCCTTCATAAGATAAGGTATTAAAGATAGTTATACCTCTTTTTAAGTTTATAGCCTATACTTGGTTTAATATTAATCATCCTTTTTTCTTATTGATTCTAGGAAGTATCTTGTTGAGGCTACAGAAGAAGCTTCTATAGCATATAATAAAGCGGTATAATTCCTATTTCCTCGTGTGTGTTTTTGGCATGAATGGGCAAATTCATTAGTGTAGAAAATTATGTCACTGTTATGCTTTTGAATCATTGGATTCCATGACATATAATCTGCTTATCCAATCCCCAAGACATGATCTACTTTGTGTGCTAGCCTCAAATATTCTTGTACAATGTGGTTTTGGTTTCATCGTGGCGGGGTTTATGCTTAACAATGTTATGATAATATGGCTACCTTTACATCCATCTTGTTTTTGTTCATGGTTATATGTGAACCCTTTTTACCAGGTCACTCGTCTTCGTGAGTACCAAGGTGTCGATCCTCACTTCGATAACATTGCAAGGCAATACCATGATATTGTGAAGGTAAATATTTATTTAGCCAAAGGAAGCTTCAATGTCCCTAAACTAGGAAGTGGGGGGAAAATGAGCATAGGGATCAAATGCTTGAAATTTGAAAACTGAATTTGGTGCTTCATGAGCTAGTATTATCTCTAGAGGCCACTACCTCTGGTGTTGAATATAAAGAAACCAATAACTACCTCACTAAGATTAAGAAAAGTAGTTATCTTTCTTAAATGTGTCACAAATTAAGTTGTTTCCACAAATGCCTCCAATTTATTGTATGAACTTCTACATTATATTTAATGATTCTTAATTATTATCCCCAATATAATAATGAAGGGCATAATTAGGATAATGTAATTAATGCTCCAAACGTGAGCTATTTGTTTCTTATGGTTTGGCCCAAACCAAGTCTCCCGAAATTCTTACAAAGACTGGAGGGAGTATAATATTAATATATATCCTTAATCTCTCACACTTCACTTTACATTAATGTCTGTCGTTACCATAATGGTCAATTGGGTAATTGATTTTCATAGAGAATGGTGCTATGGGGATTTCTTACGCTTATGATTCTTTGCAGAAATTGGAGAATATGAAATGGACAATTCAACAAGTGGAAATGGATCTGAAACGCTTGCCAGATGACCCAAGCACATAGAATATAATATATGATAACGTTTAGCTTTGTATTAGAAATATTTCTCCCCGCTTGATAACAAGGTTTGTAAATGAACACGAGATTTTCCCCCCCTTTTCCTTTGCTTCTTTCTTATTTTATCTAATCCTAGTTTGGTTAGAGAAATGTCGATTTTATGCTCCAGCTCGCTTCGCACAAAAGGAACATATTCAAGCCCACTATCAATGATAATGTTTTTTTTTTCCAGAAAATGTTGTAATATATAATGATAATGTTGATTTGTTTGGCATATTACAGGTAAAGTATGAAGGTTGGGTTAGGTAGAAAAAAAGTTAATATATCTTACCTGTGTTTGAATTTGTCCTAAACTCCTAGCACTTCATTTATTCTTATTTATAAGTCAATTTAACTAATTGATGCTTATTAAAAAAGTTGGTTAAGACAAGTTGATGTTTTTACAATTCAAGTCACAGTAATTATTCGACAATATCCATACCAAGAGGGCTATGAAAAAACATTAATTGCTTTATAATTTTTACAAATGATTTTGAGTCAACTTGTTCCATTTGGCCTGCGTTATACAATAATTTACTGACACGAAAGCAGTTCAAAGTTCAAACGGATCGGAAAGTCGCCATGCAAGTGGATTATGCAGAGGCTTTTTCTATCGCAGCTGTGAATTAAACAAAAAATTAAAAAGGGAATAATAATAAATAATACTTGGAGATTGGATAATCACAGAGTATTTTTGCCCAAAAAAGAAACTCCTAAAATTTGGCTTTTCTCGATTCTTGTGTCGTTCTCTCCACCACACAAACCTATCGTTGTGGGGCCCATCAACCGTCAACTCGCTTTATGCAGTTTCCTATTCAGATGCTTTTGTTGCTCTCTATGGACCGCGTTCGTCCCACGCTTCTCCTCCTTTTTTACTCCCATTTTCCTCATAAAAAAATAAACTAATTAAATAAAACAAAATTCAAAATTATAAATAAGTTACCTAAAGAAATTAAATTATTTTTCATTTTCTCCCTTTACAAATACCAATAATAATTAAATACTTAGTAGCATATTAATAACTTGGCTAAGAGTCAAGAGGAAATATTTAGTAGTATTTTCAATTTTGTTCCTTCTTAAACTTGAATTGAATATATTTATCCATTAAAATTCGAAGGAATCAGGACCATCCACGTGTACAATCCACGTTTCTTTTTTTTGGTACCTTCCAGCTAAGATCCTTCGCGAGTCGCAACTTGTGGCTCCCTCCTCGCTTTCACCGCCTTTTCGCGCCTATATCAAGCCTCCCCGCGTCTTCCATCTTTCCTCATTCGATTTCCCTTGTCTCTGTTCTCGAAGCTTTCCGTCTCTCTCAGGTGCGTTTTTTTCATCGTTCTTCCTCATCATTTTCTCTGTCTCTTATCTTCCGATTCTATGGTTTTGTTTTCGGATTTTAACTTCCTATTTCGGATGTTGACTTCCTATCTTCTTGGTTTCGATCTATCTGTGATTCGTCTGTATGTTGTGTTGTTAGAGAATATGACAGACGAATGGTCGTTCTTTGTCTTCCTGCTAATAGGAATTTGGTTTAGTGATTTTTTAATATGGAATTTTTCCTCGGGAATTCTTTGAAATTTCATTTCAAGTTTGGTTTTATCTCTGGTGTTCGAAAGATTTGTGTTCTATCGCTAAGGCTTTTCTTCCACGGAATTCACCTGATTGACTGTTTATCAATATTGTATGTACTGAAATTTGTGACTCTGGAATTTTGTAGTGTCTATGTTTTTAGGATTAGCTTCGTCTGTTTGTTCTTTATAAATCGAATTTAACATGCAAATTTTCCTGAACTTAGCGTTTTTCGTGATGTTTTGATTGATTGCGGTCTGAGTAACTCACGATGTTGTTTTTCTTTTTCTTTTTTTTGGTTTCTTGCAGCTGCTTTCTGCGTTTTCTCGGTCCTCAAGAGCTCACTAAACAAAGTACATGGTTGATTTGGAAGTTCAGCTTCCCACTCCCTTCGATCCGTTCTTAGAAGACAAAGAATCGGATGCTCCTGGAACCAAAGGGTATGTGCATGTCAGGATTCAGCAGAGGAATGGAAAAAAGAGTCTGACCACAGTTCAAGGACTGAAGAAAGAGTTCAGCTACGGGAAGATTCTCAAGGACCTCAAGAAGGAGTTCTGCTGCAACGGCAACGTTGTGCAGGACAAGGAGCTGGGCAAGATCATTCAGCTTCAGGGTGATCAGCGCAAGAACGTCTCTCAATTCCTGGTTCAGGCCGGTCTGGTCAGAAAGGACCAGATCAAGATTCATGGTTTTTAAAATTTGAAGTTCTGCTTATTGGTGGTTTGTGTTAATCAAGCGGGTGGGTTCCTTTTTTTTTTTTTTCCTTGTTGTCTGGGTGTGAAGTTTGATGAGTGAAGTTGAGAAAGTTACATGGTATGAGTGATTTTTATTTTCATGGGCAAGTTATAGTTGATGCAATATGGATGATGAATGTATGAAGCCCGCCTTGTGTTCAATAATAATACAAGATGATAGATATTATGATTTGGAGAAGATGGTCGCGTATTTGTTTGTTTTTTTGTGATATATTATATAGTTAGATTGTTTTGTTTTTGGTTGGAACTAGATCCTGTAAACTCATTAGTAACTAACTAAAGTCCTAAGATGACTCTGTTAAACTTTCAATCTCAAGGGCATCCGTTGATTCTCCCTAGGGATAATCCTATGATTTTCTTAATCCTGAATCTGAACAAAGAGAAGGTGTTAGTCAACAAATCTATCAAATTCTTAGTATTAGATTCAAGAGTTATTATTTTTTAACCAAGATCCCATACTATGTTTTTCGTCTTTGGTTCACCATTGCATGAGTTGAGATTATGGTAAAACCAGTAACTTAATTACGTAAATGATCTCGAATTACTCTTCCTTACCCTGATTTGTTTTGATTAGAACTAACAGCTCTATTAACATCTATTTCAACCCAGCCTATGGACGGAGGACTCCACACTAACGGGGATTGAGATGGTGAATCCCTAATAGCATCATCAACTTGTGAAAATATAAAAATTTTCCAATTTTGCAAAATAATCAAAGCTGGGTCCATAGGTTTGACAAAGTCAGCATAAAAAATAAATTTTTTTATAAAAAAAAATTAGATTGGTTTGTCATCTGTTTTTATTAAGGTTAAAGTATATTCTTAAAATTTAAAAATTATTTATAGAAAATTTACGAGATCACCTATTAAAAGAGGTTTTATGACGATAGCAAGAATCAAATTCTTATTTTTTTAAGATACGAGTTTGTTTCTTGATTCCTTCAATTACATAATTTCCATATAGACAGCCCCAAATGAGCTTCTAGTTTTCATCACTACCTTTCCCTATATTTCTTTTGAAATTCAAATGAAACCAGTCCCGCAGGGGAGGAGAGAACAAAATAAGAGATATACCTGGGGTGGACTAGAAGGTTCCATAATCGCATAGCATAACTGCAGTAAGAATATGCATAACATCTTCCATCGCATTGTTACAGCACTGACACAGAGCAGAAGTTAAAAACTACTTGCTTCTTCAAATATTGTAGGAAGACGATTATTAAAAGCGATCCACGTAAAAACTCTTATGCGTTCTGCCCCCCACACCCCATTTCCAGATATATTTGTATACCCCACTGCAAGTATTCGCAGGTTGATTTTCTATCAAAAAATAAGCACTGTTAACCGTGAAAGCCCCATCATTGGTTGCATTCCATGCCCTCACGTCACTTCCTACACATGCCATAGGAGGAATCATAGTAATTAATTTTTGGAAGACGTTACTTGGGATAATACTAGACAATCGTCGAAAATCCCATGATCCACAAGAAACCAGTCTGCCACCTTACTGCTATTCTCCACCATAGAAAGATGTCTACAACACATCTCCTTAATCGTTTTATCAGTAAATAACCAGCGGTCACTAAAAAAATCCACCACTTGCCCATCTCTTATGTACTATCTCGTTCCCCGCTCCACAATTTCTTGTTGTTCAGCTATACATTTACACAAAGTTGAATCCCCGTTCCATGATTCTAGCAGATTATTCTCATTTCTCAGCATGTACTTATGAGTCAAAACTTCTGCCCATAACCCTTTGGAACCACTGATAAGTACTCGAGCAATCTTCGTCCGACAGGCTCTATTGAAATAAGACAGTTTTTTAAACCCGAGGCCACCATACAGCTTTGGTTGAGTAATTTGATCCCACATTATAGCATGAAATCCATGAGCACTGTGGCTTTTCCCCCAAATGAAGTTCCTCTGCAACCTCTATTTCTTGGCAGGTAGAAGAAGGAATTTTTGAGACTAGCATCGGATATACTAGAATAGTACTTAGCACCGATTTTGCTAAAGGGATTCGTCCAGCAACCTCAACCGCGAGAGACTATTTTCTTTCCAAGCAGCAAGTTTAGATCTCACTCTTTCCATAATATACTGAAAAGTATCTACAGTTTCCTCCCTCTGGTGATTGAAACTTCTAAATACTTCGATATTTCAGTTGTAACTTCCATCCCTGTGACCTCACCAATCTTCTCTTAACAAATAGAAGCATATCTTCCGTACATATAAGATGAGAAATTGCAGGGCCTCCTGTATTAACAAATATGAGCTTCCAATCTCCGGCATTAACTGCATCATGTGATAATCTGTCCATACATAATACAAATAAGAGAGGAGATATAGTTAGAATTAGAACTCTGGAAATGTAATATGGGCAGTGATCTATCTAATTCGGGCTGATCGACCTTTCTGGTAAAAAACGAAGAAGAAAAACCAGAGAAAGCCTGACGTGCGATGTTTCCCTTATTCTTTTTCGTGGTTGAGGGGTTCATTCATGCTTTTAATAAAAGCCAAACCCAACAAAACTTGGTTTTTCTTCGCCATTTGAACAGGCCGTCAAAACTTCCTTATCTCTTGAGCAACGTGTATCATATTTATGCACATCTCATTTCTTTAAAAACGAAAGATCATTCATATGCCTATTGTGGTTCTAATCATACGCTTAGAAAGGTATCTCAGTTCTCGAGTGCTTAGATTTATGTTTGAGGAGAATAAATAACTCGTCTTATAAGTATCGCCTAAGAGAAAGAAAGATTTTATCCTGCCCTTAAATAACCCTCTCTATAATTTTTTATTAAAAGAAGAAAAGAAAGATCATTCAAGCTTTAATATGCCTCTGCATAATTTGAAATTTAAAATCTCTCCCTCTCTAAAATTTGGAGTTCAGGCGAGCACGATGATGATATCGGCCCCGCAAGCGATGTCACCCGAGACAAATGTGTTCTTGGTTAAAAAAAGGAGAAGTGTTTTTGGACCTGAACCATTTTTAGGTCTAAAAACTCATTTTAAACTTTTGATTATGAAGAAAATTATAATTTTCTTCATTTAAAATTATAGTTTCCTATAAACTAATGGGATTAGCTTTTTAATATATTTTTCAATGAAATTATGGATTTACCCCTCAGCGTTTTTTGTCATTTTGCTAACACTTACATTAATGAGAGATATATAAAATTAATTTTTTAATTATGTACATAAAAATAAAATATATAAATATAATTTTTTAATTATTTATTATTAATTATTCTATTAACATATATATATGTATGTATATTATTTATTATTTTAATATCAAATAGAAAGTATAAATTTAAAATTACACTTTAAGCAATTATCATTTTTCTTCTAGTACATTTTTTAATAATTTACATATAAAAAAAACTATTCTAATAACAACTAACTAAACACTTATTTTTTTAAAATAATTTTTTATATAAAATTTATTTTTTAAAATTATTTTATAATCAATTTTTTTTAGAATTTATTTTCTATGCGCTAAACTAAACACGCTCATAGTAACACATATTGGGTATTGTTTTTCTTATGGGTAACTGAACCACCTCATTCTCATATAATGTTCCTCTAGAGATGCACCGACTAAGGAGTTAGTTCTAGGTCTATCACTAGCCAATTAGAAAAACAGATGATAAATACTTATGCACAAGAGTAAGCAATTATATCCATAGGAAAAATCGATGACCATAAATGAAGTATTCAAAGAAATTTTATAAATTGAATCCTTCAAGTGGCAACAAACCATTGTGGGCATATTTGGTTAAGCTTCTGAAAAAGAAATTATGAAAAAAAGTTATTTAAAAGTAATTATGAAGAAGAGTTTTAAAAAAATTTGAAAAAATAAGTATTTGGACAGTTATTATAAGTATAATTTTTGTGATTGATAAATTACTAGAAATATTATAAAGTATGTGGTATTTTTAATTTGGTAAGTCCCACCGAGATCTGTCTCTCTCATATTTTCACATCTTTAGTAGATCTGAGACTCATCTATCTCCATCGACGAGATCTAAGACTCCTCCATCTCCACCATCGGTAGCAGCAGAGTAGGACTACGGTAGCAGCAAAGAAGAAACAAATAGTGGCGATGAAGACAGACTAGCGACGACGGCAAGACAGTGAAGACAACGAGTGAGAAAAAATAGGGATGGTGGAGACAGCAATGGCTGACAACTGAGGAGAGAGTGTCAGCAAAGAGAGGAGAGAGAGTAGGAAAAAAGAGAAGGTTAAAATGGTCATTAGATAACCCAAAAGCTTTTTTCCCTATCTAGAAATTATTTCCACAAGCTTATTTCAAACTATAATTTAGTCCATAAGCACTTCTAGACATTTAATCGCTATTTATTTTATTTTTAACCTAAACTATAGTTTAATCTAAAATTATTTTTCAAACCATAGTTTCCACCGAAACCAAATTGGCAATATTTATAACAATACCAAACACATTCAATACTAACTATGGGAAAAACTCAAAATGAAAGTTACTTTTTATTTATTATATATTCATATTTTTAATTATCACATCTTTTATAAAATCTTTTTAAAACATAATTATTATGATATTTGGATTCATTTTTGTTTAAAATATAAATCAATAACAACGTAACTATTATTATAAATGAATTTCCTTAATTTTGAAATAATTAACTATGATAGATAAGAGTTTTACTAAAATTAAAAAAAAAAATCTATCATGGTTATAAAAAAAAATTTCTTAATGACAAATAATTAGGATAGAAAAAAAATAAAATAAGTCAAATTATTTAGGATATATAAATTGCTTAATCTTTTATAAGTTGTATATTATGGGCCCGTTTAGATAAGCTTTTAGAAAATTACTTATAAAAAATGGACTTTTGGACAGCTTTTAGAAAATGATTTCTGGAGAAGAGTTTATTAAAAAAAAGTTATTCTAAAAAAATAAGTGTTTGGATAGTTATTTTCAAAGTAACTTTTAAAATTAATAAATTACCAGAAAGGGTATGAGATAAAAAAAAAAATTAATCATCAGCAATAATTGTTCATCATCTCTGTGACACCGAAGACCACATCAAGCAGCAACAGAGAGTGGCGAGCGGTTCTTCTCTGACGGCGACTCATGGTTCTTTTTATCTCCGCAACCAGATATAGACGGCGACTCGTGGAGGCCCAGCAGTGACGTAGACCACGACCTCCCACCAACGATAACAAGTACCCTCCTCCCTTACGTTTACTTTTTCCTCCGGTTACGATGACCTTCCTCCCTAACAGCAATGGCGACGAACGGCAGAAATGGCAACAAAAATAGAGAGAAGAAGAGAAGAGAGAGAGTGTATGAAAAAAATAGGTAAAATAGTAATTGGTTACTCTATTAATTATTTTACTGTTCTAGAAGCTATTCTCAATAACTTATCTAAAATCTTACTTTTAAACCATAGTTTGGTTAAAAGCCCTTTTGGACAAATATAGCTATTTGTTTTAAAAAAATTTCAAACCAAAGTTTAGGTCAGAAGCCCTTTTAAAATCTTGATTTGGGTTAAACTCAAACAGATACTATAACTAGATAGATACTAGAGTAGACTTAATTTTATAATATAAATATTACACTTGTCTATAAAAGGTGTATATTAATTAAAACGATAATTATAAAAAAATTTATGAAATATTAATTAAATATGTTACAAACTTACTATTAATTATATAAAATGTTATTAAAATATTAAATATAATATTAAATACAAATAAAATATTATGTCATATTATAATATCTAGAATGAGCTATACTATGGCAACATATGATTGTTGTGCATATAGCTATACCACGTGGTAGAAATACAATTATCTCATTATCAATTTTTAATATATAATTCTTAAGATAATCATATTAATCAAAATTCAATAGCTTGATAATTAATAATATATTTTAATAAAAATTATCAAATAAATTTTTTAATATAATCGTATCAACATCAATAAATTTATATATATATATATCAAATTACTCACAAATATCATATTAATATATAAAAAATATTACCTCACCAAAGTAAGAAAGAATTACTATATATCCAATGGCCCCGGGTAATTAATATCAATCACAAACAACTGGTCATGAAGCTCAGAGTCACTAAAGACAGAGTAGGACCTTCAAATCCTGTTTGCGCAAAAAGTGAGATCCCAATCTGATAGTGTTTTGATCTCTTCAATTGAATTCAAGATATTGCTAATTTCAAGAACTGAGAGTAGGGAACGCATATAGCTAATATGATTGAATGAAGCAACAACATCGAAGGGACAAGGAAGGAAGATGGAGCACCTCGAAGAAAAAGACGGAAATTGGAGAAGGCATACCTTGTAGCTAGAGACCCTAACATCTTCGCCTCATGGTTAGATCAAAGGCTTCGAAGATGAAAATGGTATTAGGGTTAAAGAAAGGAATCCCGAGGGAATATAACAAGGACGCTAGAAGCTTTCCGCTATTGAACAATTCTTCATATCCGGCTAATGAGAAGCATAACTCATTTCCAATATATTTTTTATACTTTATTATCGTTAATATAAATATGTATATTATTATATATATTTTTAATCAAATATATATATTATTATAGATATATTCCTTATATATTTTATTAGATGGAAGAATAATCTCAAAATAACTAAAGGGTCTAAAATATTTACAAATCTAATCAGATTCTTATATTATTATTTTTATAACTCATTACTATTTTTTTAGTATTATTATTATCTTGCTCATATATCTAATTTTATATAATCTTATTATTTTTTATGAATTTCAATTTGAAATAATATCTTAAGATAATTTAATTGATACTTTTATCCAAAAATTCTATTATACTAATGGATTATAATAAATCCACAAGATAATTATCTTATTTTCCTAATTTCATATATTTCTAAACTTTAAACAATAAATTTATTTTATTATAAACATTCATTTATTGATAAATAATATTTTAATTATATTTAAATAAAATAATAAAAATTATGATATTACATCTTTCTTTTAAATATAATATCTCAATCTATTTTATTTTTAATATTTAATATTTTTTAAATTAATTTATCTAAGTGAGAAACTGTATATATTGTAATACTAATATCATGTATACCTGAATATTTTAATAATATTATATTATATTTGTTATAATTAAAGAATTTATACAAGTTCTTAATATATTTAAATTAGTTAAATAGTTAATAGAAAATACATTGGATATCAAAATAAGAGAAACAAAATTAATCTAATCTTAATATTTTCTATTAATTAAATTGTGTTAAATTGAATTTATATTATATTCAAATTTATATTGAATTCAATAAAATCAAACAAAATAGATTTAAAGGTAAAAGGTATTTTCGACTTATAAAAAATTTAAAAGATAAAAATATGATTATAGATTATAGAAGCACCATTGAAGCAAAGAATGCTCCAAACCAAACATGCAAGCAGGAAATCCCATAATGTGTTCGGTGTTCCTAATTGAATGGTGATATTATTAAAATTCAAATCAAACATAATTGTAATTAAATTTATATTTACTAGTAAAAAAATAAATTTATATTTAAAAAATGCCATAGATGTAAGTAACGGCTGCATAATTCTATTATATAACATAATACACACACACACATTATTGTAAACAGAAGAACATAATCTTTATATAAACAATATTTTAGCTCAGGTTTACATCCAAGCTTTAACAAAGTCTATCCTTATCCTATCCCTGAAACAAGTCAAAAATAAACAGACAAAACGACTTTCTCATGGTTATGCTTAACCTTAGTGATCAAAACCAACCTAAAAATCGAAGCTTTACATGCCTAAGAAATCAAATGACATCATATTTCAGTAACATTTAGGTCGAAAATAACGATTCAAATAACTGAAACTCTTCGCGAAAGTAGGGTTCTTTCTCCCTCAAGGTCTCGAATACAGCGCGATCGAGCGATGTATCGTGACTCAAAATAACTTGCCTTGTGGGTTTCCACTCCTCATCATCGTGCAGAATTCTTCATAATTGATTCTACCATCCTGGAAAACCATGAAAGGTTTGAGCATTAATTATGGAGCTATAACACAAAATTCTAGCCATGTAATGAATAAAATGATATTTACATTATCTGTGTCAACTTCTGATATGATTTCCTTGATTGTGCCTTCATCTCCCATGCCATATTCTTTCATGGCTGTTTCAAGTTCATCTACTGTTATGAACCTGTAATGAAATTAAACAAAGGATGTATTAGGGCTTGTTTGGATTAACATTTACAAAAGTAACTTTTGCAAACTGAAATTAGAATAAAAGTCAATTAGTGTAATATGATTTATGTTTGAATAGGTTTTTATAAAAATAGTCAGTTTGATAAAAATTTATTTGAGTGATACATTGAAAAGTCAGTTTTATTAAAATATAAAGAAAAGCCAAAAGTCAGGAAAAAAATTGTTTCAACTTTAAAATTACTTTTGAGCAACAAATTAGTTGCCCTCAAAGCTATAACAAACAGTACACATTATCTCAGTTATTTATGGAACATGAATAGAAGGACTCACCCACTGTGATCTTTATCAAAATACTGGAAGGCTTTGAAGAGATGCTCATCTCTTTCTAATCTGTGTCGATGCATCGTGGCAGTGATAAACTCTATGTAGTCAATGGTGCCGTTTCCATCTACATCAGCCTGAAATTTTGGCAACAAAATATATAAATTTTGGAAGATCTGAGAGAAAATTATTGGGAGAATTACTATCTAGTCCTACATAAGCAATTAATCACTAAAAAGTTTTACAACAAGTGAGCAACATAGTAATGACAAGATCCAGTACAAGAAATGACAGCAAGTTATAGCATATTACCAACTCAAGGGACTTTTCAGTGATTTGATTGCTTATGTGGGAATGGCTCGTAATTTTTCCAAAATTATTTTAAGGGTGCAAAATTGTTAAATAACAATATCTTACAGCTTCCATAAGCTGCTTCACTTCAGCCTCTGTGAGCTTTGAACCAAGTCTCTGCAATCCCTCCTTTAGTTCCTCATAGGTGATCGTACCGCTATTGTCAGTGTCCATATTCATAAACATTGACTTCAGCCCTTGAATCTCTTCTTCAGAAAGATTCTCCGCAATGACCTAAAAGAATTTAGCATCATAAACACAACAGTGCAACACTTGGAATATTCTCTCTTTAAATATCTAACCATTAACATGAGACTATATGTTGTTTAACAGACAGTGAATTACTGTCAAATTGATTGACTCACCTTCAGGGCAAGTTTCTTTAGCTTGTTCATTGCTCTAAATTGCTTCATTCTGGAAAGGACCGCACTATCTATCGGCTTGTCAGATGCATTTCCATCTTCTCTAATCCATGGGTGCTCTATTCAGCCATATAATACATTGATTCAGTTAGTTGAGAAATGAATATGAATTAAAGAAGAAAATATTCAATGTTAGTCCATATGACAGTGACAGTAATTAGAATTCAGTAAGCCTTGTAACTGAATAATACATTGTCACTATCTTCATCTTCAATTATCTTTTCTCTTTTTTATTATAACAACAATGGCTAATGAAAAAAAATAACATACTTGTAAAATTAAAGTTTCCATGTAAGAGGTTAAATCATATAGGATTTACTCATAACAGATGCTAAATTAAATGCTCAATGACAGATGTTCATAACCAGCTTGTGCCTGTATTTCCATAATATTTTTTTCCTTAGAACTCTGCCTTTAAAGAGTATGCTTGTGGATCAGACTCATGAAATGATTTCAAGAGAACTTTTCCAGACCAAATCCCAGAAGTAGAGAATGATGGCATTCTAAAGATTCCTCTGTATGCGGAAGGTTACAGTTTTGTGAAGTAATATCACAGAGAGAACAAGGGGAGTTACGTACCAAGAACCTGGGCAGAAGTAATGCGCTTTTTCGGGTCTTGTGTCAGCATCTTACGAACAAGATCCTTGGCACTGTTTGATATGCTTGGCCATGGTTGACTTTCAAAATCAATATGACCTTCCAAAATGGCATCAAATATTCCCCTTTCATTCTCTACAGCACATATGTAATAGAAAGTTAGTCAGGCTATAAAAGTAATGGAGAAAATGGGAGGTAAAGAACAATAGTCTTGCCATTGGCCTTGTGGCCTAATGGCATAAAAGCTCTCCTATTAGTAAAAGATTGTGGGTTTGATCCCATTTGTAATCTCAAACCATTAATACCTGCTCCTTCAAATTAAAAAAAAAAAAGAACAATAGGCTCTAATAGAACACAATAATCCCACTATGAAAAGGAATGTCACAGTTTACCAGCCCAAAATGGAGGTACACCGCTGAGTAAGATATACAGTATCACTCCGGCACTCCATATGTCGATCTCCTTCCCATATTTGCGCTTTAGGACTTCAGGAGCAACATAATAAGCACTCCCAACTATATCGTGATAAACCTTTCCTGAGGAAAAGTAATTTACGAAGAGATAAATCATCTTATCAGAAAAAATAAAAAATAATAACTGCCAAACATAATAGAAATGCACATTTTCTTTGTAAATTTTGACATGACACCTGAGATATAGGTTATGTAGAGCCCTCAGTTCTCATCATATACACACCATTTAGAGTCCAAGAATTTCATAAAACCTAAGATCTTAATTGTATGATAACATGGAATGAATCAAAATACTTAGTTCTAGTTCTGTTGATCAACCATCTCAGTTAACTACTGCTGTTGTTCACAAACATAGCTTTTTATAAGATTAATTATGAATAAGATGGAGTATCAGAATACATATTTTCCTATCAAACATTATGTTACTTCAGAACAATAATGATATGGTTATGAAAGCTGACAAGTTGCATTATATATTTTCCTAGCAGAGAATAAGACAAAAAGGTAAAATGAAAGGCCAATCAAGCAGAAAGCTCAAGAGATTCTGACAAAATTTGAAGGCTTAATTTGTCTAGATGGAATGACTAGAACCCAAGAAAACATATTTTTCAGTACCAACTAGTAAATCCATGACCAATGATGGGGAAGAAAATTTTACCTTCCTCGATGAAAACGGACAAACCGAAATCTGTGGCTTTGAGAAGTGCTTTTTCATCCTTACTGGACAACAAGAAATTCTCGGGCTTGAGATCTCTATGCATCACACCCATAAAGTGACAGATATGAACAACATTAACAATCTGTCTACATATAGAAGCAGCTGCTCTTTCACTGTAATGTCCCTTTGCAATAATCCGATCAAAGAGCTCACCACCTGCACACAGCTCCATCACAAGATGAACAGATTGACTATCTTCATAAGCACCTTTGAACTCCACAATATTGGGTTGCCCACTCAAATGCTGCATAATCTGAATCTCCCTCTTCATATCCTCTTTATCAGCTCTGCTTTTAAGCTTCCTCTTCGAGATTGACTTACAAGCGTATTGTCTACCAGTTGAAATCTCAGTGCAGAGATAGGTCACACCAAATTGACCCCTTCCCAGTTCTTTCCCAGTCTTGTAAAATTGCTTCACATCTTCGAATTGCTTCCCCAGAATCGCATTGTGGCCGAGCTTATTAGGGTTTGGCGAAGCCCTAGAAGAGGGCTTGTCGGGCAATTGATACGGCTGATGATGAGGAGTGGGTTCATGGGTTTTGTAATTCGGAGCTCCGGCAGTTGCCCCCACTGATCTGTATCTATCATATTCTCGCTCTGAACCTTTGCTTTTGCTCAAACACAGACCCATTTTCCGATGAGATACTACTCAGAAGAAAAACCTCTCGAAGCTGATTCAGTTAAGAATAGGTGGGAACTGATCAGAGAACTACAAAAAAGGGGTTAGATCAGAAATCTGGATACCGATCAGATCGTTGTGAAAGTCAAAAATCGGCGATTAATCAGAGTAGAAAATTGTGTAATAGGGACAAGAAGAATGAGTCAATGAGATGGATAAAGACGAAGATGCGAAGAAGGCGAAGAGACAACGAAGGAATTGCCAAGTTTGATCGTGAAAGGAAGAAAAGGTTGAAGAAGAAAGGATGCAATGAAAAGGACAACTTTTTGAGAAGTATGAAAGTGAAAGAAGGAGAAGGAGGAACGATTGAGAAATTAACAATGTGAAAACAAAGGAATTAATAGATTTCACACAAGAGGACAGAAGAAAACCCGAGGGCCTCCATCAAATTCTTTGCAGAGAGAAAAATTAGAAATGCATTACTTGAAGTCAGCACAACACAATTTCACCATTCTGTTGCTTGATTTATAGTGATAGTTCTATACTAGAAAAAGAAAGAACAACTAAAAAGGATTGAGAACAAATTAAAAGAAGAAAGAAAAAAAAAATTGACACGTTAAAGAAGAGGTACCAAAGGAAGCCTTCCAACAAACTTTTCCTGGTAGACATTTGACTTTTTGGCGCAACCGCGTAAGGATAAGTTTCATTTTGGTTTTTACTGGTTTTGGGCTTTTGACCGTTAGGAAGTAAACAAAAAGGAAATTATAACGGGGAATTAATTACATAGGTCTTAGCAACAGGGATTGATCTGAGTAGTAAGTAGTTCGGTATCGTTTAAGCGAGGTCTTGAGTTCGAGTTTTGGTGAATGCAGAAAATCTTCGTTAGGAGACTCACCCACTATAGCCAGGTGCGCGGCGCGGGTCGGATCTGGATATAGTCGGGGCAAAGCTCCGGTAAACCGGGTGGGTAACAAAAAAAATTACATAGGTCTTAAATAAAAAAATAGAAAAACTTGGAAAAAAAATCTCTATTAAAATTTTTATTGATAAAAAATACCTAATAAATTTTTATTTACAGAAATTACTAATATTTTATAAATTTTATTCATACAAAGTATTAATACTCTAATTTAGATATTTTTTGTTAATTTTTTTAAAATGTCAATTTTTCCATAATTTTCTTAAAAAAAGTTAATTATCATGGACTAGCTACTTATAACTACAAAACTGGATATGTAAATTAAAAAGTTTGACTTACAAATAAGATTAAAGAAATAATTAATTTTTTTTATTTAAATCATGTTTGTAATTCTCTCAATTATAATTTATCATGTTAAGTGAAAAGAAACTCTGTATAAGGTAACAAGGTTAATCATAATTTATAATTAATAATAATAATAATACCTCATATTGGTTTAAATAATATAAGCTCACATTTTTAAGTTGTAGAAGATTTAATTTCTAACTTTATATATCAAACAAATTTAGTTAGTAGAATGGAAGAGGAGTCTACTCTTTTTTTTTCCAACAAGCGGAGCCAGTATTGAGTTTTGCAAAAAAAAAAAACACTAACTTATAAATAATAAGATTTATTATAAATTTTAAATCAAAAAATTATTTTTTAAAAAAATTAAAATGTCCAATAACTTAGGTCAAAAGAAATTTCAAATATCAACTTTTTATTAAATTAAATAATTGTCAGATAATACTTCTTATCAGAAGTAATAAACAATTCGAACTTTGATATAATCATGGTGAGCTGTCACCTTAACGTGTAATGTTTTTAAGCATAGTCAAAATTATACCTCTCGGCAAAGCTCTCTGACGCGGGTCAGATCTGGATATAATCGGGATAAAACTCAGGTGAACCGAGTGGGTAACTAAGAAAAAAAAATTAGAACTCTTGGGGATAGATGCATATAGTAACGCAAATGTAATCAATGTAAAAAATAAATAAAATTAATAATAAATGAATGTTAAAAAAAGTAAAGACAGTTCTTAGATGTGGATTATGGTAAGAGTTACATAATTTATTTTATAAATATTAAAAAAGTTATTTCAATTCATTATTTGGAAAAAGTGTGGGTTAGTTTTTCATAAATATTATATTTAATCATTTGTGTTATAAACTACCTCATTAATATGAACAAAATAATAAGAATAGTTTAAAAAATTATAAATTTAAGAGGATAGGGTCTTGTTTGATTATAGTTTTATATTTTTTGTGTTGTTAGAGTAGTTTTATGGAGTTATTTTTTAGCATAAATTTTGGGAAGAAATTTTTTTACAATATAAATATATATATATTTGAATGATGGTTCTAAAAAAACACATACTCTTTGCTGGTTTTCCAATTCCGCAGAACTAAAAATAACAAAACATATAAAAATTGTTTTATTTTTTAAATTTTTAAATAAGTATTTTTATAAAAAAACAAAAAATTGTCCTTGGGAATAAGGAATCAAGTATGACCAAGGTAGATCAAAATTTTATATTTAAAAAAAATAAACTTTTTATATTTAAAAAGTAAATTTTTTAATTAATTTCCCATATTTAGAATCACTATAGAGTATTTAAAATTAAAAATGACGGGTTTAAATTTACGAGGAAACGTTTCTTAAATATTAGGGGACCATGCTAAAGTAAGTTGAATGGGGCTTATCCAAATGTTTTATTTAATTTATAGCAAATGATGATTGGGCGGGTGAAAGTGATGATGTCGCACAAACAAACAAATAAAAATAAAACAAATCATAGAAACAAAAGTTGAATGATCTCTTGAATATTCAATTATTCATGCACCTTTTATAAAAAGAAAATATATATATGACGTCTGCATGACGTTAACCCGTAAATAATGCCAAGGATTTACATTTAGACATATAATGTCCATGATAAACTAGAGAAAGAGGAAAAAAGGAAAAAAAAATTATTAGGGATCGACTAGGTTACAAAAAATAACAAGATCCAGTATTAAATTTTGTAAATGAAAAAAAATTATATTAGAAGAAGTACTAGCAATTAAATTTCACAATATGTAAATCTAATTAATACTAATGAATATCAAATGGCTATATAAAAAATAGGGAAAAAATAAAAAAAATGTGTAATATCGAATTAAAAATAATATTTGAATTCAAATCTTATTTATTTCATGGACTAAATAAGATTTGAATTTTGCTCACTTTAAAGTTAACTAAAATAATAAAAGTTGAATAATACAAAAGTAGATATCAACACAAATTTGTTAAGTTTATAAAAAGTCAACTTATAACTTATAAAATTTATAAAATTAAATTTAAATAATATAAAAATTTGATTAGTAAATAATCTGTAAATATTTTTTTAAATTTAAAAACATTTTTTAATATTAATAAATCTATGAGGCTTAATTCATCTAAAAAATTTTGTTATAAAAAAAATAAGGGTAGAGATAAACTATTAATATTACAAAAAATAAAGTCAACTGTAGCCGCCATCATATTCTTCTACTTCATTTTTTTTAAATGTGCAAATATATAAATAAATAAAGATAGTTCAATACAAATTGTACTCTTCTTATCTTAAATACTCTATATAATTAGTTGAAGTTAGTTTTTTTTTTGTTCAACAGTTGAAGTTAGTTTAGGTAATTAAATTTGTGGCAAAACATAATTTTTTTAATACCATTTGCCCTTAATTAATTGTTGGCATTGCTCTTGTAAGTCCCAAAGTCCTCTCCCATATTTTATTTAATGAGGGGTATTTTAATAAAAAAAATATTTATTGACTCAGAATATCTTATATTTTAGACGACTAAAAACACAAACCAGTACTATGTTATACTCCATCAATTTCATAATACAAGTTTTTTTTGTTCCAACCATAATACAAGTATTCTTAAAAGAAGGAAACTTTTTTGTTTTTCATTATATATATATATGGGCCTTTTTAAAATTACCAACTTATCCACCAATTTAATTAGTTGACCAGCAAGTCTAACAAAAAAATGTAAACAAAAAAAAAAAAATATATATGCCTTGCCTCTATGGTTTTTCTCCAACAAAAGAAGAAAAAAACAGCGGAAAAATAAATTAGCGATTGGACCCCTTTCGATCCACCCCATGATTTGACCTCTCCACATATCATTAAAAAGTTATTACATTAAATTCTCTATTAATTACAGCTTTTAAAAAGTTATTGTCTCATTTTGAAAGTAATCAACCTAAAGAAGGAAGATGGATTGGTGTTATATATATATATATATATATATATATATATATATATATATATATGGATAAGAATAATGGGAACTTTATTACTATAATTAATTAAAAATATTGAATTAGGGGTGATGATAGTGATGGCTAGTCGTCCAAGTTCAACTCATCCACCTCACATGTGATTAGCATGATGTGTCCTTTAAATCATTTGCTTATTATAATACATATCCCATTAAGTGCCTTTCTTTTAAGTACTTCAAGCAAAATTAAATGAACTTTCATGATTGGGTTTCACTAATTGGGAACACTCCCATTTTTATTTTTTATTTTTTATCATCGTGAACACCCTGAGTTGACAAGCGTCCCTGTATTCAGGGGACATAGTGTCCTTGTATATTACATTAAAATTGTGAGAAAATTAATATGTAGGTCTTTATAATTTTATTTTATTCATAATTATGTTTATGTAATTTGTTTTATTGGATTTTTAAATTTTTCTCAATAAAAATAAGTATTAGTCTCTATACTTTCGTAATTTATTAATTTATAAAAAAATTGGTTGATGATGTGGCATTTAACATATTTATGAATTATTTTTATTATCTGAAATTAAATAAAATCAAAACTTACGAGTTTACATATTATATATATAGATGCTAAAGATGCGGTTGTGAGCATGATAATTTTTTATTTTTATATTAATAATAATAAATTTATTCCCTCATTTTACTTTTAAGAAAACCTCTTTTATATTATATTTTGTGGCAACTTAAATCTTGTTTAGTCAATGATTAGTATCCACATTGACTTTAATTTATAGACTATATGATGATATAGATTAATGTTTATAACTGAGAAAATGGTAAAGATCAAATAAAAAAATATAAGGACCTAATTAAGAATTATGTTAAAAGTATAAGAATTGAGGAATTAATTTTTTTTACAACTTAAAAAAAAAATATTTTTTGTTTGGATCAATTTGTTTTAAATAATTTTACATGTACGAGTTTTATTTTGTAAAACGTAAAAGTGATTAAAATAAGTTCTCTAAACTCACATTTTCAAAGTTGATAAGTATGCCTCTATTCATGTGACAAATATAGTTAGTCTACTCCTTCTTTCTTTTTATTTTTTTTCCTATTTTTATGGAAAGACAATAGAAATATAGATAGGTTAACTAAGGTTAACTAACAGATACCTACCAGCCATGTGGCACCGCATGATTCAATAAATTTTCTCTTGTTTTAAAAATTAAATGATTATTTAAACGCCCTTGCTATGCATTAAAATCACTAATTTTAAACATTTTATAATTAACAGTACAAATATAGTAACAGGTTAAAAATAATTATATTTAAAATATTATCGGATTAAATATAAACATATATTTTGATAAAAAAAATTAATTTTTTATCTATCATATTGCAAAGGACGGGTTGTTAATAAAATTTAATTCTCCCCTGATTTTTTACGTGGTCAACATGCATATAAAACTTGAGACGTCACGTCATATTCAAAAATAAAAGAAGATACTTTCTTGTCGCACCAACCAATGCGTTTACCAACAATTTCCTATTAAATAATAATTTTTTATTCTTAATATAAAATATATTTAATTAATTTCATTTAATTAAAAAATTAATTAAATTAATTATTATGTCGTATAAAATATCTAAATTATCTTTTTTAATTTTCTCATTCCCTCTTATTTAATTATTTTTAAGTGAGTATATCAATAAAGATAATTTAAAAAAAAATTATAAATATAAAAAATAAATTTTATATTTAAAATTAAAATTAATTTATTAATAAATTTTTATATTAAATACTATATGAGAAATTAATAGCACTTGGATCACTCCGTTGGCACGTGTTAACGAATGATTCAAAACTTGATGATGTTTTATATTTTAATATCAGCTAAATTTGGTTCGTATACATGGGTATGGAGATAATATAAATTATAGTGATAATAATTTATAATACATAGCCTTTTTTTTACCGATGGTAATACGTAGCCTTTTTACAGCCATATCTTGAGATGATGATGATTTCAAACTTTAATTTCTATAATGATTTTTTAAAAAAACAAAAGATCATGTGGCCCGCAACTCCAGCCCCTAAGTTTGTCAATGCTTTCAAAAATAAATTTACACCAATTATTCTAGAGAATGAAGCTAATATTTTTTAACTTGAAAATTAAAAGTAATTAATTAGTAATATTCTAGCTAATTATTTAATTTAGATAAATTAAAAAATATAAATAAATTATTTAATTATAATATATGCTATATAATATCTCTAAAATACTTGTATATATATTAGATTATATATTAATTTATATATTAGGTAAACTTGCAATTACAGTTCATTACGCCCACTCCTTATATCAAGAGCTAGGCTTGCTGGTAGAAAGATGATAAATATAAAAGATAAAATATATTAAAATTTAATATTTGGTATCAAAAGTAACTCCTAATTAATCATTAAAAGTAATTAGTAATATCAATTGATAATATTTTTAACTTGAAAATTATCAAGATCAAAGTCTTTTACATTAATCTTGCTTCTGGGATTCTCTCTTCAAAATATATAACAGTGAAGGTCTGATAACAATATGAAATACTTAGAGGTTAAAACTTGAAAGTAATAATTTATAAACAATTGCTTGAAATATTAATGTTGGTTTTTTTTTTTTTACCTCTTTTACGTGACTACAAGATGGGCCTCAAGACCTAGAGATGAGTCAAGCCCAACAAAAAGCAAGAGAAATACTACTAATAAATATCTAAGTGATGCTTTCAAACCTAAAAAAGAAACTAAACAACAAAATCATCGTCAAGAACATAAGTTCTACACATAGGGCAAGATCCTTGTTGGATGAGCCATTTATCTATACAATGAAAGTGATAAATATGGTCACATTTTGGAAGCTTCCTTATCACTTCTCCATCTTCAAACTCCTGCACTCACCGAAAAGAAAATTAAATACCATTATTATTAATTATGATTAATATTACATAATTGATGGAAATTATAAACAATCATTCAGTTTACAAATTAGGTTTAGTTTAGATTAAGACTTGCATAAACGTCTCCTCTTGTATGTTTTGTGGGTGACCTAATTAACTGCAGCAACTTTGGATTCTTTTAAGGTTGTTTTAACTAATTAATGCCCCACACTCTCCACTACTGTAGACAAAGCTTTCTACTTCATCCTGTCCTTAATATAAACTGAATCTAAAATAAATTTATATTACATTCTACATCGGCTATGTTTAAAACTGATATAGAAATTACTTTCTATGTCGGTTGTCTTTCCCACGTAAATTTAAGAGTTAGATCCGACATACCAGTCCACCCTCATATGCTTTCGATAAACCGACGTGAAAAATTATCTCTGACCAACATAGAAAAGTTACCAGGAAGCAAATGGAGCAGCAGGATTCATTGTATGAAGCCAACATTTGTGCGGAGTTGAATTGATGCAAAGGGAGGCTTTGAATCAATTTGTGGGACAAGCCTGGCACTCCTCTCATATCATAAATATCTGATACTTCTCTGTAGATTGTTTCAGGTATCCCAATCTGATCATATCATCATTCCATATATATCAGTAATATTCATTCTAATACTTTTATTTTAATTAATTAATAATTATTATGACATATTTGTAATATATATACACATATACTTACATGCCATTGATAGGCTGGATATACCCATTCCATTAGGACCTTCCCATTGAATAAACTGCTTAATAGGGCAATCTGCACTTGCACATGCATACACCAAAATTATGTAAGGGATCATTTGCTATAAAAAAACAAAAAGAAATAGAAGTGGCAGTCATCATATCTGTGTATTTCTACATTAAAAAAAAGGACAGATATTATTTAATAATGATACTAAAAATATCCTAAGGATTTAGAATGTTACTATAATATAAGTAAAGTCAATAAATAGTAAAACTGACGTTTCAAGCTTGTTGAAGGAGTAGGGTCCACTAAAATAGCAATTTCAAGGAAGTTAAGCTGTTTATTTGCAGCTTTATAATAAATGCATACACACCAAAGAATTACTCCCTCGGATCCTTAGTTGAATTTGTTGATACAGTACAGAATTTAAATAAATTAATTATAAATAATATAAAAATTAATTAATTGATTAATTTAAATAAATTAAAAAATATATAATATAAATTTATCGTAAAAAATAAAATTTATTATAATTAATTTATCTAATTTTTTTATCAATTAACTCTTTTATTAAATAATATGTTAATATTAGTGAATTTAATTAGATATTTGATGATGATATTTAAGTTACCTTGGACATAGGCTCATGATGATGATGTTGAGCAATGAAATGATCCAGTAATTCAAGAGCAGCAATGGCTCCTGAAACTGCTCCTTTGCCAGCTCCATCAAGCATTCCTGCTTCTGATCTATGTCCCTTCATCCCTCCCACTATTGTCCCCATTATTGACCCTCCTGTATGTTTTCCACCCTTAATATATCACTTTCCACGTTATCACTAACCTATATCCTCCTTCCCGGCGCAGGCGGAGCCGGGATATGTTAAGATAGTAATTCTGTCACACTATACATGATACCGATTGATTGATTACGAGGAGGAAAGCTAAAGAAATGAGATTGATATTCAAGATCCTCCAATAATGTGTATTTGGAGACTCAAAATATAAATATACACATTCAAGCTTCTTGAATTTGAAACTCTTTTCTTTGGCTTTCTTTTACTCCCGATATCATATAAAGTGACAGAATTAACCTCGGTTATATATATATATCTGCAAGAACAACGCCTACGATTACCAGAAAGAAAGATGAGAGAGAGGCATACCTAGAGCGAGAGTGCAGATGAATGCAGCAAAAACAAGTCGTTCCAGAACTGTCATGGACATTCCAACACACACAGAAGCAATCTCCTTACATCTCATTGCTGCTTCTATCTTCATGATGATGAATATACTTGGACGAATCTGTAGATTAGGGTTAGCTTTAGAGAGAGAGAGAGCGAGACTTAATGCTTCAATTAATAAGTCGATCTTTTCTGCCTTGGAACAACGGAGGAGCTATACTAGCTAGCTTGCAGCATTTATACAAAGCATGAGGAAGAAATGCCACGTCAGCTTGCTATAGCGTCTACAGTAATGGAATGTATTGTGAATCAGCGATTACGTGTATGACTCTCGCGAAGTTGATACTTGATAGAAATAAAGGCCACATGGTTATTAATTATTACGAAATTTTAAAAAAAGAAAAGAAAAGTTAATGTCCAGAAGCTCTGAACTCTTGATGAATTGCATTAAATGATTATTCGATAATATTAAATGTATCGATCACCAATGTTTTTGAAAAAATCTGTAGCAGTTTTGGGTTTGCATAATATCTGTCTGAAAAATCTAAAACAATAACGAAAACTATTTGATTTTAGCTAGGTTCGCAACCATACTCTATCTGCATTTTAGAAGAAAAAATAATTAAATATATATATATACACGTGTGTGTGTGAGTGTGTACATAGAGAGAGAGAGAGAGAGTAGAAACAGCAGGCGGCATATGGTGGTTGAGAAGAATGGTTTTTTCTTTGTCATGTTTTACTGGTGGAAAAGAAATGGTAGCAGATTGTAATAAATTAAAGGAACTACTAATTGAGCTTTGCACTTACTGAATGAAAAAGACTTCATAGATATGTGTGTTAAACTGTCATTTAAATTTAATTTAACCATGTATTAATAAGTCAGGCGATGAGCATGAAGGAAATTAGCACTTGTAAATTCAGATGAGACAATTTTGACGTATATCAGATGGATTTGAGGAACAAATCATTAACGAATAATAGTGACAAATTCACAATGAAGTAGCTAGTCAAAACCCATTCAATAAAGGTTATTCTAGTTGGTTTATGAACCATAAGTTTATTAGTTCAAATCATATTCTCGATGTGAGGATATTATTGATCTGTGATCTGTAAATATCTCTGTAAGTATTTTTTGAGTCTGGAGATATATTTTAGCCTTAGTGAGCTCCCGAAAATCAACCCACATAAACTTTTATGTGTGTGTGTATATATATATAAAGCTAGTGTAAACCCTTTGAATTGTTATTGCAACTCTCAAAATAAAAATTTCCCTGTGAACTTGCTATAAGTATGCACCAGAAGTGTTACTTTCACTGAGAGGTCCCATTAGTTGTCATTGGTGAAAGTGGGTTTCATTTTGAAACCACTGGTTTCGATTGGTTTTTAGAGGCGATTGATTCTGTGTTATTTTGTCCACCATGCATTGCTCAACCACCACTGTACGAATGAATAAGTCTTTTGATTAATCCAATCAAAAGTTTTGGATAAACTCATCTGGTTTGATATTTTCTATTTTTTTCCTTTCCCTATTAAACTAAAAACAACATCATTTTGAGTTAAAAAAAATAATAATAAGTTATATTTATGTTTTAGTATTAGATTATGTGTAGTTTATATAATTTAAGAATGAATTAATACTTAAGTTTATATGTGAATATTTTTTAAATATTTTAATTAAATTATATTATGATTGAATGGATTGATCCTAATTCTATCACAATTAAAATATTGATCGTCTTGACCATTTCAGTCACCGGTGTTGAGAAAAAGCTGCAGAAATGAGGCATGGAAGGAGGAGGAGGCTAAACGTCGGTCCTAGCTGGCGTGTGTGCGTTAATGAGTGTGTTAATGGTGGTTGAGATTCCTTAGTAATAAATGAGATATGAAATTTGAATGCTAAAAGGGAAGTGTCACTGCGTGAGAGAAAAAAGACAGAAACAGGGAAATTGGCAAAAACAAGGAGCTGAGATGGTGGAATTGGAAAATTTTGCTGTCTTTGTGTTCTGTGGGCTGTGCGGAGAATATATAGATAATGAATGAGATGAGAGTATGGTTTAATTGAAGTAGATATGGATTTTGTATTAGCCCTATTTCTATTACACGTCACCTTTTTTCATATATAATATTCTTTTTTTTTTTACATTTTTTTAAAAATAAGTATTTTTTCTTGATTGTATCCCTTTCGTGTCTCTTTTTAGTTGGTCCAATCTTGGTTATGTTCTTGGCCGATTTTTCCCAATTGATTCAAACAACACTTTTATTGAATAATTTTATGATATTTGTATTATTTAACAAAAATAAATTATTATATAAGCTCAATTGGTCAGAACGTTGTGACTATAATATGAAAATTAGGCTTTAACTTGAGTAACCTAAACAAGATTAGAATTATTAAATCTCTAGCATAGAGTTTTACTCCATTCTTCATCATAATCTTTTCATAGCTTATTTTTAAACTATATTATAGAATAAATTTATTAATATTTAATTTCCTCTAATATCTTAAGCTATAAGAGAATTCAAAGTTATACTTTTACATTTAGATGCCATTGGTGATCTTTATTGTCTTTATTTCCTATCTTATAAAATAAGCTATTTTATCATATCATGCAAACATGCATGACCATTTCTCTCTTTCTTTCTTTTTATTTTTATTAAATTACATTTTATCTTGTAACTAAAAATTAATATAATATTTGAATATAAGTTTTAAGAGAGAGCATTTGACTCTAAAATTAGCTTGATTTATGTGTTTCAATATTTTTTTTAAAAAAAATAATATTGTGTTATTTTGAGAGAATTTTTTTTAACACAAATATCAATAGCTGTTCTCAAGCATAAAACAAAATCAGCTTTTGAATGTTTAATTTGTTTAAAAAAATTGATAGCTTTTCTTTAATTAATCGGAAAATACACTTCTGGAAGAATTAATTTCAAGACAGGATATATATGTGCGCGCGCGCGCTAGTTGAGGGTGGGAGGCCCACCATTATTAATAATAATAAATTCTTAATAAAGGATGACTTTTGTTATTGTAAGTTTGCGTTTAAGTCCAAATATTCTTTCTAATTACCCTTTTGCTTATTTATTTACCCCACCCACCCAACAAACAATCTTCTTGTTGTCCTTTGTTATTTCACCAAACTTTTGTCTCTAGTTGTTTTTTTAATACGAATAATAAATCATTTCAACATAATATTAATTAGAGACACGTGTTTACAAATTTTGATAGCTCCACACCCATTTCTGCAAAAAAATCTCAGGTACATGATACATCAATGGTATACCTTCACAAATTGATAATTTCATTAATTTTATTTTATTTTTAATACTATAATGAAGAATACTTTTTCATCAAATTATTCTATACGTAATTAAAATAAGTATAGGAAAACATATTTTTATTATTATACTTTTAAACAATATAGAAAATATATATAATTCAATAAAAAGTCAGCAAGTGTATGATTTTTAACTCAATTATGAATATAACATATTTTAATTAAATTTATAAATTTATGTATTTGAATTAAAAATCTCATAAAGAAGTACCTACATCTCAATCTATATATCCTCTTAAAAATTGATTTATTAAATCATACCCTATTAAGGAAAAAACTATTTTCTCCACTTGACCCAAATTAGTTGGGTCCAATATCATTTAATTAGATAATAGATAGATAGATAGATAGAGAGAGAGAGAGAGAGAGAGATTTCCTCCTTCAGTTTGAATGGTCAAATAAATGGAGTGGTTACCTAATGAAAACAAATTCAAATGAAGCACTCTAGGAACTGTATCAACCCCATCCAACAAAAAGTGACGCAATTAATTGATGTTGATAGAGTTAATATATATAATAAAAAATAGACTAATATATTATAAAGATATGAGTTTAACTCTCGCCGTCGTTATAAAGATTTTTTTAATAAATAATCTCATAAGTCTTTTATAAATATTTTTTTAATTCTAGAGCTGTGCTCTAGCCTTGATGAGCGTATTAATATGGAACCTATTTAAACTTTTTTTTACCAAAAAAATAGATGTTAATTCCTTACTTACATATCATAATATGTAAGTTTAAATTAGACTGTGTTTATAAAAAATATTTTGTTAAAAAAGTATCTTAAATATAAAACTCCTAAATTGTAGGTCAATTGCATACAAATTTATTAATTTTTTAAAATTTAAATTAAAGACTTTTATATTTTATATTTTAATTAAAAAGTTTTTACTGTTAAAATTATCGATAAAATTAACGGTTTTATCATATCATAATTTTTATATTTTATATTATAAAACTTATAAATTTACATATAATTTTAAATAATTTATATTTTTTATTTAAACAATACATATTTAAATAAATATTTTAAATTTTTAAGTATTTAAAAAATATTTTGAATTACATCAAAATATTTAAAAAAATATTTAAGTAGTATATATATTTTTAAGTATTTTATTTTATGTAGTTAAAAAATTAAAATTATATGTTAAGTATCAAATATTATTTTTTAAATGAATTAATATATAAAAATTATGATATAAAAAAATATTAATTTTAATAACAGAGACTTAATAATTAAAATATAAAATATTAAGGTTATTAATTTAAATTTTAAAAAATTAAGGAGGTTATATTTTAACTATGTATTTATTAATTTTTTATTTTTTAATATAATAACTAGTTAATTTTTATAAGTAGATTAATAAAGCTAAATAAATTAGTTAATTATAACTAATTATAATCCCTTAAGATAAATTTATATAGTTTCACCATATATATATATTACTTATCTAGGGTTTAATATAAAATTTATTTAATTTTTTTAAATAAATTAAAGAAGTTGAATAAATCAATTAATTAGAACCAAATTTAACCTTATAAAATAAATTTATATTATATATCTATTAATTTATCTAAATTAGTAAATTAACTCATATATTATTTATAGAGTTATATAATACCTAATATCCTCATCTTATTTTTTATATGTGTCCAGTATTCTAATCTTATTTATGGCATAATTTTATCTATAATATTTTTAATTTAGTATAATTTTACCTATAATCTTTTTAATTTAATACAATTCTTAGTATTTGAGAAATAAAATTATGTATAAAATTATATTAAATTAAAAAAATTATGGATAAAATTATATCATAAATAAAGTTAAGATACTGAACATATATAAAAAATAAAATTAAAATATTATATACTATATAACTCTTATTTATAATTAATTGTTTTTTTTAATTTATTCCGAAAAATCTTAGATGTTGTTATATTAAGCATTACCATTACGAAAGGGATGAATCTGTCTCGAATAGGGGACTTCGTCGGCCGACTTTAACTGCGACGCATATCAAAACGTAGACAGATAATCAGATAGCATAAGCCTTTCAATTTTCAGTCACCATCGTTCTTCCTACCCACATCCCCTCTTCAGTGCGTTTGTAAAGTTTTAGCCTTTATCAATCTTCTTCCAAAGCTGTGGAAGGCAATAAAACGAGTAAGATACTATTATCTTCTCTCTCTATATATATTCCTTTCGTGAAAAAGATTACTCGGTTGGTATGATTGATTCTTCATATCTTTTAGTTTCTGAAGAAATAATAAAAAAATCCTTATTATTTGTATTATTTATCAGGTAAAAAGGAACAGAAAAAGATAACTTCGGTATTCTTGTTTCAAAAGCAATTCCCTCTGCACCATCATAGATCTGGAAATTTCATTGGGCCCTATATTGTTCTTGGAATTATTGTCTTGGTATTTTATGCTTTTGGGTGGTTTTCAACTTGGCTTCTGGGTATCTTACAGCTCTGCAGTTGGTTATATATCGTAATTCTTGCATTGGGGTTGGTTTCCCCGGCTAAATTCTGCTCCATCTTCTTATTTGTATGATTTATCAATTTGACCTGTAATTTAGTTTGTTATTATCTTCTCTTTCTTTCATTTCTTTGTTTCATTCCGTATTGAATTTGAATGTGTTTTCCCCCTAGTTTTCTGGTTGGATTTTCGGTTACTGTAGCTTGGAGATAGCGATTCGCTCGTGCTCTTTGAGGTGGCTTCTAGGGAGAATCTGAACCTTAATTACTCGTAATCTTTAAGCTCATAACTAATAAAAAGAATGAAGAGTGAAGGGAGCCGTAATTTGTAGATGTTAGATTCACTCTTTATTATTATTATGAGGGCTTTTACTTTGCGGTGATTAGATTCCAATGTTTGTGCAACAATACTTCAAATTCCATGAGTCAGATTGGTTTCTTAGCTTGAGAACATTGATGCCACAACACCACATTCTTGGTGTACTGTTTTTGTCCTTTTAAAGATATGATTTGGTCTCAGATTGGTGGTGATGAGTTCTTAGTCTTACCTTTTTTCACCCTCTCCCATATACTCTCAGTAGGAGCCCTAGGGATGTTGTTGATATTGTTATGTTTCAAACTGTAACTGGATATTAGTAAATAGAGATTAAAGAATGAGTAGCACTCTTTATGGTTTATAAATACTGCGGTTTATTATAGATTTTTTACTTATATTGATAATTCCATCACTTATTTTTTTTTACCTGTTAATCTTGAACAAGGGTTGTGAATATATATATATTTATCTTCAGGTTTAGCTACGTCATGGAAGGTATTATTGTGAGAAGAGTAATTCCCTCAGATAATAGTTGCCTCTTCAATGCAATTGGGTAAGCTCTTGGGCGAAAGTCTTCTGTTTTGTTGGTCTTTAATATGCAATATTGGTAACAATGGTGCCGCTTCTAGTCTGATTCACCTATTCTATATATTCATTCCATTTTAGGTATGTTATGGATCATGATAAAACTAAAGCTTCTGAGTTGAGACAGGTAATGTTTTCATGCTTTATATTTGCTATAAATATGCATAGTAAATATCATGAAAATATTTGAATCCCATTCATCTGGCCTTTGAAATGATTGCTCTTATGTTTCGTTAGCTATTGATTGTATAGTGCCATACTTTGATTGGCATCAATCTGGATTGGTTTCCAAAATCAAAAGATCAATTCAAAGTATTGTTTTGTTGTTTGTGAGACAACTTTTACATCTAGACATTTATGTTAAAACATGATGGAAGGAAAAATAGAAGAAACTGATGATCAATTTTTATTCAAGGGTGAAGGAAGTAAGTAGATATGGTTGTTCTTTGACATCTATATCAATGAATTTTACTTGTATAAGAGTTTTTCCTGTACTTGGATAGTCTTCGTGGTCCAGATTTTGTATTAGAAGTTCCTGATGCATTCGTAAGGAGTTGGATGCTGTTATGAGGATCGATAGCAGTTTTGGTGGATTAGTCAAGGGACAAAAATGTAATAGTTAGAATCCTACTAGATACATAGAATAGTATAAGTTTAGATTTTGACAAGTCTATGCCCAATCATATTGCCATGTTAGTCATAGCATGGACAAATTTCATTGGTAAAATCAAAGAAGTTTTAACCATCAAAAGGAAGCAACCGTTGTAATTATTTGGATTGGGAGAAAATACGTGTCCAACATAGGATATACAACTGGTGAAGTGGAACCCTTTTATTGTCTTATTTTTTTGGTTTTGCTTTGAGCACATAGCTGACATCTTTTATAAATATATAACTTAACTATTTGTGATGTTTAACATGCCAAAGGTCATAGCTGCAACAGTAGCAAGTGATCCAGTGAAATATTCTGAAGCATTTCTTGGAAAGCCAAATGCAGACTATTGTGCCTGGATCCTTGACTCAGAGAAGTGGGGAGGTTAGTTCAGCTAGACTGTCTTAATCATGGTTTCTTAATTCTAAAATATTGATATACGCACGATTACCCATTCACGTCTTGAAGTTTCACCTAACTAGTTGGAGTACGGCATTGATGTTCTGTATGCATTTTATTGGTTTCATGTTTTAATGGTTGTTTCTGGGTGTTCAATTCAAAGGTCACAATTTCATAGTACTGTATAGGTTTGGATAATCAGTTAAAAGTTCCGTAAACTTCAGATGTTGCATTTTTGGTCCCAGGGTTATGATGAAAATATTGTGTCCATATTTTGCAGCTGAAGCGATTAACATAAATTCCTCTTTGCATTTTAAATTTTAATGTTTTTGTAATAGGAACTAGTAAATGCAGTATTAATGCCATCAATTTGCCAGTATTTCAGTGTGCTAATCTGGCCACTTTACTTCCCTTTGTGAAGGTGCCATTGAGCTTTCAATATTAGCCGATTATTATGGACGTGAAATTGGAGCATACGATGTCCAAACAACACGATGCGACGTGTATGGTCAGGTTAGCCTTTCATTCTCAGTGAATATCCTTCCATGTAACTTCCAATAACAAATTTCATTCTCTTCTCCTGTGGATACTTATAACAGGACAGAAAGTATTCTGAAAGAGTCATGCTGATTTATGATGGTCTCCATTACGACGCCTTAGCTGTATGTCATTTCATGCATCTCATATTTTGTTTCCTTATTTTTATTTGTCAGCTCATTTCTTGTTTGGAGAATTATTCGTGCAAGCCCTGTATTAGAGATCCAATCGCTTCCCTGTGATGAGAGTCCCATTAGGGTTTCACTCACCTATTTTGAGTAGTATACACTTAGGTTTTATTATAAAAAAAATGCTTGCTATCAGTTTCTCCACCAAAAACACGTGGATATTTCTTATAGCTAGACATCACTTTATGGTTGTATCTAAAGGTTCCTCTACATGTTCTATGTTTTAGAACCTCATTCATAGCAAACACCTTAAGAACACAAGTTTTTATCCTTTTTATAAGAAACCTTCATTTATTGCGAGGATTTTACGTATTTCTATGTTTTCTGACGATTATGCTTTGCATGGGTCAGATGTCTGCCTTTCAGGGTGCCCCTGAGGAGTTTGATCAGACCATATTTGTTGTACAGAAAGACAGAAGCATTGGACCTGTTGAGAGGCTTGCTCTTGATTTTGCTAAGGACCAACAGAGGTTTGTCTCTCATTGTTATAGAGCCTTCATGTCAAAAGAATCTTGTATATATGGAAAGATGCGGATAGCCGCATATTGAAATAATTCAAAATATATAAATCTTCATTTTCTTTTGGTTGTTCAATGGCAGTTTTGTTCTGGGATTTCTGTAAATTACCCATAGTATTCTTTCTTTAACAACTTCAAACATCATATATACCAAATACAATAATCTTTTGGCTAATGCTTGTTTTCTTTCACAAAAATGTTGGAAACGTTTCCTTATCTAATGAGATAAGGTTTGTTTTTGTAGATGGTGGTGTATATGTGGAAACATTTGTTGTCTGTTATTCTTGTAACTGAGAAATCTTTTTGGTGAACTTACCCACCAAAGATTGCGTATAGAGCTAGTCAATCCTAAAACGACATGTCACACTACCTGAGTATGTTTATGTGTGACACACTTTTCAATGAGAAATCATTCTTAAAATTCGCTGCTTGTGTCCAGGAAACGAAGCTATACCGACACCTCCAATTTCACACTCCGCTGCGGGGTATGCCAAATCGGCGTAGTTGGTCAGAAGGTAGCACTGACATGTTGCTTTGCTTTATACTATATTTGCATAGCAAATCCGTGTTTGTTCCTTCATTTCCAAGCTCTGTTTTTCATTGTGAATATATGTCTACAGGAGGCAGTGGAGCATGCACAAGCAACTGGGCATGTTAACTTCCAAGAATATAGATGATGATATATACTAGTTGCTGTTGTGAAATACAAATTCACAGATATTGACCTCTCTGGATTTGGCTTCATGTGTTGTATTGCTGTAAGTCGTTAATGTTCAGTGCCTGACCCACTGCCATTGAAATACAAAATAATGTTTTCCCTCGTTCAAGGGGGAAAAGGTTGAATGTACGAGTTTTTCCCCATCTGCCAGAAGATTGTTTTTAGTTTTCTTTTTCTAAGCACAAGTATCATATTCGAAGTATTATTAGACACTAAATATTAACATTTCTCCTAGCTGGCTTTAAACTTTAGTTCATCACATTGAAAGGACTAAAACTCAACCCCTGGTAGTTGGGAAGATTGTTTTTAAGCTTTAAGAATGTACTAACAAGAGTTGGGTCTAATAGAAAGAGTTAGCTCTTTATAATGTGGAGAATTAAAGTTTAAATTCCTATTGAGAGAGATGTCTATATTTAGTGTTGGATAGTATTTTGAATACGATTGTTTTCAATAGGAGGGTACATGTGTTTATATTAAGGGGAGGCTGGAGGATGTGAATTTTTTTTTGATGTAAAAACCATGTTGAGTCAAGTTGAGCGGAGTAAAGATGAAATTTTGGACTTCCTCTAGTTCAAGACAAGTAGCCTTGCGGCCTATTTGATGTGATCGATTTGGTTAAAAAAACTGTTTTTATTGTCAAAATTTAGTTTTTCTTAATGATATTTAATTTCATAAATCTTTATGTGAAAATTTTTACTTTTAAAGATTATTTTATAATTTTTATCAAATATTAAAATATAAAAAATGACCCATTTTATAATAATAGCATTGGTGCCAAATGAGATTAATTATATTTATTACTATCTTTAAGGTCAAATTAATTATCGGGATTTCCAAAGTATTAATTTCCCTTTTTATTTTACTAACTATCCTAAATTTTCATTTTTTCAAAAAAAATAATTTAAGTATCTCTGAATAGTCTAGTCTCGTTAGATTACATACCGTACGAAAAGTATTCAAGTTTATGTCCCCGTTTTCTTTTTGAGCGACGTCCTTCTCGTTGAAGTGATATTTTAGTCAAACATTTGTTTTGCAAAGCAAAGCCGCGTGGTTTCTTTGAATTATTGAAATTGGGTCTAAGTATTTGCATATTTTCAAACAAAAAATTATATGTATTGTCATAACATTTTGAAATATTTAAAATTAATACACACCTAAATACTCTCTCAAAGCCGAGTCAAGATAGTGATTGCACGTGTCAACAAATTCATATATTTTGAAAAGTAAAACAATTTTAAATTTTAGTTAGTTACTACTTTATTTTTAAAACAAAAAATATGCTGTTGTTAAGTATTTATTAACCAAAATTTCATCAAAATGTCATAAAGTTTTAATTTAATATTTTTCTTGTTTTTTAAAATTACAAATATTCCGTAGCGCTTTCTAAAGCGCGACAGCTTGTTTTTAGTCGTTTTTGTAACAATAGCTTCTGTAGCGTTTTGGAAAATAAGCTTTACAGCTTAACTTTTGTGTAGGAGTGAAATATTGAGTTCAATTTTAACCACAGCTTAATTAACTTGAAGGAAAAAATTAACAAAATAATGGTATTAAGAAACTTATTGAAGTTACTTGGAAACAAGCATTTTTCCCAGGATTTTGGAGAAAATGATGAATCTATTTTTTTTTTTTTGTGGAGGTCAACGAAAATGATAAATATAAGTTTTTTTTTGTATAAAAATTTTTAGAAATAGGTTAGGCTCACACACGAGACAGGGTAAAATTTTCTTTCTTCTTAAGCGATACTAATATCAGATAGGATAAATTGTCAGACACATAGAAATTAAAATATCTCTCTAAATATTATAACTATAATTATAATAAAATAATACTAGATGCGTACATGTAATAATTTGAAGAAACGTAAGTCACAAGTCCCTCATGTGAGCAAGCAAGACTCATATGGTCATTGGTTCGTACAACATGTTTCTTCAAGGACATGCTATTTAGAATAGTATTTATTATATAAATATAAAATTACTCTAGGAATACAAAATCTTATTAAATAATTTTTTTTAAATTTTAAATTTAATTCATAGATGATGTACTTACACTAAAAAGAGTGACTATGAATCTCAAAATTAAATACTTTAAATGAGTTCAGTTATATGAATTTATCAAAATCAACTTATGTTTTAAGAGTTAATGTGCACTTATATATTATTTATAAATTACCCACTAATAAAGTCTCATATTAATAGTATAATTTGAACTCATTTTTATTAGATACTGAGTCATATCATTGTCAAGTATTTTTTACATATTTTACAAATTTTGAAAAATATATGTTGTTATTTATAATTTATTATTAAATAGTATGACAACTAATAAATTTTATACATAACAATAATTTAGCAATGGCTCTAAAATGCTATTTTTCATACCTTTATTTTATTATACTTTGGGATTTTACCCATTTAACTTGCACACCCTTTCTTTTCTGGAAAAAAAACACACACACACACACAAAAAATCTTTTCTTTTATTTTGGTTCAAAAGTATACAACTTGTTTTACTTTATGGATTAATGCCTCACTGCCTAAAGTAAAGATGGCCCATTTTGGGTGCTATTTTATTATTACTATTATTATTGTTCTTGCTATTAATATACTGATAGCCCTAGTTCAAAAGGAACTTTAATTCTGATTTACCAAAATTTTCAAAGATGACACCGATTTCACACCATACTTATTTTTTAAAAAGAAGTGAACTTGCTTTATCATGCATATGAAACTGTATCTGGGTGAAATTATTTTTTATTTTATGTGATATTTTAAAATCTTTTGAATGAACTTTTGTTTTTATTCAATTATCAGTCTACACTGAAACTAATATAGCTATTAAGTTGGATTACATCACAAATCATTCTTCTCTGCATAGATTATAATTAATTAAATTTTATATTGTAAACAGAGATCTCTGTTTAATTATTTATATATCAGCCTGAGTAAATTTTCATGTCATTCAATTTCAGAGAGAAGAGAGAAAATAGTTCAGAGAAGAAGATTTGAAATCCAAAGTGAGACGAAAAGGATCCCCAATTCCATATATACACAAACCAAAATCTGAAGGATCAACGAAATACACAAAAAGATAACCAAGAAGAAGAAGAAGAAGGATTGACCTCGTAGGCCAATTCTCTCTACTCCCTCTACCTCACAGTCTAACCCTAAAATCTCTCAATTCACCTCTGGAATACTCTGCAGAGCAGGCCTCCATGGTCGTTGATGCTGATACACCTCAAATCCATGGCGGCCTCTGTGGCTCATCAATTGCGTCATCATCTGATCTATCCTCAGATCCTTGACCTCCATTTTACTCAGCAATTGCTCTAACTGTTTCTTCGAGATCTTGATCTTCACCTCCGTTATTTTACCGGAGAAATCGCCGCCGACGTTCTTAGTCGAATAACCTACCTCCGTTCCCCTCTCTGCCTCCGGAGACGGCTTCGCCCAACTCCAATCCTCGCTGTCGTCGGATTCGGCGTCGTAGGCGCGTTTCTTCGAGGATTGTGGCTTCAAGCAATTTCCCATTGTTGGATCTGCAATGCTTTCAGCGGGAATTTGCAGAAGCTAGAGAGAGAGAAAGATGAAAGAAGTTAGAAGTATCCGTGAATGCAGATGGGAGGGATGTATATATAATATATACCCACACGCAGGGGAGAGAAGGAGTCAAACCTAATTGTGCCACGTAGGATGAGATAGCTTCCTACGTGGAAATGATGAGAGGTTTGAACTTTCGAGTATGAAATTTTAGGTGTGAAAAGGATCGTGAACGGGATCTACCATCTACTAGTGAACCTTTTTTACTTTCTTTTTTTAATAATTTTTTGGCCAACTTTTTTACTTTTTTTTTTAATATATATTTAATTGATTGATAACTGATTCATGAATAATATTTTTTTGTAATTTTATTTTTCATGCTTGTGGCAGTAGGAGGAGGATTTTTAAGACGTATTTGATGATTTTTTAATGAAAATGTTCCAATTTTTCAATAAAAAAATATTATGATATTATAAGCTTAAGTTATTATGCCGATCGAAGACAGCTTTTTCTATTAATGATTTGTTTACCTTTCAAAATGTGCAGTTTTTTCTTTTTTAACTCACAAGTAGAATATATATTTTACAGAAAGTATAGACTTATTACATCTTCACGTTAAAAAAGGTCATAAAGAAACTACATAATTATTTATATTTGATTAGTTTAAATATTTTTATTATAATTAATATAGAGTTGATACAAAAATATAAAGTTCTACTAAATTTTTTTAGATCTCAAATTTAATTTTTAGAGAAAATATTTATACTAAAAGAGGTAATTATTAAACTTAAATTTAGATACTTAATAATAAGAGCTAAAAAATAGTATAAAAAATATTTTTATTATGATTAATGTTAATATTTTATGAATTGAGATAATGGAGAAATGGTATCAATAAGGACTTAATTGAGTAATAATGCAGTGTTTGCAAACGACGCATCTCCTTATATATATTTTTAGGTAAAAGTATATCTACTATTTTAAATTAATTTTAAAAGAGTAATTAGTACTCTAAAATATTTAAAAGTGTAATTAATATCCTAAATTAATTTTAAAAGTATAATTAACACTCTTAAATATTTAAATTGTTACAATTTTGCCTATTTGTTAATAAAAACACAAACTTCTATTTGATACATACTACATAAATTTTTTATTTAGACACATTATTGTTTAAAAAGTCATATATGTAATATTATTTTAATAAATTGTACTAAATAAAATATAAAATTTGTCAATCTTCACATATAAATTCTATACAATGTCAATTTTATGATTTATTCAGTACTTTTTTTTAAATAATATGACACATATAACATTTTAAATAATAATGTATTAAAATAAAAAGTTTAAGTGACATGGATCAGACACAAATTTATATTTCTATTAGTAAAAATATGAAATTATATCAATTTAAATATTTTAGGGTGCTGATCATTCTTCTAAATTTAGTTTAAAGTGTTAATTATATTTTTAAATATTTTAAGATATTTATTATTTTTTTAAAATTAGTTTAGGGTATTAGATATATTTTTATCTTATATTTTTTATATTGTATAGTGACATTAATTTTGAAATAAAACAAGAAGGGACAAAGTTATGTGGTGGGGTGACCAAAGCAAGCAACTAGGGGAGCAAGCATTTGGCTATATTTTGTTAGCACATGGGATATTTTTGGTTGGGGAGATATATTTTTTAATCCCAAAGTGGGTGTAAAAGTATACATTGCAACAACGTAAAATAAGCACTCCTTGAAAGTGCCGAACCTGCCCCTAGATAATATGGGCTAACCTAAGGCTAGAGAAACAAATTAAAGTAACTTCAACTAAATTTTAATAGATTATAGCAAGAAAGTCACTGTATGACTTACAATGAGGTGTACATGAGCAGAGTTAAATAGGATAATTTTTTATCTGGTGCCTCACTTAAAACTTATAAGCTATATTTTACAGCCTGATGCTCAGTCCTATTTAATAAAAATCCTAACCATTTCGGGCTGAGTATAGGTTGTGCTTATATGCTTAAATTGTGATGTCTTGCTCATATTGTGAAAAAAAATATGTAATTATAAATTTATAAAATAATATCATATTTATGTGTTTAAGAGTTAAATAATATTCATAATTTATTAAAAATAAGATAATAAAATGATAGTAATTAAAGTCTTGAAGTACATTACATATATAAAAAAAATTTAAAATCTATATTAAGGTCGGATACCTGTAGAGATATTGCAACACTTATAATTGAATGCTTAATAAGTAAAATATAGAAGTAACTTCGGTATCTACATAAATATAAGATTTATATTCAAAAATTTAAAAATGATCAAAGAAAATTGTCAACTAAAGTAAAAAGTATAGAATTATAAAGAGAAGAAGTTAAGAAAAAATAAAATTCTAAAAAAATAAAAAAAAATATATATATAGGGCCGGGCTAAATGGGCAGGGTGATATACGTTGCCCAATGCCCTACCCTGCCCGACACTTGGCCCTGCCCTACCCTGCCCAAATATATTTTGGGCAATATTTTTTAGGTCGGGTTGGGCAATTTTTTTTCTGGGCTCAGGAGGGCAGACCGGGCTACGGGCATGATGAACACCCCTACTACTCAATACTCACTGTGGTCATAAACTTCATATAACGAAAAAATAAGATATATGACTATTTAAAATGTGTTTGATTTTTAAGTAGTATTATTTTATTGTAATTTTAGTTGCCATACTTAGGGAGACATCCTAACTTCTAAGTACCTAAATTTATATTTAAGAGTAATAGACAGTTTATCTTATATAATATTGATATCGCTTACAAATTTTTTTATCTTACTTTTAAATTATAAGTAAGTTTAATTTATTTTAAAAAAATTATAACAAAAAAAATGTCAACTCAATAAGAATTTTGAGTGTCCCGTGCAACTCATCCGTCAAGGCAAAATTGTCTTTTAATTCTCAAAATTATTTAACTAATAATTAACATTGCGCCACTTTTAAAAGCTTTTAAAAAAGCGTTGTGTGAATCGAAAAATAAAGATACCGATTAGATCTCGCAAAAAAAAAAAAAAACCTTTGCAGACAAATTTATTATTTAACCTATGAAATTTTAATAACGGGTGAAGACACCCAAAATAGGATTTAAAAAAAGAAAAAGAAAAAGAAAACAAAGAAGTGGGAAGGAGGCAAAAGGATTAAAGGGAAGAGGAAGAACGGTGTGAAAAGGGACAAAAAAGAGGAATCCAATGAGTAATAAGAAGAATCAAAGTAGGTGTGAACGGATGAGCAGAGGGAATATAACAAGGACACTTCAAGGTAATGCTGTAACGCTCAATCTTTCTCACGTGCCGCTTCCGCTGACGACTCACCCTCTTAATTTTTTCCCTTTATAAAATATAAGCTAAAATATATATATTTTTTTAAATTTTATATAAATTACATATCACTTCTCTAATTTTTTTAAATTTAAATTAAAGATCATGATATTTAATATTTAACCTATTAACCCTATGTCGTCAAAATTAATAATTTTTATCATGTAATAATTTTTATTATATTTTACGTAATTTAAAAAATAACACTTAGCACTTGATATATAATTTTAAATTTTTTTAAAATAGTTAAAAAATACAAAATACTTAAATAACACTTAACAAGTGCCAATACATTTAAGATATTTATTTGATAATATGTTATTTAAATAAAAAATATAAATTACTTGAAATTACATATAAATTGTTAGGTGATATTGTTTAAATGATGTGATATATAATAAAAATATAAAAATTATGATATCACAAAAATCATTAATTTTAACGATAATTTGAATGGCAAAGGGTTAATAGTTAAAATATAAAATATTATGGTCCTTAATTTAAACTTTTAAAAGGTAAAAATGTTATATACAACTAACCCAAAATTTAAGGAGATTTTGTTTATTTAATCCTAAAATATATAGATAGAAATATATAATAAATTATAAAATATTTGAATTTTTTGAGGAATATAAAAAATAAAAAGGGCGTTGAACTTAAAAATAATAATTTTGTAAAAGAATGCATTGTAATATACTCTCAAAAGATATATTGAAAAATGTCGCATAAAAGATATATTTGTACATTTGTAAAATAAATATAAAATATAATTCATATCCATAAAATAAAGGGAAAATAATAAAAAAATACTATGAAAAATAATAAATACTAAAATAAAATTTTGTGTTGATAATGCTTGATTTATTGTTAATAATAGTCTTATTATTTCAAAATTTATCTTTTTTCACAATATTTTTATTTTATTTTTACTAAAATAATAAATAGTTGACATCATAGATTTCTTCTATAAATGTTTATATAACCCTTGTATTATGTACAATTTTTTCATTAGTGAGACTCATACCCTTCCACTTGAAAAAAATAAATAGTTGATAGGTTTGGTTGGTGAAAGTTCCCATCATAAAATCCAACTTCATGTGCACGTCCCAATATGCAAATAGGGTATTTTTACTATACAAGTTTATAGGATCCAATTTCATCATCAAATCAATTTCTTTAAAGGATTAAGATGCTTAAATACTTAGACAGTATTCTACGAGAAGGAGTTATTGGTATTTTAAAGTTTTGTATATATTGTGCAATTTTATCAATCAACTCTCTCTCATAAGTTCTTGAGACTAAAATTGCGCATTAAATTTTAGTGTAAATATATATTTAATATCCTAAATTGATTTTAGATGAGTAATTAACACTATAAAATATTTAAATATACAATTAGTACCCCAAACTGGTTTTAAAAGGCAATTAATACTTTAAAATATTTAAATTGGTATAATTTTACCCTTTCGTTAACAAAAATACTAACTTTCATCTAATACATGCTACGTAAATTTTTTATTTCAACATATTATTATTTAAAAGGACACATGTATAATATTATTTTAATAAATTATATTAAGTAAACTAAAAAAAATTAATCTTCATATATAAAGTATATACAATATCAATTTTAGGGTTTTTTCAATACTCTTGTTTAAACAATATAACATATGTGACTTTTTAAATAATAGTGTGTCAAAATAAAAGCTCACATAATATGGATCGGAGGAAATTTGTATTTTTGTCAGTGAAATGGCGAAATTGTACTAATTAAAATATTTTAGATTGCTGGTCGCACCTCTAAAATTAATTCAAGGTATTAATTGCTCATTTAAAATTAGTCTGACGTGCTGGATGCACATTTACTTTAAATTTTCAGAGCAACTCCTTGTATAATAGTTTGTGGGTATTTTTATACCTTAATTATTTTTATGCCGATCTTTAATTATATTTGCTCCTAAGGACACTTTGCTCAAATAAAGTTTCTATTTTATTTGTATTGGTCCATTTGGTTTAAATTCTGGATAAAAACTTATTAATAATAGATTATAGAAAATAGTTTCTAGAGAATATATTATGGATAATAGTTTTTAAAAAAAATCATTATAAAAAAATAAGTATTTAGATAGTTATTATTAGAATAACTTTTTTTATAGGTAAATTACTATGCATAAGGTAAAATAATAAAAAAAATAAGGACAAAATAGTCATTACATAATCCAAAAATATTTTTTTCTACTCAAAAGCTAGTCATACAACCTTATTCGAAACTATAGTTTTGGATCCTAAAAAATCATAGTTTAGTCTATAAACACTTCTGAACATTTGATAGCTATTTGTTTAAATTTTAGCTCAAATTAAAAAATATTTTTTAAAATTATGATTTTTATACAAACCAAACAGCACTAAATTTTATATCATTTTGTTGTTTTAAAACTGCTGTAGAACCCGTGAAGCCCTATAGATCCATATATCATTGTTTTATTCGTCTGTTTGGTGTGCTTTATAGATCAATAATGCAACTATATAATTAACTTTCTTTAAGCAATATCAAAGATTGAAATATTCGTGAAATTAGAAAAAATACGGAAAAATTATCTCCAAATTGAATATAAAATAAAAGAATTATAGGTAATATAGAAAGTTGATGTAATCAATAAAAACCGATCTCATAATATCTCATGTAACATGAGAGAACAAGTTTCAGTAAGAACTTTAAAATAAATAAATGGTAAACTTTTTTTGTAAATATTTTTGAGTCACAAATATATTAAACTCATCCTAATTCTAATTAATATCCTATATAGTAAATAACGACGTGCCGCCATGCACGTAGTTGATTAATATTGACCAGAAAGCCTTTGTTTCTTTCTGGGGATTTTGTTCTTATACGGTGCCTTTCAACTTTCGACTTTGTTCATTTTTGACCCCTTTCATTTTATTTATTTAAAACATATGTTGATTTTTTAATCTTGATTATTTTGTAACTTCTTAAATTACCCCGTTCAACACTTCTAACTGCAACCCTTTTGTTACGGCTTGTCCGATTCGAAAATTTGAAAACTAAATTATAATAATTATTATTTTAATATATATTCAATTTGATGTTCTGAATAAGCCTCAACAACCTAAGCTCAAAAAGCCATTTCTTTTGTTCTTCCATATTTAGACCTCGCTTTCTTACCTTATTTTCCTTTTTTGACTTTCTCCATTAATGTATAATCGGTATATAAGGGCCATCAGAATGTATATTAAGTTTAAATAATTAATTATCAACTATAATAAATCTAATACATTATTAATTATTTGATATACATATATATATTTATATAAGATAAGGGGCTGAATAGTGCGACTTCCTACAGTTTTTAAAATTTTAGATTTGTAGGACTTTACTATAGATTTTGTGGGTTATGACACGTTACTGTTAATATACTAATAGTACATATTTGTTAATATGTAAAAAAAATTATTAAAAAACTCTATTATACTCGTGAAAAAATGTATTTCATGTGTGTGTATTAAGAATTAACTGGTTATATATTAAAATTTATACTATCGAGGGATACAGATTTTGTATTGTTTCCCTACTTGATAAGGAGATGACCAAAAAGAGAGAGAAAAATTATCATATGTTGACATTTTTCAATTATCAATTAATTGGTTATTTAATTGATAATCTAAAATGTTACTATTTTATATATTCTTAACGAGACTTTCAAATAAAAATTCTAAGCTAAGTGACGATCCTAATAGGAAGTCTTATGAAGCTAATTACTCCTTCCTTTCATTGATATAAGAGCTAATTGATTTTTTTAGATAGGTTAAAGAAACTAAATAAATTAGTTAATTATAACTAATATAAGAGTTAATTGAGTAATTTAGATAAATTAATAAATATATAATATAAATTCGTCTTAAGAGTTTAGATTTTGTCATAAGGATAATTTTTTTCCTACAAAAAATAATACTTATATATATATATATGTAGAAGGGTAGAAAGCTGAATACTTTGAAACTTAAATCAAATTACGTGATATAGTATTTAATGATTGATCAAAATGGATAATACAATGCCCTGATTTTTGGAAATTAAATTATATAATATTATTGGTAGTATGTTATAGACATTTCTTAATTCTCAAGGTTTGATTTGTAGGGTATCAAATAATTTTAGGTATGACAAATTCAATGTAATATCAAATAATTTGTGTTTGGAAAATCTCTGATATCATATATTGCTTATCTAGAGGAACGAAAAAAAAAAATCGTTTCATTCAAGATCTTATAATCAAACTGACTTTGTACGTATTTGACCCTTTCATTTGCGTCCCCTTCAAAATGTTAACTAACCCTTCGTCAACTATTTAAGTTTATAACAAAAGACTCCATTATGTTAGATGTTTGGTCATAAGTAAAGTGTGAGAATTCAAATCTTGTGAATAAAAAAATTATGTTAGAAGACCGACTCTTAATTATACATAACTATTTAAATATAATACTTCTTATATGCATATTTAGCTAATCATATTTGAGTATTAGGTTTGTTTTGATAAGAATTTGAAAAAGGGATTATGGAGAAAAAAAAAGACTTTTAGATAATTTTTAGAAATAAATTTTTAGAGAAGAGTTTATGAAAAAAAGTAGTTCTGAATAAATGAGTATTTGAATAGTTATTATTAGTAGGACTTTTATAATTAAAAAATTACAAAAAATGTATGATTTTATTCAACATATAAGATAGGGTAGAGAAGAGAGAAGTGAGACGAGAGAGGGTGAAAAAGAGAGATGAGAGAGTATAGACGGTGGAGAAGAGAGAGGAGAGATGATAAGGGGTATCCAAAACTTTAGTTTTAAACTATTGTTTGGTCCAAAAATCTTTTTGGATAAATATGTATATTTATTTTAAAATTTTTCTAAACCAAAGTTTATGGCAAATCCAAATAGGTCCATTGTCAAATCTAATTGTAGTAATAATCTTTTAAAGACATGTTTTTGGTATTCAAACAGAATTAAATTCGAGATTTTATATTTAAGCGGTTAAAGTATTTTCACTATGACCAACACCTAATTAAATAAATCTAACTTGATTGTATTAAATATCATATAACGTTGTTATACATCATAATTACTATGATTTAACCACTACTAGGAGGAGGATTTTCACGTTGGTTGTGAGGAAAATATATAAAAATGATATAAATTGTCTAAAATTTACGTGGGTAAAACAGAAAATATAAAAAGTACTTTCTATATCAGTTAATTAAAGAAGTGACGTAAAAAGTATACTTTTTCAGTTTTCACATGTAGTAGTTTAACATGGTTTAAGAATTGGACTTCCAGCAATTTGCTGTATGAAAACCTTCCTCATTCACACCAACACAAGTTGGTGGTTTGATTTTTTGTTTTTTTACCATTTTTAATCTATCAATTAGTTGTCTCCGACTTTCAAGGGAAGTTCAATTTTCAGCATTGAGTGTGATTGACCTGCCTTGGCACGTCAAAGCAAGGCATGGAAATTTGATTTTCTAATAAATTGTATTTACAGTGTAATTACATAAATCTTCTTGTGTGCTTTAATTTGACTAATTCAAGTAAATGTGATATATAACAAATAATTTGTATTTGGACTCTTCTTCTTCAAACCCTCAAAATTGAATTGGTTTTTCTATATATTGGCTGTTCCAATCCATAATCTGTGTTTGACCTTGAACCTGGACTTGGACTTCCAATATATGAGTTTTATGTAAATGCTCTAATGAGATATGCATATGGGGAAAAAATAGACATATGACAAATTATCTTCCATCTAATGTTTGTCTTTTTGTCATGTTTGTTGGGCTAACCAAAATCTTATATATATAACATAACGGAAGTCCAATTGTTATGAAGCTAATTGGCTGGGATTTTCTTATACTGTTCATCATATATGTATTTATAATTAAATTGTCTATTCTTATATAATTATGTATTTCAACAGTACGGAGTATATCATAATATAAAAGAGCATGCTCAAATATATTTTTTTGTAATTCGAATTCTCTACCTATCTCTCTGTGTATATAGTTACCTAATACTACATTCGATTTTAATTATAAGAGCCAATTAAATTTTTAGAATAAATCTAAAAAATTAAATAAATTAATTAATTATAACTAATATAAAAGTTAATTGATTAATTTAGATAAATTAAAAAGTATATTACATATATCCTATGTTTGGATGGGAAAAAAATTAAAAAAGAAATTAAAGATATTAGGAGGAAAAACTTCAAAAAATAGTAATTTTTTTTACCATTTTAAAAAATTTTCCTCCATAATATTCCCTCCCCTTATTTTCCCTTCAATTTTCTCAACATCCAAATATAACCATAAGGTTTAAGCTTCCACCCTTATCTGAGAAATATGAAGTTTTTCTTTCCCTTAAACCAGTAATATTATCTTTCTCTCTAGCTATACTTTATAAAGTAAATTTTATCTAAAGTATTTGATTTAGCAATGGATCAGATAAATTAAAATATAGGTAAATTGAGTGTTGAACATCTAGCAGCCTAAAGAGTCATAAAAATAAATAAATTTTACTCACTCCTGCATGCAAAGCTTCTTATATGAGCTTGTAAAAGGTACTCATCGTATTTTTAATATAGAAATTATTTGATAATTTAATTTTATCCTAAATATAAAATATATTTTCTATTTTTATCAATTTTTTTCAAATTATCTATTTGATACTCATTCAACTATAATTAAGTAAGAGAGAGAGGGAAGGAGTTAAGGAAGATGGTTATAGTGTTTTAAGAAAAATATGTCATATTAATTAACTTAACTAATTTCTTCAATCTAATCAAATTAATTAAATATATCATATATTAAAGATAAGAGAAGTTGTATATAAAAGCATACTACTCCCCTGATCATGGTATAAGACATATTTTATAGTTTAATTTGTACTAAAAAATATATCTTATATTTATGACTGGATGAGTAATATGTTTTAAATTTATATCACTAAAACAGCCAATATAGAGCATTGGTTACAACTAAATAATAATCTTTTCAGTCTTACTTATAAGAGATAATTAATTTTTTTATAAGTTAAAGAAGTAAAATTAATTAATTAATTATAATAAAATTTAATGATGTTGAATTCATATCATATGCTCTTTAATTTATACTAATTTTTATAGCAGTTATAATTAATTAATTTATTTAATTTTTTTATTTAACTCTTGGGAAATCAAACCATACAGAATGCCGGTTGTTGCTGGTAATAGGCCCTATGACGGTACGAGGACATGCTAGGCCTGGGGATTATGTTGCTGTTTCAACTTTCAAAGATGTTGAACCCTTTGGTTTTGGTCAACAACGGGTGTGGAAGTTTGAAACATATAACTAATAATTCAAAACCCATTCAACACTTCTATCTCACGTAGTAATTACTCCTCAAGTCTCATGCATGTTGTTTGATTTCAAGACGAAGTCATTTCCAAACGAATTCTTCATTCTTTGTGACTGATTCAAATAATTTGGTACGTTACCCTATTGTTTTTTATATAGATATGATGATTTGAATTCCACATATATTGATTATTATTACGACAAGTGAAATTGTGCATATAAAATCAATTTCTAAAAGGAAAAATTAATTCGTATGCCATTATAATTTTATTTTGACTTTAATCAGTTTCTTGAAGTTTTTTCTTCTTCTTTTTACTGAGTTGTTACGGTTTTCTCATTTATAAGTATTAGTTCATATATTTATAATTTATTAATTGTGTGGAATATCACTTTTTTTTTTTATAAAAATTTTTAAAAAGAGATTTGGCTCACTCACGATCTAAGGACAATGCGAAATCTCCCTTCCTCCTAGACTATACTAATGTCGGGCAGAGCGAGCCGTTTATTACTTTTAGGCATAAACTTAAACATCCAAAAATTAGGATACTAATGTGTGGATACCAATTAAGTAATATATATGTTCTCACAAAATATAAAATAATAAATAGGATATTTTACGTTGCCTCTTTAGATTAGATCTTGGGTTTAAGACTTCAAAAACTTCAAATGAGTTGAATAGAGGAGGCCCAACTTATCCTAAGCCCGTTTGTTAACTTGAAAGGGCCCATTCCTTGTACCAAAAAACCCCTATTCATCAGCTCATTGCAATTAAGTTTATTATTTCTTAGTCAAAATCTAGTAATATAAATAATTAATTAACATTGAATTAACTGAACCCGCTATGAATATTTTAATTAAAATAATTGGACATTTTTATTTTAATAAACCATTTTACCAGGAAAGTTAATATTTGAAGGACCATATCAAGTTCTTTGTATCTATTTCGTCAAGTTTTCTAATAAAATTTAGCTAAGTGTACTTTTTTTTAAGGTAGTTTAGATTGAATTAAAATATTAAAAAAATAATGATTTATATAATTTAATACAAATATGGACTATTTTATCAAAACTCAATTTAAAACTAAAGGCCAAAATAAAAATTCATACAAATTTAAACAACAAAAAACTATATTAACCCATACATACACACATACACATATCAGTACTTTTTATCGATTTTCCTAATCAATAATTATAAACCATATATATATTAAATTGATAAATATTTCTAATCACGTGTCACAAACATTATATTATTACATTTAAAAACAATATACCGTACAGGGTATGGTTCTACAAGAATAACATTGTAAGATTTGATTTTACAAGTTCATGAAAAGAAATGACTTCATGGATATAATTAATTAACATCCATAAATAAAACTACGAGATGCTTTCTCAGCTTCCATATTATCGTTCAAACCTGCTGAATCCTTCATTTGATCTATCTGAAGACGAGCCATTTCTCTTTGTCTTTGTATTTCCAGTTTTCTCTGTAGTGATGATGAGGTCACCTTTGTTTCTTCTTCAGTCCTTGACGGTGTTCTCCCTTTGATAAATCATTCAAATGTTTTCTCTCAAATGTATCTCCAATTTTATATGGTTTTCAAGTGATTAGTTTTTTTTTGTTGCCCACCCGGTTCACCGGAGCTTTGCCCCAACTACATCCGAATTTGACTCGCGTCATGCACCTGGATATGGTGGGCGAGTCTCCCAACGAGGATTTTCTGTATTCACTAAGGCTCGAACTCGAGATCTAACTTAAGCGATACCAAACTGCTTACTACTCGGACCAACCTCCGTTAGTTTTAAGTGATTAGTTGTTTATACAAAAAACTTTACAGAAATCTAACAACGAAAATAATATGTAGAGACCTATCAAGGATGAGGTCATGTAAATATAAAACATTGTTTCTAAAAGATTTTTTTTTTAATTTTAACCGGGTCTAATAATCAAGTACTAAAAATCAAATCAATTAATAAATCGGTCGAGATGATAATTCAAAAATTTATTAATGACTCAAACTAAGAGTTAAATTAGTCATTATTAAAATAATATAATTTAATTAAAATAAAAAAAAGTCATATATAACTTAAAGAATAGTAATATTCAAATAAAAAAATTATTAATTCACAAGCATATATGATGTTCCTATAAAAATCACAAATAATTAAATAAAACATAGTTAATCAAGCACAAATATAATAAACTATCTTTTTTAAAAAAATCAAAACTTTAATATAAAAAAATATAAAATTTAATCTAGTCAACTAACTTAAAACTCTTACTCGAACTGTTTAAAGAATTGATTCCCTAGTTTATATCCAACTTAAGTTAGGTTTTCATACCATATTAATATACAGATAATATGGAAATAGCTAGCTTTGTATTTTGCTTTTGAATTTTGATGTCTCTCCACATCAGAATAGTCTTCCTTATTTCCTCTTCAAGCTTTGGTCATTCTCCAAAACAACAGCTTTTCTCTGACACTGGCACTTCCATATTCTCTTCTAAATAACTTTTTTTTAAATATATATTAAATTTAAAATAAAGATAATAATCTTGTAACTATCACTTTTTTAAAAATATGTTCATTTATCATTTTAAAAAATAACTGATTAAAATTTTTAAATAGTAACCGTTCAAATCAGATTTTTAATCAGTCTAAATCTCATCATAGTGATCAACACTGATTTTATCTTTAAGTGGTTTAATATCAAGAAACGATATATAAATATATGGTTAAACGAAGTTCATTGTTTTAATAATTAAATAGAATTCTTTTTCATCATGAAAGGGAATTATTGTCATAAATCGGACAAACTAAGAGCCCTTTGATCACTTGATATTCGATGATAATAATAATAATAATAATAATATAATGCAAATGAAGAACAAATCCAACAATTAATTAATTAACTACTGAAAAGAAAAAAAATGAAGAAGAAGATGCAGAGATGTTATCGTACCTTTCTTAACCATGTTGAGATTAACAGAATTGAGCAGAGTTTAATTACTTGATGTGTGTGTTTAAATTCGCACTTGATGATTAGTGTCTAAAATGCTGATGATTAGTGTCTCATGTATCTCTTAGATTAAACTGATTATATATTATTTAAAAAATATTATTTTAATTATCTTTATTAGTTGCTGATAATGATAACATTATATTATAAAAGATAAAGATAGGTAGTTTTGTTTATATTTATTAGGTTGACTTTTCTAACTAAACCTTAGCACGTGGATTTTTTAAAATACTAAAAATTCACATAGATAAAATTTTAAAATTCTATTAGATCATAATTAATATTAAAAGATTTGGTTCGGGAGATGGAGATAATAGGTATAAGCAAATAAATCTAAATTTTATCTTATAATAATTATTTAAAATATAAAATTTTGAGCTGACAAAGAAAAAAATTAATTAGCTTATAAATTTAATTTTATCTGAATTTCTTTTAAATTTAAAATTTTTAAGTTTAATTCTAAAAGAGATTGAAATTAAAAAGTAAAATTTATAGCAAGGTCAATGTTAAATATTATCTAATACATATTTTTCTCTGTATTAAATTGCAATATCATATTATCTAATCCTGGTCAAAAAAAGATAATATTATCTAATAAAAGGTTCAAATATCGTTTTCTGTTTTATAACTTACGCTAATGATAACCAGATTAATTAATGTCCATTAAATCTGATCTACGAACCAGATGGAGAGTTAAAAATGTTATCATAATATATTTATATATGTGAGTTTAACAATTAAAATGCTCGTTTAAGTGGTAAAAGTTAATTATTTATATTTAAAAAAATGTTCATATCATCGATCTAAACCAGTAAACCAATATAAATGATTCGTTAAGATTGTATTAATTGACAAATATATGAATATTTTAATTAAAACAAACAAAAAATATTTCGATAAAACCTAATTAGTGAGACTACTCAAGACAGCTAATATTTTAATTAAACCAAATATGTCAATGTTATACACAAAACTAGAAATTCAAAATTCCGATCCTTCAATTTTTGTTCAAAATACCCAGTGAATTCTTTTTAGCCATTAGAAGAAAATTTATATTGATATCAAAGTTAGAAGTTACAACCTTAGAAAAACCAAACATAGAAATACGTTAATACTCATGCAGGTTTTTATATATTACCTAATTAGAGAATTTATTTTAGTTTTAAATATAAGATCTATTTCTTATATTAATCGATTTTTTTTAAATTATTCCTATTAATACTCCCTCAATAATAATAATTAAACAAAAGAGGGAGGAAAAAAATTAAGGAAGATAGTTAGGGTATTTTAAAAAAATATATTATATTAACTAACTTAATTAATTTTATTAATCTAATTAAGTTAATTAAATATATCTCATATTAAAGATCAGAAGAGTATTATACACACAAAACTAAAAATTCAAGAATTGTAATGTCCTTCAATGTTGTTGAAAATATATACCAATGAACTAAATGTATTGCACCACAGAAATACTAATAATTCCATTACGAAACTATGAAATCGAAATTTACAAACCATACATACATATATATATATATATGGAATTGATAACTATTTCTAATAACATGTCATAAACATTATCACATTCATAAAATATTCAGTACAACGTACAACGTATCTTTCTACGAGAAAAATATTGTAATGTAGGATTACAAGTTGCAGAAAAATAAATCACTTCATGGATATCTAATTAACATATCCACGAATAAGCCTACTAAATGTAACTTGAGCTTCCATGTTATCGTTGAAACCTGCTGAATCTTTCATTTGATCTATCTGAAGCCGAGCAATTTCCCTTTGTTTCTGTATTTCTTTTTTTCTTTCTTGCGAAGTCTTCTTTCCTTCTTCTTCATCAACCTTTGATGTTTTTCTGGGAGATGCTTTCTCTGATAAACCACGCGAATGTTTCTCCTCGAATAATGTTTCTGCAATTTTATTAATAAGATCAACCAAACCAAATTGGGTTTAATAAGATAGAAAATATGGAAATAGAGTGGGTAGGGTACCTTTATGGACGAGGTCTATGAACTCTTTATTATGTAGTTTTGTTCGAACATTTTGTCTTTGTTTTTGAACTTTGATGTCTCTCCACTTGAGAATAGTCTTCTTTATTTCCTCTTCATGCTTTGGTGATTCTACAAAACATGTTTTCTCGGACACAGCAGTTTGATCTTGTCTTTTCACTTTCCCAGTAGTCATGAGCGTTTTTTCAAGCGAACCTACGTGTTTGCACCAGTTAACTTATTTATATTTTAAATAGCTTTTTTATTTTAATAAACAGAAAATTTAAAATAAATATAATCTTATAACTGTTACTTTTTTTAAAAAAATGTATTTATCATTTTAAACAATACTTATTAAAAATTTTAAATATAAACTATTTACATCTAGACTGTAGTAATAACTAGTACTCAATGCTTATCACAGCGATAACAACTAACTTCATATTTAAGTAGTTCAATTTTAAGAAACAATGTATAAATATATCGTTAAATAAAATTTATTTTCTCAGTAAGTAAATAGAAGTCTTTCTTATCATGAAAAAGGAATTATTGTCATAAATCGAACCAGCTTTACAACTTCGATAATATAATGCAAATGATGGACAAATTCAACAATTAATTAGTTAACTACTGAAAAAGAAAAACAAAAAGAAAAAGAAAAGATGCAGAGATGTTCGTACCTTTCTTAACCATGTTGAGATGAGCTGCAGATTTTAATTGATGTGCGTGTTTAAATTTGTGCTTGGAAAATAATAAAAGCAGGCCCTTAAATAATATATGATTCCTCTCGAAGTCAATGATAAATATAATCTAAGATATTTGGTCAAAACAAATATCATCCAAGATAAAATATTTTTTTTATAAACTAAGATAAAACATTTTGTTTATACACAGTATTTTTGTTTCCGTCATCTGATGTTTGTTTTGTGCCTCGCGTATCTCTTAAATTAAATTGATTATACATTATACAAAAATAATATTCTTTTAATTATTGTTATTTGTCGCTGATAATGATAACAACATATTATAAAAGATAAAAATAGGTCCATTTGTTTATATTTATTAGGTCCACTTTTCTAGTTAAATCTCATCACGTGGTTTTTTTTTAAAATAATAAACATTCATATAGATAAATTTTCAAAATCCTGTTAGACCATAATTAATAATAAAATATTTGTTTGGCGACATGGAGATAATAGATATAAGTAAATAAATCTACATGTTATCTTATAATAATTAATTAAAACATAGAATTTTGAGCTAACGATGAGAAAATTAGCTTCTAAATTTAATTTTATCTAAATTTCATTTAAATTTTAATTTTAAAGCTTAATTCTAAAAGAGATTGAAATTAAAAGTAATTTATTAAATTATATACAAAATAATATTATTTTAGTTATTATTATTTCTGTTGGTATTGATATATGACTTCGTCTGAGATTAATGATAAATCTATCAATTTTATACAAAAAAATATGATTATTTTAGTTACTATTAGTTGGTGGTATTAATGATATTTACTATCGTTCATTACATACATTTCTTTAATTAAATCTTAACACACAAGTTTTTTATATAATAAAAATTTATATGGATAACATTTTTTTGGGTCAAAATATGGATAACATTTTAAAATTTGATTAGAACATTATTAATAATAAAAATAATAAATGATAAGATTTAGATGGAGAAATAGATTTAATAAGTTTAAACGAATAAGCCTAAGCTTTATCAACGATTAATTAATATTTAACTTTTGAGCTAATAAAGGCAAAATTAGCTTCTAGATTTAATTTTGTTTGAATTCATTTATTTTTTTTAATATTTTTGAATTTCACTTAAATTTTAAAATTTTAAGTTTGCAAGGTGAATTTTAAAATTGAGTATGGAAGTGAAATATAAAATAAATTCAAGGGACGAATTTGGAACCAAATGAAAACATGGAATGAAAATAACACCCCAACTAAGGAAACCAGAAATATGATAAATTAAAATTTAAAATGAACATTATAGAAGATTGACTTTTAAATATTATCTAATACATATTTTTCTCTGTATTAAATTGCAATGTCATATTATCTAATAAATGGTTCAAATATCGTTTTCTGTTTTATAACTTACTGTAATGATAACCAGGTTAATTAACGTCCACTTAAATCTGATCTACGAACCAGATGGAGTTAAAATTTTTATCATAATATATTTATATATGAGTTTAACAATTAAAACGTTCGTTTAAGTGATAAAAGTTAATTATTTATATTTAAAAAAAAATGTTCATATCATCGATCTAAACCAGTAAACCAATATAAATGATTGTTTAAGATTGTATTAATTGACAAATATATGAATATTTTAATTAAAACAAAAAATATTATTTCATTAAAACCTAATTGGTGAGACTACTCAAGACAGCTAATATTTTAATTAAACCAAATATGTCAATGTTATACCCAAAACTAGAAATTCAAAATTCCGATACTTCAATTTTTGTTCAAAATACCCAGTGAATTCTTTTTAGCCATTAAAAGAAAATTTATATTGATATGTAAGTTAGAAGTTACAACCTAAGAAAAACCAAACGTAGAAATACGTTAATACTCATTCAGTTCTTAATATATTATATAATTAGAGAATTTATTTTAGTCCTAAATATAATATCTCTTTTTTTTATATTTATCAATTTTTTTAAAATTATTCTTATTAATACTCCCTCAATAATAATAAAATAAAAGTGGAAGGGAGAAAATTAAGGAAGATGATTATGGTATTTTAGAAAAAATATGTTATATTAACTAACTTAATTAATTTTTTTAATCTAATTAAATTAATTAAATATATCTTATATTAAGGATCAGAGTATTATATACAAAACTAGAAATTCAAGAATGTAATACTTCAATGTTGTTGAGAATGCCAATGAACTAAATGTATTGCACCACAGAAATACAAATAATTCCATAACGAAACTATGAAATCGATAATTACAAACCATATATATATATATATATGAAATTGATAAATATTCCAAATAACATGTCATAAACATTATCAACTTCATAAAATGTACAGTACAACGTATCTTTCTACGAGAAAAATATTGTAATGTAGGATTACAAGTTGAAGAAAAATAAATCACTTCATGGATATCTAATTAACATATCCACGAATAAGCCTACTAAATGTAACTTGAGCTTCCATGTTATCGTTGAAACCTGCTGAATCTTTCATTTGATCTATCTGAAGCCGAGCAATTTCCCTTTGTTTCTGTATTTCTTTTTTTCTTTCTAGCGAAGTCTTCTTTCCTTCTTCTTCATCAACCTTTGATGTTTTTCTGGGAGATGCTTTCTCTGATAAACCACGCGAATGTTTCTCCTCGAATAATGTTTCTGCAATTTTATTAATAAGATCAACCAAACCAAATTGGGTTTAATAAGATAGAAAATATGGAAATAGAGTGGGTAGGGTACCTTTATGGACGAGGTCTATGAACTCTTTATTATGTAGTTTTGTTCGAACATTTTGTCTTTGTTTTTGAACTTTGATGTCTCTCCACTTGAGAATAGTCTTCTTTATTTCCTCCTCATGCTTTGGTGATTCTACAAAACATGTTTTCTCGGACACAGCAGTTTGATCTTGTCTTTTCACTTTCCCAGTAGTCTTGAGCGTTTTTTCAAGCGAACCTACGTGTTTGCACCAGTTAACTTATTTATATTTTAAATAGCTTTTTAATTTTAATAAACAGAAAATTTAAAATAAATATAATCTTATAACTATGACTTCTTTAAAAAAACTGTATTTATCATTTTAAAAAAACAGTTATTAAAATTTTTAAATATAAACCATTCAGATCTAATTTATACTGCAATAATAATCAGTACTCAGTGCACCTCGCAACGAGAACCACGGATTGATTTCATGTTTAAGTAGTTCAATTTTAAGAAACAATATATAAATATATCGTTAAATAGAATTTATTTTTTCAGTAAGTAAATAGAAGTCTTTCTTATCATGAAAAAGGAATTATGGTCATAAATCGAACCAGCTTTACAACTTCGATAGTATAATGAAAATGATGAACAAATTCAACAATTAATTAATTAACTACTGAAAAAGAAAAAGAAAAGCTGCAGAGATGTTCGTACCTTTCTTAACCATGTTGAGATGAGCTGCAGCGTTTGATTGATGTGTGTGCGCGTTTAAATTTGTCCTTGAAAAACAATAGAAGTAGGCCCTTAAATAATATATGATTCCTCCAGAAGTCAATGATAAATATAATCTAAGATATTTGGTCAAACAAAAATATCATCTAAGATAAAATATTTGTTTATAACCTAAAATAAAACATTTTGTTTATACACAGTTTTTGTTTTAGTCATCTGATGATTGTTTTGTGCCTCGTGTAACTCTTAAATTAAATTGATTATACATTAGACAAAAATAATATTATTTTAATTATTGTTATTAGTCGCCGATAATGACAACAACATATTATAAAAGATAAAAATAGGTCCATTTGTTTCTATTTATTAGGCCCACTTTTCTAGTTAAATCTCATCACGTGGTTTTTTTAAATAATAAAAATTCATATAGATAAAATTTCACAATTTTGTTAGACCATGATTAATAATAAAATATTTGTTTGGGGAGATGGGTATAATAGATATTAGTAAATAAATCTACATGTTATCTTATAGTAATTAATTAAAATATATAATTTTGAGGCAAAGATGAGAAAATTAGCTTCTAAATTTAATTTTATCTGAATTTCATTTAAATTTTAAAGTTTAATTCTAAAAGAGATTGAAATTAAAAGTAAAATTTATAGTAAGGTGAATGTGTGGAAGAGCCCAAATAAAATAAAGGAAACCAGAAATATGATAAATTAAAATATAAAATAAACATTATAAAAGACTGAGTTTTAAATATTATCTAACACATATTTTTCTTTGTATTAAATTGCAATATCATATTATCTAATGAAAGGTTCAAATATCGTTTTCTGTTTTATAACTCGTAATTCCATTTTGTTTCTTTTCATGAGATTAACAAATTCTATAATCGAATTTTCAAATAAAAAAATAATATAATAGAATTAAAATTCTCTCTATTAACCAGGTTAATTAATAATTAGTGTCCACTTAAATCTGATCTGCGAAATTTTATCATAATGTGTGTTTTTGTGAGACAATTAAAATGTTCGTTTACGTGATGGCAGTTAATTATTTATATCCAAAAAAGTTCATATTATATATCTAAACCAATATAAATGATTCATTAAGATTGTATTAATTGACAAATCTATGAATATTTATTTTAATTAAAATCAAAAAATATTTTGATAAACCCTAATCAGTGAGACTAAGATATATTCCTCTTTATCAAGACAGTTAATATTTTAAGCTTATATCCAAAACTAGAAATTCAAAATTGCAATCCTTCAATTTTTGTTCAAAATAGCCAATGAATTTCTTTTTTAACCATTAAAAGAAAATTTATATTGATATCAAAGTTAGAACTTACAACCTAAACAAAAACAAACAAATAAACAAACAAACACAAATCGATAGACAAAAGAAACCGAAACAGAATTCTCTTAACCAACAGAGTCTTGATTACTAAGAAAGAAGTAGGGGAAGATAACTTAAACATCCGATTTATTGAGCACATTCCTCTAAAAGCAGTAAGGGAAATCAAAGCAATAGCTAACTAAAATTTTCTTAGAATCCACTGAAAGTTATGAAAAACTTCACAAATTTTGTTAAGATTAACCTTGTTGACTAGGTGACAGGACCGTGAAATGAACAATTATAAACCTAACAACAATATATTCCTCTAATTTTTAATATATAACATTTAACTCATTTAATTAAATTAAAAAAATTAATTAATATATTTTATTTTTTAAAAACACCCTAATAATATTCCTTAACTCCATGCCTTATTCTCTTGCTTGATTATTGTTGAGGGAATATTAATAAGGATAATCTAAAAAAAATGTGATAAGCATAGTAAATATGTCTTATATTTAATATTAAAATCAACTATTTAATTAAGTCAGATATTAAGGATTAGAGGAATGTATGTATATATATATTGAATTGATAAATATGGCATAATCATTATCACATTCATGATATAGATTGTACTACAAGAAGGGTATTGTAGCATTTGATTACAAGTTCAAGAAAAATCGCTACATTTGTAATTTGATTGAATTGAATGGATCTAATTAACACATCCAGGAATAAGCCTATCAAATTCTTGCGTAGCTTCCATGTTGCAATTGAAACCAGCTGTGTCTTTCATTTGATTTATTTGTTGACGAGCAATCTCTCTTTGTTTTTGTATCTCTTCGTTTCTTGTTCGTAGAGAATCATTCTTGCTTGTCCCTTTATCCTCTGATGTTTTTCCTCTTTGAAATGCTTTCTTCGATAAACCACTCAGATTTTTTATTTCGGTCTTCCTATCCTCAAAGTCAAATGTTTCTGCAATTTCATATGATTAATTTATGATACAAGAAATTTGCAAAAACCAAAAAGAAAAAAAGAATGTATGTACCAATTTGGACCGTGAACGGTGAAGATTTAATTTAATTTAATTTCATATTTTAATATATTAAAATTTTAAAACAAAGAAATTAAGATCTTATAGATATCCCCTCTCAGAAAAATAAATTTATTATTTTAAAAACTCTTGAATTAATAATTTAAAATTTAGACCGTTTATGATCCTAGCAAAAAGGTGTGTGCATGAGGTGTTGGGTTTAAATTTATGTAAACATAAAAAAATATTTTTAAAAAATTAATCTCAATTTAGTATAACAATACTTGAATTTAATTTAATAGTTTTGAACTATAATTATCAAAGAATTACAATTTATTCAACATAATAATACTCAAATTTGACTTAATAGTATTGAATTTCAAATAAATTATGTAAAAAATGTATAAATAGACATACGGATTTTGCAATATTAGATTTTTAGATAACTATAAACAAAATATTTTCCCCATTAAACTAAACATAAAAATATTCAAATATGATTTAATAGTTTCGGATTCTATATAAAAAAATATTGAATTCGGTATACATACCTTTATGGTTGGAATCTTTGACTATTTTTCTTTCAAGTCGAACATTTTCTCTTTGTTTTTGTATTTTGATGCTTCTCCAATTCAGAACAGTCTTCTTTATTATTTCTTCATGCCTTGAGGGTTCCTCCACAGCACAATATGTTTTCTTTGACAGAGCCCTACGATTTCCAATGTTCACTCTCACACCCATGGTTGTTGCTGCTTCAGCGAGCCTACATGATTTTCAAAATAAAAATAAAAAATAAATATTACATAAAATTTTAGTTTTAGCAAGTTTTTTAAACATAATATAAATATATTAACGCTGGCAAAAAAATAAATTAAATTGTTATTTAAAATTTAAATTAAATATCAATAGTTATTATATCTATTTCAAAGTATAATATTACGTTCCTGTTTCACACATATAATCTCCTAACTTTATCATCAATAAGATGTCCTAGAAATAATACTATCCGTTACATTTATATAGTATAAATTAATTTTAATAAAAAATATATCTCTTAATATCCCTGCAATATGATCTCACTCAATTTACTCTCTTTCTAGGAGAATAGAATATAATTAAGGGAAGAAATTCAAAAAAATTAGATAGAAAAAAAAATGTAGAGATGAACTAAGGTACGTACCTTTCAAATTTTGAATATTCTTTTTATTATTTCAGATCTTCTTGAGGAGTACTCTTATACAATATCACAAGTTTATTGTATTGCTTGACCACAACAAGAAGAATTTAATGGATATTTATAAGCCAGTATGGGTATTTAAATTTAAAAAAATAAATAAATTTGAAAGATACACTTGTGAGGAAGAAATTCTGAAAAAAATCATAGATTAATAATAAATCTATCAATTTTGAAGATTTTGTTTTTTACATATATAGATTCTTGATTGTTCCACTCTCATATCTCTTAGTGTAATTTATTAAATTATATACAAAATAATATTATTTTAGTCATTATTATTTCTGTTGGTATTGATATACGACTTCGTCTCGAGATTAATGATAAATCTATGAATTTTATACAAAAATATATTATTATTTTAGTTACTATTAGTTGTTGGTATTAATGATATATATTTTATTACTATCACTCATTAGATACATTTCTTTAATTAAATCTTAACACACGAGTTTTTATAATAATAAAATTTATATTAATAACATTTTTTGGGGTCAAAATATGGATAACATTTTAAAAATAATAAATGATAAGATTTAGATGGAGAAATAGATTTAATAAGTTCAAACGAATAAGCCTAAGCTTTATCAACAATTAATTAAGATTTAAACTGTTGAGCTAATAAAGAGAAAATTAGCTTCTACATTTAATTTTTTTTGAATTCATTTATTTATTTAATATTTTTTAATTTTGATCTTCATCTCTGGACTTTATTTGATTTTAATGCAATTTTTTAGCTACTTATATTGATTCCTTTGTTCTGTGCAACGTTTATTTCTCTCTCTCTCTCTCGTACCTGCCATTGGCGTATGGATTAATGCCCGTTAAAATGTTTATAAAAATTATATATTTATTTTATTTTCGATTGAATTGTTGATTTTATTGGCCTAGAACCTGCTAGAATAATTCCCAAGTCCAATTCGTTATGGAAAGACCTTGCAGCCACTGCGTTTGCATAAGACTCTGCTTTCTCTCTGGCCGCATCGAGGGGTATTTTCGTCTTTATAAGTTAACGACCCCGTGGAACCCAGAAACTGACACGTAGTGGGTTTTCGAATTGGCGATTCTACCCTTGGATCTTGTGGTCTACGGATCATTACGTGTCGGGCTTTCGGTCATTCGAACTATAGGCCGTCTATATCATTACTGGAAAACGGCGCCGTTTTTAGTGGAAACGCTCTTTGGCTGAGAGAGAGGATAGTTATTCAGGTAGTTTATCTTCGTCGTCGTCGTTCGCTCTTCAATCACCATCCAAGTCTTCCCTTTTCTTTTATTCTGTCTGATTCTCACTCTTGGCTAGGTATTATATTGTTTCAATTTTTCTTTCTCTCATGCAATAATTACGTGTTTTTATTTGCGATTTCGATTGCGGTTTCTCTTCGTTTCTGCTCAATCATCCTTGTTATTATCACATTTTTTTGTATTTGTTGAAGGGTTGAAGATGAATATTTGTACAGCAGGTATGCGTTGATTTGGAATTTCCTTTCATTAATAATTGCTTTGTCTGAGTTAATTCTTCAACTTTCCCGCTTCACTCGCGTCAACTATTCCGGTTCTTGCGAGTTCTCTGGTTCTTCTTTTCTGTTTCCCCATTTCTATATCAATTTTTTGTCTGAATTTAAGGAGATTATTTAAAAAATTTGTAAATTGGATGGGCTATCATTTTTAATATTAATGCTACTATTATAATAGGTGTTCTATTGCATGTGATTGCTCAGCCTATGGTCTCTACTTTTGGCGTATTGCCTTTGTGGGTTTACGAACTTTTGGACAGTCATACAACAGTTTCTAGTTTTATTTAATCTTGGGTAATTATTTTGATAGCGAGAGCCTATGTATGAAAGACCAAGTAGGAGAAAATATTTTCCCCACTATGCACTGCGCGTGTGTTACCTCTGTGAAGTGAAATTTTTGTTCCACACTTATTCTTCCTTCAATTGATTTTTTGTGAAAATGTGTAAGTTTTATCCCTTCTTAGATGTATATACTATATAGTATTTTCAATTATCTAAGCTTTCACCGTATGTTATTTTCTTACATAAAGTAATTATGAATACTCTTTATGCAGTCAAATGTGTTTTATGAGCTGCATCATTGGTTTTCATCACATGTTCACCTGTTAGTTCTGTCACTTCTTTGGGGTTTATCTATATAAGGGGATAAGGTGATGATAATTTTGTTTTATATCTTCTACAAATAAAAGCTTATTTTTTTCCAAGCCTTTAGCAGCAAGCAGCGGCAGTTACACTGCCTCAGCCAGTCGCGGCTCTTTATGTCTTTTTGGGTTTATTTATATAGTGGCATTTTAGTTTTGTTGTTTTTGTTGTTGTAATATCTTCTTGAAAAGAAAACTTATTTTGTTCATACTCTTAGCAGCAACCGGCGGCAGTTGCATCTCCACCTCTAGCTCAGTTCTGGTGTTTCTCTCATCGTCGCTTTCCAATTCTACCAAAACCAAGTTCCTCCCTTCAGTTTCTAGATTCTCTTCCAAGCGTATTTGCTCCTTCCCTCAAACTCACCAACGTGTTGCTGTTTGCAAGCCCTCTATGAACTTGTTGAACAAACTTGGGTTTGGTAGCACGAGGGCTCCTGAGAATATGGATTCTTCAATTCCTCAGGGTCCAGATGATGACATACCTGCACCAAGCCAGCAGTTTGCCCAGTTTGGTTCTGGTTGCTTTTGGGGCGTTGAATTAGTATTTCAAAGGGTGCCTGGGGTAACTAAGACTGAGGTTGGGTACAGTCAGGGATATTTGCACAGTCCAACCTATGAGGATATTTGTACTGGAACCACAAACCACTCAGAGGTCGTCAGGGTCCAATATGACCCCAAAGAATGTAGCTATGACACTTTGCTTGATATGTTCTGGGATAAGCATGATCCTACCACTCAGAATCGACAGGTATAGTAGGGATCTTTTCTTGTTCTATAAACCTTGTTGTGATTGATGGAATTGGTCTAGTAATTGAGTTGGATGCCCTTTGAATTTCAAGTGGGATGTTCCAGACTTTGCTGATGCGCATGATAAATGTAGATTGTGGATTGTAGCTTAGATAGTTTTGGTGAACTTCATGAATTATTACTTTAAGGGTCTGAAATGTTCAAAAAAATTGATTTGATGTCTTATTTGTGAAAGGCTGTAATTTGATATTGATTGTTCCTGTTGATAGTTAGCCTTCTAGGTTTGCAGTTGGGCTCTTGTTTGTAGTTTTTTTTTTGGTGTGTGTGTGTTTAAATGAATTTCTGTTGATACAAGCTTGGAATTACTGCATCTCTTTTGAATCAAAATTTTCAAATTTTCAGTAGTTTTCTGCATCTCTTTTTCCTTTGCTCAGAAAATCCGTTCGCGTATGTATGTCGAATATATGATGTATGTTGTATATATGATGAGGAAATGCTGCCAGATGGTGCACATGCATCCTGTGGCTCAACCACTTAATGGCACTTTAATCTTGAGGCGTGACAGGGAAACGATGTGGGAACACAATACAGATCTGGAATATACTATTACACTCCTGAACAAGAGAAGGCAGCCCGAGAGTCAATGGAAAGACAACAGACAAAGTTGAACAGGAAGATAGTTACAGAGATTCTTCCGGCCAAGAAGTTCTACCGGGCTGAAGAATACCATCAGCAATACCTTGAGAAAGGAGGCAGGTTCGGTTTCAGGCAGTCTGCTGCTAAAGGGTGCAATGATCCAATTCGATGCTATGGCTAAGATTATAATTATGTTACTATGAGGAGTAAAAGTACCAGTTCCTGGATGCTGATTGCTGAATGTCTATACTTTATATAGCTTTGTGATAGTGAGTATCTGTTAATACATATTCATAGAGCTTCTGTAGAGATGATCATGTGTGACAAGCTATTGGTGGGCAACAGTTGAAGTTGTTTTTTTTGGGCCCGTGGAGTGGGAATGATGTGTTATTTGAATCTACTTAATATTTGTGGTAATGTCGTGTGATAGAAATAGAGAAGAGGTGGAAAAAGGTATTTGTTCGCTATTTAGTTTTCACAAACATATAGGTAGTAAGTAGTATAAAAAATTGTTGTTTCCACATAGACTAGGACAAAAAGAGAGTAAATATTTGCAATTATGTTTTTATCAAGATAAGAGAAAGATCTAGGTTTATCTATTTTTTTTTTTTAACTTCATGAACATTAGTTAAATTACTTTCATTTTACAGGCAATGAAAACATGTATTTGTCAAAGTGTTTCAATTAAGTTTTCTTAAATCAAAATTCAATGTTCGTTTTTATTAAAATGTTTAATCTTTTGATCTAATTATTAAAAATCAAGTTTTAACACATCCTTTTTTTGACAACGTAAATTTAGAATAATATCTCTATTTAAACTAAATAAAATTGTGTGATTGAATTTTAAGTCAAATATGATGTTAACTAAGTTTAATATTTAAATTAGATTTCTCAATCCTAACTTAAGTAAACAAGTTAATTTAATAGTGATCAAGTATTAAGAGGCATAAAAAATATATTAAAATTAATACATATATATTATTACCCATAAAATAATATAAATATAAGATTCAATCTATAAAAAGTTTAAAATGATCCTAAAAACAGATTTAATTACTCATAGTCTTAAAAGAAAGTAAACTCGATAAAGAAATCTGGTCCATTACAAAATTAAGTGAGAAAATAAAAGGAAAATTAGAAAAATCAAAGATTGGAGCTCCAGATTTCTTCTTTTCTCCAACCTCAACCTTTTAAGCATTTAAAACTTAATTTCCAAACTCTCTCTTGCTCCAAAGTCGAATCTCAATCATAATAATGGTGCTTTATTCAGAACTACCGGATTTCCTTTTTCTCAACCCTAAAAACCCTCAGAAATGCCAAACTGTGCGTTTCGGCCAAAAATGGCGCTTTGCTAGGGCGAAGATACTCTGATAACTTTTTCTTTCCAATTCTGCCCTTCCAGACTTGAGCTCTCATCATCGGCCATCCTACACATCAAAATAAGTCCATTAACTAATATTTTAGTCCAGAAACCATTAAAATAATATATTATTCACTTACAGCTAGATGTGGAGGTGTAATATCGGACAGTTCTAGTAAATAGATAGCAGGCTTTACTTATTTCATCGGAATGTGTACTACTTTTGAAGCGGAACAATAGGCAATGTACAAATGACTCATGTTTGCATAGGTTTATGGTTATAAGAAGCTAATATTTGAATCAGATTCAAATACGTTAGTGGATATTTTGATGCGAGATAACTGTTATAATGTCGATAATCTGTTGATCACTAAGATCAAGGATCTCTTGAGTAAGCCATGTGAAGTTAAATTAAAATTCATCCCATGTGAGAAGAATTATCTTGCTGATGCACTTCCAAAGGATGGTCTCACTAAATTTTCTATATTTAATTCTTACCCGTCTCATATATTACATTTAGTGGATGCTGAGTGTTTGAGATTAATTTTTCCATTAGTGTAGTCATTTTTTTGGGTTTTGCCCTTCTTTCTTATAAAAAATATATATATTATTCACTTAACCTTTAATTTTCTTAATTTCCTTCAACTAAGCACCAATTAATCTTAAACGACTCCCTTATAAATACAATAATACATGAAAATATGATAAAACATTGGAGTCATCGCTCTTAGAATTTAAAATGATGATGCATGAGGTGTGAATGCAAGTTGTTATGTCAGTTTCATTAGTTCATTTTTAGGCTGACTTTTTTCATGTAAATTTACTGTACTACTTTGGAAAGGGAATAGTCGCTAAGGAATAAAGCATTGTATAAAAATTTGTAAGAAGGGATTAATCTCACTTACAATTTAAAAGTAGAGCGAAGTCTCTTTTTTTCCTAAGCGATACCAATATCGGGTAGGACGAGCTATCTATTACCTTAAAGCGTAAACTTAGGCACCCAAAAATTAAGATACTTCCCTAAACGCCGCGATTAAAATTATAACAAAATAATATTTTTTAAATATTAAATATATTTTAAATAGTCGTCACCTCTTTAATAGTTAAATTCACAAAAGATGATGGGTAACAAAGCGTTAATTTTTTTTTGTTGCCCACCCGGTTTACCAGAGCTTTGCCCCGACTATATCCGGATCCGACCCGCGTCGCGTACCTGGCTATGGTGGGTGAGTCTCCCAACGAGAATTTTCTGCGTACGCCAAGGCTCAAAGCGTTAAATTGAACTTATTATAAAGCGTTAAATTGAATTTATAATAAGTAGCGCTGCATTATTGGTTTATATCTCCCTAAAGCCCAGCAAGATATATTTTTTATAAAAAAAAGAACTTGAGAGAAATACATGGTATAGAAACATGGATTGACTCGGCCGGTCTAACTAGTAAACTGACTATTTGGCCAGTATGGGTAGAAATAATTCAACATTAATTTGGCATAACCCAACAAGTTAGGCGAGTTAGTAAAATTAGATTGTACATAATTTTTCTCTTGTAGAGTTTGAAATGAGTTTTTGGCCCTTTTCACATCCAATGTAATTATGAAGTCCAGTGATTAATTATATGTGTGGAATAAAGATTGAATCAGAGGATTTCATTTAATTTCTAATTTTGCCCCGTACTTCTGCTAGAAACTAGAAAGTGGCATGGGACCCATGATGAGGCATGGCCCACAATTGCTATGGAGATTTTATGGATTTCATCACAGCCCTTTTTGCCTTTTCATGCAACCATACCACCAAAACATACTAAATTAATTCACTTTTTTAGGGAGCTAAGTTGGGATTAAATAGCCGTTAAACCCCCTCTTTTAAATTAGATTAAAATTAAGATAAGACTAGATCTAAGTTCTAGACTCTGTTTTTATAACAACTCTGTTTTTATAACAACAAAATAGGGAAAAAGTGAATATTTAAATTGGTTAAAATAATTGAGGGGAAGGCGTTTAATTTAGAGTTCCACGTGGGTGTGGGGACTGTGGGGTTGGTCGTACAAAGGATACGGGCTACACGTGGCTGAGGGATGGGGGGACACGTGGGGAGTCCCTCGGATGCTTTGAGGGAAGATACTAAATTATGGAACGGAACAAATAGAAGAGTGTACAGACCCCGCTGACGCTGCTCCCTCCTACTCACTCCTCAGTACCCTTATTATTCATTGGAGCCATTTCTTCACCAATGGTTTTCGACCATATGTCCATATCATCCACTCCTCTTCTCCACGCTCTCCTGCGCGCGTCATACCCACCCATTTTGAGAAAATTGCTTGAAAGATCTCATTGAAATAATTATTGCTGAGAGTATCTGAAAATTTTGTTTGATGACCTACATTATTAGGCGAGTATAATTTATCTTTAATGGATTTAATTTTTTTAATAATGTGTAAAATATTTTTAATTATATACAAATATCATAGTTATAAATAAATTGTATATATCTAAAAAAAATTATATATATTAAAAATGAGTTGTATATATCATATTTTAGAGGCATAACAAAAAATATTTATATATAATTAAACGAAATATAAATTATCCAAATTACGATATAGCAATTTTTTCATGCATTTTTTTAGCACTTTTATGCAGTTCAATAATAAGCTGCTGTGGTTTCAAAACAAAGAAAAGAATTATTGAAATTTTAATAAGTTAATAATTGATTACATAATTAAAAATTGCTTAAATTAACTTAAGTTCCTGTAAATATTTATATTTTAGATAAATGGTTCTTTTATTTTTAAATTGCAAAGTTCTATTTGGTCACAAAAACTGGAAAGTGGTCAATTACAATATCTCAAAATGGTCACTTTGTAACTTTTATCAGATAATTTGGGCGTTGAAATTCTTAGTTGTTAGACCATTCTCTTTTATCTTGTGAAGCTAAGACTTACAAGTAAACATACCAAAAGGCTCTTTAAAAACTATATACGTGACAAATCTAGTTTTCTCTCTCTCATTTTTTTTTAATTAATTGGATGGATCTGTGTAGTTAGTTGCATAGAGTTTAACGACAAATTGCATTATTTATAGTTGCAAAAATGTGTCTATTTAATATTTTAAAATAATTTTATAAAAATAATTAGTATCATAAAATATTTAATAATATAATTATTATTCTAAATTAATTTTAGAGATACAATTAATACTATAAAATATTTAAATTATTATAATATTACTCTTTTGTTAATAAAAATATAAATTTTTATTTAATACATTCCACATCAATTTTTTATTTCGATATATTATTGTTTAAAATGATACACGTATAATATTTTTTAAATAAATTATACTAAATAAATCATAAAATTTCTCAATCTTCGTATATAAATTTTATACATTGTCATTTTACAATTTATTCAGTATTTTTTTTAAATAATATAACACGTATGATATTTTAAATAATAACGTGTTGAAATAAAAATTTATCGGATATAAATTTATATTTTTATTACTAAAAATATAAAATTGTACTAATTTAAATATTTTAACGTGTTAGTTATATTTATAACATTAATTTGAGATACTAGTTATACTATGCTTGATAAAGAATGATTCATTATGTTATAACAAGTCGAATATTTTTTACCAATTTAGACGCATCTTGACCTTTTATAGTTTGATAAAGAATTATTTATTAGGGCTGATAATTTAGGTTGGGCTATGGGTCTTTTTGACCCGTACCCGTCAAGCCCACACCCGCGGCGGGTTAGCCTATTTTTTTTTATTTTTTTTATTATTTATATTACACATTTGTATTTTACTAATTTGAGAATTTTAGCTAAACAAAAGATATTACACTTAATTTATATGAATTTTATCTTATTGAGTCATTTCTTTATATATATTTATTTTATTTTATTATTGTTTTATTTGTGATGGATTTTTCTATGGATAGTGACAAAGTTGATTAAATAAATATTTTAACAATTTCAGACATAATTCGAATCTAATTAATATTTATAGATTTAATTTTTTTTAAAAAATTTACATATATATATGAAAAAAAAAAGAAGAAGAGCCCACCAACCCGCTATAGTAGTCTTAGGTTGATGTTAAACTAACCCGCCTCCACCCTAATTTACGGCAAGCCAATCTATTTTTAGCAGGTTGGCTCGCATTACTATATCTATTATTCGCTATGTTCTATTTTTAAGTTTGTTTCTACGTTTTTAAATTGTTGACCGCATGGACATGTTTCTAATATATATTTTTTATTTTAAAGAAAATGATTTTGATATATCTAACAAAACGAATACGAGGCCATTATTGCTTCTCGTTCGAACTCAGGTATAAAATATGAAATTATTTATCAATGAAAACTTTTATTTTATTTTCTTTTTTTTAAATTAATCTGTAATTAAGTCGTTGTAGTGTTTTTTTAAATTTTTATTGGGTGTTTATTCTTTACAATTCATTCATTATATGCATTAGTTCCTAGTTCATAATTTGTTAATTATGAATAATGTTAATACTAATTATGCAACATGTAAATTGACACACAATATAAAAATGGAAAAGAGTTTTCTCCAAAATAAATAGAATGATAAAATAAATTTTATTTATTATTAGCATAATAAAAATTATTATGTACATAATTGTGTCCTTATATTTATAATATAGCATGTAATTTAGTTAATTTTAATTTTATTTAAATCTATACAATAAAATTAATTCATAGTAATAGAGAATCACGTCATCGATTAACATCATTTTTTATAAATTAATAAATTGTAAATATAGAGATTAATGTTTATATTTAAGAAATTGTATGTGGCAAAAAAAGAAATATTAAGGATTTAATAAAAAATTACCACGATATGATTAAAAATTATATAAAATTACTAGGACTTATGGATTAATTTTATGAAAAAAAATAGTATATGAAAAGAAAAAGATATAATGGAAAAAGGTTATGAAATTATTTTATCATTGAAACTAGGTAGATTTCCCTTACGTGGGGATGATAAGATTCAAATCATAACGTCTCTTCTGGCGAAAAGGGCAAAAACTTATCACCACGATTCTTCGGGGAAGGCACTGAACCGCACGACGTCGTTTCGTTCCCCAGACATAAACCAAATTGTATTGTAGTAATTTACTAATTTCACGATTCACCCAAAAGAAAAAAGGAGGAATACTTGCACGAGATACGTTGACCGTATAAACATACGGAAGGACATACGTATTTTGTATCCGATTGCGTCGTTTTCTCAGCTAATCCCTGAAAAACGCCATCTCTCTCTCTCTCTCAGAGGCATTGCGTCCCTCTCCTTTCTGTACTTTCTCGTGTCCTCCGACTCACACTCGCCCACACTTCGCAAGCTCGATCACAAACACATATTCTCGCTCTGTTTCACTTTCTCTCTATCTCTCTTCCTCTCTCTCTGTCTCTGTATCTATCTTTCTTTGCTTTCTCTTTAGGGATATTTATGCAGGAAGCAATACTTTATCTGGATATCTGAGTGGCTCACACTCGCCGGAGAAGATGAAAGTTTCAGGCAAGTCTCAACACCCACCAAAATGTTCGGGGAATATTCTTTCCAGGACTCGAAATCCATCACCGGACTCAGATCTTCAGCCTCCCAAGCCGTCTCACCGACGAAAACCCAGAACCCCATTGGCCCGGTTCAGGAAAAATGGTGCTCCCTTGGGTCGCCGGAGCCGACCTGAAACTCCTTTACTGAAGTGGAACACCAATAATAAAGGGAAGAACGACGATCCACTTGAAGAGGATGAGAAGTCGGATGCTCGATGCGGCGGGAGAGCCAAAGGGAAGAAACAAAAGGAAGCGAGCGTGTCAGTGAGGAAGCTCGCCGCTGGGCTGTGGCGGCTGCAGCAGCCGGAGATGGCGCCGGCTAGGTCTGGACTTCAGGTAGCTTCAGTATTGCTTTTGGATTTTTGTTTTTGTTTACTATAGATCCGCAGTATTCATTCACATGCCCATGTTTCTTGCATTAGCTGCTTGTGATTGAAGTTCTGTTTTGCAGCATTTAGCTAATTTATCCGCATCATAGTCTTATCATTGGAAATAAATGTACTGAAGATTGTTTTTTTTTTGGCTGATTTCATTGTTGCTTAATGTTGAAGTATAAGGTTGACTTTTAAGATTGGATCTTTATCATCATTCTCCAAGCTCCTTTTTGTGTTTTGCCATATATTAGACTTCAAGAGGAAAACATTCAGCTGGCTTTTCGAGCTTGAAAAGTTATATCTAGTTCCTTGATTTCGAGTTCTACTGAAAAACTTCTTGCGAGTTACGACCTTACTGTTCTTCAATGTTTTGCAAAATGAATTAGGGTTTACCTGTCGACAATGGGTAACCTTATATTTTACTTGGACTTTATGAAATAACTTTTTTCCCATTACTTGGTGTTTATTATCTCCAGTTGCTGCCCTCCTAATTAATTTATTTAGATGCATTTTATAATTGAAGTAGGACTTCATTTGGATCCTTTTTCTGCATCCTTTATGCACTAGGATCCGTTATTAGCTGTCAAAGCGTTTTATTAATGTTAGATAATTTCCTTTCCTTTCTGCTTGTTATTCTTGTGCCATATTGGTCAATGTGGTTAGCATCATTTGCATACTCAATGTGGTTTTACTCATCAACAGCATGGAATTGGCCATGGAGGCCATCGGTTTCTCAATCATCAAAACGGTGTTACCAATGGTTGTGATCTGAACAACGTATCACAAAGCCCTCGTTCTATCGTTGGTGCAAAGAGTGGACACTTCTGTGAGGTATGGTATTTCTTACTTCTTAATTGAACTACTGAAAGTGTTAATAGTTCATTGTGCTTGAAGATTTTTGAGTGAAGTCTTGAGATATGCATCCATTTATAATATCATAGAAATGTGCAGTTGATGTTTTGCTAGTGTTGAAATTAAGAATACATTAAGGACCTGTTTGTGTCCATGAGAGCACGCGCTCGTGTGCACACACATGCAAGTCCAGTTTGACACAATAATAATTCCTAAATTGAAGCTTTAAATTGACAAGTAGAAATGATATAGAAGAGCATCTGGTGAAATGACATGCCTTGGAGTTTTTTAATGGCATTTTGAATGTTGCTTAGATTCATGATGTCTAAAGTTTGTTTAGATTTTGATAGAAGAGCATGGATTGTTATCACACTTTTTTTTAATGTAAGCTCACATGTTGAAAGTAGCATTTAAAATATCAACTATAAAAGGGTTTTTTTTTTGGTATAATAAGAAGCTTGAAATGCTAATCTTAATCCCTTAATTTTTCAGCTTGATCCATCTTTCCATCTTTCCAACTCTGCAATGGAGGGGACAACGAAGTGGGATCCTGTCTGCTTGAAAACCCCTGATGAGGCACAACATATCTACAACAACATGAAACTTCTTGATCAAAAGGTGAGCGCTGTATCTGTTGTTTCTGCTCTTGAAGCTGAACTTGAGCAGGCTCGAGCACACATTCAAGAGCTTGAGACCGAGCATCACACCTCGAAAAAGAAACTTGAGCATTTCTTGAGGAAAGTAAGCGAGGAAAGGGCATCATGGAGAAGCAGAGAGCATGAGAAAATTCGTGTATACATTGATGACATTAAAGCAGAACTAAGCCAAGAAAGGAAAAGTCGCCAGAGGACTGAAATTGTCAATTCAAGGTTAGTGAATGAATTGGCAGATGCCAAATTATCAATTAAGCGTTATATGCAAGATTATGAGAAGGAAAGAAAGGCCAGGGTATTGATTGAGGAAGTATGCGATGAGCTTGCTAAAGAAATTGGAGAAGACAAAGCTGAAGTTGAAGCATTGAAAAGGGAATCTATGAAACTTAGAGAAGAAGTGGAGGAAGAGAGGAAGATGTTACAGATGGCTGAAGTATGGCGTGAAGAACGTGTTCAAATGAAGTTAATAGATGCAAAAGTTGCTCTTGAAGAGAAATACTCACAGATGAATAAACTTGTAGCAGATTTGGAAATTTTTTTGAAGTCAAGATGTGCAGACTTTGATCCAAAGGATTTGAGAGAGGCAAAGTCACTTCGACAGGCTGCAGCTGCAGTGAACATACAGGATGTCAAAGGATTTTCATATGAACCCCCAAATCCAGACGACATTTATGCCATTTTTGAAGAAGTAAACGGCGGTGAACCTGCAGAAAGGGAGATTGAACCTTGTGTTGCTTATTCTCCAGCTAGTCATGCTTCAAAGATTCACCCAGTGAGCCCTGAGGCTAACATGATAGCTAAGGATGCCATTCAGAGACGTTCGGATTTGTATATAGATGATAACGGAGAGATAGAGGATGAAAGTGGATGGGAAACTGTGAGCCATATTGAGGATCAGGGCTCAAGTTATTCACCAGAAGGTAGTGCTTCTTCTGTGAACAAGAATTACCGAGAGAGCAATGTCTCAGGAAGCTTGCTGGAATGGGAAGAAAATGGCGGTGATGAGACACCAATAACTGAAATCAGTGAAGTCTGCTCGGTTCCACCAACTAAGCAAACAAAAAAGGTCTCATCCATTGCAAGGATTTGGAAGTCATGCCCAAACAATGGGGAAAATTACAAGATAGTCTCTGTGGATGGTGTGAAAGGTAGGCTTTCAAACGGAAGGCTATCTTGTGGGAGCCTCATGTCTCCCGATCGGGGATCCGGTAAAGGCGGTTTGAGCCCCAGAGATCTCTTATGTCAGCTGAGTTCCCCCGAGTCAGGAAATCCGCACACACATCGAGGTATGAAGGGATGCATTCCTCGCACTACGCAGAAGAATAGTCTGAAAGCCAGGCTTTTGGAGGCTCGGATGGAAAGCCAGAAACTCCAATTGCGCCATGTTCTCAAGCAGAAGATATAAGATTTAAGCTGAGGCGGAATTTGCTCGCCATTGTAACTGAAGAATGATTCACAGGAAGCAGGAAGCAGTTCATTCAATTTATCACTATGGAAAAAGTACAAGCATCTTCTGTAAGCTGCACAAGGGATGATGAAGCACCATGAATAAACTCAGATTTCCCAGCTCAGACTGTGGCCATATCCATGCCTTGGTTCTTCAATATGTCTCATAACTAGGCACTGAGCTGATAGTCTTTTTCCAACCCATTGTCCCTAATTGTGCCTCAATGCAATGGAATACTCTGTATTGGGAAACAGCCTGTTTTGTAATATGTCTTGATTTTGTGCAGGATCTTAGCAAAATCTTAGGGAAGCATGTTGCTTTTAGTGTATAATTTTGTCTGAGGACAAATATATCAATGAGAAATTAGATTATCATGCAGTATTGTTTCCTGTGTATTATGGTTTCTCTAGAGTAAGAGTGGTTTATAAGGTGATTGATTGTAGGAAAAGATGCTTATATTTAATGTACCCATGACAGGGAAAAATAAAAAATATGATGAAACAAGTTCATGACTTTATAGTTTGGTTTGTTAGAATTTTTATATCGTACATAGGACGTAGATGTAAATTAAAAGTTCCTTTTAAAGTGGAAATTTAATGTGATAATTCTATTTAAATCAATGTATGCTTGAGATCATTTTATTAAAAAAAAAAAAAAAATTGAACGGGTAGATGCAAATATAATTAATTCTCATTGAAATTTTAAAATGACGATTATTTAAGTAAAACTCTAAAATGGCAAATATTTTAATAAAAAGTTTGCATTTGTGTGTTAACATGACAAAATAAATAAATAAATAAATAAAGAGATGATATTATATTTTTAAAAATTAGTTTATACTTCAACTGATAAGGCTATAACTGGATTCAAATACAAATGACTCATCCATGTGGCTATCATTCTTCTTCATTTGGAGTGGCTTTCTCTTATCTAATCATAAGAAATATAGTTAATTTTAACAGAAAAAAGAAACACTTTTTTATTAATTTTTAATTATATAACAACGGGTTAATATTTTTATTTGTATATTTATTTATATTTAAACTTATAATTTGTTATTTTTACATTTTATATAATAAAATCATATTGCTGCATTGATGAAGAAAACTTTTTTCCCTTCTTTCTTTTTTGTTTTTTTTACATAAATTTTTGGAAAGGTCCCTTCTTTTTTTTTTAGTTACCCACCCGGTTCATCGGAGCTTTGCCCCGACTACATCCAGATCCGACCCGCGTCGCGCACCTGGCTATGGTGGGTGAGTCTCCCAACGGGGATTTTTTGCGTACGCCAAAGCTCGAACTCGAGACCTCGCTTAAGCGATACCGAGCCGCTTACCACTCAGACCAACCCCCGTTGGTCCCTTCTTTCTTTTTTAAACGAAAGCATATTCTCACCAATCCGGACGGGCCGGATCCAACCGGTTAGTCCTCGGGTTACTTTCACGGTTTCCGTCTAACCCTTATTCATCGACCCGCCAAATTATTTTACTTTCATTTCATCAATTCCCTCCATTTTTCTCTCAAATTCAAAACCCAACGCTTCAGCTCTTTCGTTTTCATTAATCTTTCACTTCCCATTCCGCGGAATTCTTCTGCGATGGCCGATTGTGAAGCTCCCTCTTTCTCTCTCGGTCTTGATTTGGATCACACTGTCTATGAATCAGCTCCTTGTTCTCCGCTCAGTCCTCCCCGTGCTTCTGCGCGCGTGGAGGATGACGAAGGCTTCGGCCCCGATGTGGCTGATTCCGATCCGGATATGGCTCCTGACCCACCGCCTCGGATTCTGAAGCGGCTACGCCGAGGACCAGGTGATGGGTCGTCATCGTCGTCCTTCCAGAGGCAGGAGGGGCTACAATCTAGTTGTGGCGGTGATGATGATATCGAGGAGTTTTCTGATGAGGGAGATCTTAACGGTAATAGCTTATACCTTGTTGCATCTCTTTTCTATCTAATCTTATTTTGGGTTTCGTAATGATGTTGTTCAAAAGAGGAGGTTCCCTTGAGTGGACTGGGTTTGTATTTTCTTGCGCATTTGTCGATCTTTTTAGATGGTCAGGAGGAGGTAGAGAAAATATTGAAAGAAATCTCATTGAATTAATTAATAGCTGTTTCGAACTGAACTTACTAGCGTTCCAGAAGGAGAAGAAGGTGGGGGTTGGGAAATTCTCTTTCCTTTGATTTGATATTTAATTATTTTGGTTCGGGGTTAGATTTTAAAAATATGATAGGATTTAGATTCAGAGCGAGAATTTCTGACTATAAGATGGTGAAGGCGAAAAGCAGATGGTGAAAAGATGTTAATAGTTTTGAGATTCCAGAATGAGCTTGCCCCCTGTTGTGTCCTGTAATAGGGGCATACTCATTTGCAGGAGAATGGATGATTTAGGCCTTTCTGGTTTTGTATCACTTTTCAGGGGTTCATTAGAATGAGTGATTTAAGAACTACTTCATTAGTTCAATTAATTGGGGGGGTCTCTAGTTGTTTATAATAATTTAGGTCATCAAGGGATGCGGCCATATAAATTATCATCACCTTTTAATACAGTCAAATACCAAACCCTATAGACTGAAACATCTGTTAATGGATATGTTTTAATAAAATCCCATATTTCAGTCCTTGCATTATAATTACTCTTCTCTGTATACAAATTTCAAATCATATTTTGATCTGCGTATGCTTTATTTGTCACTAAATTTATTTTGTTTCTTCCATATCAGTTCAATCACGCCCATCAAAATGGAATCAGCCTTTGTGTAGCAGCTCCAAAGTTTCATTGAAGGGATTTGGAGTTTTAACTACCCATTCATCCGGCAACTGCAAAAAAAGAAAAATAAAAGAAGCTTCAGGTGTAGTAGGTTCTGCTACGTTGGAGATGGGCCAGAGTGGGTTGATGTTTCCAAAGTTGACAACTAGTCCTCTTCGTAGGTTTCAGTTACTTGATTCTGACTCTGATTCTGATGACCCTGTAAGTGAAGATGTTAGTGGTGCCCACAAGATTGATCCATGCTTCAAGGAACCATCATGTAAGCCAAACGAATTTGTAACTTCTTTTGACCAAAGTAGAAACGCATCATTTAAGAGGCACCAAAATCAGGATCAATGGAAAGATTTCTCTCCAGTGAAGCGTTTTTCAATTCCAACACCTGCACTGAATGAGTTATGTGAAGAATACTTTCGTTCTGCAAAGGACAAAGTGGAAACATCAGTATCTGCAAGTCACCGTGAGAGCTTGTTTGATTCCACTGGCTGTCAAAGGGATGAACAAATATGGAATTCAGCTTATCCACCTCCTCCAGCTCATAAATATTTTTTCCACAAGGATCCAAGAATTAGGCAATTAGTTCGGAGTCGTCTGTGCAATTTTTATCCACTAGGGGTCGACAAAGTGAATCACCAACCTAATGCATCAGATATCGATTACATGTATATTCCGTTAACTTTTATCTGACCATTAACATCTTTTGATATTAGCTTTAAAAATGAGAGAATAATTGCTGCAGGTTATGATGCATTATGGGGTTATTTTGATTTCAGGGGACAATTTGGCAATGGAGAAACTTCCAAAAAGAAGGAAGTTCGGAATGGTTACATTGAGAAAAGTTCAACTAGGGGAAGAACCAAACCAAAAGAAGTGACTGTCGAAGAACCTTTACATGCTTCTGGGGGCTGGGTGGCTCCGAAGATTAATTCTTCTGTAGGAGGTGGGGAATCTTCTAAGAGGAAAGCAACCAAAAAAAGTAACACGAAAACTATGTCAAAAGGAAAACGTAAAGCAAACACGCCTAATTCTTCAGAAATCTTGCATACTTCTGTAGATTGGGTGGAACCAAAGGATGCAGGCAGAAGACGTGTTCAAGCAAAGGGTAAATCTGTGGGTCATTGGTTTACAGCATCAGATGGGAGAAAGGTAAGTCCAGACTCATACTTTCATATTTTGTTCAACGTTTTTTCTGTTCAACTAGTTGAAATTATTCGCTTGACTTATGGCACATGCGGGCCATAGAAATGATGTCTACTGGTTGATTAAAAAACGGCACTTTTATAATTGTCATGTGAAGAAAGGCCTTCTTGTATGCTGTTAAGGATACTAATGGATCAGTGAAATGTGGGATTATCGCATATGGTGATTTTTTTCTTTGGTGGAAATATTGCTGTATGATTTGTTCCTTGGAATTCCTGTCTAGTATAACCCAATGCCCTTAATTTACCTTTGTATATGCCAACATCTATGCAATAACTAGCTAGTTATGTTACTGTTTCTGTCATTAAGAGCATCTAGTCTTGTTACTTTCATTTTGCTGCTTTTGTCGCATTTGGGAAGATACCATTACTTTAGTTACAATATACTTTACTACGCAGCACCGGGTTTACTATTCTAGTTTTTATAATCAATGGATAATTTGGTTATTGCTTTTCAACTTCCTCAATACTGACAGTCATCTCACAGCTTGGTGTTGCTTTTATAACTGCCAGCAAACTTCTCCATGTTCAAATGCTGCTGTTGTTATATTTTGGTGAAGGTTAAAATGTTAAATTTTGATGGCTTGTACAGCAATATATTAGACTGTCATCAATGTACGAACATATAATAGCAATAATGCAAATGCAGCTGACTTGCATTTATCTTGTAGTTATTCTTGTTTTTGTATTATCATTAATTGAAATCTGTGAAGTGAATGGCTTAAATATACGATTATTAGTTCAAAGCATAGTTTGGCATATTACGTGGGATCTTGATCCTCTATCCATTGCAGGTCTATGTCACCAAAGATGGGCAGGAGTTGACAGGCCAAACTGCTTATAGGCGTTATCGGAGGGTAAATATGAATTGCATCCTGTAGTTATTGGTTTATTTGTGGGATGGATCTATCTCTGAATGACTTTGAATTTTGCAGGAAAATGGATCAGGATTCAAAAAATCAAAAAAGAAAACCAGTGCCAAGAAGAAGAAAACAAACTGAATCTTGTTGTAAAGGTGTTGGTTCCTGTCTGGCTTTCCCACATCTCGTACATTACTCAGATCTCACGGCAAGATTTGGTTCAAATACCACCGGGTCCTTCTTATGTCAATCAACATCACGTGAAGAAACTGATTATGGGCTCTTGTTGCATGGTGAAGTTACCCAAATAAAATTCTCACAAGCAATTCAAGTCATCTAGCCATTTGTTTGATGTTGACTGAATTCGTCATGCCAAGTTCTTCTAGAGCTAGTAGCTACCCAAGTGGTTCTATAAATGCTAGAGTTATGTGGTCCGGCTGGTCACTAGTGGCCAACATAGATGGACCAAGGCCATTGATTGTCTGAAATTTCTTATCATGCATGTATATTTCCAGACGTGGATGTCTTGGATGTTGAATTTTCCTGATAATAATGAATGATCTTTGCAGTTCCAATGCTCTTTAGCAGCTTAAGAACATGGCAGACTAAGTTGACATGCAAGCCAAAAAGTTGATGACCAATAGGCTTTTGTCTAAATAGCAATTCATCATTGATGTCTTAATCCAGGGAGACCTAAGCTTAAAAGAAAAGGGAAAGAATGTATGAAGTGGAGAATTGTCTTGAAATTCCCAACACATTTTGGAGGTGGAGAGATCTAGTGGCTTTGATTTGATTTGTGATTCAATTGAGAATGTGAAGCAGAGTTGATAAAACGTGCAACTCCATGGGTTATGAGCTGATTTACCACGGCTTGAGTTGAATGTAGTGATCCTCTTCTGTAATTGCAATTTAAATTTCTTTCCTAGATATAAACTAAATGCATTGTTTACATCTAAGTTAATAATCCAAACATTTAAATGAAAACTCTGCAAGCCTAAATCATTACTATTGACATGCAATACATGAGTGCTTCACATTACTAATATTATAACAATTCAACATCAAGGGATTAAATTTTTCAAAGTTAATAAACTAAAAACATCTAATCATCAATAATGATATTTGAAGCATTATCTGAAACTGTTGAAACATTGACACTTTCCTTTCTTCATATTCTTCTCCTACCCTACGCATAATGAAAAATGAGTGTTAGGTTTGCTTAATTGCTCTCAATTAAAAAGCTAAATGAGTAAATATAATTATATTACCATTAACCAAGGATCCAATTATGAGTACAAATAAGGGCTTGAATATTCTCAGGAAGAAAATAACTCCGATACTTTGTGACAAATTGTGAACCAATATTAAAAGCTGATTCACATGCTGAATATCACATGCCAATATGCCATCTTTGAAAGACAAGGAAATCTAGCTGAGTTAGTCCTCCAATGATCCAAAACATCAAATTTTACAAACAAGCTAAAGATCAAGTGTTCCTTCTTCCAAATAAAACTTCTAATTAATTATATTCCATTCAACCAGAAAAAAAAAAGATCAATAATAACGAACAGACCCCAGACAAATCCAAAACCCCACCTTGGAATTGTCAATACTCATATATGATAAAGTGAACTCAAAATGACAATTATCTGTAACACAAACAACATGCCAGTGAACAGAGTAAAACAACTTTACCCAAGTTATTTACAACCGGTTGAATGCAGAAATTTTAATCGCTCCAAAGAAAGGAAAGAAAAACGCCAACTGCAAAAGATAGCCAGAAATGTTCGTGTAGAAGTGAAAATTGAAAAAGAAAGAATGGACGAGACCTTAGGGTGCGATCGAAAAATATGTAAAATCAAAGATTCGAAGTCCAAACCTGGAGAGTAGAGTGACCGAGGCGCTGATGACGGAGGCGAGAGCTGAGGAGGAATTGAGGAAGAAGAGGGCGAATCGGGGCGACTGGCGAATGTCACAGGCGAGAGAGCGCGAGATCACAAATAGTAAGTTTTTTTTTTTAATAATAAAAGAAGAAGGAAAAAAGCGGTAGCCCGACCCGGCCGATCAACTGTTACGGGCTTAAAAAACCCGTTTCAAGCGCGTTAAATTTTCTCCAACCAAACCCGCCACATTTAATTTAGAATTGTACTTTTCTTCGGTGGAACATTCTTTAGAATTGTCAACACCAGACTAGCATCATAAAGAAACCGTTAGTTTCGGTCACTTCAGAGAACTTTGCCCTTCGCTTTCATATTTTTACTATTGACATTTTTTATTTGATATATATGAATTAATTTTAAGATAATGCTTAGTCTGTTTTAGCATGTATAAGTTTTTTTTAAAAAAGAAATGATTTCTCATCAATAATGTGTATTTTAATTTAATTGAAAAACTTATATTAAATCTTTTTTATAAAAGAACTCTCGAAAAGAATTTAACGTAATTTTATATTACTAAATTAATTTATTATTAATTTTACTTTGATCTTCTATGAATGAAATCATTGCGAATAATTCCTTATCAATTCATTGCCGATAATACCTATGCGTCATTTTATTGTAGAGACAGTTATGAATATTTGAAAAACAAAATATAATTATATTTGAGATCAAATTGAAAAATATATTTCTTTCTTTAAGTAGCAAATTGAATCGAAATTAAGGTAGCTTATGCGTTACGAAGCTATAAAGCCGCTATCAAGATGATAACAAGATTTTTTATGAAGTCCCAAACCCAAAGAGAAGCTAAATTAAATAGTAATTCATCAACAAAGCTACAATTTGCCTCAAGTACTCATTATACATAATCCTTAATAGTATAAAGCACAATTTTATTGAGAACTTTGTCACCAAGAATTTGCTCAACTGGTTTGAGTTTGGATGGACATCAGCAAAAGGTACAGTGAACAATTCTAATGTGCCAACAACAGAAAATGAGAAAACATAAAAATATGAGTGGCAAGCTTTAGAACACATGCACAAATATTTGACCCATATAATCTAATCACTTCACCTACTTGAACCTATTCAATTTCCAAAATAGAAAGACAAAAGAACCAGAAAAGAAAGAAAACAAAACTAATTCAGTCAGGAGTATAATGAAATTTTTTTGTCTTTGCCTATCATTATCAAGAGATTCATCAAAGGTGATTGGGAGTATCTGGCTTGTCTTTGCCCTTCTCCTCTGGATTTGTTGAGGAACCCTTGGATCCCAGCACCTGTTGGCACAACCTGACAGACACAAAACCATAACATTGATCATAATTTGAAATAAAATCGTGATGACTGACATGTAGGTGAGCAGAATAATGTTTTCTACACACACACACACACACACAGAGACACACATCTATAATGCAATCCTACACGTTATTTATCTGGTGATTGCTTGGAGATTAGCAACATCAACATTGAATTTTCACTATTTCACTTAGCCCGGGATCACTTAAAATAAGTGCTTTTCCCCTTTACGAGACAAAAATCTTCTCATACACTTACTCATATAGTGTAAAATCACTCAAAAAAAGCTAATCTAAACAGTATTGACCCATGCAACCGGAAAATTGTGAGTATAAAACAGGGGAACAGAGAGATCAAGCATCATACGATTTCAAATCCTCTGCCTTGCTATTAATATCACTAGACCATATAATTGGGTCATTGTCCTTAGGCATGGAATCTTGTTGCTGTAATTTCTCTCTCAGCCACTGCTCTGCCTTATTGCATTCATTAATGATCTGAAACAACAAAGTCATGTTACTTGAAACATGAATTTATGAGCAGACTTGCTATAATATCCATTGGCTTGTGTATTAGCGTACCAATTCTTTATCCTGGGGAAGGAGGGAATCCGCAGACTTGTGATGATCCATAATGCACTTCAACAGATCTCTTGTAGCTTGTGTTCTTGCTTCTTCATCTTTATACCGGTTCTCAATCGGATCCACAAGCTACGGGAATTAAAATATATATTATGATAATGATTAAAAAAATGCACGGGTACAAACAGACAAGCAGCAGCATTGGAGAAATAAGATTAAACCTTCTTTATATCTTCGAGTTTTCCCGAGTAAGCCACCTCAGTTTCATCATCACCATCCTCATAAAGCCAATCTTCAGTCTCTTGCAGGCTCCTGGATATGCCCTCCCTCTCTTGCTCATTTGCAAAGCTCCGGTAGGTGTCAAAGAGCTATCCATATATGCAATTATGCAATTTATATTTTAATGAAAACCCATCAAGAAAATAGAAGCATACATTTCAAATGCTTGTATATGACAAGTAGCATGGAGAAAGATGCAAAAATGTTTGGAAGGTACAGATGTACAACTCAACGGAGTATCTTATCTGATAAACCTATTAGTCTTACCATTTAAGAAAAACGAAAGAGAGACCTCTCAGTATTAAGTAATTATGACCACATGACAAGCAGAACTATATATCACAGGAGATGAATTGGATGACTGCATAAATAATGTACCCTGAATAACAAACCAGTCATACTTTTACATCTCATGAATACAAGTCGGTACGTACCTTACTCCTCATCTCGTAAATATAGGACTCCAAGCTATTCTTCTTTTCTTTGGTTCGCTCCACAGCTCTGTCCTGTTGAGTCAACAGGAGCTCTTTTTCATGAGCTTCCGAGATCTCAGCCTTGGTCATTCCACCATAGATGTTCTCACTCACTGGCACATGCCTTTTGGTAATTTTATCTTTTCTTGCAGAATCGGCCTGAAAAGGCACAGTAGTAAAATTTTCACTTACTCCAAAATTCTAACATCCATATGAATGATATATGTGACCCAGTCCATCTCGGAATAGAGAAAAACATAGACATGCTATCGCCAGAAGTTGAGTAAATCAGTCAATAACAGAGATATGACAGAATTTAGCACCAGAATCATAAAAGAATGAAAAACAAAAATAATTAATTGTACAATTCTCATGCAAGAGAAAATAAACTCTCAGAGAGAGAGATGATAATAATACTCACAGATTTATGTGGAAATTCATCCTTTCTATTGTTACCATCCTCAACACCATTTGCTCCTGTCTCATCAATGCTAGGGTCAACATCCATTGATTCCGTATTTGAATGATCATTACCCTTTATATCATCTACCTGATCTTCAATCAACTGAAACAATGAAAAAGTTTATGCACATCACAATAGCTCTGAGAGTAACATAAAATGGACAGAGATAATAATGAGGCTTCTTACTTACTGTAGCTGATTCAACACTGACAATGCCATGCAGATTTAGTTGAACTCTAACTTTAACCCTTGTCTTACCACCATGGGATCCATGGAAGGGACCAATCTGAATAGGAATGGCCAATGAATACATAAGCATATAACAAGGAGAAGGCATGCAGAAGAAACAATGCCTGCTACATCTAGAGAGTGGCACAAAACATGGAAGCGTCTAGCAACCAATCAGGATTGTTACTTTGTAGTCCTGAAAAAATCAACAAGATAAAGCATGCGGAAGTAACATAACAACTAATGCATGCTACACCTAGGCTGACTAGGACAATGGATGGCAGTATAACTTGTAATTTTATTGCATGATCAATTTTGGATAATTATTTGAGATGATGTCACATCTATTGCATTTTCTTCCTCATACATCATGATTACAACAAACGCATACATGCACATGTAAAGAAGGTTCATTTGGACTATAATATTTCTGTAACTATTGTACCTTTAAATGAGAACATGGGATAGTTTAGAAGGGCAGTTGCTAATGAAATTGATCCCTCGTTGAGGAATAAGAAAGGGGATTTTGTTGTTTTGCAAGAGCTCAAGATCCAACAAAGTAATGGTTTTTTATGCATCCAAGAAACTAGGTAAGACCAAAATCTTGGCGATGGTTGGACACAAAAATGTGCAACTTCTTTTAAACTAGATTATTGATTGTAATATTTGTACAGCTCAACAGTGGAGTCTATAGAGGTGATCATGGTAACAAATCTACCATCACCCAAATGCAAATCTTTTTTTCTTGAGAAATTAGAATGTTCTATAAGAATCATCAAGCTCATGAAGGCTATATTGCAATATCGCACACCTTTTGCACACCCAAAATAGATAAATAAAGAGGACATAGAGAAACAGGCCCAGGGTGGCCAAAGAAAGTTAGTCAAAACAAGCACACACCCAAACACACAAAAAAGATCTGAATACCTTCATGTTAGTAAGATGTGTAGAGTAATGGTAGTGCTAATGCGTACCGTGAAGCAACTAATTTTAGGAGATGACCCAGGTGGTAGTTCATTTGGATTAGCATAAAATGCTTCCAAATGGAACAAACTATTCCGGTGAAGTGTAAGAATTTTAACACTTGGAATGGATTGGCCCTTTGGGAAAAGTATGCCATTTGAAACTGCACTAACTGGACCATCATCTGACGAAAGTCCAATGGAGAATGGATTCAAATCCAGGACCTGGGGGGAAAAATAGTTACTAACCTTTAAGAACATATATCATAAACAAAGATTTAAGCATATTATACAGGATATCTTAGAGAATATGAAGTGTGAGGATTTTCAATGCATGCAGGAAAAGAAGTAGACATTGGATGGCTGCAAAAAGAATTAACATATAAATAGTATAAGAATCAATGTTTTGTCCTGTAATACAAACCTCATATTCTCTAACACGGAAAACAGGACTGAGCATTGCACACTGAAGAGCACAGCCACGAGCCACACATTCGCTTGCATTCAATGTTCGGCTGGGTTCTCTCCTGAATTGAGAATTTAATAATCTAGCTATAGCAGGAATCCTAGAACCCGAGCCAACTAGCTCTACAGAATGGATCATGTCTGGAGTTAATCTTGCATCAACTAATGCTTTATGGCAGGGAACACAAATCTTCTCCAATAACCCTGATGCCAATTTCTCGAATTCCTCCCTCTTGATGAAGCCCTTGACATCTTTCTCATCCATCAAGCACTCGATGTTTAAAGTTGCCTCATGATTTGCACTCAAAACTTTCTTCAACTTCTCGGATGCAGTGCGCAGCCTTATACATGCCTTGACATTAGAGTACACATCAATGTTGTACTGTTGCTTAAACTCTGCTGCAAAATGACTAAAGAGAACCTCATCAAAATCTCTTCCACCTAAATTCCTATCAAAAGCATGGGAAAGTATCTTCATTTTCCCAGCCTCAAATGCTGCAATGGAGACCTGAGTATCACAGTGACCAATGTCCACAAATGCTACATAGGTTGGAACTGTTCCATGGAAATCCGTTTTGTAAATTCCATAACCAAGAGCAGTTGCAGTACAATCATGGATCAATCTCAGAGGCTTCAACCGAGCGATTCTTGCTGCATCAAGATATGCCCGTCTCTGCAAGTCCGAAAAGTACGATGGGACCCCAATAACACAATCCGAAATTGACATTTCCAAATCCTTTTCAGTTAAAGTTTTCAAATGAGCAAGGAGCATTGCTAAAATTTGAACTGGTGTAAATGTATGAGTCTCCTTGAGATATTTCAAGTGAACCAAAATGCCACCATCCTGGCCTTCAGAAGTTTCAACAGGGAGCATTTTCAGCTCATTTTGGACATCAGGGTCTGCATATTTTCTCCCTATCAGCCTCTTCAATTGAGATATTGTGGACTTGATGTTCATCATAGCAGATGCAGCAGCAGCTGACCCCAAAAACCGTTGCTTCTCCCCAAAGCAGACCACTGAAGGCGTTTCGCGTTTGGATTCATCATTGAGTAAAACATCAATCCCACGTTGCTTCACTATAGCAATGACACAGTTCTCATTTCCAATATCAAACCCCACCACACTCATTGTAACCAATCGTATGTTGTATTAAATCACAAACAACAACTTCAATCCAGTTCCCCTACTCTACTTCGCCAACAATCCAGTACTCCCGAAACACCACCAAATTCCACAGAAGTTGACCCAGAAACCTATACCTCCTACAAAAATTAGTGGGCGGAACAATTCATTAATCCAAGTCATTAAAAAAAAAAAAAATGAACCGAATGCACTTGTGCTAATACTTCATCTGATTGCCCACGACTACAGGGAAGAAAATAAAGAGAAGATGGGCGCAATCATAAAACTAAAAAGTGAACGGAAAAGGGGGGAAACAAAACTAATAATCTAAACCAAACTCAGAATTGAAAAGGCGTCATCGATAAATTTTCCTCACTCCCCATCAATGAAAAACTCTTCACGCTTTCAATGTAACAAGAAGCACAAGAAAAATTTGATCCAAACAGAAAACTAGAATATTAACGGACGACGTAAAACACCTGCTTAAGTTAGGTTTGCTTGGATGAGAGAATGACGAATATTCGAACCTAGAAATATTTTAGAATTCGCACTTCACAGTTAATCTAAGAATTCGCACTTCACATTACGCTGGCGATGATGGGAAATGAAAATTCTTCGCTTTGCACGCCCAAGACCAGACCAACACCCAGATACCGTCATTCAAAGCACAGACGTTGATACAAAAGCTATCAAATTTGTAATAATATATATATATATATATATATATATGTGAAATTTCATTTACTAATTTTAACTTTTCGTACTTCACAACATATAATAATAATAATAATAATAATAATAATAAAATTATATAATACTCAATATCGATTTTATTTTTTATAAATATAATATTTTAATTTTATTTATAATATAATTTTATCTATAATTTTTTTAATTTGATATAGTTTTATTTATAATTTTTTTAATTTGATATAATTCTTGGTATTTGAGAAATAAGATTATGTGTAAAATTATATTAAATTAAAAAAATTATGGGTGAAATTGTAATAAATTAAAAAGATTATATGTAAAATTACACCATAAATAAAATTAAGATATTAGACATATATAAAAAAATAAAATTAAAATATTAGATATTATATAATTTATAATAATAAAAAAACTCAATAAAAAGTCTTTATTAAAAATTTTATGCTCTAAAAGGATTGAGTTTGAGTGTTAATATGTATATATATTTTTTTAAAAATATCGATATTTTCTATGTATAAAAATATATCATATTTTTTTAATTAATAAAATATCTAAACATAAAATTTTCACCAATTCTCCCTAATAATAAACACATCCATGGAATTGCCATTACAATAACAAATATGATTAAACTTCTTGTTATGGCTGGTCCAAAATAAAAACTTGTTATTGTTTTTTATAAAAACAATATATGAAATGTGAATATGCAGTGTTATTGTGAACATTTTTGAATTCTTATACGATTAAACTTAAGATTTTTTTTGGCATACGAGTCCTTCACTCTGTTTTATTTTTTATTTTTTAAAAGAAAAGTGGCCAAGTCTCTTTGGAGACAAAAGCTAACTTGTTTAATAAGATTTTATTTGGGGAAAATTTATTTATTTTTTCTTTTTTACATACAAGAGAGGGCATAAGCCTTATAGTAAATAAGTTAGAATAGTCAAAAATTTAATCCTATCTATTTTGAAGCTACTAAGTGTCATAAATTTATTTAATAGTTTTATTTTATTTTTTTTATAAAAAAATTTAAGTGAGTTCAGCACCGATTCTCTACTAGGATCAGGACACAATCACAGGGTTTAGAGAGCGTTTACAGGGGATTTAGGAGATCGCCTATTAAAGAAGGTCTCACAATAATAATAGGAATAAAATTTAGAACTTATTTTTTATTATCTATACCAATTTTTATTGGCTATTTAATGATTTTAAAATATGATTTTTAATGGGTTAAAAAGCATTGTGATGGGCTAAACTTTTATGTAAAAAACAAAAGAAAAAGAAAAAGAAAAAGGAGGACATCAAGGGCCGACCTGACACGCTGACCAAAACCACAGACAGACATGGTTCAGGCTTGAAAGTGGACTGGGCCAGCTTGATATGGAACAAGGAAAATTAATCAGCCGATAAACGTGGTCATTATCAATATAAAATAACTGTATCGTTAAACGTTCTTGATTTGAATTATGGCCTGTGCATAAAAAAAATTTGTTAAGTGAAATAATACCTACTTTAATGATACATACACATAAAGATAATTCATCTTTAACTATTATATCCACTCTATAAAAAAATATTAATATAAAATAACTAATAAAATCAACATGAGTTATATCTAATAAAATGAGTTAGTCTATCCTAATACGATAAATAATATTTGAATTATTATTAGAATATACGTTTATGTTTATATTTAGTATATGATAGTGTATTAAATATAATTATTCAAATTAGAGAATGCTAATACCTTTAAAAAAATAACTAAAGAAGATTAGTTATAATAGAAAATGCTAATTTTTAATATAAATTTTTAATGTAAACAATACTACATTTGTAATATATGACAGTACTTTCAAACACATGAGTTAAATTAGTTTCTCTCTCTAGGACTCATGAGATAATACCATTGTCTGTTAGCGAGGGAATAACATTATAATGATTTTATCATTTGAAAGACGACCCCTCACTAAAATGATTAGTTTTACATAATAAATATCTCTTGCAAAATAGACCAAGGATGAACATACACTTTAACATACACTTTAACCCATAAAGCATAGCTTAAAATAGCCAAGAGTATATACATTTAATTAACTAAAAATAGTTAAAAGTTATCATCCATTCAAAATCATTTTAAACAAATGCATGTAAAAATTAAACTATTTCCTTAAAAAATATAGAAAATAAATAAAAATATTAGCAAATTAATTTTTTTTTATCAAATATATGTATTATCTTATTCAAAATACTATCAAGAATTATAAAAAAAAATTAATAAGATCTAAGCATTGATTTATTATGTTACGAAGGCTAATATTTTTTGCTTAATGAATTAAAATTAAATAAATATTTTATTAAAAATATAAAGAAATTGAAACCCTAGTACATCTCTTCCACTCAATTTCTTTAACATCACACATAAATTATGCTTCAAAACCACATAATTAGGTTCTAGGTAGGTTTGTTTTAATGTTAAGCTGGGTATAATGCTGTTTTAAAAAAAAAAAAAACAGATATATTAAAATTTCTACATATAATATATGAAAAATAGATTATGATAAAAGTAAGTTACTTTTCTTTTATGTAAAATAAAATAAAAAAATGTGAGGCTCGTGTTAATCGTTCATGGCCTTAAAAAGCAACATCTAAATAACGACACATACTTGTGATTGCTGACAAAGTCTTCCAATGAATTACAGTATTTCTTTAATTAATTAATTTACTTCCAATGAATTACAGTATTTCTTTAATTAATTTATCTACATTAATTTAATGATTTGCCCCATGACCCCATACTGTTTTCCAACTTTTTAAGGAACACTAGTATTTTGGACAAATAAGTTATTCTCGGTAAATTCTGAGAATATCCATAACTATATTATATTCACAATATCACTTGCATATTTATTAATTATTGTCATAATATTATAATTTTTAATTATTTTATTTTTTGTTGGCGATTTTTGGATAAATTCGTGTGGTAATATACTACAGTGAAGATATGCATTGATGCAAATGCTACGTTTTAATTTGTTTTTGTAATTATTGCAATTGAATTTCATGAAAATATGTAAGAAAATTATAATTTTGACTCTTGTAAATTAGTAGTTGTTTAGATTGAATTTATAATCAATTATACATCACAAAACGTTGGTTATATTAAAAATGATTCAAACACTCCTATTAATGCTCAAATCTTGACTTGACCATAAATTAATTTAAAAAAATTTAATAATCAATTGTTATAAATCAGTCCTATAATCTATTTTATGAACCATAATTTAAGAAAATTAAGTTCATGCAAAAGGTAATTTTTTTTTAAAAAAAGATTTTAGTATTTTAAGAGTATCACGTCATTTAAATTCTATCTAATTAAGATATAACAATTAAGCTAATAATTTATTAAAAAAATATAATTTATTTTATTTTTTAAAAAATAAATAGTTTAATTTAAACAAAAATAAAACTAATATAAACTATATTAAAAAGTTTATTTTTTTAAAAAAATAAAAATAAAATATAAATTATTTTATACGAGTAATAATTAATTAAAATTAAAATATATTAAATTATTATATTATAACTTAACAGTGTTTGTACGACATAATATGGGAATTTCTTATTCTTTTCATGGTTAAACCCAACACATACGGAATTCTAAGATCGTTATTAATCATTTTTGGACAAAGCATCACAAATTTCAAAAAGTGATTTCGATAGTTCCTTTAGTAAAACGGGTCAAAAACAGACTGACATTTTATCAACTTATTTTTTTATTTTTAATATTATTATTTATTTTACTTAAATATTATTTTAAATATTTTTATTATTAAATATTAATAAAAATAATTATTTATTAATATATATTTATATATTATAATTGATTAATATTATGTTAATATTTATTTAGATTTATAGTTATAAAATTTAATTTTTTTTATAAAAAATAAGAATTTTTAAAAATATAACATTAACAATTTTTTAATTATATTAATATAACATTAAAAAAAATTTGTTAGTATTTTAAAAATTAAAAAATATTTTTTTTAAAAATACTAAAAAAAAGTGGTAAGATTACGGGCTAGCCCGTCACTAAGAGAGAAGGCTCGGGCTGACATTTTACTAACCTATTTAGTTCTAGTTCACCTACCTAACACTAGGCTCTACTTACTTTCTTAATCATCAAAATAAGGGGAAAATGACAATTTTGAGGCCAAATAAAAATGATGATAACATTTTATGACCCTGAAATTTTAAAATGCAAACTAACACCTTCAGTTGTTTACCGACTTTTAAAAATAGATATATGAAAAAAAATGCTTTTATTCATATACTATATAAGTTAGAAATTCTGAAAAGTTAAAGTAGAAATTTTTGGAAGCTTAGTTAGAGTGTTTTTAATTAAGCTTTTTTCCCCCATTTTCACTCCATTTTTTAAAAATTGTCAATGAGTACGAGTTGGAAATGCTACATTGCTAATTAATGAAAATAAAAATTGAAAAATTAATTAGAAATGGCTACAACTGACCTTTTATAATTGTCAATTTAGTTTTTTTAATATATTTTTAACTTGAAGGTGAATGAGGGCATTTTGATCCTATTAAGTTAAATCCTCTAAATGGTTTGTTATTAATTTTAGAATTATATTTCTAAAGGATCAGAACTCAATCAAAGGCAATAAATTTTATGCCTATAATTAATCTCTCTCTATATATCTATATATATTTTATATACATATGTATCCTCCTATATAAGATTGATTGCAAATAAGCATGATCGATGGATATTTATTTTAAATAATTAACTTAATTAACACATATATTTAAATATTGCATTACTTCTTTCACATTGTCATGCATCATGTGCATCACAATTTTTAGTTTTTAAAATTAAAATCTTAATACTTATATTATTTTCACTAAAATAAATACGAACAATTTAGCTATATTTTCTTAACAGGCATCATCGTAATCCATTAATTTTGATACAAGAAATCTTAACAAAAATAATAAAAGTACCAATTTTTTTGTCACCAAAGGGTGATGAGAAAAAATTAACAAATGAGAATCAAAGCATATCCGAACATTTTAGTCCTCTTATGACTCCCTATACAAGTAGAAGAAGGTACGAAGAGACATTCTCTAGTTTACTCTATTTGCGACCACGTATTTCATTTCTCTGTCTTCACTCTGCTTCCCTTTCTTCTTCCTCTTCTTCTGGATTTAGAAATTGACTTTACGCTTTTTGCTTCCCTTTATCTCGGATTGCCTTATAGGATTTTCTCTACCCAGTTTTGGGTATTGTTGGAAGCAAAACCATAACTGGTAGGAATGTTTACTACGCTTCTTTGGTTGCTAAGAAAAATCAGAAAACTGCGAAAGAAAGAAAAAGAATGTAAAGTTTGAAGCTTTTTTGACGTTTGTTCACGGTTGTTTTCTGGGTAATTTATGGATGGAGGTTGTATTCGTTCGGTTTCTCTGACAATGAAACGGTGTTGAATTGAATTGAATTCGATTTGAAGTAGTATCTTGCTTTGTTTTTCTCTTTTTCAGTTTCGTTATGGTTGGAATTTAAGTTCTTTTTCTGAAAACTGGAGACACAAGAAGCACTAGAACTTTCTGCTTTCTGGTCAAACTTACTTATTTTAATATATCGATAGTAATGGAAAACGGACGTGGTTCATCTTCCTAAATTGAGTTCTTTGAATTTTCCTGCTTTATTATTCTTCAAATTTCTCAGCAACTAAAAGGGATTGTTTCTCTTTCAAGTAAATCTATATATCTGATCTGTTCTGCTTTTTTTTTTTTCCTGTGTCAGGTTGGATTCTGTAATTATATCAAACTCTTATTAACAGATTTTAAGGATTCAAGTTCATGGATAATACCGGAAGCAGTGCCTTTCTGAGGAACAGAAGGTTGGAGAGCTTTCTGAACACAAGTTCTGGTCAAAGGGTGGAAGAGAAAGGGACTCCTACTAAAGTTTCATCAGCGAAAGAAGAATCATCAGAAAGAAGGATAAAGACCGACGATAACATATTTTCGAATTACGATGATGAAGGGTTGTTGTTGGATATCATATCATGGATCAGAATTGCCATATGTTTTGTGTCTATGATGGTTACAACATTCATATGGGCATTGATCATGTTTGTTCTTATTCCATGGCCTTATGAGAGGATTAGGCAAGGAAACATTTATGGCCATGTGACTGGTAGAATGCTGGTAAGCTACTTCTTATTCTTACTTTGGAAGAGAAATTTATGTCACACATGTTTTTTCTGGTTTATGTTTTTCCTCCAACTGATCACATGGATATGTTACCGCCTTATTCCCAAGAGGCGGAATAAGGCGGCAAGCTAACTCCTTTAATCACAGAGATCACTCAAGAAATAAGATAATAAAGTTAGATTTTAGATATTGGCATTACTTTTCAGTTATGTGAGGCTGCAGAGTATATCTTGATTGATCTAGCATGTGCATTAGCTTTCTGAACATTATCACCATATGAAACAGGACATGTCTCAAAAGTCTGATTTTTTAGTTATAGGGCCTGTTTGGATAGGATTTTGAAAAAGGGCTTATGAAAAAAAGGGTTTATGGACAACTTATGGAAAAGGACTTTTAGAGAAGAGTTTATAGAAAAAAAGTGGTTTTGAGTAAATAGGTGTTTGGATAGTTATTTTTAGAATGACTTTTTATGGTGGTAAATTACCAAAAAGGGTATGATTTGATTTAAAGTAAGAGAGAGGAGGGAGTTAGAGAAAATAGAAGAGAGAGGAGGGAGGGAAGAGAGGAGAAAGGAGAGAGAGTGTAAGAAAAAGTAGGAGAGAGGAGAGAGGGTGTAAGAAAAAGTAGGAGAGAGGAGAGAGGGTGTAAGAAAAAGTAGGGATAAGATAGTAATTGGATAGTCCATAAGTGCTTTTACTGTTGAAAAAGCTATTTTAAATAGCTTATTTAAAACCATGGTTTTAAACCATGGTTTTGTCCAAAAGCACTTATTGACAAATAAGCCTGTTTGTTTTGAAATTTCTCCAAACCGAAGTTTGGGCCAAAAGCCCTTTTAAAACCGCGGTTTGGTAACTTAACAAACAGGCCCATATTCCAACTGTTATGGCTGCTTCACAAGTAATAACGAGCTTATTATTGATATTCACATTGATTGCAGATGTGGATTCTTGGTAATCCTATAAAGATTGAAGGTTCTGAGTATGCTAACAAGAGGGCCATTTATATCAGTAATCATGCCTCTCCTATGGACATATTTCTTATAATGTGGTTGACTCCAACCGGTACTGTAGGAATCGCCAAGAAGGAGGTATGTTGTAATTTTTCAAGATTTTTTTTTTCTTTCCCTAAAAAAACACAAGAATCATGTATGATAACCTAGTTTGCTAATAGAAATGTGTTCAAAAGTGTAACTGCTTCAGAAACTTATTGAAAGGTTGGTTCTGGGCAGATAATATGGTATCCTTTATTTGGTCAACTTTATGTTTTGGCGAACCACTTTCTTATAGACAGATCTAACCAGACCGTAGCTATTGAGTCTTTGAAAGAGGTACATAATATTTTTTCCTGCTATTATTGTCATGCATATACCATGGACTTGAATGAAATTCTAAGATTATGTCCTTATTATTCTCAGGCGGCTCGTGCGATCGTGAAAAATAACTTGTCCTTGATTATTTTTCCGGAGGGCACAAGGTCAAAAAATGGACGGCTACTTCCTTTTAAAAAAGTGATTTTCCCTACCACGTTGGATGCATTACTTTCTTTACAGCTATATAATTTAAATGAAATTTATGTTGCAGAATCAGGGTGATAATAAATTAAGCTGACTGTGAACTGGGCTTAATCTAGCTGGAGTTTATTTAGTTGAGGACTTGAACCTTTTGTTTCTTTGCTTATAAATTCTTTAAAGAACATTCTGTCTCTAAGATATAATTCAGTAGTTGTCATCCATGAGATAAAAGAGTGCAGATAATGAATTTCGTCTATCAATTTGTCATCCTCCCTCATAAAGGTATTCTGGATCCTGATTGATATTACCCATATGATTTGAAGATTTCAATCTGTCAAATTTTTTTCCTCTTTCTGGATCTCTTGTAACTAATTTATGCATGAATGGGTCATGAAATTTTACTCCCAAAAGTGCTCCCCAGAAGAATCAAACCTAGGTTGACAAAAAGAGATACTTTCTTGTCTTACTGAATTAATCCCTTTGGTTGTATTTTTTTATGACACTGGCCTTTTGGCTTTGAGGATAAGCCTTAGAGCAATGGTAATGTTGCTGTCATGTGACTTGGAAGTTAAGGGTTTACATTTTAAAAACAACCTTTCTACTTTGTATAGATAAGGCTATGTACGTCTGTCTCTCTTTAGATTCTACCTAATGAAAGCCTTGTGAACTGGGCTGCATTTTTTAATGTACACTTGCTTCTACCATTTTGCCTATGCTCTATATGCCATTAGACGTCAACTTTCAATATGCCGCAGGGTTTCATTCATTTGGCAATGCAATCTCGCCTTCCTATTGTGCCGATGGTCCTAACAGGCACTCATAGAGCATGGAGGAAAGGCAGCTTGCATGTTCGTCCGGCACCTCTTGCTGTCAAGTATCTTCCTCCGATAAGTACTGAAAATTGGACGGTTGATAAGATCGACGACTACGTCAAAATGGTACATAACGTTTATGCTGAAAACCTTCCAGAGAATCAGAGACCTTTGGCTTGAGAAGGATTTCAGGAATAGGTTCGGATTCCAACTGAACTAAGATGCCTCTTTTTGTAAACTACTATGACTGAAGTGAAAGTTCCCTCTCTCCGATCAAAGTCATCCTCAGTTGCTTCAACAACAGTCAATAAGAACGGTGGCTGGTGAGTTGTTAAAGGATTGTAAATTTTGCAATAAGCTTGGCTTAGCTATTATAGTTGATCTAGTTTTCTTGTCTTATATGGTTTTCCTTGATTTTAGTGCTAATGCTTTTGAATTCCATTTCAGAGTTTCGATGTACCGTATGAGAATTCTTCAGTTTGTAGTTTCATGCTCATTATTCGATGTATGGAGGAACTCTGCGAATGCATTCTGTAATGAAGGGTATTTTTAGTTTCACATTGTAAACTGCTAAGTCAGTTCAATTGTAGAAAAATGTTTCATGAAAAAAATGAATTTATAGATGAAAATGTCTCTTTAGATAATTAATAAAATAATTGAAAAGATATTGTCATTATTGACTATTGAGGAATGATAATGGTTTTATATTAACTAACGTGGTTGTTACGTTTCATTAGGGGACAATGACCTAATTAGCACATTAATTGGGGTTAGAATCGCTAATTTATTTTGAGATAACTGGTTTAAAGATCAGCTGCAACTTATTTTCAACATTGCAATATGTAACTTATTTTTAATTATATACAAAATAAAAACTATTTATATATAATTATATATATACAATATGCAACTGTAGAATAGTTTTATCCACATAAAAATTTGAGTCTTTAAGGGCATTTGGATAATAAGATTTTACATGTGATTATTTTGACCGTATTTAATTTTTGGAGAGTATCATTTTATTGTAATTTTAGTCGTAGCGCTTAAGGAAATATCCTAACTCTTGGATGTCTAGATTTACACCTGAGAGTAATAGACAGCTTGTCTTGCCCGACATTAGTATCGTGTAGGAGAAAAGAAGATTTCGCCTTGCCTTTAGATCGTGGATGAGTCTAACTCTTTTTTAAAAATTTTTATAAAAAAAAAGGACAATAAAATTCTGTAATGAATTTTTTTTTAATAACTTTTTTATTATATCACTTTCCCCAATTTTTCCTCATTTCTAAATTACTTCTTGAAAATAGTACATTATAATTTTTATATCATAGGTTAGCATGTGTGTGTGTATATTCCCATTTGAAGGTTTTAAATGAGTATGTTACTTTTTATAAGATACAAACATTTAGTATTTTTTTTTAATTTTTGCCCTTAAATTAATTATATGAATTTCTCATCTTTTTTTTACTACTTATTCTGTTTTGTCTCATTTTCCACATATTCTTTCCTATCCACTTTTTACAGAAATAAAGGTATTTTTAAAAAATAAATTATATATTTTTTATTCAGGGTCTGAAATCCGTACGGCGCATTCTTCAGTTTGTAGTTTAAGTATATTACCAACAACCATGTGTTCTGATTCAGTGTACATCTTTAGAGGAACCCATTTATTATTATACGAATTTACGTACTTCTCAGAAGACATCTCGTGCCCCCTACGTTCCTTAATTCAAATGGTATATTCTCTATTCATGGATAAATTGTTCCCCTACTTTTAATATAATAATGACATAATTATTTTTTTAAAAAAATGATACGCTACTAAGCTTAAAAATATTAACATATTATATTAGAATTACCAAAAGTGTTAATATTGACATTTAATTCCTTAAATTTATCACTTTACTTTTTTTTAATTTTTTTATTTAAAATATTATTTTTTATAATTTAATAAAAATTATGACTATTTTATCTTTTTAAAGGATAAAAATTATAGTTTAAAAATTAAAAAATTAAAATTAAAATTTCTGTAAATGTAAAAGATTAAGGATAGACAAACAAAATAGAAAAATGTTTAATTTATCTATATTTATCTCCTCCATTTTACAAATAAATATTCTCTTTATAGTCGTAGATACTCCCTGAGATTATAAACATAGTAACTAATTGAGAATTTAAATTCTGTAGCAACATGATCCTTAATAATTTTAAAAAATTATTAACTCTCTCTAGTTGAATAAATTTCTGCAAAATTTATTGGGTATTTTTTTTAATAATATACTGTACCAATTTTGAAATATGTTTTCGCTCAAAGGAGTTTTGGTACCAGATCGTGTTATCGAACTAATCTAAGGACACGTCCACACTTCCAGTTCACCGTTCTGGGGGCACGCACAGAATGATCACGTGGCAGAATTCTATTGCGCTGTCATAGTTTTCACTCACAGCCGGTCTAGTCCTTACGTTAACACTCACGGTTTTCGCTTCTCTCTTCTCAGTCACACGGCACTCCCACCACCACCGCCACCACCTAGCATACTTCGCCTTAGGGTGTTCATAAAGTCCGCGGCCCGGTATGCCCACCCGAGCCCGCGAAAAAATGGTCCTGCCCAGCCCGATAAATATAAGGCAGGGCTGAGCATCGGGCTGCAAAATGCAGCCCATGCTTTTTTCGGGCTGGGCACCGGGCAGGGGGTTGCCCTGCCCTGCCCTACCCTGCCCATGAGCACCCTTTTTTTTATTTTTTTTATTTTCTCCGTAGATGCTACACTTAGAAAGGAGAATATGATAGTTACTGGTGACTAAAGTGTCATTTTAGAAATATAAATAGTTAAGTACGTAAGTTGCATCTTTTAATATTTATAACTACATTAATTTTTTTAACTTTATTAATCATAATATGATTACATTACAAATTATAATTATTTATTTTATTTTTTTAGATACTTCATCCTTGTCAACATTTGAGAAATTGATGTAAAGTTGTAATTATAAACTACTTAGACTTCAAGGTTTTTTTATATGCAATGAATTTCAAAACTTTAATTATTATCTTTTTGTTACCTTATTTTTAGTAGATTATAGATATTATTTAACTCTTGAACATATATGAATATGATATTATTTTAGAAGTTTATAATTGCAGATTTTTTTCATAACATGAGCATGGCATCACAACTTGGACATGCCCAACCCGCCTATGCCCAGCCCAAAATAGTTAGGGCTTTTACCGGGCAGGGCCGGGCATCGGGCTGTAAAATACAGCCCATGCTTTTTCTGGGCAAGGCACCGGGCAGGAGGGTCGCCCTGCCCATGAACACCCCTACTTCGCCTAAGCCCAACACGGTAAACAGTTCCTTCTTTATCGTCGTCTTCTTCTCCATATGAATTTCTCAATCGCAAGCCATTTATTAGTTTAATTTTTTATTTAATCCTCCATTTTTCAACACTAAGCCCCAAAACGGTAGGCTTTCTTGTAACTCCTCTCTCTTAGATTCGCTTATCTAGCTTTTGCATGCCCTTTCCTTTTAATCAAACTCAAATTGGGGGTTTTTGTGAGCTTTGTTTTCTATTTTTGGAATATTTTTTTTTTGGAGGTTGCAAAAAGGAGAGATATTTTTAACTTCTCGTACACAAATGTTAAACCCTTGCCCCTTTGTGTACGAATATTACTGGATTTTGGTTCTTTAGTCGTATTCTTGGGATTTTTTTTTTTCAAAAATCAAACAATTCGCATGTTTTTAGAGTATATGTGCTAGTTTGCACTTTGTGCTTCACTGAAATTTAAGATTTTAAGGGTTGGACTTTGTTTATTTTGTTTCATGTGTTCATATTGCTGCTAACTTTACAGCGCTGAAAGAGTTCTGGTGGCTAGAATCTCTTAAAGCTATTTTATTTTGTATTGAATAGTTTGTGTATTTATGTTGGTGATATCTTTCTGGAGCTACTTTAATCTCGAGTCTGCACCCAAATAAAAGAGAAAAACAAAAGGAAATCTGGAAATCATTGGTAATTTGGTGCAGACTACAGTCAGTGATTCAGCCTTATGAACAACAGTTGTCTGTTTGGCGTTGCATTGTTCCCTCCAAGTTTTTGGGGCTAATATAAAAGTTCAAGCATACTTGTCTTCTTGCGTTTTTGAAATTCTTCTGATGTCTCTAATTACTGGATTAATCATTAAACAAATCTGGAATGTTTGCTCTTGCTGCTTTATGCTATAAGTTTATCAAAGACGGAATTCAAAATGAGGACAACTTCATATTGGCACAAGGAAAAGACTGTGGCATTAGATTATTTTGACTACAGTTGACAGTTAGTGCTATACTGCTACCATCTCTATGATGCCTGCATGAAATCTATGGATATGCTCATTGCCCTTTATTTGACCTATATTAAGCACTTGAGAAGATTTTGATCCTGGTGTGCATCAATATACTTATAAACAGTTTTTTCTTCCTTCAGAAGGGGGAAGGAGACACTGTAGTGTAGTATATAAACGAAGATGGACCAGCCAAATCCTGATAACAACTTTGATAGCTCTGGAGACATCCCTTTGAAGCGCAAACGCGGTCGTCCAAGGAAATACCCAAAACCATATGCGGAAAGGAATGTCCATATCCCAAATATTCAGAATGTAAACCGGAATCCAGTCGGTGGAGGAAATATCAGTGTTCCTCGAGGATTTGACAGGATTAATGGAAGTCTGCCCCATCGAAGGGACCTAGGAAACGATTCAAATGATCCCATGATTGGTCAGGTGGTTTCTTGTGTAATTGAGGCAGTATTTGATGCTGGATATCTGCTCAGTGCTAAAGTGGGCAATTCCAATACTACTTTAAGGGGTCTTGTCTTAAAGCCTGGACATTATGCCCCTATTTCAGCTGAAAATGATGTGGCCCCAGGTGTTCCGATGATCCAAAGAAACGAGATTCCCTTCTCTGCAGGAAATCACCGAAGAGAAAGAAATAAACATTACGTCAATATTCATAGAAGTAAGGGTCATATGATGAAAAGATCGCCGTCTGTCAGTCAGTCATCTAGAGGAGCAGTTAGCTCCAGTAATTTGGTTGCTTCTCAAGGAAAGAATAAGCAGTCAATGGAAAAACAAACTAATTCTCTACTATCTAGAGGTAATGTAGTCCCTGTTACGCTCCAACCTGTTAATTTGCAAAACGGGGTTGTGGTTTCTAATCAATCATATCAAGTCATGACCCAAGCTTCTCTAGGAAGCACAACAAGTGTTGCCAAAGAAATTCTCACCGATGGAAACCAAATTTCTCAAACTTTAACTACCCAAAATTTGTTGCCACGAGGGATGCAAAGTGAAGGGGGTTCGCCCAATCCATCTTTAGCTGAGGTTCAAAGCAAAGTGGAGGGCAAATCAATGAGATTGCCCGGCATGCCTTTTGAGAATCTGGTTACTGAGGTTGTTAGGAGAGTCGAAGCTCCATCTGAATCCATAGATACCGATACTAACAACCGCAAGTCGGTAGAAAAAAAGTCTACGAAGGATTCCGTTGGTGGGCAGGAACAGAAAGTTAATGATGTGGTTCAGCCACTTTTGATAAAGCCTTTACAAGCTGTACAAACTGTTTCTCAGGAGCGTTCTGCATCTGCTTCCAGACCTTCCGGAAATAGCGAGGCAGGCAAACTGATGAACCGATCACAGGTAAAACGAACATTGAAAAATGTATTTAGTTTCGCCTGGAATTATCTGTTCAATGCCTTGAACAAGGCACGAGTAATTATGACTAATGTGCTTTGATGTGTTGAGGTTTTGCAGGATAACAGAACTGACAACCAGCCACTCCAAGCAGAAGAACTAGTTTCTGGAAACAAGTCGGATGGCAATTCTAAAGGCGAACCTGATGAAAAAACTGGTCAATCAGCATGACTCGCGCGATTTTAAATTGCTGGTTGATAATGTTGCCATTATCAGCTATTGCCACGGTATATTTATTGATTGCTGTAAAAGTAGTTAGGTTTAGCCTGCATGCCTTGTTGGGTTTGTGGAGAGAACATGACGGTGAACTAGTTTCCTTACAAGGCCTTTTGATATGTAAAATTTTGTTGTGTATTGAAACCAATTGTACGAATGGTATCACTCTGTATTTGTCGTTTTTACTTTTAGATATTATTTTTATTCTTAAATCATTTAAGATTACGTAATCATATTGATCTGGTTTCATCAGTTTCTTTCCAATACAGAAAAGACATGCTTGTTACCGAAACGGATACATATGGCGTCATAAAAAGAATCCTCAACATGGTGAGAAATTTCATAATTGATGAATGGAGTTCAAAGGGAAAGCTCATAATTGGCCCTAAATATAATTTGTACCTCTGCAACTTTGGAAAAGTAACATCATAATCATCATCCCCAAAGCATCGATAGGGATCCATGATTCCAGGACTCGAGCAATCGCCATAGTTGAAGGCATATAACTCTTCGAGTTGTGAGCATCTTCTTATTACTTTAAAACAAGACTCTTCAATTCTTCATTGTGACAAATCCAGCAACTTCAACTTGTCGAGCATTGTGATTCCATTGGGCAGTCCTTTGAATTTACTATGCTGCAAGTCAAGAATCTCATGTCTTTTTAGGCTTACCACAAAAGAGATATCACCCAAATCCCATCCTACTAAGCGCAGAGTTCGAAGATTATTCAACATGTGCACTAATTGAGGGAATGATGTAGCCCCTTTCTGATCATAATTTTTATTGATCAAAGCCAGAACCTTAAGTTCTTTCAGACCTTGAAATGATTCATCAGATAATTCCAAGGAACCTGTGAATCCCTGGGGAATTGTATGAGCAAAAAGATTTATTAGCAGGATCTGAAGTTTTGGAGCATCCAATCTATGAAGAAACTTATGAATTCCATTATTGTACCATGAAGACGGTGCATAACAATCTTTTATAGCTCTACTTTCTATCGACGCGTTCAGATATCTGGCAAGATTTACTATAATAGCTGGATCTTTTTTTGATGCTATCCACAAAGCTACATCACGAACCATGCCATGCATTTTTACATGGTCATTTTTATGTGAAGGATCTGGTCAAATTTACACATCTCAACGCATCAACAGAGAAGAATCTATGAGTATATTATGCACATTCTCAATCGGTTACTTGCTGAATCAAATGATCCCCTCACAGATACCTAGCCCCACTCCATATTTGATCAAGTCATCAACAAGGATCTCATGATCTTCTGGAAACATGGAACATATCAAGAAAAGCAGCTTGATGTCATCTCTTTTCAAGTAATCATAACTTAAGACAGTTGAAAGAATCTTCAACACCTTCATCCACATCCACTGGTTTTGAAACTCTCAAACTTTGTAATGCTACCTTCCACTCATCAACTGCACTCGATTTTCCTTTTAAGGAGGGACCCACAGTTACAATTGCAATGGGAAGTCCTTTATATTCCTTACAAACCTCCTGTTGAAGTTGGACATTGTTCTGCAAGTTGGAAGATGACACAGAATCTATGCGTGCATGCTTTTGGAATAAACTCCAAGCTTCCTCTTCAGATAAGAGACCTAGGGGAATCCTCTTCAGACAGTCCATTAAATTGCACACTTCTTGACGACGAGTGGTTAGAAGAACCTTACAACCCTTGAGATTTCCATCAACAGGAATCCCTATATCCTCAAGGTTGAGCTTGGTCCAAACATCATCCAAAATTATGAGAATACGTTCCCCGCTTAGTAATCTAACAGATATCCGCCTCGCTTTCCCTGCTCCACTTTTTTCATCCAATTTCAGGCCCAACAAGTCAGCAATTACATCTTGAATTTCCTTGAAATTTGGGGACAGGGACACAGTGGTGAATACAACATGATCAAATAGCTTTAATTCTGTTGCTTTCTTACCCACTGCTTTCACCAGTGTTGTTTTGCCAGAGCCTCCCATCCCATATAAACCAATTATATAGCTACTATCATCTTGTAGTGACTCCAAAAGTTGATCCGCAGCCAATCTTGTAGACTTAAAATACTCAAAGTTCCCTGAAGAGAAATGCTCTATATCTGGAATTGGGGCAGGGAAGGAAAATGGTTCAAACTGAGTTTTTGTTCAGCTGCATCATAGCTTCTGTTTTCTTTTTCACTTGTTTGCACAGAATGTAACTGTTCACGGTAGGAAACTTCCCTCGGAAACAACTGCCGCCGTGGACCAGTATTTCTTGTTCCAGCTGCTCCACCTCTTTTATGAGTTGCATCACTTGATTCAGCGACATTGAAACAGAATAATTGACTTTTTCTGCTTTATAGGAAGCTTCTTCAGCTCTTTTCTGTATATGATAATGAGTTAAAGCCAGCGCCTTCTTCTCACTCTCGAGATTCTTCATGATTTTGATGACACGAAACAAATACTGCCCTTGAGTTAACTTCACCAGATATTCTGAGACTTTAGCAGCAATGGAAACAATGATGTCTGTCATCTTAACTCAGTGAACCTGACAAAGGTATCAATTTTAACTGTTATATCCAGAATCCATGAATATGAATGACATGCTCGTTTCCCAGAACTTTTTCTGTATTGAACTCAAAATCTTAGAACACAAATCAAGACGCAGATTAAATTTTTACTGTGTATATTATGCAAGGGTAACTGCAACCGTTAGAAAACATAGCACCATCAAAAGTTTGAATTAATACACTTTTTGCTTTTCTCTAAATTCAGTAATAAAAAAAGAGGTTATTAATCAAAGAACCATTCAGCTCTAGAGGAAGCAAAATAATACTCCAGTACTGACTAAAGAAATTAGTAAAAATAGTTAATATAATATTTTTTTCTAAAATAATATAATCATATTCTTTAACTCATTCCCTTCCTCTCTTATTTGATTATTATTGAGAGAGTATGATAAGGATAATTTAAAAAAAAAATTAATAAACATAAAAAATATATTTTATATTTAAAATTAAAATAAATTTCCTAATTAAATTTTTATATTAACTAACTGTATACGTGGGTAACTTTTACAACTAGAGAAGTAATCAAGAGTGATAAACTACTCTAGTTTTAGAATCGTCAAAAGACAAGAACACAAAGCACAAAGCATGTGATACTTACAAAAACAAAAAAATAACTGACTGAATAAAAAAGATGAGTAGACGAAGAAGATAGAACTTGAGAGTGTTATTTATACCTAACGGACAAAATTTCCTGGCTCAAGGATGGTGGCGATTCCATGTCGTCTTCCTCAGGACGACGTGCCTCTTCAGCTTCAATTGAAGGAGCAAAGAATATACAGAATTGATTTGGGTGAATTGCGAAGTGAAAGAGTTTGAGCTGCGTGATAGAATCAAGGGGGAAGATTCAAAGAAATGATGGGGGACTTACAATGCAGCTTCATGAAAAGGAAGTGATATTTCCTCTGATCTACAGCGATGGACGTGGGGAGGAAGGAAGCACTGGAGTGGATTTGGCTGACTTGATATACAAAGTAATTGAGAGATACTATTAATTATCAAATAATTATGGCTTAATATATTAAGTGGAAAGTTATTTATATTCCATGCAGTGAGTTATCTGATTGTGTCGTAGATTAAAATTTTCTCGCTTTCTCCTTGGGACCAAACACATTTTCCAAACTTTTCCCATTAAATTAATGATCAATCCATGCAAAAATCATAACTAGATGTCGAGCATTAATGTTTCCTTAAACATTTTTTTAATAAAAAAGCAATTATATTATAGAGAAAAAGAGAAAAAGTTCGAAAAACAAGTTTAATGGAGAAAACCTATGAAAATAACGAAATATCAGGTGAAAGTGGAAGAAATATGATCATAGAAAAAAAAAATCTAAACAAGAGCAAATATCATAAGCAGTGGCATTTAATGATGCCCACTAACATCTCTTTAGATCGAAATATAAGATCTAATTAGAGAGTTAATCTTAATTTTAAATATAATATCTATTTTTTATATTTTTTTTCTAAATTACCCCTATTAATAGATTTTCAACAATAATCAAGTAAAAGAGGGTTTGATGAAGTTAAAGAAGATAATTATATAAAAAAATATATTATATTAACTAACTTATTTAATCTAATAAAATAATTTGAGGACTAGAGGAGTAGTATTTAACTTTTTTTTTATTTAAATTTTCTAAACCATCGTGTTCAATCGGCATGATGCATATTATTGAGTAGGGTATAAGGCTGATTGGAAGAGAATAGATATGATTTAATAACTAATTATGAATCTCAATTGACAAAATTTAAGTCAATCTGATTGAAAACTAATCCAAACCAAAGTGTAACTACGTGAATAGAAAATGTGCTCAAAGTGATTGTTTGGTTTCTCCTCAAAATAAGGTTTCAAACAAGTTTTTGACCCAAATTGAAGTTTGGGCCAAAAGAACAAATAGTATTTAAAACTCTATAAGTGCGTATGGATCAAAAATTAATTTAAACCTAAGTTTCAATAAGCTGATTTGAATAGCTTGTGAATGGGAAAAATAATTTATGGATTATCTAATTATCATTTTGCTCTTATATTTTCCCTATTATTTCTTCTCCCTCTATCGACACCCCTCTTCTCCTCCTTCTTTTCTAACCACTTTTTTCGTCGTCATCACTAGCTAACTTCAATCGAGGTTTCATTCATCTTCTCTCTTCTCTCGTTCATCACTAACCGCTAGTGATCTTTGTCTGGCGATCTGCAGAGGTGGTCTTCGTCCTCTAAAAGTCGTTGTCAGTGAAAGTTACAGAGGTGGTCTACATCGGTGGAAGTCTCCGTCCTCTGTAGAGGTGGTCTACAACATATCTATAGCGGTAGGTCGCAAAGAGAAGGAAGTCGTCATTGTCATCTCTTCTTCTCTACTCACTTCTATCGCCGAAGATATGTGAAGATATGAGGGAGGTCTGGTGGTCTTGAGGAGAAGACAATGAACAATAATTAATAATTTTTTTTTATTTCATATTATTTCTGATAATTTATTAATAATAAAAATTATTCTAATAATAACTATCTAAACACTTATTTTTTTAGAATAACTTTTTTCTATAAGCTATTTTTTAAAAGAGCTTATCTAAAATAATTTTTAAATCTTTTTTTTATATTTTTTTTTTCAAAAACTAATCTTAATTGGCCAAAAGATTCTTCTACAAAAACAAGTAAATGGACAAAATCTAGAGACATGTGACATCAACTTTGAGCAAAGAGATAGATTGATATTTGATTGCAATTTTGTACGAATGTGAAAGGGAGAAAAAAGAAGAGTAACGTATAAATGACAATAAAACATGACCCAAGTCTCTCTTCCATTATTAAAGCACCTTGTCTCATATATTTAATTGAATGGCCTCATTGCGTGTTACTTTACTGGTTTGCCCTTTCTTTTCTTTTCTTTTTGTTGCCTTCTAATAATAATTATGTAAAAAATGGCGAGGAATTAATTAGGATTGTCGTTAGTCTATACATATTAATATATTAAATATGAGAAAAAGGATGGGATACACGTGAAGTTAGATAATGTATAAAAGAATCATAACATAAAGAAATTAGATAGTATAATATTTTTGTTATTTTTATTGTAAAAATTCGATAATTAAATTGTCTTTTTGAGTTTTCCCACTAGGGTTATGAGTTTGTAAATCACATAAATATTTATTGAGACGATATTAAGTTGATAATATTTGTTAATATATATATATGTATATGAATAAAATATGGCATCTGCATGCATGAACGTTTCTTCATGAAAATGAGATCCAGTAAGCAACACAAATCATTAAAGTATCTGATGACAATTTTGCGTTTTTGCTGGATGAAACTTTTGACTTTTAAGTATCTCTTTCTTTTCTTTGACAAATTTTAAGCGGTAATTATTTTATGGGAAAAAGATAATAATTTTTTTTAATTTAAAAAGATAAAAAGGATATCTGAATTTCAAAAAGAATAGATTAGGCAGGAAGCCAAATCTGTTATTTATAAATTTCTGTGTAGAGTTATAAATACTATTATGGGAGTTGCAAATATCATTAGCGGAGTTACAAATACCTTTGCAAATTTGAGGCAAAAGCTAAAATTGCATTTTTTGTAACTCTACCAATGGTATTTATAACTCTTATAATAGTATTTGCAACTCTGTCAATAGTATTTGTAACTCCCATAATGGTATTTGCAACTCTGCCAATAGTATTTACAACTCTCATAATGATATTTGTAACTCCCATACTGATATTTAGTCTCTGTACAGAAATTTATAAATGACAGATTAAGCCTCATACCCAATCTATTATTTTTAAAATTTAGAGGTCTTTATTTTTTTTAATTTCAAAAGGTCTTTTTCTATCTTTTTTCCTTATTTTATTTATTATTATATTTTATTTTTAATATAAAATATATTTAATTAATTTAAATATATTAAAAAATTAATTTAAATATTTATAATATTTATGTATTAATTTTTTAAAATATTATTTTAATTATGTATATTTAAATTAATTTTAATATAATTTTTTTTATATATATAATCATATAAAAATATATTGGGAATAAAATATATTCGTTGTTTAATTTTTATAATTAAGACTGAGTGAGTATATTATTTTGCCACACTTTTTATTTGCTCGATTTTAAGAAAAAGTAACTTGACACTTAAGAAGTAAGGTTTTACTTAGCCGTTTTTTAATTATGATGGTTATGAGTGAAAAAAAAAAAGATTTCTTCTTCGTTAATATATTCTTGTTTATTGGCACTTGCAGACAAAAACACTGAACAGTGTGACAGTGACGACGAGACGTTAGAGTTAAAAAGAAGATTCAACGATGGCCGACTCAGCCACAAGATGACATTCTTGCCGTGCTCTTCCGGCGTCTTACGGAGGTCTTACCTACCACCGATGGAACTCCAACTGATTCTAACTGTCATCTTCGTCGTCGTTTCTGCAGCCGCCACCGCCGATTACGTTCGCCCTCTGCCTCGCAAAACGCTTCAGTTCCCATGGGATTCGAAGCCCGCTTCCTTCCCTCAGCAGGTGATATTTCGCTTTTCTTTGATTCTGTCTACTCCTTGTCTTTCAACTATGTGATCGGTTTTAGAGTCTTCGATCTCTTCTGGTCCGGTTTTTAGTTGCTTCTGGCTGTTCTAAATCTGTTTCTTCCTTTTTTTCCCCCCTCTCCTCAATCAGAAATGGTTAATTCATTTGCGTTACAGGTATTTCTTTTGAGAGAAAAATCTCCTTTTGCTTTCCTTTTGTTTTGCATTGTCGCTTATGATTGATTATTGATTCATCAGGTATGGATGCATGCCCGACACAAAAAGCAGTTTGAATATTCGTATGTCCGACAAAGGGAAAATTACGAATGATGTTTAAAATTGGTCAATCAGATGTACTCATATTTACCATAAATATTCAAACTACTGAGTTTCAAAATCCTACTGGGAATTAAGATTTAATCAAAATGTGAATGATGCAATCCTTCGACTTTCCCCCCCAAAGTTAGCGAGACTGGCTATAAGCAGATGTGCCCTTGACTCAATGCAATGATTACGCAGATTTGCTTTTTACTTACACATTTATGCGAAGTGAGGAGTGCGGCAAATGCGCTAGTTTGCTTGAGAGTTTATGGTTGTGTCTGCTCCAGTTGTGAATACATGGTAGTATGCAAGTTGGTGATGGGCAAATGTGTTTTTCCCGCTTAGGTTAGATGGTTCATCTCTGCATTTCACACAACATTCCAGCAGCTTTTCATTGTCTGGATAAATATAGATGGGGTTCTGTTGGGAATTCTTAGTGTGGTGGATTGCAAGGTGTCATCTCCTTTTCTGTCCCCATATTTCTTATACTAGATATGAATTTTATATTGTCTTAGTCATCTAGTACTTTGAGTTTGACTAGTCATCTAGTACTTTGAGTTTGACGAAAATACTCTGTATTATTATATTTCATGTATGAGACATTAAGAACCTTGCTTGTGACATTATGTGCATGAACTTATCTTTTTGTTTGCCCTTTTGATTTTCTTGTTATGTTATTATACTACAAGCATGCATAGGTCTCTCTGATGCTAGAACTTTACAAATCAGAAAGGAGCAAAGAGACTATTTCTGTTATCTTTTATCATTCCATTTGTCCAAAGAGACTATTTCTGTTATCTTTTATCATTCCATTTGTCCTTGACTAACTTCAAGACTTTTTTCTGCATTAATTTTTCATTTTCAACTTAGATGGATATCACTGAAAAGAATATAGTTTAGATTTACCAACAACTCTGCTGAAATTGGATTTTAGACATTGAGAAGGTCACAGATTAGTATTTTTTTAAACGGATAGAATCGTTCTGATTGTGCTGCTGCTGCTAATATTAAACCATAGTCGTTGAATTTCAGTACCCCATACTTATTGGGTTTGTAGCCCAATTTCACTGTCTAGCTTTTCATAGCGAGGCTGCGGTCACAAATCTTAAAATGATATATGTTCAAGTAGATTGTGTTTAAGCAGAAAATTACTACTCTTTTGTTTTGTGAAGCTTTATAAGCTTTAAACTCAATCTGCCATCTTCAATGTGTAAATTATTGCCAATACTTGGACAGTTACTCCGTGAGCCATGCTGCTATGCCTTTATCTTGTATATTCTTTGGTCATTACATTGAACTCTGTAATTTCATGCAAAATACAGTCTTGTTGTTTATGATACTCAAGTTGCAGAAATGTTTGGTGCAGGTGCACATTTCATTGGCAGGAGACAAGCACATGAGAGTTACCTGGATAACTGATGATGATTCGTCACCTTCGATGGTAGAATATGGCACAATACCTGGGAGATATGACAATTTAGCCGAAGGAGAGAGCAATTACTATAGTTATCTTTTGTATAGCTCAGGAAAGATACACCACACTGTTATTGGGCCCTTGGAGGAAAATACAGTGTACTTTTATCAGTGTGGTGGACAAGGTCCAGAGTTCCAGTTTAAAACACCTCCAGCTCAGTTACCTATTACTTTTGCTGTGGCTGGGGATCTGGGTCAAACTGGTTGGACTAAATCAACATTGGATCACATTGGTCAATGCAAGTATGATGTCCACCTGCTTCCAGGAGACCTTTCATATGCTGATTATATCCAACATCGATGGGACACGTTTGGCAAGCTGGTTGAGCCTCTTGCTAGCACAAGACCATGGATGGTGACACAAGGGAACCATGAAAAGGAGAGCATACCATTGCTAAAGGATGGGTTTGAATCATATAATGCCAGATGGAAGATGCCATTTGAGGAAAGCGGGTCAAGTTCAAATCTCTATTATTCTTTTGAAGTGGCAGGTGCCCATATTATCTTGCTTGGCTCCTATGCAGATTATGATAAATACTCAGAACAATATAGATGGCTGAAGATGGATCTATCAAAGGTTGACAGGAAAAGGACACCTTGGTTGATCGTGTTATTTCATGTGCCATGGTATAACAGTAATACAGCTCATCAGGGTGAAGGGAATGATATGATGGCAGTTATGGAGCCATTACTTTATGCTGCTAATGTTGATTTAGTTCTTGCTGGTCATGTACATGCTTATGAACGCTCGGTATGCTTATGTTTAACATTTCCTTTTTCCTTCTTGTGATTTCATGTCATTCAGGAGTTTAGTTAGTTCTTTGTCCTGTTGACAGAAACGTGTGAATCATGGAAGATCAGATCCATGTGGTGCTGTTCATATAACTATTGGTGATGGAGGAAACAGAGAAGGCTTAGCTTCTAAGTAAGTTATCATTTTTTGTTAAGCTCAGCCCTTCTTCCCTTCTTAATCACCAACATGATTTCTGCCTTAAATATGCTCATCTGGGAGGCCACCCAGTCTGTTGAGTGAAACTAATGAGGTTTCTATTGTCTTCCATTTCCAATATTATTGAACTTCTAATTATGATTTTAAGTTTATTTAACAATTGTGCAACTCAAGTACACACAATAGGGCTGCTAACTGGGCAGAGGAACCTGAGAATTCTTCTGTTGTTTTTCCATAAATCTTTATATTGATATAGGAGGAACAAATAGCTACAGTGCATATATGCCAAACCTTGTGGCTCCTAAAATCAGTTGTATTATCCTGATTATGTTTTTCTGAATAGTTACCCCACATAGCCCCTTTTTCTATGGGAAATTCTACGAATTAACTTGAGGAGGGTGGGGTTACTTAGAACACTGTTAAATCTCTGGTCTTATTTTGTCATTTGACATTTGAGTGATTTGCAATATCTCTATGTTTTTTTTTTCCTGAGCATGCACCGTAGCTTGCACAGTGAAGCTTAGTCATTAATCATTGTTCATTGACAGGTATATCAACCCGAAACCAGAGTGGTCAGAATTCCGGGAAGCCAGTTTTGGTCACGGGGAGCTTAAGCTAGTAAATTTCAGTCATGCTTTCTGGAGTTGGCACAGGAATGATTACGATGAGCCAGTAAAATCTGATGAAACCTGGATAACCTCTTTGGTTAGCTCAGGATGTGTCGAACAAAAGAGACATGAACTCAGAAATATGCTTATGAACCCTTAAAATCTAAGGTCTGCTTCTGGCATCCCTCAACTAAAGAGATAGATAATGAAACAAAAATGTATACCTTGTTACCAGTAGCTAGTAGCTACTTGAGTGGGTTAAGTTTCTGTTCTGCAGTTTACTAATCTGAGGCATTTCAGATGGTAATGCTTGCATTTACTCAAGGCCTGGTTAGTTGTCTTATGTAATTAATGGTTTTGTTTGTATTCTCACAACATTAAGATTTGGTCTCTGTTTAAGTAAAAACTTATTGCTTATGTAGTGGCCAATGTTTATGTATGTATTCCTAGGTAGAAATTTAGATTTAAATATAATTTTATTCTTTATTTATTTATTTATTTATTTATTGGGGTGGGGTGGGAATTCTTATCTCACGAGTCCTTCAGCAATGAGTAGAAGTGTGTTAGTTTTGAAAATCTCTACTCAAACGAAAACTATGAACTCAGTTAACATTATAGGCCCTGAAAATATGGCTGAATTGAGTTGTCCCTCAACATAAGCATCCATCTAGCAACTAACAGGCTAAGGGGATTACTAATGGAGGTTGGTTCGAATGATAAGCAGTTTGGTATTACTTAAACGAGGTCTCGAGTTCGAGTTTTGGCGTATGCAAAAAATTCCCGTTAGGAGACTCACTTACTGTAGTCAGGTGCGCGACGTGGGTCGAATCCGGATGTAATCGAGGTAAAACTCCGGTGAACTGGGTGAGCAACTAAAAAAAATAGGTTAGGGAGATTTTCATCAAATATTTAAAATAACGCGCAAATGAAGGGGACAAAAATGAAAGAAAAAATAATTAATTTAAAAATTAAGGTTTATTTAAATTAAATTTGAATTCTTCTCAAATATATTTTATGTTAATATAACTTTTTTAAACTTATTTATTAATAATAGTTGAGATTTTTGGAATACTATTCATTCATGTAAGTGATTAAAATGATAAAAAAAATTTATAGATAGTCAACTTGATTTTTTGTTCTTTTATTTTAGGTTCTGTTTAGATTGAGGGAAATAAAAGGGTGAAGAGATTTTAATAAGTTTGACTTTTTGGCAAAAAAAAATGGAGAAGTCGAGTTATAAAGTTTTGATAGAAAGAATATGTAAAAAAAATTATTAAAAATATAAGATAAAAAGGAAAAATTGGGGAAACGACAAGTTTCCATAAAAATTTTATTTGTGAGTATGATCTAAATCAAAGTATTAATATTTTGTGTATATAACATTTATAGAGTAATTATATTTTATGTATAGAAATTTATTAGGTCTTACTAATAAAATTTTCAATGGTAACTTTTTCCCAATTTTCTCAAAGAATTAATTAAAAAATTTAAATCTTATTCCTCTATTTCTTGAAATTTAAACTCATTAAAATTCTTCCTCTCCAAACCAGTTCCAATATAAATTTAATTTAAAAAGGTTAGTTAGATTAGATAAAACATTTTTAACCATAGGGTAAGAAATAGAAATTACAACATTTCCCTTGTTGTCTTTAAAATAAAAAATAATTATATATTATTCAAATATTTCAAAGTAATTTTAAATTTGTTAGTCACCTTATAACCTAATAGCGCAAAAACCCTCTATAAGTAGAAAGTTCAGAATTTAAACTCACTTGTAACCTTAAATTTTTATTTATTGGTGGATATTGTATAAACAATAACTTTTTATTTAAAATTTTTTATTTATTGGTGGATATTGTATAAACAATAACTTTTTATTTAATGTTCATCAAATTCTTATTTATTAGCAATGACTTTTCACACAAAATTTTATGCAAAACTGAGAGATCTTCTAAGACCCCAAGCTACAGACTCATCAACTTAAATAACTACACTGTTGCAAGAATTATGCCACCAAAAGAAAAAGAAGATAGAATATTTCACTATAAAAAAATGCACCACATTAAATTCAAATGACAACAGAGTCAATCAAACTTTATGGAAGAGGCCGTCGAGCTTACAGGATGCTATGGCAGCAGGTGATCAAGTGGATGATATAGATAGCAAGTTACCAAGAAAAATGGATGATATAGATACTTTATTATCAGAGGTTTTCATAAATTTATGCAAGAAAAGTATAAAAAAGGGATAAAGTACAGAGTAACTATTCAGAAGCATTGGTCATCTGAAAATTCTTTCTAGGAGCAATAAATGTAGCAATGTGTTAAATTGGACTGTTAAATTTGTGTTGTTTGACTAATGTGGATACAAGTGACACTCCATACATCATGTCAGACACCTAATCCTCAATAAAATGGAGTCTCTGGTAGACATGCATGCATACGCTAGACTTGCGGCCAATTTGGGAAATCTTTTAGGTTTTACAAGACAACTTTCTTACATATTTCTATCATACAACGCAAAATCAATTCTCCCAATTCTCCATAGCTAATCCAAACAAGCACTTTATCAAAATGACAGAAGTTACCCATCATGCTAACATTGCAGGCCCTCTAATTGCAATACTCCACTTTGGGTCTGAACTCTGAATACTGGTATCTAATTTACATTTCCTCTCCAAAGGATAATCTGTTCTTCCTTGAATAAGATAGGAACACATGGCACAAGATCCTGGAATAATAAGCACAAAGTTGGATACTTATGCGCATGTTGATTTCATACGAAGGCAGAAACTTAAAATTTAATGACTCAGAAGACTTACTCTTAGCTTCAACCCAATCTTTCTGCAGTCACTTGCACCTACATGGGTACACACCGCGTAAACATAAACTCCATTTCTTGCTGAGAATAGAAATTGACAACTTAGCATTTAGATTTCAGAATATGATAGGAAATGTACTAGATAAATCAAAGCAGTATTCATTATCAAAAGAAATAAAGCAGTATATTTTGTAAATTTATTATTTATAATAACCATATTCTTCACTTACTGAGTTTCGTCAGAGGTGGTCAGTTTAAACCCCTGTTTCTCATTTCTTTCATTTCTTCGTATGTCAAACCCTCAATTACTTTCTTCACAAGCCTCGGATAAATTGGCGCGTAGGGCTTCCATAACATAAGAGGAATACTGGGCGATTATTGGGATCAAAATTTCGTCCTCTGTATAAAAGCAGGATGTTTATGTGACGATAAATGATTTTTCCACCAGACTTGCCCTGTAGATACAGCAATATATATGCATCAGTAAAAGTCTTCTGAAACTCAAGAAAACACCATCAATGCTTTCACTGATTAATCAACAAATAATGTACATATACAGCACCTAAATATTTCTTAGGCCAAAAGAAAGGTAACAAGAAATCTTAAAATTAATTGATAGCTCTGCCCTATATATAGCACCCAAATACGCAGCCAACGGGATTCAATTCTACTAAATTCAAGCATTTGCAGATCTGTATCGCAATAGAGCACACAACTTCATGCATAAAAATTTGCCGAAGACATACCTAGATTAATCTGCCTAGCACAATCACTGTGACGATAACGTTCGACGAGCTCAGCCACCTCCTCCTCCGAAAGTGGATCTCCAAGAACCTGATTCCTCTCCTCCTCCCACCTCTGCTGGTCCAATTCCTCCTGAACCGGAGCAGAAGTCCCGGTCCATTTGCGGTCGAGCCGGCCAGGTCCAAACGGAGAGAACTTGAGCGATTCTAGGAAACTTAAGGGTTCGACGGAGTCGTCAATCTCGGAGTAAGAGTATTTGAAATCGAATGGAAGGTCCGATTTCAGAGGAAACTTGGGCTCTTCCTCAGTACTCAGAGCTTCCTTCGAGGTTTTGTTCTTGGACTACTTTGGATTTGGAGATTTGTGAATAGGAGAAAACGGCGGGTCGTAAATGTCATCCTCGTGAGTGGACTGACTCAGGAAAGGATGGAGAGTGAGAGGAAAGGTTGGGGATATGGAAGCTAAACGACGGCTTGATAATGAGAAGAACCTCAGCATTTGGCATAGAGGGAACAGGAGGAGCTCCTTAAGTCGCGGGTGACGGTGTGTGGCGGGCTAGCGACGAACTCAGCTCCGATGACACTGCAGTTGGACTGAGCTTTACGAAAATCCGTATGGCTCCAAATGTGTGTGTGTGTATATATATAAATTTGTTATATATAATACATAAAATAAATTGACTAATTGAGTAATGAATAATATAACTCATGTTAAATTTTATGTGATTTGGAAAAGAAGAGAAAATGATTATAAAAAAAACTCTTGAAAAATAATAAATACTAAAATACAATATTGTGGTAAAAATATTTATTTATTATTGATAATAGATCTAATTTAAAATTTATTATTTTTTATAATTTTTTCTTTATTTTTTTAAGACTTTTTTTGTGTTTTATGTGATAAAATTTCTTTACATTATAAAATCACTAGTCTCAACGCACACCTCAATTCTTTTGGTCGCACTTCTTCAACTGTGCTTTACCTAAATTGAAAATTAGTAAATGTTTTCAATTTATAAAATGCTAAGAAATATATTTTTAATAACTGAATTTATATTACCAATACACTTCAAATTACATTCAAATTTTGCATATCAAACCCAGATCATTCACTTCTATACCTTTTTCCTCTTCACTGAAACCAATCTGGTCCTCATCTAAGGTCACTCCAAGTGCCACCATGAACATGAAATTCTCATGCATTTCTTCAGCCACTCTAGCAGTGCTATATATATATATATATATATATATATATATCTTACATATTAGACACCATATGATATTTTAAATTACACAGAAGAGTTATCTATTTTGTCATGTCATGTCCATCTCCATGTAATGTGTTCAAGCCAGCATGAGAATAATATTGAAGTTCCCATGCAGAAACTATGCAAATTACCACCGCCATCTGCATTTGGAGAAAACATAAGAGGTACCCAAACTGCGCAGAATTTCGGGTTCTCATCTTACTGATACAAAGTTTCTCAAACTAGTAGTGGCATTGCCTAGGTCAACTTGTCAGATCAAAAGAAAGCTATGAAGCACCATGATCCAAAAAATAGATCCTGTGACTTCCTACTTATAGAAAAACTTAAATACCACTAGTCCACAAAATTATTGGCAACATGGCATGCCACTTGAAAATGGATCAGGACACTATATTTTGTTTGTCTTGTATATCTCTCTCTGCTTCTGAGAATGAACAGGTTTCAAACTTGAGATCGTTTGGTGAGCCTCTCGTCTTTAAACCACCTTTGATATCCAACCATGGCTTCAAAAGTATCCAAAAGATTATCCAGGCCCTCATGATTCTCCTTACCTAATGCCATCAAGGCATGTACAATGCTCTCAATGGCGGACAAGTAACCATCTTAAGGCTCACGCCTTACTTAATTATACAAGCTCATCTTGTTCACCTTCAACTTTATATGGGGCAAAATGTTCAACCATGGATTTTCACTGTAAACTCTTTTTGCCTTAGCCCATGTTCCATATAACACAATCAAATTCTTTATCTCCAAATCAATAGCATCAAGGTCAGGGATATCGACAGCTTTCTCATCAAGGTCAGAACCAGAAGGAACTTCAAGTTCAAATTCACATTCTTCTTCTTCATCTTGCAGATTAATATTGCTTCCCTCTAACTTCCTCCTCTGCAACTTCTTCTCCATGAACCCTTTTGACAGTGCTTCACAAGCTTCAGGACAAGACAATATGTTCATAAAGCTTGGCTTCCGGGGTTGAGTTAGAGACCTCCATATATGAGAATAAGAATTAATAACACCATGTTTCCCAATAACAACAGTAATAGCAAAATCAGAATCTCCAGTGTTTTCATCTATCTCAGCATTATCATGCATCTCTACACAATCATTGACACTTAACTTTGAATCAACCACATGATTTACACCTACAGTACAAACTAGAGAGCTTTTCATAGTCCCAATATCATTCTTCAAATTACATTTTCCAACATTATCCAAAAAGGGTAACCTTCTAGGTTCACTTTCTTTCTTGAAATCGGACGAACAAGCATGTTCATCCACTGATTCCGAAGCTTGATGAGAAGCCAAACTATCTAAACCATTTGTAACCAAACCTGATTCAAAATCAGGTTTCATCAACCAAATTACGAACCGAGCTTCGAAATTAACATCTGAAACAGTCAACACATTGAGATTCCTGAGACCTAGTCTGGCAATCCTAGTAGAATTAAGAGGGTGCTTGCTCTCTAGCGAGTGTTGCTGAATGGTTACACTTACCGAATTGTCGATGCCAGAGGTTAGAATCCGAGAGCAAAGGCATGTTCGGGTTGGTTTAGGACATGATGGGCCTCTTGGAATTTCCCGGCGACATCGACGAAGAGGAAGGGGTTTCGGTTGGTGTCAAGGACTGAAGATGGCAAAAGAGAACCGGGTAATGGATCGGATCAGGACGTTCGGATAAGCCATTATCAGGGTGAAAGTTACAGATTTTGATTTGTTCTGGGAAACTCGCGGGTCTCAATTCCGTCCGATTTCGAGAATCTGATTTTCCCGAAAAAACCCCATCCGAAGAAAATGCACGATTTCTGCTTCACGATTCCATATGGGTTGCTGTTGGTGGGTGGAGGACTCATCGGATATCGCAGCAAGGGAAGCATGGCTTCTCTAGGTGGAGGCGCAGGCTCTGGTTTGTTGCTCATCTTTGTGGGTTATCTCAGTCTCAAAGCCTTCGAAAAGAGAGAGAAAGGAGGACTTTGCTTTGATTCTTGAGACGGATATGGTTATTTTCTAAGAAATGCTTACTTTAATTTCCGATTCAATGATTGACTTGGTTCTGATTTTTAATTCAGTCTCTGAATGAAGTTCTCTTCCGCCGTGCGCTAGGGGTTAATTTTACCCTGTTCTGTGCTGCTAAATTACACGAAGGTTTAAAACTTCTAGCCTCATCCAAGTTAATCGGGTGGTATTGGAGAGTTGGTAAAGAGACTTCGTCAAATGCTGGAATAAAGTGAATGAGTTCTACGAAAATTTTTATTTATCTTTTTTATGGTTGAAATTGTCTGAGATTTTTGTCATAGAGGATTTTGCTAATTTTATTTGTTTACTTTTACTTCTCATATATATATGGTAAAATCCTTAAAAAAATATTATTTATATATAATTACTTTTATTAATTTAATTGCTAGTTAATATGAGATTCAAGATTCAGGCAAGGTTGAGGTTTGACGACCTAAATTAACTCTCTTTTATTCTTGAATCCATGACCCGGGAGTTTAGTTTTCATGTGGCTGACTTGTTAAGATTTCTTTTAGAATGATATTCAAATTACACGAGAGAGATCGCGTATTTTTTTTATATAATTATCTCCTAAGTTTATATTTGAACATTGTTAAGTTAAATTAAAAATAACTCTTTTAAAAATATTTTTTTATATTTATGCTGTTCAAATATCAAATAACTTTTTATTTAGACTAACAGATATGAAGAGCTCACTTTAAACAATACAATACTTTTATTTTTATCTCTCTTCAATAAAAGGAAGGTATAGAATAAACCCAAACCCAAATGCAAAGCAACGTAACATATGGAACACAACAAAGCGAAAGCAAGGAAAATGGATGGAATAAACTTTGAAAGAAATGAGCATTAAGAAATGAATAAATAGCTTACTTTAACTTTGGAATTGGTATCACAAGCAAGGAACAAATTCTTATCATCAACAAGTTTACACTCTCTTCTTATATTTATTCTCATAATTCATCTCCCATTTGTTCTTGCTCATGTTGTTGTGCTATTTGTTGCCTCCTTCATATTCGTACCAGCAGTGTCAATCTTCTTCAGCCTTCCTTCACCATTCGAATTCCTGAAATATTTACGGGTAAATGTTACCTAGCTTAGAGATTCTTTTGTTTAATTGATTTAATAATAATAATTTCTTTGTACCTTACAATAAATTATATGAAATTTTTTAAACCTATTTATATTTAATTTTCTTATCAAGGACCTATTCTATTATTAGTAATTATTCCTAACTTTTTATTTGAATATCACAATAAATTTATAATAATGAATATTTGTAGAAATTTATAATAATTAGGTGAATCATAGTTTGTTACTTTCTTGAAGGTGGGCATCACGCGATTTGATTCTAGGGTCACTTCGGAGATCCTTTTCTTTTATTCCTCTTGTCTAATTTGCTTGCAGAGTTTGAGATAATTAACTGAATAAATATTATTTATTTTTTTGTTTATTTCATTTTTAGTTGTTTGCTAAGCCTTACGATTCTACAAAATTCGTATAGAAAAATATACGAGGATTTTTTCCACTTAAACTACTTTTATAGTTAAGTGAATAATACTTAGTTACAATACTTAGGGGCTAATAAGATATGCTTTTTAGTACTCAATTTTGGGAAAGCACAGGAAATACTTTGTTCCAATTTTTTTTAAGAAAAAAAATTCTCCACTTTGTTATATCATTTTCAATTAAAGAGTATTGATTTATTTACATTGTCGCATGCAATTTCTTCTGTCATAGTTTGACTTGAGAATTCCTGCTTTACTTGTATTATCATAATTAATCAGTTTCAGTTATATTCCATCTCCATCGGTCTTTGGCTCAAAAGATATCAAAATTAATTATCATCAAATCCCTTTTACAGGTAATTATCATAATACCACCATTTATTTACAACTCGTTCATTTTTTTTTAAGAACAAACATTTTTCTGCAATTAATTACTTGCTTCTTTCTTGCAGGACTGCATCACACAATTTGATTACTTCTTTCTTCTGTAACTCAAAAAATATAACCAAAGTTATCATCAATTCATATTACAGGTAAATTATTATGAGAATATGATTTCCTTATGAATGTTATATGCATGGTTTATTTAGATAGCTAGTTTCAGTCTAATCTCCTTATGTTTACAGTAATAAATTCGTAGAAATTGAAACTCCTTAACAAATATATCTATATCATATGTTGTGGGGATTATTACTATTAACATCAACATTAACTAATTACATGTGATTGCTTCTTGTTGCATTAGATGGCAGAGATTGTGATCAATATCGCGGAAAAGGTTGTAGAATGTGTGGCGGGCCCAATTTCACGTAGTGCTCGTTATTTGTTCTGTTTCCACCAATTCATTAGAGATGTTGAGGAAGCAAAACAAGGGCTGCAGACAAGGCTAGAAGAAGTGAATGAGCGTAAGGAACAAGTTGCTCGGAAGAGTGAAGAGATAACGCTACCTGTGAAGAACTGGTTGACTCAAGTGGAGACTATTCTAGGGGATGTGCAAGAGTTGCAACGAAAGGTTGAAGGTGAAGGAAAGAGCTGCTTCAACTTGTCACTTAGGTATTCCTTGGCGAAACAAATGGAAAATAAGGCAAAGCAGATGATGGAGCTAAAAAATACGCCCAACTTTGAGCATTTTTCTCATCTCACTCAACTTCGTGGTATCACTTACTTCTCTTCCAAAGACTTTATAGATTTCAGCTCAAGGAAATCGACATATAATCATCTTTTGGAGGCAATTAAAGACGACAAGAGCAAGATGATTGGACTCTATGGTATTGGCGGCTCAGGTAAAACCACTTTGGCAAAGCAAGTGGGCAAGCAAGTGGATGAACTGAAGATTTTTGACAAGGTCATAATGGCGGTTGTTTCGAAACCTCCAAATGTTGTAAAACTTCAACAGGAAATAGCAGAGCAAATAGATTTGAAATTTACTGAGGAAACTCAATTGGCAAGAGCGGAAAGATTGTCAGAAGTATTGAAATATAAGAAGACTCTTATAATCTTGGATGATGTGTGGGAGAATCTAAGGCTTGAAGATATTGGCATTCCACCTGTTGAAGGATGTCATATCTTGTTAACCACTCGTCTTCGGAATGTATGTGCCTCTATGGATTGTGAGCCTATGATTGAACTTCCTTTGATAAATAAGGAGGAAGCATGCAAATTATTCAAGACGCATGCAAACCTATGCAGTGAACTCTCATCAAATATGTTTGATGATGTGGGAAGTAAAATCGTTGATGAGTGCAAGGGGTTGCCAATTGCAATTGTTGCGGTGGGCAGGTCCTTAAAGGGAAAAGGTATTGTAGTTTGGGAGTTGGCACTATCGAAACTAAAAAGATTCCAACCATTGAACATTGAACCGGGTTTGATTAGCCCTTATGCATGCCTTGAATTGAGTTATGATAGTTTGCCAAATTCAATAGCCAAGTCGCTTTTCTTGTTATGTTCTATGTTCCCTGAAGATCATGAAATCCATACAGAGGATTTAATTCGATTTGGGAAGAGGACGCTTGGGCTAGATGAGGCTGTCGCAATGAATGATGCGAGGATAGAAATTTTAGCAGCTCTTGAGATCTTGATAGATTCTTGTTTGTTAATGAGTATAGATAAGCAAGCGTGTGTAAAAATGCATGACTTAGTTCGAGATGTAGCTTTGTGGATTACAAAGAAGCAAGGTCAAGCATTTTTGGTGGACAGTGATGCAGATCCAAACATGTTGGTTAGCCGGCACCAAAGTTTGAAAGATACAAAGGCACTATCATTGTGGAATTTGGATTATAATTTCAAACTCTCTAATGAATTGCGTTGTCCAACACTTGAGATTCTGCTGCTTCAACCTCATGGGTTCATTGAAGATCTTGGAGGAATAGAAGCACTCAAAGTCTTGGCACTCATAACAAATAGCTTTCAATGGTACTATTTTTTGAGCAACATTTTTTGTTCAATCCCGCGATCAATCGTATCATTAACAAATCTTCACACCTTATGTGTTAGAGGAAAAGCATTAGGTGATATCTCTTTTTTGGTTGAACTCAAAGCATTAGAGATTCTTGACTTACGTCGTTCTGCATTCAATGGGTTACCTGCGGGAATTGTAGGCATGAAAAAGTTGAAGCTTTTGGATGTGTTTGGTTGTCAAATTGAGAAGAACACATTAGAAGTAATTGGAAGATGTGAGCAACTTGAAGAATTATACTTTTGGGATCAGAAATCTCCTATCATCTTGGAAAACTTCTCTCTTTCAAGACTGAAGAGGTATGTTATATATGATTCCACATGCTATTTTCCTCAACATAGTCCGCCTTTTCTAGAATGTTTTGATGCTTGCATTGAAGCATTGAGAGCTTTACGCGTACAAGGCTTAACAGTCTCTGCTTTGGAGTCATCAATGAAAGATCTCATTCTCAGAGCGAACTTGCTTTGGCTAGAGAATTGTAGGTGGGAACATAAAGATATAAACTTTGACATAAAGCATCTTGGGATTTCACGTTGTCCACAGAAAAGATTCATAGTTGATAACCTTAGTAACAACATTCTTCAGAACGGACTAGTGTTCTCCCACCTAATTACTTTAACAGTGATAGAAATGAAAAGGCTTGAACAAGTGTTTCAAGATTCATCTATAAGATATTCTCTCCCGATGTTACAAGAGCTATGCATAAGGAGGTGTCGCAAATTGACAACCATCTTTAACCATGCCACTGTTACAAGCCTACCAAAGCTGAGGAAACTTGATATTGATGATTGCAACAAAGTAAAATGGCTATTCTCTTATTCTCATTGTCCTTCACTAGAGGAATTGCGAATACTGGATTGTTCTCAACTTGAGAGGCTCATTGATGAAGAAGCTGCTCATGGGGATCGTCTACTGCATCAAAGGGAGTCCTTGCGTGATATGCAAGATTATCCATATGTAAGTGTTATCCATTAAATCCCTCTGAATCTTTGCATATTTGAAATGACAATCCATGTTGACGCATTTGCTGGGGAAAAAAATTACCTTTTGATTTAATTTCACATATTTTTATAAGTTCGTGCAATTGCTAAGAATTTCACATATTTTTGAGACATTTCCTTTATGCATTTGCACACTCTACCTCTCTTTTCAATTAAAAATTGGCACGTTCATTTTTAAGCTTTATTTGAAAACTTCGTGTTTATGACCAAATAATATACGTAAGATTTTTTTTTAAAAAAAAGGCAATAGTCATTTTTTGTAACTATATAACTGCTTTTATTATGAAATTTCAAAGCCCTGTATCTATTATCTACGCCATACATAGGAGTATATATGATTGAACAACTTTTTGAATTTTACTTTTTATTTCAAGAAACAACTATTGCTTTTTGAGCTTTGTACCTGTCTTATTAATTACTTCTACTTTGCCAAATGCAACACTATATTTTTTTTTTTATTTTGTACTTTGGTCAAGGAAATGACTTTTTAACCTCGTTTGTTCATTTTAATTTTTTTATTTTTGACAAATAATTAATTTCATTTTCTTGAACAACGCTTTCTATTTTTATTTCATATACCTTTGTTGAGGAAATAATTCTGTATTATTGATTTTGGCTCCAGATATTTATTATGCGAAGTGCTTAATTATTCACGATTGTTTCAATTTAAAAAATCGTGTTTGTCGTTAGATATATAATATGCCTATGTACTTGTCATTTTTGTTTAAGAAAAGGGGTTATGTAGTGTGGATATGATGAGAGTTAGAGACAAGGTGTTGTAATTAATGTGTGCATTTAATAATTAAAATTTGAATACATGTACGTACAGGAGAATGAAACTGAGACAGTATTTATGGTGGTTACTGGAAAAAGCTCTGACCATTTGCAAGATCATAAACTCTTAACCATTTTCCAAAGTCTGAAAGAGGTAGATATTAAAAGCAGTCTACGAAGAAAGAAATGTTTGTTTGAAGTAGTCCAAGTGAGAGAAACAGTAGAAGCGCAAGAAGAACCGTTGAAGCTGAATTTAGAGCTGCGTTCTTTGATGATAAATGATCTAGAAGAGTTGGAATATATTTGGAAGGGCCCTACACAAAGTTTGAGCCTCCATAGACTTGAATCTGTTAGATTGTGGGATTGCCCAAAGTTGAGGAATATCTTTACTCTAACTGTTGTTATAAGCCTACCAGAGTTAAGGACGCTAGATGTAATTCGTTGTGAAGAATGGGAGGGAATATTTTGCGAAGAATCACTTCAAAACCTTTCTTCTTCTTCCATTGTTTGCTTCCCCAAACTTCATACTATTCATATAAGCTACTGCCACAAAGTGAAATGGCGATTCTCATATTCTATGGCTTCTCATTGTCCTTCACTAGAGAAATTATCTATATATGGTTGCTTTGAACTTGAGAGGCTTGTTGATGAAGAAGCAACACATGAGGATCGGCAACCTCTTCTCAAACTGAAGCACTTAATTTTGTCGAATTTGCCGAAATTGAAAGAGATTTTCGGAGGAGAATTGGAATGTCCACAACACGTAAGTATTATCTGCAAGCAATGAGATATTATTTTCAACTCAACTTGATCGTTGCTTTCCCAATCATATATATATACTGTCCATCTTTTTTATTGTCATGTAATCATTGCTTACATCTACTTTACAGAAAAATGAGAACAAGGTCGTGAACTCAGAATTATGGTCTCTAATGTTACTTAAATTACCAGAGTTAGAATATATTTGGAAGGGCCCCACACAAAGTGTGAGCCTCCATAAACTTGAAGATGTTTCATTGGCGGGTTGCCCAAAGTTGAGGAATATCTTCACTCTTGCTATTGTTACAAGCCTTCTAAAGTTAAGGTGGCTATATGTAGATGGTTGTGAAGAATGGGAGGGAATATTTTGTGAAGAATCACTTCAAAACATTTCTTCTTCTTCTTCCAATGTTTGCTTCCCCAGACTTAAGTCCATTCAAATATCTAGATGTGACAAAGTGAGAAGGTTGTTCTCATATTCTATGGCTTCTCATTGTCCTTCACTAGACACATTATATATAGATGGTTGCTTTGAACTTGAGAGGATTGTTGATGAAGCAGTAGCACATGAGGATCGGCGACCTCTTCCCAAACTGAAGGACTTGACTTTGCTTAATTTGCCGAAATTGAAAGAGATTTTCGGAGGAGAATTGGAATGTCCACAACATGTAAGTATTATCCGCAAGCAATGAATGAGATATTATTTTCAACTCAACATGATAGTTGCTTTTCTAATCGTAAATAGTGAACAAGAATGACAAATGCCATTTCTTTTAATTTGTATTTTTTAATGCATGAATTTTGATTAAAAGTTAACTTCTTTTGTTCTTTTTTTTTTAATTTTTTTCAAATAATTTCTTTTACTTTGCCAAATGCAACACTTTGTCAAATATTATGCGAAATTGGTTAGGTTTGAAACCTAAAAAGTATATTGAAAAGTCCAGGGTTGTTTATATATTTTAAAGAGATTGTTTCTTTTGTTGATATTTCTACCACTATTTTCATATTAAATGTTATAGTAACTTGTAATGTTATAGTATCATTCAATTCGATGTGATTCATTATGTGTGTGTGTATATATATATACTGTCCATCTTTTTTATTGTCATGTAATCATTGCTTACATCTACTTTACAGAAAAATGAGAACAAGGTCGTGAACTCAGAATTATGTTCTCTATCATTACAAGAATTACTAGAGTTGGAATATATTTGGAAAGGCCCCACACAAAGTGTGAGCCTCCATAGACTTGAATCTATTAGATTGTGTAGTTGCCCAAAGTTGAGGAATATCTTCACTCTTGCTATTGTTACAAGCCTTCCAGAGTTGAGGAAACTAGAAGTAGATGGTTGTGAAGAATGGGAGGGAATATTTTGTGAAGAATCACTTCAAAACATTTCTTCTTCTTCTTCCAATGTTTGCTTCCCCAGACTTAAGTCCATTCAAATAACTAGATGTGACAAAGTGAGAAGGTTGTTCTCATATTCTATGGCTTATTGTCCTTCACTAGACACATTATATATAGATGGTTGCTTTGAACTTGAGAGGCTTGTTGATGAAGCAGTAGCACATGAGGATCGGCTACCTCTTCCCAAACTGAAGGACTTGACTTTGAGTAATTTGCCGAAATTGAAAGAGATTTTCGGAGGAGAATTGGAATGTCCACAACATGTAAGTATTATCCGCAAGCAATGAATGAGATATTATTTTCAACTCAACGTGATCGTTGCTTTTCTACTCGTAAATAGTGAACAAGAATGACAAAAGCCATTTCTTTTAATCTATATTTTTTTTTATGCATGAATTTTGATTAAAAGTTAACTTCTTTTGTTCTTCTTTTTTTTTTAATTTTTTTTCAAATAATTTCTTTTACTTTGCCCAATGCAACACTTTGTCAAATATTATGCGAAATTGATTAGGTTTGAATATAATAAAAAGTCCAGGGTTGTTTATATATTTTAAAGAGATTTTTCCTTTTGTTGATATTTCTACCTCTGTTTTCACATTAAATGTTATAGTAATTTGTAATGCTATAGTATCATTCAATTCGATGTGATTCATTATGAATATATATACTGTCCATCTTTTTTATTATCATGTAATCATTTCTTACATCTACTTTACAGAAAAATGAGAACAAAAGAGTAAAGGTCATGAACTCAGAATTATGTTCTCTAAAATTACAAGAATTACCAGAGTTGGAATATATTTGGAAGGACCCCACACAAAGTGTGAGCCTCCATAGACTTGAATTTGTTATATTATGGGGTTGCCCAAAGTTGAGGAATATCTTTACTCTTGCTGTTATTATAAGCCTTCCAGAGTTAAGGAGGCTACATGTAATTCGTTGTGAAGAATGGGAGGGAATATTTTGTGAAGAATCACTTCAAAACATTTCTTCTTCTTCCAATGTTTGCTTCCCCAGACTTAAGTCCATTGACATATATGAATGTGACAAAGTGAGAAGGTTATTCTCATATTCTCTAGCATCTCATTGTCCTTCTTTGGAGGAAATAACTATTCAAGATTGCTCTCAACTTGAGGGGGTCGTTCAAGCTTATGAAGGTGAAGAAGCTACACATCATGAGATACTATTTCCTAAACTGTATTATTTAAATCTCAAAAGGTTGCCAAAGTTGAGAGAGATTTACCCCTATTATGAATTCACCCATCTATCTGGCACTATGAAAATAGAAGATTGTCCAAACATACGAAATATCCCATTAGAATGTAAGACCTCATCAGGTACGTACATGGCTACACTCTTCCTAAATAAGCAATATCAAATATTTCCTTGATATTTAATATATGATATATTTAACTGATTTGATTAGATTAAGAAAATTAGTTAAATTAGTTAATATGTTTTTATTTTTAAAACACCATAATCATATCCTTAACTTATTCCCATGCTTAACTACTATTGATGAAATATCAAGAAGAGTAATGGAATATCATTATAAACAGTTAGCTCAAGCTTAATTTAATTCACATCACATATTGACAATTTTTTAAAAAGTGTAGAATAAGTGAGGCCATTAGTTTTTTTGTCTATGTAGCAGGCCATTTTGATGTAATAGTTAAGCTGCTAATAAATCGTTTTTGTCTGTTTTTTTTTTCAGACTTGGAGATCAAATTAGAAAGTTAGAAAATAAAGGGTTGATGATGAGCTTGGGATCTTCTAATAGTTTCCTCATCTGCTTCTTGTTTTTTACTAAGTAGTGTGTGAAAATGTGTTGGATTTATGACAGTGTGTTGAAGATTATATAAAAACTAAAAAGATGCATAAAAATTACAAACACCTTTACTTTGAAATTGCGGTTTACTTGAAATGTGTTGGAGTTATGTAATTATAAATTGAAGATTGTACTCAAGATATAATAATAATTGTGACTTGTGTGAACTTGTTAATTTATCCGCATCACTTGTACATGATTTCAATTTTCAAGATATTGTGTTAATCAATGATTTCTCATATTGTGCTATATTTCATTATCGCAACATAGTCTTTAGTTATTTACAAAAATAATACAATCACAGCTCCATTAATTAAAAAAAATATTTTACACTTGCCGATTATATTATAGTATCAATTAATATCAAATTAGTGTTGGAAAGAATATATTAATGAATAAATTATTCTTCTGATCCTTAATATAAGACATATTTAACTAATTTAATTAGATTAAAAAAATAAGTTAATGTGGGATAATTTTTCTAAAATACCATAATCATCTTTTTTAATATACGAAAGATATGTTATATTTAAGACCAAGATCAACTCCTCAATTATAACCTTAATATAAGACATATTATTTATTATATGTGAGAAATTTGTTTTCTCTGTAGTCTACACTCAACCAGCTTCAAAATATACATATGGGACTCCAATAGAAAGGAGAGTGTTAATTAATTAAGCATATCTGAGCACTTAAAAGCTCATCAGTCATCTCATCATATGTAGCAAAAATATGTGTTCCCTGATCTCACCTTGTTGGGTTCTTCTGATTTAAAAGATTCAAACCCATTCAAATTTTTGTTTTTTAAAAGAAGAACTCTCTAATAAAAGTATGTGTTGGTCATAGTTGTAGGCCGCTTGATATACCAAGATCCTATGAAGTAATCAGTATTATTATGAGAATTAGGAATCATTCATGATGCACAGGTTCTGCTATATACATGCGACAGAACGCAGATCTGGAGACACCAATTTGTAAAATTGTACTATGAACATGCAACAACACAGATTCGGAAATATAAAATCTTTTAAAATATAACTATTATTAATTATTTAAACTTATTTTATACTAAATATAATTTAAAAATAATATTATAAATAAATTTAATTTATTTCAAGAGAGCTAATTATAGTAAAAAAAATTAATTAAAATTTAAATAAACTATACCATGGCTATAACATAGACTTTTCTTAAAATATAAATAAAGTAATAGGATATATAAATATATAAAATAAAATCTATTAAAACAATATACAAATATTCTACACATACCTTCAAATGGGAAGGCTATACAATTAATATAACTTTAATCAAGCTTCTAAAATTTTTCATGAGGTCCTAAGATGAGACTATCATCTGAAAAATATTAATAATAATAGGGTGAAATAAACATCTCAGTACCCATCAATTATATTCATTATACATATTAACATGTGCTCATGAGATGTCAAATGGGACCTCACAAAGTATAATATATACAAAATAACATTATTATAATAAAATCAAATGAATATCTCACCCAAATTCCTCCTACCGATCTAACCAAACTGACTTATTCGCGTTGACCGAACACATGAGCTAGTGATAACTAACTACTCAAAAGCTAACCGATCAAGTGGTATAGATAGACCAAAATTCACATAGCACATGACCGGACTATGGGTTCATTCCCTATCGATAAACAGGTAGGGGTGTCGCAGCCCATCGATAAACTGGTGGAGAACGTCTCTCGGTAAACTAGTGGGATAAAAGCCAACCATCAAGATTCAATAGAAGCTATAGCACGTGATAGAAATACAACTCAATCATCACCCATCCCCAATGCATAATTCTAAAAATAATCATATTAATCAAAATCTAAATAGTTTAATAAATATCACAAAAAAAGTTTTTCTCAAGATAACTTTCTTCAAATTCTAATCTCAATATATAACAAATTTATAATCTCAACTCAAACTTTCTAAATTAAACTTTAAATCCCACAAGACTATTTTCAATAAAAATCATCAAACAATTTTTTTATTATAATCATATAAATATTAATAGATTTATATATATGTATATTAAATCACTCACAAATATCACATTAGCACACATAATGAGTAGAAAGTGATCATTTTTTGTCTAAATATAAGAATAATTACCATCTAAAGATTTGAGAGGTAAATATCAGTTTTGGGAATGCCTAGGATGTGGAGTAGGTGTACCAAACAGTCCAAAACAGTGCAAAATAGTGTAGCAGGGCGAGACAGTGTGGCTTCACGAGAGGCGAGTGTACGTCACGCGCCTGAGCTTCAGTTGGAGCGCCTGCGAGTAGGCCTCACGTGCCGAGGAAGAGGTTGTGCGTGAGGGCACGTGGATGCTCCGTTGGCCGTCAAACTTGGTGGGTGGACCGTGTTCCTCCAGTCAATCACGGTGGTGGTCTCAAATTTGAGAAAGGAGGTCGGTAGCTCTGGTTCTGGAGTGTTGAATTTAGCGTGTTGAAGAACCCATTCTTGATGTCTCTTTCGCCACAGTTATTCCTCCGCTGGCCGACGCTATTGTTCTTGATGTGTGCGTGGGTATAGTGAGGAAAGCAGATAAGGGACTCTAGGAACAGGAAAGGGACTGAGAGAGGAGAGGGAAGCTGACTTAATAATTCCACATGAGGAATAACTGAGAACTCTAGCTCTGCTTATAGAGCCATAATAATAATTCAAAATTTTAAATTTTAAATCCATATATAACTCTGAACTCAAATCTTAATAATTCCCTAACTATTAATAACAAGTAAATCATAATAGAATTATAGGTAAAAGTAATTGTAAGATACCAGATATCTTATTTTATTGAAAATAATAAAAATACTAAACTTAATAATTTAACTTAGATAATGTTTCTAAGTTATTAATAAATAATATTTTTAATTGTGTTTAAATATAAGAATAAAAATGAGGATGTTATAGGAGACACTAATTTGCAAACTATCAGGTCCATATCATTAGCAATATATAAACAATAAATTTGCAGAAAATGGGATCTCATTTCAGGATCAAGAGGATACAACATTGTCTCTGGGTTCCCTATATTACCCTTTGAACAATGCAGTGATAGCATATGACTCTAGTATTTCAAAGAAACCAACACTAGCCTACCAGTTCCAGCAACTTTTTTATCCAATATAACCAAACTGTCATGTCATCAGAAAACAGCATCCTTTTATTTGGGTTCCCATTTTATAGAGTGATGGGAGCAAGACCAGAGTATATCAAGCACCTCTAAAGCTTCTTCCATGAATCAATCCATCATTTTCTTTTTGTATCATAATCATGCGAGAAACGGTGCAACCATGGCCAAAAACATTATGATTCCAATCATTATAACCTAAATGAATCATTAAGCGACTTACTCTGAAGCTGAACAGTGCTTTTTTATACTGACTTCAAACATCAGGTGTCCTCTTCTTGGTCGTCCATCTCATCAAGGATAACACACTTTGTAGCTGATTCTGTTTTGAAGGTCCCACCCACATCCTCTTCACCTGCTTCACCCTTCTGAAGCTTCCAGTATCTGCCATTTAAAATGGAGAGTTACAAAGAGAAACTAGTGACAAAAATGGAATTGAGAGGAAGTGATAAATAATATTGATCCGGGTGTATAATTTAAGTGTTGGATATCTTTCATTTGGCTTATGACTTACCTGTACCAGTTGAATAAACTAACACCAACAATGATAGCGAAGAGACCAAGCCCTTTCAACCAAGTAAATTCATCATGGAAGTACAGCACAGCAACCTACTCAAACATGAAACTTAACAATATATGACAAAATTTAACAAATTAAAAAAATTAAATTTAATACCGTATATAATGCACTAAAAGGGGTAGGAAACAAATTGACAAAGAAAAGAAAAAAAGAATTATACCAATATGGTAACAGCCTCCTTAGTAACTCTAGCTATTGTAACTGCGACTGCATTATTTACTGAGACAACAAGAACGTTAGTAAACAACTCTGATTAATATGCCATGGACCATTAAAATATTTGTTTTGCCAAAATTCATCCCATGGATCCAATAAAAAATATTTCATTAAATATTTCAAACCAGATGAAACTGTTATTACTCTGAAGTTTGAGTGTTATGGAAGATGATGCAGTTTAAAAAACAAAATAGGTAATCTCAATGTCGAAGAAGATCTGTAAAGCTTGTTTGCACTAAAATGAAGAAAACAAAGACTGCTTTAGCAAGAGTTTAGTGAGAGTTTTGCACTTAGGATGAATGGATAGTTGTGTGTGTGGAAAAAAAAAACAGATAGTTGTGTGTGCACAAATACAATCTCTGGTTGTTCTAAATCTGTTTCTTCCTCTTTTTTCCCCCTATCCTCAATCAGAAATGGTTCTAAATCTGTTTCTTGAGAGAAAAGTTTCCTTTTGCTTTCCCTTTTGTTGTGTAGTGCTGCTTATGATTGATTATTGATTCATCAGGTATGGATGTATGCCCGACACATAAAGCAATTTGAATATTCGTACGTCCGACAAAGGGGAAATTACGAATGATGTTTAAAATTAGTCAATCAGATGTACTCATATTTACCATAAATATTCAAACTACTGAGTTCCAAAATCCCACTAGAAAATAAGATTTAATCAAAATGTGAATGATTACGCAGATTTGTTTTTTACTTACACATATATGCGAAGTGAGGAGTGCAGCAAATGCGCTAGTTTGCTTGAGAGTTTATGGCTGTGTCTGCTCCAGTTGTGATTACATGTTAGTGTGCAAGTTGGTGATGGGCAAATGTGCTAGAATTTTATATTGTCTAGTCATCTAGTACTTTGTGTGGGTTAGGTTTCTGTTTTGCAATTTACTAATCTGAGGCATTTCAGATGGTAATGCTTGTATTTACTCAAGGCCTGGTTAGTAGTCTTATGTAATCAATGGTTTTGTTTGTATTCTCACAACATTAAGATTTGGGCTCTGTTTAAGTAAAAAACTCATTGCTTATGTAGTGGCCAATGTTTATGTACGTGTATTCTTAGGTAGAAATTTAGATTTAAATATAATTTCCTTATCTCACAAGTCCTTCAAAAATGAGTAGAAGTGTGTTAGTTTTAAAAATCTCTACTCTCAAAACGAAAACTATGAACTCAGTTAATATTATATGCCCATAAAATATGACTGAATTGAGTTGTCCCTCAACATAAGCATCCACCTAGCAACTAACAGGTTAGGGGATGTTTGTATCAAAAATTTTTGAACCAAAAAAAAAAACAGGTTAGGAGGAATTTCATCAAATATTTGAAATAACGCGCAAATGAAGAAAAGAAAGAAATGGACAAAAATAAAAGACAAACATAATTAATTTAGAAATTAAGATTTATTTAAATTATATTTGAATTCTGCTCAAATATATTTTATATTAATATAACTTTTTTTAACTTATTTATTAATAATAGTTGAGATTTTTGGAATCAAATTACTATTCATTCATGTAAGTGACTAAAATGATAAAAAAAATTATAGATAGCCAATTTGAAATTTTGTCCTTTTATTTTAGGTTCTGTTTAGTTTGAAGAAAATAAAAAGGTGAACAGATTTTAATAAGTTTAATTTTTTTCAAAAAAAACATGGAGAAGTTGAGTTGTAAAGTTTTGATGGAAAGAATATGTAAGAAAAATTTATCGAAAAATATAAGATAAAAAGGAAAAATTGGGGAAAAGATGAAACATTTCCTATTAAAAATTTTATTTGTGAGTAGGATCTAAATCAAAGTATCAAAGTATTTTGTGATATAAGATTTATACAGTAATTATATTTTGTGTCTAAAAAAATTTATCAAGTCTTACTGATAAAATTTTTAATAGTGACTTTTCCCTAATTTTTTAAAAGAATTAATTAAAAATTTTAAATCTTATTTCTCTATTTCTTAAAACTTAAACTCATTAAAATCCCCCCTCTCCTTCCAATATAAATTTAATTTAAAAAGGTTAGTTAGATTAGATAGAACATTTTTAACCATAGGGTAAGAAATAGAAATTACCGCATTTTTTCTGTTGTCTTTAAAATAAAAAATAATTATATATTATTTAAATATTTTAAAGTAATTTTAAATTTATTAGTCACCTTATAACCTAATGGCACAAAAACCCTTTATAAGTAGAAAGTTCAGGATTTAAACTCATTTGTAACCTTAAATTTTTATTTATTTGTTGATATTGGATAAACAATAACCCTTTATTTAATGTTCATCAAATTCTTATTTATTAGCAATGACTTGTGAGAGATCTTCTAAGACCCCAAACTAGACTCATCAACTTAAATAACTAAACTGTTGCAAGAATTATGCCACCAAAAGAAAAAGAAGATAGAAGATTTCACTATCGGGCTTGTTTAGATAGATTTTTAAAAAATGGCTTATAGAAAAAAAAAATTGGATAGCTTTTAGAAAAGAGCTTTTGGATAAAAGTTTATAGAAAAAAAGTGGTTCTGAATAAATGAATGTTTGGATAATTATTACTAGAAAGACTTTTATAATTGGTAAATTCTATAAATGATATGAAATAAAAAAATTATCACCACTGTAGCTCTAATGTGCAGCGTCTCCTCCTTCTCTCAAACACAACTTGTCCCCTTCTCTCTCTCATCTTCTCCTTCCCTTTCTCTCTCTCATCTTCCTCTTCTTCCTCTTCATTTTCAACAACAGAGATGACGATCACGACGGACCTCTTCTTTCTCTTCATTTTCGATGACGGAGATGATGACCATGGCATACCTCTTCATTTTTTGCGACGAACCAATGACTTCTACTTCCTCCTCCGGTGACGACTAGAAATGGCTATGGAGAGTGTGCGTAGAGAGGAGAGAAAGGGAAGAGGAGAGAGGAGAGAGGAGAGAAGGTATAAAAAAATAAAAGTAAAATAATAATTAATAGTCCATAAGTTTTTATACTGTCTCAAAAACTAATCTTAGTAGCTTATCTAAAATCTTAGTTTTAAATCATAGTTTAATCCAAAAACCCTTTTAGAAAAATATAATTATTTGTTTTAAAAAAATTTTAAACTAAAATTTGGGCTAAAAACCCTTTTAACTATAATTTTATTGATTTCCAAACATGTACATACAAAATTGCGCCACATTAAGTTCAAATGAGAACAGAGTCAATCAATCTTTATGGAAGAGGCCGTCCAGCTTACAGCATGCTATTGCAGCAGGTGACCAAGAAACATGGATGATATAGACAATTTATTATTATAAGTTTTCATAAACTTATGCACGAACAATATAAAAAAAAGGATAAGATACAATTTTAGTGTGGAAGTAACCACTCAAAAGTGCCGATCATCATCTGAAAAATTTGTTGAGGAGCAATATTGTGTGTAAAAAATGTAGCAATGTGTTAAATTTGACTCTTAAATTTGTGTTGTTTGACTACACGTGGCACTCCATACATCATGTCAGACACCTAATCCTCAATAAAATCGAGTCTCTAGTAGATATGCATACGCTAGACTTGCGGCCAATTTGGAACACTTGCGTTTTACAAGACAAAAATTTCTTACATATTTCTCTCATACAACACAACGCAAAATCAATTCTCCATGCTAATCCAAACAAGCACTTTATCAAAATGACAGAAGTTACCCATCTTGCTAACATTGCAGGCCCTCTAATTGCAACACTCCACTTTGGGTTGAACTCTGAATACTGGCTTCTAATTTACATTTCCTCTCCAAAGGATAATCTGCTCGTCCTGGAATAAGATAGGAACAAATGGCACAAGATCCTGGAATAATAAGCACCATGTTGGATACTTATGCGCATGTTGATTTCATACGAAGGCAGAAACTTGAAATTTAATAACTCAGAAGACATACTCTTAGCTTCACCCCAATCTTTTTGCAGTCGCTCGCACCTACATGGGTACAAACCGCGTAAACATAAACTCCATTTCTTGCTGAGAATAGAAATTGACAACCTAGCATTTAGATTTCAGAATATGATAGGAAATGTATTAGAAAAATCAAAGCAGTATTCATTATCAAAAGACATAAAGAAGTATATTTTGTAAATTTATTATTTATAATAACCATATTCTTCACTTACTGAGTTTCGTCAGAGGTGGTCAGTTTAAACCCCTGTTTCTCATTTCCTTCATTTCTTCGTATGTCAAATCCTCAATTACTTTCTTCACAAGCCTCGGATAAATTGGCGCGTAGGGCTTCCATAACAAAAGAGGAATAACTGGGCGATTATTGGTATCATAATTTCGTCCTCTGTATAAAAGCAGGATGTTTATGTGACGATAAATGATTTTTCCACCAGACTTGCCCTGTAGATACAGCAATATATATGCATCAGTAAAAGTCTTCTGAAGCTCAAGAAAACACCATCAATGCTTTCACTGATTAATCAACAAATAATGTACATATATATATACACACACACTGACCTCAAGGTGGAAGCAAACATTGTCCATGTCAAGAGTTGGCACACCCAAGCACTTGATTCGCACAGCTTCAGCCCTTTTCAAATGGTTACGGATGTCATCCAACATGTTGTGAGTGACTCACCCCTTCCCTAGCACAAAATAAGAGCATTAGCTTCTTGACTCCAGAATTTGCTAAAACCTAAGAATTCATCTATCTATAGTTAAACAATCCATCCACATTGATATGGTCAAAAGCTATGTAACACGTACAAATATGAGTCTTGATGGTACATAACTCTTCAAATCCCAAATTCACAATCAAAATTTATTATGTTGCTGGCTGCAAGTCCATGTTCATATTTCTTAGGCCAAAAGAAAGGTAACAAGAAATCTTAAAATAATTGATAGCTCTGCCCTATATATAGCACATAAACACGCAGCCAACGGGATTCAATTCTACTAAATTCAAGCATTTGCAGATCTGTATCGCAATAGAGCACACAACTTCATGCATAAAAATTTGCCAAAGACATACCTAGATTAATCTGCCTAGCAAAATCACTGTGACGATAACGTTCGACGAGCTCAGCCACCTCCTCCTCCGAAAGTGGATCTCCAAGAACCCGATTCCTCTCCTCCTCCCAACTCTGCTGGTCCAATTCCTCCTGAACCGGAGCACAAGTCCCGGTCCATTTGCGATCGAGCCGGCCAGGTCCAAACGGAGAGAACTTGGGCGATTCTCGGAAACTTAAGGGTTCGACGGAGTCGTCAATGTCGGAGTAAGAGTATTTGAAATCGAATGGAAGGTCCGATTTCAGAGGAAACTTGGGCTCTTCCTCAGTACTCAGAGCTTCCTTCGACGTTTTGTTCTTGGCCTTCTTTGGAATTGGAGATTTGTGAATAGGAGAACACGGCGGGTCGTAAATGTCATCCTCGTGAGTGGACTGACTCAGGAAACGACGAAGAGTGAGAGGAAAGGTTGGGGATATGGAAGCTAAACGACGGCTTGATAATGAGAAGAACCTCAGCATTTGGCATGGAGGGAACAGGAGGAGCTCCTTAAGTCGCGGGTGACGGGGTGTGGCGGGCTCGCGACGAACTCATGACACCGCAGTTGGACTGAGCTTTACGAAAATCCGTATGGCTCCAAACGTGTGTGTATATATATATATATTTGTTATATATAATACATAAAATAAATGAAAAAAAAAGATAATAAAGACTTTTAAAAATTAAAAAAAATAAAAATGGTCTCTAAATTCTAAAAAATATAGATTGGACAGGAAGTTTAATCTGTCATTTATAAATTTCTGTGCAGAGTTACAAATACTATTGGCAAAGTTGTAAATAATTCTTTGCAAATTTAAGGCAAAAGATAAAATTATATTTTTTACAACTCTATCAATGATATTTACAACTCTTGTAATATTATTTATAACTTTGTCAATGGTATTTGTAACTCTATTAATAGTATTTGTAACTCCCATAATAGTATTTACAACTCTATCAATGGTATTTATAACTCTTATAATAGTATTTATAACTCCTATAATACTATTTGGTCTCTACACAGAAATTTATAAATGATAGATTGTACCTCCTGCCTAATCTATCATTTTTAAAATTTAAAGGTATTTTTTTATCTTTTTCCTAATAAATAAATTGACTAATTGAGTAATGAATAATATAACTCATGTTAAATTTTATGTGATTTGGAAAAGAAGAAGAGAAAATGATACTAAAGAAAACTCTCAAAAAATAATAAATACTAAAATAAAATATTGTGGTAAAAGTATTTATTTATTATTGATAATAGATCTAATTTAAAATGTATTATTTTTTAAAGTTTTTTCTTTATTTTTTTAAAATAAAATTTGTGTGTTTTATTTGATAAAATTTCTTTACATTATAAAATCACTAGTCTCAACGCACACCTCAATTCTTTTGGTCGCACTTCAACTGTGTTTTACCTAAATTGAAAATTAGTAAATGTCTTCAATTTATAAAATGCTAAGAAATATATTTTTAATAACTAAATTTATATTACCAATACACTTCAAATTACATTCAAATTTTGTATATCAAACACAGATCATTCCCTTCTATTCCTTTCTCCTCTTCACTGAAATCAATCTGGTCCTCATCTAAGGCCACTCCAAGTGCCACTATGAACATGAAATTCTCATACATTTCTTCAGCCACTCTAGCAGTGCTATATATATATATATATATATATTACATATTAGACACCATATGATATTTTAAATTACACAGAAAAGTTACTATTTTGTCATGTCATATCCATCCCCATGTAATGTGTTCAAGCCAGCATGAGAATAATATTGAAGTTCCCAATGCAGAAACTATGCAAATTATCACCACCATCTGCATTTGGAGAAAACATAGAGGTACCCAAACTGCGCAGAATTTCGGGTTCTCATCTTACTGATACAAAGTTTCTCAAACTAGTAGTGGCATTGCCTAGGTCAAGTTGTCAGATCAAAAGAAAGCTATGAGGCACCATGATCCAAGAAATAGATCATGTGACTTCCTACTTATAGAAAAACTTAAATGCCACTAGGCTACAAAATTATTGGCAACATGGCATGCCACTTGAAAATGGATCAGGACACTATATTTTGTTTGTCTTGTATATCTCTCTGTGCTTTAATGGAAAGGTTTCAAACTTGAGATCGTTTGGTGAGCCTCTCGTCTTTAAACCGCCTTTGATATCCAACCATGGCTTCAAAAGTATCCAAAAGATTATCCAGGCCCTCATGATTCTCCTTACCTAATGCCATCAAGGCATGTACAATGCTCTCAATGGCGGACAAGTAACCATCTTAAGGCTCACGCCTTACTTAACTATACAAGCTCATCTCGTTCACCTTCAACTTTATATGGGGCAAAATGTTCAACCATGGATTTTCACTGTAAACTCCTTTTGCCTTAGCCCATGTTCCATCTAACACAATCAAATTCTTTATCTCCAAATCAATAGCATCAAGGTCAGTGATATCAACAGCTTTCTCATCAAGGTCAGCACCAGAAGGAACTTCAAGTTCAAATTCACATTCTTCTTCTTCATCTTGCAAATTAATATTGAGTTAGAGACCTCCATATATGAGAATAAGAATTAATAACACCATGTTTCCCAATAACAACAGTAATAGCAAAATCAGAATCTCCAGTGTTTTCATCTATCTCAGCATTATCATGCATCTCTACACAATCATTGACACTTAACTTTGAATCAACCACATGATTTACACCTACAGTACAAACTAGAGAGCTTTTCATAGTCCCAATATCGTTCTTCAAATTACATTTTCCAACATTATCTAAAAAGGGTAACCTTCTAGGTTCACTTTCTTTCTTGAAATCGGAAGGACAAGCATGCTCATCCACTAATTCCGAAGCTTGATGAGAAGCCAAACTATCTGAACCATTTGTAACCAAACCTGATTTAGAATCAGGTTTCATCAACCAAATTACGAACCGAGCTTCGAAATTAACATCTGAAACAGTTAACACATTGAGATTCCTGAGACCTAGTCTGGCAATCCTAGTAGAATTAAGAGGGTGCTTGCTCTCTAGCGAGTGTTGCTGAATGGTTACACTTACCGAATTGTCGATGCCGGAGGTTAGAATCCGAGAGCAAAGGCATGTTCGGGTTGGTTTAGGACATGATGGGCCTCTTGGATTTTCCCCGCGGCATCGACGAAGAGGAAGGGGTTTCAGTTGGTGTGAAGGACTGAAGAGGGCGAAAGAGAACCGGGTAATGGATCGGATCAGGACGTTCGGATAAGCCATTATCAGGGCGAAAGTTACAGATTTTGATTTGATCTGGGAAACTCACGAGTCTCAATTCCGCCCAATTTCGAGAATCTGATTTTCCCCATCCGAAGAAAATGCACGATTTCTGCTTCACGATTCCATATGGGGTGCTGTTGGTGGGTGGAGGGCTCATCGGATATCGCAGCAAGGGAAGCATGGCTTCTCTGGGTGGAGGCGCAGGCTCTGATTTGTTGCTCATCTTTGCGGGCTATCTCAGTCTCAAAGCCTTTGAAAAGAGAAATAAATAAGTACTTTGCTTTGATTCTTGAGATGGGTATGGTTGTTTTCTAAGAAATGCTTACTTTAATTTCCGGTGGTTCAGACTTGGTTCTGGCTCTTAATTCAGTCTCTGAATGAAAGTCGTGCGCTAGGGGTTAATTTTTCCCTGTTCTGCGTTTCTACTAAATTACACGAAGGTTCAAAAGCTTCTAGCTTCATCCAAATTAATCTAGTGGTATTAGAGAGTTAGTAAAGAGACTTCATTAAATGTTGGAATAAAGTGATTGAGTTCTACAAAAAAATTTATTTATTTTTTTTATAGTTAAAATTGTCTGAGATTTTTATCATAGAGGATTTTACTAATTTTATTTGTTTACTTTTACTTCTCATATATATACGGTAAAATCTTTAAAAAAAATTATTTATATTTTAAAATTTTAAATCAAGAATTATTATAAAAAAATATGTTATTATTTATTTTATAAGAGCAATCAATAATTTATAAAGTATAATAAATAAACTAATTTAAAATTTTAAAATTTAAATGATATTTTTTTAAAATTTTCCTTAAATATACTTGATGATTTAAAAAATAAATCTTATATTTATAATCAAAATACATTTTACCTACATAATAAGAAATTAGTGTATTTTCCTTTTTCTTGCTTTTTGTTGAGCTATGTGATATATTGCATCAAAATTGTAAGACAACCTGATTTATGGATATAATTGCTAGTTAATGAGATTCGGGATTCAAATAAGATTGAGGTTTGAGGACCTAAATTAACTCTCTTTTCAGAGTTTGGTTTTCATGTGGCCGACTTATCAAATTTTTTTTTGGAATGATACTCAAATTATATGAGAGAGATGGCCTGTTTTATTTTTTTATATATAATTATCTCATAGGTTTATATTTGAGTATTATTAAGTCAAATTAGAAGTAACTCTTCTAAAAATATTTTTTTATATTTATACAGTTTGAACGATAGTCTTATTTAAGCTATCAAAATACTTTTGTTTATTTGGATTAACAGATATGATGAGCTCACTTTAAAGAAGACAACATAGCGAAAGCAATGAAAATGGATGGAATAAACTTTGAAATAAATGAGCATTAAGAAATGAATAAATAGCTTACTTTAACTTTGGAAATGGTGTCTCAAGTAAAGAACAAATTCTTATCATCAACAAGTTTACACTCTCTTCTTATATTCATTCCCATAATTCATCTCTCATTTGTTCTTGCTTACGTTGTTGTGCTATTTGTTGCCTCCTTCATATTCGTACCAGCAGTGTCAATCATTTTCTTCAGCTTCCTCCACCGTTCGAATTCCTGAAATATTTACAGGTAAATGTTACCTAACTTATATGAAAATTTTCAAACCTATTTATATTTAATTTTCTTATCAAGGACCTATTCTATTATTAGTAATTATTCCTAACTTTTTATTTGAATATCACAATAAATTTATAATAATGAATATTTTTAGAAATTTATAATAATTAGGTGAATCATAATTTGTTGCTTTCTTGAAGGTGGGCATCACGCGATTTGATTCTAGGGTCACTTCGGAGATCCTTTTCTTTTATTCCTCTTGTCTAATTTGCTTGCAGAGTTTGAGATAATTAACTGAATAAATATTATTTATTTATTTTTTGTTTATTTCATTCTTAGTTGTTTGCTAAGCCTTACTATTCTACAAAATTCGTATAGAAAAATTTACAAGGGTTTTTTCCACTTAAACGACTTTTATAATTAAGTGAATAATACTTAGTTAGTTGTAATACTTAGGGGCTAAGATATGCTTTTTAGTACTCAATTTTGGGAAAACACAGTAAATACTTTGATCCAATTTTTTTTAAGAAAAAAATTCTCCATTTTGTTATATCATTTTCAATTAAAGAGTATTGATTTATTTACATTGTCGCATGCAATTTCTTCCATCATAGTTTGACTTGAGAATTCCTGCTTTATTTGTACAATCATAATTAATCAGTTTCAGTTATGTTTTATCTCCATCTGTCTTTGGCTCAAAAGATATCAAAATTAATTATCATCAAATCCCTTTTACAGGTAATTTTCATAATACCACAATTTATTTACAACTCGTTCATTTTTTTTAAGAACAAACCTTTTTCTGCAATTAATTACTTACTTCTTTCTTGCAGGACTGCATCACACAATTTGATTACTTCTTTCTTCTGTAACTGAAAAAATATAACCAAAGTTATCATCAATTCATATTACAGGTAAATTATTATGAGAATATGATTTCCTTATGAATGTTATATGCATGGTTTATTTAGATAGGTATTTATAACCAAGTTTACAATGTTATTTCTATGTACTCTCACCATCTCATAATAATTAGCTAGTTTCAGTCTAATCTCCTTATGCATGGCTCATATATATATATATATATATATATATATATATATATATGTGCGCGCGCGCGCATGCGCCTGCTTCTCGACTCAAGTTTATTTGAGGATTATTGTTCGTCTATACAAATATAAACTATTTTCCTTTTTTTATTGGAAAAATTAGTGTTCACTGAACAAATATATCTCTGTGTATGTTTGGATAGACTTTTCAAAAAGGATTTATAAAAAAATGGCTTTTATACAACTTTTGGAAAAGGCCTTTTAGGGAAGAGTTTATGAAAAAAAAGTGGTTTTGAATAAATAAATGTTTGAATAGTTATTTTTAAAATAATTTTTTGTATTGGTAAATTAAAAGAAAGGGTATGATTTTATTAAAAATAGGAGAGAGGAGAGAAGGTAGAGAAGAGGAAGAAGAGATGGTGGAGAAAAGAGAGAAGAGATGAGAGATGATGTAAGAAAAAGTAAGGGTAAAATAGTAATTAGGTAATCTATAAACTCTTTTACTATTCTAGAAGCTAATCTCAATAGCTTATTCAAAGCCATGGTTTTAAACCGTAGTTTAGCCTGGAAGCACTTATAGACAAATATAGCTGTTTGTTTTAAAATTTTTCTAAACTAAGTTTAAGGCCAGAAACTCTTTTAAAACTATAATTTGAGGGTTTCCCAAAGAGGGTCTATATCATACGTGTGCCCTCAATTTGTTGTGGGGATTATTACTATTAACATCAACAATAACTAATTAAATATGATTGCGTCTTGTTGCATTAGATGGAAGAGATTGTGATCACTATCGCGGAAAAGGTTGTAGAACGTGTGGCGGGCCCAATTTCACGTTGTGCTCGTTATTTGTTCTGTTTCAAGCAATTCATTAGAGATATTGAGGAAGTAAAACAAGGGCTGCAGGCAAGGCTAGCAGAAGTGAAGGAGCGTAAGGAACAAGTTGCTCGAAAGAGTGAAGAGATAACGCTACCTGTGAAGAACTGGTTGACTCAAGTGGAGACTATTCTAGGGGATGTGCAAGAGTTGCAACGAAAGGTTGAAGGTGAAGGAAAGAGCTGCTTCAACGTGTCACTTAGGTATTCCTTGGCGAAACAAATGGAAAATAAGGCAAAGCAGATGATAGAGCTAAAAAATACGCCCGACTTTGAGCATTTTTCTCATCTCACTCAACTTCGTGGTATCACTTACTTCTCTTCCAAAGATTTTATAGATTTCAGCTCAAGGAAATCGACATATAATCGTCTTTTGGAGGCAATTAAAGACGGCAAGAGTAAGATGATTGGACTCTATGGTATTGGCGGCTCAGGTAAAACAACTTTGGCAAAGCAAGTGGGCAAGCAAGTGGATGAACTGAAGATTTTTGACAAGGTCATAATGGCGGTTGTTTCGAAACCTCCAAATGTTGTAAAACTTCAACAGGAAATAGCAGAGCAAATAGATTTGAAATTTATTGAGGAAACTCAATTGGCAAGAGCGGAAAGATTGTCAGAAGCATTGAAAAATAAGAAGACTCTTATAATCTTGGATGATGTGTGGGAGAATCTAAGGCTTGAAGATATTGGCATTCCACCTGTTGAAGGATGTCATATCTTGTTAACCACTCGTCTTCGTAATGTATGTGCCTCTATGGATTGTGAGCCTATGATTGATCTTCCTTTGATAAATAAGGAGGAAGCGTGCAAATTATTCAAGACGCATGCAAACCTATGCAGTGAACCCTTATCAAATATGTTTGATGATGTGGGAAGTAAAATCGTTGATGAGTGCAAGGGGTTGCCAATTGCAATTGTTGCGGTGGGAAGGTCCTTAAAGGGAAAAGGTATTGTAGCATGGGAGTTGGCACTATCGAGACTAAAAAGCTTCCAACCATTGAACATTGAACTGGGTTTGATTAGCCCTTATGCGTGCCTCGAATTGAGTTATGATAGTTTGCCAAATTCAATAGCCAAGTCGCTTTTCTTGTTATGCTCTATGTTCCCTGTGTTGGAAATATTTTTTAATATTGTGAAAGGGTGTGTCAATGAAAAGACATGACTCTTGGTTGTGAAAGGACATGACTCTTGGTTGTGAAAGGGTATGACTCTTGAATCCAAGGGACATGTCTCGTGTCCTTCCACAGTTTATAAAAAGGGCTTCTTGATGAAGGAGAAGAACAGAGAAGTCATAGAAAATATAGAAATTGTCAGAGAGAAACCCAGAAAATGATAACCTACAATCTTCTGAGATTATTTTATCTTCCACCAGTTATGTTTCCCTGTATCATCACAGGAAGAGTTCGCTTAATCCTGGAGAGAGTCGCTTCCTAATTGATGAGGGGTCGCGAAATATCTCTTAAGGACAGTGTCCTCGGACGCGACTCGAACTATAAACTTTGTTATTTTGCAGGATTTCGCCAACAATCTTAAGAGATATTTCCAGCAAAATTTTAGAAGTCAAGAGAGCCATGGAGATGTTGTTTTCAATTCCGTTGCAGAATATGTTTTCAAGAGGCTTGAGAAATTGCCTCCTACCGAAGACCCAGAGGTTATCAATGCCTGGGAACTCATGGAAGGTCTTGAAGATGGTGTTCCCGTTTCAAATAAGGCTAGGAAAAGCCCAAAACCTAGTCCTTTCCTTCACGGCTTCATTGGTTCTAATACTAGAAGTCCCTTCAAGTTATTGAATCAATTTGGGTCTCCCAAGACAGTGGAAAAGTAAGGGGGTAAGGAGAATAAAGTTCAAGGCCTTGAGCGTCAATCTAATGCACGGAGATCTCTATGATCACCAGAGTTTGGTTAAGGCGATAAAGGAAGTGGATGTGGTGATTTCTATTGTAGGTCACATGCCGATCGATGATCAAGATAGGATCATTTCTGCCATTAAAGAAGCAGGGAATATCAAGAGATTCTTTCCTTCAGAGTTTGGGAATGATGTGGATCGAGTTCATGCCGTTGAACCTGCAAAAAATGCGTTTGCTAATAAGGCCGAAATTCAGCGAGTCATTGAGGCTACGGGAATCCCTTTTACCTACGTGTCTAGCAACTTCTTTGCTGGTTATTTCCTACCCAATCTGTCACAGCCTGGTGCTACTGCGCCTTCAAGAGATAAAGTTGTTATCCTGGGTGATGGAAACCCCAAAAGTTGCGTAACATCAAACTAGACGGATACATGCATTAACACCAATTCAGAAAGAAGTTATTTACTATTTGGAACCTCTTGTGGAACCAAATTCGTGCTGATTGAAAAGGTGCGTCTTTCTATATTATGCCAAATGTTGGATTTATTGAGTAATTATTTGTGGGGGTCACGAAAATTTCAATGAGAAATATAATATTGTGGGACGGTAAAATGTATATGAATATAAATATGAGAAGGGTATGTCACCATAGTTATGGGGAGAATTTTACAATTCTTAGTTATTATTTATCACATGATATTAGATGGAATATTCTAATTATAATTAGAATGAAAGGGAATTATATGGTATGAAATTCTAATTTAATTAGAATTATTATTGAGAAGTTATTGAAATATAATTTGATATTTAAAAGTGTGGGGGTGTCTAAGATGTAGGATACCTTATAAAATTTATGAGTAAAAAATGATATATCTGTTAGCCTCATTTTATAATTATGAAGTGTGTTATAATTAAATAGAGGCTTTATTATTTGATGTTGATAATAAATTTTATAATTATCAAACTTTATGTGTGGCTTGAAATAAGCATTATGATGGGAGCATGAAAATTTGATCATATATCTATGGAGAGATAAATATGTTTAATTTTCATGATATTATCATTTGTGGGTATATATTTATCTTAGTATAAATATATATGATGTGAATGCTTATTAAATTTTTAATGTGAAAGATATATTATAATGTTCTGTTGCTTCAAATATGAGTTTGAAAGCATTGATGAATTAAATATAATTTTATGAATTAAAATCATAAATGAATAGTAATGAGATATCATGTTGAGATATATATCAAAGTTTGTTGTTGACAATAATATAATTTTTCTGTTGCTTGAAACAAATATTTTGAGTATATAAAAATTTAATCATTTGTCTAGTAGAGAGATAAATGTGTTTAAATTTTTATTATTTATGGGTATATTTATTTTAAAATAAATATACATGATTATTGTGAAAATATGATTTTGGGTGTTAAAATCATAAAGGAATATATAATATCTTGAAAAGTGTTAAATTTTGATTTTGAGAATCATAGTGTGGTTATTCCTTATGATGATAACATATTATTTGATGGTGCTATTTGCTCAATATGTTTATGGATAAATTATGAGAATTTAGTACTAACTATTGTGATACAGTATATGTTGTGTGGAGGATTGAGCATACACACATAAAAATTCAATCTCATGAGGAGAATGAAAGAAATATTTGAGGGGTACCATAATTATTGGTATCATGTATCCCGTTGTATTAAAATACACGGATGTTAAGTGGTGATATATTTTGAGTTTATCACTTTATAAATTGAGCAGATATACTCATTGTCTAAGTAGTGAATATTGGGATGCTCTAATAAGGTTATTGAGATACCTTAAAGGCACCATGAATTATGGTACACATTATAGTAGATTTACCGCTGTATTAGAAGGATACAGTGATGTGAACTGGATCTCAGATTCAGAAGAGTGAAAATCTACTAACTGTTATGTGTTTATTCTTGGTGGTGGTGCAGTCACATGAAAATCATCCAAGCAAATAATTCTAACCAAATCCTTAAGGGATTCTGAATTTATTGCTATGGAATTGGCTGACACTGAGGCTAAGTGGTTGAAAACCTTTTAGCAAATATTTTAATGTAAAACCAACAATTAGTGTTGATGAATTGTGTTTGCTAAATAGCAATATCCTTTGTTAAAGATAACAAAGATGTACAACATTTAGTGTTGATGAATTGTGTTTGCCAAATGGCAATAACCTTTGTTAAGGAGAACAAAGATGAGCAATACTTATTGTTGATGAGTTATAAATTGCGAAATGGCAATGAACATTGTTAAACAATGGTGCAATCGTTTGAGATACTATGAGAATAAGCATGCTTAAAAATTGTGGAGTTATCTCAATCGATTTTGGTGAGGTCAAAATAGACCTATCGGATCCGTTGACAAAACCCTTGGGAAGAAAACATTTAAAATGTTGAGACATCGAGGGGAATAGGACTAAAGCCAGTGTGATTACGACAGCGATGGCAACCCAACCTTTGTGATTGGTGATCCCATGAAGAAGGTTCAATGGGTAAGAACAAGTCGCTTGTTAGTACTGCTAGCACCAAAATATTATTACTGGTCCTTTCCTATGGTGTGTGATAAAATGCTAGATTGCATAGAGGAGGATGAGCAAAAGCTCTTAATGATTTCAAATCCTACGGGATGGTGTATTATGTGTAGATACACTTAAAGAAATCACCTATACGAATGAGGGGTGTGAGCCGCTCCTATGAGATCGTGGCGAAATCTCTAGAGCATTCGTTAAAAACAGGACACGCGCATGGCTGCCTAAAGCGCAAAACCGCTCGGTAAACAGTGGAAATGTGGGGGTATAATCTGGCTGTTAGTACCTCTGGTATACACCTAAGAAGTGCTAGTTCATAGTCCCGAGGACCACTGGCATTTCTGTGTACCAAGTATTATCGGTCTAGGTCTGGTTCATAGTCCAAAGGACCACTGGATACAATGATTATATCCATGTATGGAACTCATCTAATGGTGTTTCTTTGACACATGTGGGGGATTGTTGGAAATATTTTTTAATATTGTGAAAGGGTGTGTCAATGAAAAGACATGACTCTTGGTTGTGAAAGGACATGACTCTTGGTTGTGAAAGGGTATGACTCTTGAATCCAAGGGACATGTCTCGTGTCCTTCCACAGTTTATAAAAAGGGCTTCTTGATGAAGGAGAAGAACAGAGAAGTCATAGAAAATATAGAAATTGTCAGAGAGAAACCCAGAAAATGATAACCTACAATCTTCTGAGATTATTTTATCTTCCACCAGTTATGTTTCCCTGTATCATCACAGGAAGAGTTCGCTTAATCCTGGAGAGAGTCGCTTCCTAATTGATGAGGGGTCGCGAAATATCTCTTAAGGACAGTGTCCTCGGACGCGACTCGAACTATAAACTTTGTTATTTTGCAGGATTTCGCCAACACCCTGAAGATCATGAAATCCATACAGAGGATTTAATTCGATTTGGCAAGAGGACGCTTGGGCTAGATGAGGCTGTCGCAATGAATGATGCGAGGATAGAAATTTTAGCAGCTCTTGAGATCTTGATAGATTCTTGTTTGTTAATGAGTATAGATAAGCAAGCGTGTGTAAAAATGCATGACTTAGTTCGAGATGTAGCTTTGTGGATTACAAAGAAGCAAGGTCAAGCATTTTTGGTGGACAGTGATGCAGATCCAAACATGTTGGTTAGCAGGCACCAAAGTTTGAAAGATACAAAGGCACTATCATTGTGGAATTTGGATCATAATTTCAAACTCTCTAATGAATTCCGTTGTCCAACACTTGAGATTCTACTACTTCAACGTCATGGGTTCATTGAAGATTTTGGAGCAATAGAAGCACTCAAAGTCCTGGCACTCATTACAGATAGCTTTGAATGGAACGATTTTTGTAGAATAACTTTTTGTTCAATCTCGCCATCAATCGTATCATTAACAAATCTTCACACCTTATGTGTTAGAGGAAAAGAATTGGGTGATATCTATTTTTTTGTTGAACTCAAAGGATTGGAGATTCTTGACTTACGTAATTCTGTATTCAATGGGTTACCTGCGGGAATTGCAGGCATGAAAAAGTTGAGGCTTTTGGATGTGTTTGGTTGTAAAATTGAGAAGAACCCTTTAGAAGTAATTGGAAGATGTGAGCAACTTGAAGAATTATACTTTTGGAATCGGAAATCTCCTGCCATCCTTGAAAACTTCTCTCTTTCACGACTGAAGAGGTATGTTATCTATGATTCCACATGCAATTTTTCTGGAGATGATATGCCTTTTCTAGAATGTTTTGATGCTTGCATTGAAGCATTGAGAGCCTTATGCATACAAGGCTTAAAAGTCTCTGCTTTGGAGTCATCAATGAAAGATCTCATTCTCAGAGCGAACTTGCTTTGGCTAGAGAATTGTAGGTGGGAACATAAAGATATAAACTTCGACCTAAAGCATTTTAGGGTTTCATGTTGTCCGCAGAAAAGATTCATAATTGATAACCCTAGTAACAACATTCTTCAAAATGGACAAGTGTTCTCCCACCTAATTACTTTAACAGTGATAGAAATGAATAGTCTTGAACAAGTGTTCCAAGATTCATCTATCAGATATTCTCTCCCGATGTTACAAGAGCTATGCATAAGGAGGTGTCCCGAATTGACAACCATCTTTAACCATGCCACTGTTACAAGCCTACCAAAGCTGAGGAAACTTGATATTGATGATTGTAACAAAGTGAAATGGCTATTCTCTTATTCTCATTGTCCTTCTCTAGAGCTATTGCAAATACGAGATTGTTTTGAACTTGAGAGGCTCATTGATGAAGAAGCTGCTCACGAGGATCGTCTACTGCATCAAAGGGAGTCCTTGCATGATATGCAAGATCCATATGTAAGAGCTATCCATTAAATCCCTCTGAATCTTTGCATATTTGAAATGACAATCCATGTTAACGCATTTGCTTGGAAAAAATTACCTTTTGATTTAATTTCACATATTTTTATAAGTTCGTGCAATTGCTAAGAATTTCACATATTTTTAAGACATTTCCTTTATCCATTTGCTCACTCTGCCTCTCTTTTCAATTAAAAATTGGCATGTTCACTTTTAAGCTTTATTTGAAAACTTAGTGTTTATGACCAAATAATATACGTAAGATTTTTTTAAAAAAAAAGGCAATAGTCACTTTCTTTAAATCGAGATTTTGTAACTATATAACTGCTTTTATTATGAAATTTCAAAGCTCTGTATCTACTATCTACGCCATACGTAGGAGTATATATGATTGAACTCCTTTTTGAGTTTTACTTTTAATTTCAAGAAACAACTATTCTTTTTGAGTTTTGTACCTGTCTTATTAATTACTTCTACCTTGCCAAATGCAACATTATATTATTTTTTTATTTTGTACTTTGGTCAAGGAAATGACTTTTTAACCTCGTTTGTTCATTTTAATTTTTGACAAATAATTAATTTCATTTTCTTGAACAACGCTTTATATTTTTATTTCATATATACCTTTGTTGAGGAAATAATTCTGTATTATTGATTTTGGCTCCAGATATTTATAATATGCCTATATACTTGTCATTTTTGTTTAAGAAAAGGGGTCATGTAGAGTGGATATGATGAGAGTTAGAGACAAGGTGTAGTAATTAATGTGTGCATTTAATAATTATGATTTGAATATATGAACATACAGGAGAATGAAGTTGAGACAGCATTTATGGTGGTTACTGCAAAAAGCTCCGACCATTTGAGAGATCATAAACTCTTGACCATTTTCCAAAGTCTGAAAGAGGTAGATATTAAAAGGAGTCTAAGAAGAAAGAAATGTTTGTTTGAAGTAGTCCAAGTGAGAGGAACAGTAGAAGCGCAAGAAGGACCGTTGAAGCTGAATTTAGCGCTGCGTTCTTTGATGTTAGATTATCTAGAAGAGTTGGAATATATTTGGAAGGGCCCCACACAAAGTTTGAGTCTCCATAGACTTGAATTTGTTAGATTGCAGCGTTGCCTAAAGTTAAGAAATATCTTTACTCTTGCTGTTGTAATAAGCCTTCCAGAGTTAAGCACGCTAGAAGTAGTTGGTTGTGAAGAATGGGAGGGAATATTTTGTGGAGAATCACTTCAAAACCTTTCTTCTTCTTCCATTGTTTGCTTCCCCAAACTTCATACTATTGATATAAGAGACTGCCACAAAGTGAAATGGCGATTCTCATATTCTATGGCTTCTCATTATCCTTCACTGGAGGTATTATCTATAAGGAACTGCTTTGAACTTGAGAGGCTTGTTGATGAAGAAGCAGCACATGAGGATTGGCTACCTCTTCTCAAATTGAAGCAGTTAATTTTGTCGAATTTGCCGAAATTGAAAGAGATATTCGGAGGAGCATTGGAATGCCCACAACACGTAAGTATTATCCGCCAGCAATGAATGAAATATTATTTTCAACTCAACTTGGTCGTTGCTTTTCTAATCATAAATAGTGAACAAGAATAACAAAAGCCATTTCTTTTAATCTGTATTTGTTTTTTTTATGCATGAATTTTGATTAAAAGTTAACTTCTTTTGTTCTTTTTTTTTAATTTTTTTTCCAAATAATTTCTTTTACTTAGCCAAATGCAACCCTTTGTCAAATATTATGCGAAATTGATTAGGTTTGAAACCTGAAGAGTATAATAAAAAGTCAACGTTGTTTATATATTTTAAAGAGATTTTTCCTTTCGTTGATATTTCTACCTCTGTTTTCATATTAAATGTTATAGTAATTTGTAATGTTATAGTATCATTCAATTCGCTGTGATTAATTATGTATATATATACTGTCCATCTTTTTTATTGTCATGTAATCTTTGCTTACATCTACTTTACAGAAAAATGAGAACAAGGTCGTGAACCCAGAATTATGTTCTCTATCATTACAAGGATTACCAGAGTTGGAATATATTTGGAAGGGCCCCTCACAAAGTTTGAGCCTCCATAGACTTGAATTTGTTGAATTGTGGGATTGCCCAAAGTTGAGGAATATCTTTACTCTTGCTGTTGTTATAAGCCTTCCAGAGTTAAGGGGGCTACAAGTAATTCATTGTGAAGAATGGGAGGGAATATTTTGTGAAGAATCACTTCAAAACATTTCTTCTCCTTCTTCTAACGTTTGCTTTCCCAAACTTTATCAGATTACTATAGACTTCTGCCACAAAATGAAATGGCTATTCTCATATTCTATGGCTTCTCATTGTCCTTCACTGGAGGCATTATCTATAAGGAACTGCTTTGAACTTGAGAGGCTTGTTGATGGAGAAGCAGCACATGAGGATCGGCTACCTCTTCTCAAACTGACGTTCTTAAATTTGAGCAATTTGCCGAAATTGAAAGAGATTTTTGAAGAAGAATTGGAGTGTCCACAACACGTAAGTATTATCAACAACTGAATAAAATTCTTCTTTTTGAGATCATGTTATTACAATATTAAAAAAAATGCAAAACTAATGGGGTTTAATTTATAATGTTATAGTATTATTCAATTTGATGTGATATATATATATACATTGTTCATCTTTGTCACTGTCTTATAATCGTTGCTTACACCTACTTTACAGAAAAATGATAACAAGAGAGTAAGGGGGGTGAACTCAGAACCGTTGAAACTAAATTCAAAGCTGTATTCTTTAAGGTTAAGGGGTCTAGAAGAGTTGGAATATATTTGGAAAGGCCTCACACAATGTGTTAGCCTCTATAGACTTGACCTAGTTACTTTGTGGAGTTGCCCAAAGTTGAGGAATATCTTCACTCTTACTGTTGTTACAAGCCTTCCAGAGTTAAGGACACTAGAAATATCTTCTTGTAAAGAATGGGAGGGAATATTTTGTGAAGAATCACTTCAAAACCTTTCTTCTTCTTCTTCTTCTTCCATTGTTTGCTTCCCCAGACTTAAGTCCATTCAAATATATAGATGTGACAAAGTGAAAAGGTTGTTCTCATATTCTCTAGCATCTCATTCTCCTTCACTAGAGAAAATAACTATTGAAGATTGCTCTCAACTTGAGGGGGTCATTCAAGCTTATGAAGGTGAAGAAGCTACACATCATGAGAAGCTATTTCCTAAACTGAATTATTTAAATCTCCAAAGGTTGCCAAAGTTGAGAGAGATTTACCCATATTATGAATTCACCCATCTATCTGGCACTATGCAAATAGAAGATTGTCCAAACATAAGCAAAATCCCATTAGAATTGAAGATCTCATCAGGTACATACATGGCTACAATCTTGCTAAATAAGCAATATCAAATATTCCATTTATCCTTAATATATGACATATTTAACTGATTTGATTATATCAACTCCCCAACCAGATCTTATATCAAAGACAAGAGTAGTATGTTATTAGTTTTGTCATTAGCATGCAAAAATTTCTACTTGACACACACCACTCATTTTTTAAGAGAAATCATAATCATCTCCCAAAAAAAAGCCAAAAAGAAAAAAGGTTCTGGTTTCTATATAATTGTCATTATATCAAAATCAAAATAGTATACTAAGTGGCCTGCTACAGTAATAATAGATTCAATAATTATACAACCCAAAAGTAATTAATACTCACCATTTACTCATTTTTAACAGAGTATTCTCATCATTATGAACACTTAGCTCTAGCTTGATTTAATACACATCACCTAATGATAACTTTTTAAAAAGTGTAGAATAAGTGAGGCCATTAGTTTTTATTTGTCTATGTACCAGCCCATTTTAATTTGATGTAATTGTTAAGCTGCTAATTAATCGTTTTTGTCTGTTTTTTTTTCAGACTTGGAGATCATATCAGAAAGTTAGAAAAGAAAGGGTTGATGATGAGCTTGGGATCTTCTAATAGTTTCCTTATCTGCTTCTTGTTTTTTACCAAGTGGTGTGTGCAAATGTGTTGGATTTATGCCAGTGTGTTGGAGTTATGTAATTAGAATATTGAAGATTGTCCTCAAGATATGATAATTGTGACTTGTGGGAACTTGTTAATTTATCCCAACACTTATACGTGAGTTCAATTATTCAGATATTGTGTTCATCAATGATTTGTGGTCCCAAGTAAATTCATCATATAAGTACAGCACAGCAACCTACACAAACATGAAAATTAAAAATATATGACAAAATTTAACAAATTAAAAATAGTAAATTTAATACTGTATATAATGAACTTGGAGTAGGAAAACAAATAGATAAAGAATAGGAAAAAAGAATCCTACCAATGTGTAACAACCTCCTTAACAACGCCTAACTATTGTAACTGTGACTGCACTAATTACTAAGACAAGAACGTACAATACCTACAAAAAGGAGATCCACCTTTCAATACTGATTTGAAAGCTCAAATGCCAAAGAAGCAGAAAGTAATGTACCAATGTACTTGGAAAGCGAACATTGTGCTTATTTGGATTAGTTTATTATTGCTTATTCTTGAGTGTTTTTGTATTATACGATGTAAGTATTTGAGAATAGTTTTGTTTTGAATTACATAAATACATGTTTATACAGTGTCTAATCGATATCTCAAACAAGCACTTAGCTCTTGCCATAAGAAAAGCAAGTGCACCACCTAAAAGCATTAGTAAACAACTATGAGAAATATGCCATGGACCATTAAAATATTTGTTTTGCCAAAATTCATCCCATAGATCCAACAAAAAATATTTCATTAAATATTTTAAACCAGATGAAACTAATTATTACTCTGAAGTTTGAGCTTTATAGAAAATGAGATAGTTTAAAAAATAGAATAGGTATTCTCAAGATAAACTTAGAAAAATAGATCAGCCCGCCATAACTCTCTGGTTGAGGGGGTTAAAAATAAGCTAGTATTTTACCAGCCTGAGTCCACCTTGTTTTGCTTACCACTTTTTTTTTAATATTTTAAAAAAATTATTTCTAAATTTTTAAATACTAATAATTTTTTTTAATATTATATTAGTATAATAAAAAATTATTAATATTATACTCTTAAAAAATTTTATTTTTTATAAAAAAATCTCAAATTTTATAACTATAAATCTAAATAAATATTATTATAATATGTTAACACATATCAATAAATAAGTAATCATTTTTATTAATATTTAATAATAGAAATATTCATAATAATATTTAAATGAAATAAATAATAATATTAATAATTTAAAAAAATCGTATTGATGGGTTAAGCAGACGAACTATGCAACTTGCCCTAAAACGGCTAGCAGCCCAGCTCTATTTCAAGGTATAGCAAAATTTGTAAAGTTTAGTTGTACTAAAATGAAGAAAACAAAGACTGCTTTAGTAAGAGTTTTGCACTTAGGATGAATAGATAGTTGTGTGTGTGGACAGAAAAAGATAGTTGTGTGTGCACAAATACAATCTCTGGTAAATAAACTAATAAAGCAATTGGACATTCGGACAAGATCAGAAGTTGGCGGAGGACAATATCGAGATTGTATGATAGCCAGGGGTAAACTTGGAATACAATTTGACCGTGGTACGCCACAGGCCACTTGGTCCACAGTTGACAAAGTTACAGATTTTGATTTGATCTGCGAAACTCGCTAGTCTCGATTCTGTCCGATTTCGAGAATCTGATTTTCCCGAAAAAACCCCATCCGAAGAAAATGCACGATTTCTGCTTCACAATTCCGTATGGGTTGCTATTGGTGGGTGGAGGACTCATCGGATATCTCAGCAAGGGAAATATTGCTTCTCTGGATGGAGGCGTAGGCTCTGGTTTATTGCTCATCTTTACGGGCTATCTCAGGCTCAAAGCCTTTGAAAAGAGAAAGAACTCGTACTTTGCTTTGATTCTGTTGGAAATTGTGTCCTAGGGGCCAATCATTTTCTTATAAATATTATTATTTATGAATTTCTTAATTATGTTATCACATTATTTGTATGTTTACTGTGATGACCATCCTTGGATAACTCATGATTTTATCCTAAATGTCATTGGTCGGTCATCTATACGGGAGCAAAGATGAAATAAGATCAGTATGACTTTGAAGATATATAGAGATATAAATCAAAGTCATAGGCACATGTAAGAGTACAGGGTGCTGGACCGACCCACTATAAGAGAGCTGCATGGGTTAAGTCATAAGCTTCTCTCATATACAAGCCATGTCACTATGCCATTTGACCTGAGATCATCATAGATTCCTACATGACAAACGTTCAGCTTTGACCTAGTCAAAAGTCACTTTTGACCGAGTGATCATAAAGGCTATGTTCGGGTTTAGTGATTTTTTATGGGGAGAAATGTGAATGGTCAAGATGGAATTTATCCCTCACATTCGTAGAGAGATATTACTGGGCCCCTCGATGGGTGAGTTTGAGAAATATATGGCCATACTAGAATGGAAGGGTAGTTCCATTTCTATATTCAGACTACTCAGGGATCGAGAAAGTAACGGTCAGGAACAGGAGGATGACGTTCTCCATGCCTCATCCATGACCGAAATATCGTGTGACAAAAGGGACGTGATATAGTTGTATGAAAGGTAACATCGTTTATCGATCTTCATATGATTTGGGTAGTCGTAATGCCTTGCTAGAGACCGCTTACGACTTGTGGGTCAGTATAATAACTGGCCCACTGCCAACTTCATATGGGCCTATAGGGTCGCACACAAAACAGCCCAATGCGAGTTATGATGTCCAGATTCATTGAATCTAAGAGATGTCTAGATTCAATGAATAGTCTAGGGTGAATTTATATATTATATATATATATAAATTTGTATATATATATTATATATATAATATAAGAGATATTTGTAAGATTTAATTTATAAGGATAAATTAAATTTCTATCACTTTTGAATTTGAATTTAAATGGATATGATCTATTTGAATTTGAAATTCAAATTGATAAGATATCTCAAATTTGATTTATGAGAATAAATCAAATTTAATTGCGTTTTATCTTTATTTAAATTAAATAAATAGGTGAATTAAATCTGTGGGACGGATTTAATATAAACCATATTTATTTAATTAGTTTATTATTAAATTATGCAATATATGATATTGTATTAATTTCAGAATTAATATGAGATTAATTCTGAAACCCGGCCTAATTAGAAGCCCGATAGCATCCTATATATTTGACATTAGGAGCTAGGGTTCCACACACAATACATAACACACATCTATACAGACGTGAGAAAAAGGGGCAGGGAGAGTGCAAAAGGTTTGCAGGTAAGAAACTGCCGAAATAGAGACGGTGAGAACGGAATCTCTAGAAAGCCCTAGAGGGACAAGAGATGCTAGCACGTTGTTCGTAATTGGAACGTTGTTCGTGTGGATACCGGTAGAGGAAGCCGATCTGAGCTGTCGACTTCTTGCGATCGAGAAAAGAAACCAGACACGAAGACAGGTCGCGACCTATTGACACTGAGGTCGCGACCATACGGGCATCTGAACATCAGAAATCCGAAAAGAGGAGACAGGTCACGACTTGAAGATTACGAGGTCGCGACTACAAACTCCAGAGACGTCCGGTCGCGACAAGAAGCATAGGAGGTCGCGACAAACAACTCCAGAGGCGACAAGTCGCGATTAGTAGCTGAGGAGGTCGCGACTAAAAACTCCAGAGGCAACAGGTCGCGACTAGAAGTAGAGTAGGTCGCTACTAAAAGTTCCAGAGGCGAAGAGTCGCGACTAGTGGACACTGAGGTCGCGACCAAAACTTGAATACCGAAGGTAATACTTCTTTCTCCTTGACTTAAACACATTCGGTAGATCCTGGCTGGGAATGAAAAAATTTTTAAAGTTAATTTCCGCTGCGTGTCTCCCAATTCCCAACAGATTCTTGAGACGGGTATGGTCTTTTTTTTTCTACGGGTAGCAGGCACCAAAGTTTGAAAGATACAAAGGCACTATCATTATGGAATTTGGATGATGATTTTGAACTCTCTAGTAAATTGTGTTGTCCAACACTTGAGATTCTGCTACAGCAACCTCATGGGTTCATTGAAGATCTTGGAGCAATAGAAGAACTCAAAGTCCTGGCACTCATTACAAATAGCTTTCAATGGAACGATTGTTGGAACCAAAATTTTTGTTCAATCTCGCCATCAATTGTATCATTAACAAATCTTCACACCTTATGTCTTAGTGGAAAAGAATTAGGTGATATCTTTTTTTTAGTTGAACTCAAAGGATTGGAGATTCTCGACTTACGTCATTCTATATTCATGGGTTACCTGCGGGAATTGCAGGCATGAAAAAGTTGAGGCTTTTGGATGTGTTTGGTTGTGAAATTCAGAAGAGCCCTTTAGAAGTAATTGGAAGATGTGAGCAATTTGAAGAAATATACTTTTGGAATCAGAAATATACGGCCATCCTAGAAAACTTCTCTCGTTCACGACTGAAGAGGTATGTTATCTATGATTCCACATGCAAATTTTCTGAAGATGATATGCCTTTTCTAGAATTTTTTTATACTTGCATTGAAGCATTGAGAGCTTTATGCATACAAGGCTTAACAGTCTCTGCTTTGGAGTCATCAATAAAAGATCTTGTTCTCAGAGCGAACTTGCTTTGCCTAGAGAATTGTAGTTGGGAACATAAAGATATAAACTTCGACCTAAAGCATTTTGGAGTTTCATGTTGTCCACAGAAAAGATTCATAATTGATAACCTTAGTAACAACATTCTTCAAAACGGACAAGTGTTCTCATACCTAATTACTTTAACAGTGATAGAAATGAATAGTCTTGAACAAGTGTTCCAAGATTCATCTATCAGATGTTCTCTCCCGATGTTACAAGAGCTATGCATAAGGAGGTGTCCCGAATTGACAATCATCTTTAACCATGCCACTGTTACAAGCCTACCAAAGCTGAGGAAACTTGATATTGATGATTGTAACAAAGTGAAATGGCTATTCTCTTATTCTCATTGTCCTTCGCTAGAGGAATTGCGAATAAGGAATTGTTCTGAACTTGAGAGGCTCATTGATGGAGAAGCTGTTCATGGGGATCGTCTACTGCATCAAAGGCAGTCCCTCTATGATATGCAAGATTACCCATATGTAAGTGTTATCTCTTAAATCGCTCTGAATCTTTGCATATTTGAAATGACAATCCATGTTGACGACGCATTTACCGGAAAAAATTACCTTTTGTTTTAATTTAATTTTATTTGTTAACTAAATTTGTTTCTTTTCTTTTGGTACTGAATTTCATATATTTTTCTCAAATTATCATGTGAAATCAATCTCTCTATTTGTTTCAACTTTTTTGTCAAATAAATAGTTAATTTCTAACATCATCCATATATTGCGGAAGCTACTTATAGAGGCTAGTATAAGTTTCTGCAATTGCTAAGAATTTCACATATTTTTAAGACATTTTCTTTACGTATTTGCGCACTCTACCTCTTTTTCAATTAAGAATTGGCATGTTCACTTTTAAGTTTTATTTGAAAACTTCGTGTTTATTACCAAATAATATACGTAAGATTTAAAAAAATAAATAATAGGCAATAGTTATTTTCTTTAAATCAAGGTCTGGTAACTATATAACTGCTTTTATTATGAAATTTTAAGGCCCTGTATCTACTATCTACGGCATACATAGGAATATATATGATGGAACTACTTTTTGTGTTTTATTTTTTATTTCAAGAAACAACTATTTTTTTTAGCTTTGTATCTATTTTATTAATTACTTCTACTTTGACAAATGCAACACTATTTTTTTTTTTATTTTGAACTTTGGTCAAGGAAATGTCTTTTTAACCTCGTTTGTTCATTTTAATTTTTTATTTTTGACAAATAATTAATTCCATTTTCTTGAAAAACTCTTTATATTTTTATTTCATATACCTCTGTGGAGGGAATAATTTTGTATTATTGATGTTGGCGCCAGAGATATTTGTTGTGCGAAGTGCTTAATTATTCAGGATTTTTTTTTTCATTTTAAAAATTAGTGTTTGTCGTTAGATATATACTATGCCTATGTACTTGTCATTTTTATTTAAGAAAAGGGGTTATGTAGTGTGGATATGATGAGAGTTAGTGACAAGGTGTTGTAATTAATGTTTGCATTTAATAATTATGATTTGAATATATGTACATACAGGAGAATGAAATTGAGACAGCATTTATGGTGGTTACTGCAAAAAGCTCCGACCATTTGAGAGATCATAAACTCTTAACCATTTTCCAAAGTCTGAAAGAGGTAGATATTAAAAGGAGTCTAAGAAGAAAGAAATGTTTGTTTGAAGTAGTCCAAGTGAGAGGAATAGCAGAAGCGCAAGAAGAACCGTTGAAGCTGAATTTAGAGGTGGGTTCTTTAGCATTAAATGGTCTAGAAGAGTTGGAATATATTTGGAAAGGCCCCACACAAAGTTTGAGCCTCCATAGACTTGAATCTGTTACATTGTGGGATTGCCTAAAGTTGAAGAATATCTTTACTTTTGCTGTTGTTATAAGCCTTCCAGAGTTAAGGAAACTATATGTAATTCGTTGTGAAGAATGGGAGGGAATATTTTGTGAAGAATCACTTCAAAACCTTTCTTCTTCTTCCATTGTTTGCTTCCCCAAACTTCATACTATTCATATAAGCCACTGCCACAAAGTGAGATGGCCATTCTCATATTCTATGGCTTCTCATTGTCCTTCACTAGAGAAATTATCTATATATGATTGCTTTGAACTTGAGAGGCTTGTTGATGAAGAAGCAACACATGAGGATCGGCTACCTCTTCTCAAACTAAAGGACTTAACTTTGCTCAATTTGCCGAAATTGTAAGAGATTTTCGGAGGAGAATTGGAATGCCCACAACATTTAAGTATTATCCGCAAGCAATGAATGGGATATTATTTTCAACTCAACATGATCGTTGCTTTTCTAATCGTAAATAGTGAACAAGAATGACAAAAGCCATTTCTTTTAATCTGTATTTGTTTTTTTTATGCATGAATTTTGATTAAAAGTTAACTTCTTTTGTTCTTTTTTTTTTAATTTTTTTTCAAATAATTTCTTTTACTTTGCCAAATGCATCACTTTATCAAATATTATGCGAAATTGATTAGGTTTGAAACCTGAAGAGTATAATAAAAAGTCCAGAGTTATTTATATATTTTAAAGAGATTTTTCCTTTTGTTGATATTTCTACCTGTGTTTTCATATTAAATGTTATAGTAATTTGTGATGTTATAGTATTATTCAATTCGATGTGATTCATTATGTATATATATACTGTTCATCTTTTTTTATTGTCAGGTAATCATTGATTACATCTACTTTACAGAAAAATTAGAACAAGGTCGTGAACTCAGAATTATGTTATCTAGTATTATAAGAATTATCAGAGATGGAATATATTTGGAAGGACCCACACAATGTGTGAGCCTCTATAGACTTGAAGAAGTTACTTTGTGAAGTTGCCCAAAGTTAAAGAATATCTTCACTCTTATTGTTGTTACAAGCCTTCCCGAGTTTTTTTTTTGGTAAATATGAGGGCTAAGCGCCCGTTAACAAATAAATCTAAATCATAAGGGGATTAGATCCCAGACAGTCAGTACGAACCATAGCCTCCAAATATGGAGGACAAACATATAGTATCCTTGTACAAGCCTTCTAGAGTTAAGGACACTAGAAGTATCTTCTTGTAAAGAATGGGAGGGAATATTTTGTGAAGAATCTTCACTTCAAAACATTTCTTCTTCTTCCAATGTTTGCTTCCCCAGACTTAAGTCCATTCAAATATATAGATGTGACAAAGTGAGAAAGTTGTTCTCATATTCTCTAGCATCTCATTGTCCTTCATTGGAGGAAATAACTATTCAAGATTGCTCTTAACTTGAGAGGGTCGTTCAAGCTTATAAAGGTGAAGAAGCTACATATCATGAGATACTATTTTCTAAACTGAATTATTTAAATCTCAAAAGGTTGCTAAAGTTGAGAGAGATTTACCCCTATTATGAATTCACCCATCTATGTGACACTATACAAATAGAAGATTGTCCTAGCATACGAAACATCCCATTAGAATGCAAGGCCTCATCAGGTACATACATGGCTACACTCTTCCTAAATAAGCAATATTAAATACACCCTTGATTTTTAATATATAATATATTTAATTGATTTGATTATATTAAAAAAATTAAATTAGTTAATATGTTTTTATTTCTAAAATACCATAATCATATCTTTAACTTATTTCCTTGCTTAATTACTATTGATAGAATATCAATAGAAGTAATGGGATATCATTATAAACAGTTAGCTTAAGCTTAATTTAATTCACATCACATATTGATAATTTTTTAAAAAGTGTAGAATAAGTGAGGCCATTAGTTTTTATTTGTCTATGTACCAACCTATTTTGATGTAATGGTTCAGCTGCTAATTAATTGTTTTGTCTGTTTTTTCAAGACTTGGAGATCAAATTAGAAAGTTAGAAAATAAGGGGTTGATGATGAGCTTGGGATCTTCTAATAGTTTCCTCATCTGCTTCTCGTTTTTTACTAAGTGGTGTGTGAAAATGTGTTGGATTTATGACAGTGTGTTGAAGATTATATAAAAACTAAAAAGATGCATAAAAATTACATATACCTTTACTTTGAAATAGCGGTTTACTTGAAATGTGTTGGAGTTATGTAATTATAATATTGAAGATTGTACTCAAGATATAATAATAATTGTGACTTGTGTGAACTTGTTAATTTATCCGCAACACTTGTACATGATTTCAATTTTCAAGTTATTGTGTTAATCAATGATTTCTCATATTGTGCTTTATTTCATTATCGCAACATAGTCTTTAGTTATTTACAAAAATAATACAATCACAGCTCCATTAATTAAAAAAAAAATATTTTACACTTTTGCCGATTATATGATAGTATCAATTAATATCAAATTAGTGTTGGAAAGAATATATTAATGATAACAAACAATAAATTATTCTTCTGATCGTTAATATAAAACATATTTCACTAATTTAATTAGATTAAAAAAAGTAAGTTAATATGAGATAATTTTTCTAAAACACTATAACTATCTTTCTTCATATACAAAAGATGTCTTATATTTAAGATCAATATTAACTTCTCAATTATATTCTTAATATAAGACATATTGTTTATTATATGTGGGATATTTGTTTTCTCTGTCTACACCCAATCAGCTTCAAAATATACATATGGGGCTACAATAGAAAGGAGAGTGTTAATTAATTAAGCATATTTGAGTACTTTTTTATTTTGTTGCCCTCCTAATTCACTAGAGTTTTACCCTAGAATCGACCCGCGTTGTGTACTTGGCTATGGTGGGTAAATCTCCCAACAAAAATTTTCTGCATATACCGAACTCGATACCTCGTTTAAATGATATTTAACTGTTTACTACTGAGACCAATCCCGTAGAACATATTTGAGTACTTAAAAGCTCATTAGTCATCTCATCACATGTAGCAAAAACGTGTGTTCCCTGATCTCACCTTGTTGGGTTCTTCTGATTGAAAAGATTCAAACCCTCCAAGTTTTTGTTTTTTAAAAGAATCAACTCTCTAACTAAAGTAGGTGTTGGTCACAGTTGTAGGCTGCTTGATATACCAAGATATTATGTAGTACTCTGTATTATTATGAGAATTAGAAATCATTCATGATGCACAGGTTCCGCTATAGATATGCGATAGAACACAGATCTGGAGACACCAATTTGTAAAATTGCACTATGAACATGCAACAACACAGATTCGGAAATATAAAATTTTCTAAAATATAAATAAAGTAATAGGATATATAAGTATGTATAATAAAATCTATTATGACAATATATAAATATTTTACACATATCTTCAAAGACAAGGCTATACAATTAATATAACTTTAATCAAATTTTTAAATTTTTTCTTGAGGTCTTAAGATAAGACTATCATCTAAAAAATATTTATAATAATAGGGTGAGACAAACATCTTAATACCTATCAATTATACTCATTATGCATACTAGCGTGTACTCATAAGGTGTTAAGTAGGACCTCACAAAATATAATATATACAAAATAATATTATTATAATATAATTAAATAAATAACTCACCTAAAGTTCTTCTATCAATCGAATTAAATTTTCTATTGGCTAAACTTATTGGCTAGTGATAATTAACCATTCAAAAACTATTCAATCAAATAGTATAATAGATTAAAACTATAAAACGCATGACTCGATTGACACGCATCTCTACACAATAATTGACACTTAACTTTGAATCAACCACATGATTTACGCCTACAGTACAAATTAGAGAGCTTTTCATAGGCCCCATATCATTCTTCAAATTACATTTTCCAACATTATCTAAAGAGGGTAACCTTCTAGGTTCACTTTCTTTCTTGGAATCGGACGAACAAGCATGTTCATCCACTGATTCCGAAGCTTGATGAGAAGCCAAACTATCAGAACCATTTCTAACCAAACCTGAATTAGAATCAGGTTTCATCAACCAAATCACGAACCGTGCTTCGAAATTAACATCTGAAACAGTCACCACATTGAGATTCCTAAGACCTAGTCTGGCAATCCTAGTAGAATTAAGAGGGTGCTTGCTCTCTAGCTAGTATTGCTGAATGGTTACACTTATCGAATTGTGGATGCCAGAGGTCACAATCCGAGAGCAAAGGCATGTTCGGGTTCGTTTAGAACATGATGGGCAGATGGACCTCTTGGATTTTCCCTGTGACATCGACGAAGAGCAAGAGGTTTCGGTTGGTGTGAAGGATTGAAGAGGGTGAAAGAGAACTAGTTAATGGATCGGATCAGGAAGTTCTGATAAGCCATTATCAGGGCGAAAGTTATAGATTTTGATTTGATCTGGGAAACTCACGAGTCTCAATTCTGTCTGATTTCGAGAATCTGATTTTCCCGGAAAAACCCCATCCAAAGAAAATGCACGATTTCTGCTTCACGATTCCATATGGGTTGCTGTTGGTGGGTGGAGGACTCATCGGATATCGCAGCAAGGGAAGCATGGCTTCTCTAGGTGGTGGCGCAGGCTTTGGTTTGTCGCTCATCTTTGTGGGCTATCTCAGTCTAAAAGCCTTCGAAAAGAGAAAGAAAGAAGGACTTTGCTTTGATTCTTGAGACGGGCATGGTTGTTTTCTAAGAAATGCTTACTTTAATTTCTGGTTCAGTGATTGACTTGGTTCTGGTTCTTAATTCAGTCTCTGAATGAAGTTCTCTTCAGCCGTGTGCTAGGGGTTAATTTTACCCTGTTCTGTGTCTCTGCTAAATTACACGAAGGTTCAAAAGTCTTCTAGCCTCATCCGTATCGTATATCGTGTGTTTGGAAGTATTAAAAGAATTTTTATTCTTAATTTTAATTTTAAATTTTTTTAAAATAAATAGTAATATTTATTCAAAAAAATATAGATTAAATTATAATTTAAAATTAAAATTTTAGATAAGTTACTAAAATTAGTTTTTAAAATAGTAAAAGAATTTATAAATTATCTAATTATTATTTTTCTCTTAACTTTTTATACTATCTCTTTTTTTATCTATCTTTTTTACCTACTCTCCTTTTCTTTACTTTCTCTTTTCTCTATTTTTTACCCTCTCTTCTCTCTTCTCTCATATTTTTAATAAAATTATATTTTTTTTAGTAATTTTCTAATTATAAAATTTTTTTTAATAATAACTATCCAAACATTCATTTATTTAAAACCACGTTTTTTTATAAGTTATTATCTAAATTTTTTTTTCTAAAATCCGACTAAAAATCTTTTTTTTTTTCGTAACTTTTTTTCAGATTCTTATTTAAACATGCATATTAAAGTGGTATTGGGGAGTTAGTAAAGAGATTTCGTAAAATGCTTGAATAAAGCAGTTGAGTTCTATGAAAATTTTTATTTATTTTTTAATGGAGGAAATTGTTTGAGATTATTATCATAGATATTTTTCTAATTTTATTTGTTTAATTTTAATTCTCATATATATACGGTAAAATCTTTTAAAAAAAAATATTATTTCGATTTTATAATCTTAAATCAAGAATTATTATAAAAATATCTTATTATTTATTTTACAAAAATAACTAATAGTTTATAAAATATAATAAATAAATTGATTTAAAATTTTAAAATTTAAGTAGTATTTTTTTTTAATTTTTTTATATATATACTTTACAATCTAAAATTAAGAAGGTATTTCGATTAATATTTTTAGAAATAATTTTATATTAGTATATATGAGTAATTTAATATAAAATTCCTTCTAACATTATAATTTGGGATTTCTGAATTAAGTCGTAGGCGTAATGACTAGAAGTTATTGCGACTATTTTCTTGCAGGTGAGTGAAGACTTATCTTGAGTAAATTCTGGTGTGTACATTATTTTTTTAAGGAGTTAAGTTGGATATAAGTCTGAAAATATATGCATGACAGAGTACCAAAATCCATATCAAATTGAAAAAAAGTGATACTCCAGTAGTCCTTAATATAAAACATATATAATTAATATAATTATATTAAAAAATTAATTAAATTAGTTAATATAACATATTTTTTTGGAAGTGAATGTTGGGCTTTAAAAGGACAACAAGAGCATAAAGTTGGGGTAGCCGAAATGAGGATGTTGAGATGGATGTGTGGGCATACAAGAAAAGATAAGATTCGTAATGAACAAATACGGGGAAGAGTTGGAGTGGCACCTATTGCGGAGAAAATAGTGGAGAACCGTCTTAGGTGGTTTGGACACGTACAAAGAAGGCCAAGGGATGCGCCGGTGAGGAGGGTGGATCAAATAGTATGGAGTCCGGTTAAAAGGAGTAGAGGAAGGCCAAAGAGAACGCTCAACGAGGTCATTGAGCGGGATCTCCTGGTCAATAACCTATCCAAGGATTTAGTTTTTGACAGAGTACAATGGCGTCGTATGATCCATGTAGCCGACCCCATTTAATGGGAAAAGGCTTTGTTGTTGTTGTTGTTGTAGTTAATATAACATATTTTTTATAAAATATTATAATCATCTTCTTTAATTCCCTCTCTTATTTAATTATTGTTGAGGTAATATCAATAAAAATAATTAAAAAATTAATAAATATAAAAAATATGTGTTATATTTATAATCAAAATACACTCTACCCACATAATAAGAAATTAGTGTATTTTCCTTTCTCTTGTTTTTTGTTGAGCTATGTTATCTGTTGCATCAAAATTGTTAGACAACCTGTTTTAGGGATATAATTGCTAGTTAATGAGATTCAGGATTCAAGCAATTGAGGTTTGAGGACCTAAATTAACTCTCTTTTATCCTTGAATCCATGACCCCATACTGAGAGTTTGGATTTTCATGTGGCTGACTTATCAAGATTTTTTTTGAAATGATATCAAATTATATGAGAGACATTTGTTCCTTTTATATAATTATATGGCTGAGTTATATTCGAGTATTATTGAGTCAAATTAGAAATAACCTTCCTAAAGATACTTTTTATATTTATACAATTCGAACTCGAGTCTTTATGTTTAAGCGATCAAAACTCTTTTTATTTAAATCAATAGATATAGAAGGCTCCCTTTATGGTAATACTTTCATTTTCTTCTCTCTTCAATGAAAGGAATGCATGGAATAAACCCAAACCCAAATGCAAAGCAACGTAACATGCGGAATACAACAAAGCGAAAGCAATGAAAATGCATGGAATAACTTTGAAAGAAATGAGCATTAAGAAATGAATACATAGCCTACTCTAACTTTGGAATTGGTATCTCAAGTAAAGAACAAATTCTTGTCATCAGCAAGTTTATACTCTCTTCTTATATTCATTCTCATAATTCATCTCTCATTTGTTCTTGCTTATGTTGTTGTGCTATTTGTTGCCTCCTTCATATTCGTACCAGCGGTGTCAATCATTTTCTTCATACTTCCTCCACTGTTCAAATTCCTGAAATATTTACAGGTAAATGTTACCTAGCTTAGAGATTCTTTTGTTTTATTGATTTAATAATAATAATAATTTCTTTGTACCTTACAATAAATTATATGAAAATTTTTTAAACCTATTTATATTTAATTTTCTCATCAAGGGAGTAATTATTCCTAACTTTTTATTTGAATATCACAATAAATTTATAATAATGAATATTTGTAGAAATTGAACTCTTTCAAACTTAAGATCCATAATATCATAGGCTTAATTAGGTGATTAATTTCAGAGATCCATTTCTTTTGTTCCTCTTGTCTAATTTTATTGTAGAGTTTGAGGTAATTAACTGAATAAATATTCTTTTTTGTTTATTTCATTTTTAGTTGTTTTCTAAGCCTTATGATTCTACAAAATTCATATAAAAAAAATATACAAGGATCCCCCCCCCTCAAATGACATCTATATATAATTAAGTGAATAATACTTAGTTACAATAATTAGGGGTTAAGATATGCGTTTTAGTACTCAATTTGGGAAAGCACAGGAAATACTTTGTTCCAATTTTCTTTAAGAAAAAAATTCTCCACTTTGTTATATCATTTTCAATTAAAGAGTATTGATTTATTTACATTGTCCCATGCAATTTCTTCCACCATACTTTGACTTGAGAATTCCTGCTTTATTTGTACTATCATAATTAATCAGTTTCAGTTATCATCTATCTACATCAGTTTTTGGATCAAAAGATATCAAAATTATCATCATCAAATCCCTTTTGACAGGTAATTATCATAATAACATTTCTTTAATTCTATTTCTCTTAGCATGGGAATATTAATTAGCAGTAAAACATTGTTAATTTTCATGTCCTTATTTAGATTTTATATTAGGCGGCAAAAACATAGACTACTTTTTACTAGATTTTATATTTATAATATGAGAGACGCATTAATTGCATTTCCCCCCTCATATCATAATATTGAGAATTTTGTAATATAAATATCAATAATTACAAAAATGTTTAATTTTTAAATAAGATGAAAAATAAATATACTTTTTATCTTTAAAAATAATGAGGTATTTTAACTTATATTTATCTTATGTTACTTTTACTTAGGTCCAATTCTCCAATCTAATATTAGAACATGGGATTTTCTTAATAATAAAAAGTCATATAGAGGAAATTTTAAAATTCTGTAAGACTATTATTAACAATAAGAATCCCATATGTCAAGATCTGATTAGATAATTGGATTTAAATTTAAGTTTTGTCCACTTATAAATTACTTACAAAAGTGTCTTTGGAATGTCTAATTTTTAATTAGACTATTATCAATCAAATATGGATATGTGTCTTTTTTTAAATCTATGATTCACCCTCTAACTTATATTTTCAATCAAATCTGCAAAAATTAGGAATGTCTAATTTTACAACTCGTCCATTTTTTTAAGAACAACAAACCTTTTTCTGCAATCAATTACTTACTTCTTTCTTGCAGGACTGCATCACACAATTTGATTACTTCTTTCTTCTGTAACTCAAAAAATATAAGCAAAGTTATCATCAATTCATATTACAGGTAAATTATTATGAGAATACGATTTCTTTATGAATGTTATATTGCATATATGCATGGCTTATTTAGGTAGGCATTTATAACCAAGTTTACAATGTTATTTCTATGTACTCTCACCATCTCATTATCTGCTTCTGGACTCAAGTTCATGTGAGGATTATTATTCGTCTATACAAATATAAACTATTTTTTTTTTATTTGAAAAATTAGTGTTCACTGTACAAATATATCTATATCATACGATGTGCCCTCAATTTTCTGTGGGGATTATTGCCATTAACATCAACATTAACTAATTACATGTGATTGCCTCTTGTTGCATTAGATGGCAGAGATTGTGATCACTATCGCGGAAAAGGTTATAGAATGTGTGGCGGGCCCAATTTCACGTGGTGCTCGTTATTTATTCTGTTTCAAGCAATTCATTAGATATATTGAGGAACCGGTTGGTCCGAGTGGTAAGCGGCTCGGTATCGCTTAAGCGAGGTCTCGAGTTCGAGCCTTGGCGTACGCAGAAAATTCCCGTTGGGAGACTCACCCACCATAGCCAGGTGCGCGACACGGGTCGGATCCGGATGTAGTCGGGGCAAAGCTCCGGTGAACCGGGTGGGCAACCAAAAAAAAAAAAATTAGATATATTGAGGAAACAAAACAAGGGCTGGAGACAAGGCTAGAAGAAGTGAAGGAGCGTAGGGAACTAGTTGCTCGAAAGAGTGAAGAGATAACGCTACCTGTGAAGAGCTGGTTGACTCAAGTGGAGACTATTCTAGGGGATGTGCAAGAGTTGCAACGAAAGGTTGAAGGTGAAGGAAAGAGCTGCTTCTACATGTCACTTAGGTATTCCTTGGCGAAACAAATGGAAAATAAGGCGAAACAAATGGAAAACAAGGCAAAACAGATGATGGAACTAAAAAATAAGCCCGACTTTGAGCCTTTTTCTTGTCTCACCCAACTTCCTGGTATCACTTACTTCTCTTCCAAAGATTTTATGGATTTCAGATCAAGGAAATCGACCTATAATCGTCTTTTGGAGACAATTAAGGACCGCAAGAGGAAGGTGATTGGACTTTATGGTATTGGCAGCTCAGGTAAAACTACTTTGGCAAAGGAAGTGGGCAAGCAAGTGGATGAATTGAAGATTTTTGACAAGGTCATCATGGCGGTTGTTTCGAAACCTCCAAATGTTGTAAAATTCAGCAAGAAATAGCAGAGCAAATAGATTTGGAATTTCCTAAGGAGGAAACTCAATTGGCAAGAGCGAAAATATTGTCAGAAGAATTGAAAAAAAAGAAGACTCTTATAATCTTGGACGATGTGTGGGAGAATCTAAGGCTTGAAGATATTGGCATTCCACCTATTGAAGGATGTCATATGTTGTTAACCACTCGTCTTCGGAATGTATGTGCCTCTATGGATTGTGAGCCTATGATTGAACTGCCTCTGATAAATAAGGAGGAAGCGTGGATATTATTCAAGAAGCATGCACACCTATACTGTCACGGCCCGAAATTTGAACCGTGACCGGCACAGAATATGAATAAATTCACATTCTTTAAGCCTTAAAACTTAAATAAAACGTTTAAAGTAATAATCATAATTTAAATAGAAAGGCAAATACTTTAATTCGAATTTAGATACTTTCTAAAATGATACAAAACCCGAATTTTATCTATAAGTTAGGTGGAGCATCTAACCCTTTAACAAAATAATACATATATTTCAAAAAATATATTTACTTCAAAAATCGACGTGCCAAAACAATTGCTTCGGATCAAACATGAGGCTCTTCACTGCTCAGCTAGAGGAATAAGGTAATCTGCACTATCTGAAGCCAAATAATCTACTCGTGAATAACGTTCCCAAAAATATAATTTGAAATGTAAAAAAAATAATTTCAGCATGTTTAAGTATAAATCATAGTATTTCGTAATTCAATGCAATTGTTTTAGTAAACTTCATTTCATGAAAGTAAACACTCTATTTCATGAAAAACATTTAAAAACAATCATTTCAAATCAATCACTTTTTCTTTTCCGTAAGACTTCAACAATAATTGATTTTCAATACCTTTAAGCATAAATCATATAGATTCGTAATTCAAAACGAATAACTCGTTAAACGTTTTCTTTTCAGAAAAACCGTTTAAAACAATCGTTTCAAAATAACACTTTTTCTGTAGGACTTCGACAGAACGTAATAGGCGTGGACACACAGTCCACGAGGATAACTAACCAATATGTGACTCCAAGCCACTGTCGCGAGAATAAATCCCACGAAATAAATGTTGTGACTCCAAGCCACTGTCGCAAGAATGAATCTCACGAAATAAATACATAGTGTGACTCCAAGCCACTGTCGTAAGAATAAATCTCACGAAATAAATAGTGTGACTCCAAGCCACTGTCGCGAGTACAAGACCCACGAAATATCCGTCGAGCTCGGGTTTAACCATGGTGCACCAAGGACTAACAGTACTGCTGTTAGTAACCAGCGTTCTGTATTCCGTCCTCTAAAACCTTTCAATCATGCATGGGGGCCATTTAACATTCAATAATCATAACATTTTTCAATGCATCATTTTCCGTAAAAATCATTCATAATCATGAAACATTCCCCCATCATGAACTTTTTCGATGAATCATCAAAACTCATTTTGTCAATCCATATAAACAAATATGCAATAATGAAATATCCCTTTTCAACATTTAAATCCATGAATTCATATGCTCGTTTTTCGTAAATCATGCTGAAATTAACATTTAATTGAAATATCAAATAAACATGTAAAGTCATGAGTTCATAATTCTTTTCTCGTAATTCGTGCCAAATTTCACATTTAATAAATATGTCAAATAAATATTTTTTTTTTCAAAACTTTAAAGTTTGGGGACGTTATTCACTCACCTGAAATGCTCCAATTCTTACTATGCTCTTCGCTTCAGAAGATCAACTTTCCTTTACTTCCCTAGATTTCCCGGAAGTAAAACATTTCATTAGAAATTGCAATTAATCTCTTAATCCTAAATACTATTGCTTAACTCGAAATCGGAAATCATAACTTTTAAATTTTCACAAGTTTTCAAACCTATGACCATAATCAATTTCTAGAAACCTCAATAAACTCATAATCTTTATTCAGCTCAATAGACCTATTTCCACAATTGCTTTAAAAAAAATCCAAGTTCTCACGTTACGGAAGCACATCATCATCCTCATTTCCCTTTATCTATCAATTCCAACAATTTACGTTCAATAGCTTCTCAATTCATTCCTAGGTTCATGTTCAAACCCACGGCTTCAATTTGCCACACTAAGAAGATTCCAAGAAGTTTTCCATATAGCTACTTAGTTTCTTTCAAAGGAAATGACCTCTATTCACTTTAATTTTTTTTTTTTAAACCATCCTCTAGTTCTATTTCAAGTTTCTTTATTCTATAATCATCCTTCTTATTATGCCTTTACCAGACATTCTCCTAACATAATAAGCAACAATGATAGACCTAAAACAATGCAATCATTCAACCTTGACCATGCATCAATTTGTTTTCTTCTTTATCTTCCCTCTTCTTTCTCATTTCCCTTATTCAAATCAGCAGCAACACACATACGCTTCCCAACATAAATGTGTATCAAACAACAGCACATATATATACACACATCAAAACAACAACCCAACCATATACATATATAAACATACAACAAAATCTCACTTCTTCCCTTCTCTTCTTTCTGCAGCCAAACAATAGAATATATATACCTATAGCAGCGACCATATATATATATCTTTTTCTTCCTCACAGCACCAACACATAACCAATAGACACAAATCCAATCACACACTTGCTGTCCAAAACAAATATCACAGCAGAATCCTCACTTCTACCATCCCCTGCTTTCTGTTTCTTTTCTTTTCTTCCCAGTACAACCACACACACCCACACAGCTTGACGGTTTCCACTGCACACATGAATCAAATATTTTCCCTCATCTCCAACAGCTCGGTAAGCGAGACATACAACCATTTAATCATGCACACACAGCTTCCAGTTTTAATGACAACTTCATGGCCTTACTCTCACTCACCCTTCCGTCATCAATTCACTCATAATCTCGGCAATAGAGAACATAGAAAATCAACCTTGCAACCATCACTAACAAGAATTTAAATGAAATGGAAAGATATGAACTTACCACTCATTACACGCACAGCGCAACCTCTGGCAACAGAAAAAGGGAAGTTGAAAATTCGGAATTGCTACAGTACCCTGTTTTGGAATGCGACGGCAGCGTCCACACATAGCACGACGGAGGCGACGCTGGCGAAAACTGTCGCTGCGACTCTCAACAGCGTCACCCTCGGTCACTCCTCTCCTACTTCCTGCGACACGCTTCTGGACCTTCCCTCTGCTCTCACTCTCGCTTCCGATGACAGAAGAAAATGAAATGGGAGAGGAGAACTCCGTACTTAAAGGCGACGGCAACCACCCACCGTGCCGTGTACTCCAAACCCGCGCCGCACGCCGACAAAACGTCTTCCCCCAACCACCGCTGTCGCCTACGTCGCATCTCTGCCATCATTGTAATTTGCAGAAGGAAATGGGAAAAGGAGTCGGGTAGGTGAAAAGAATAGAGAGGGGTATATACGTAATTTCACGCTGGAAAAAAACCAAAAGAAACCTTCACTTCTGCGGTATCGGGGATTCGAACAGGAGGCCTGAAGGTTAATTACTCCACCACAAACCACTCAGCTAACTATGTCCCTTTGACATAATTCTGCACAAATATTTATACCAACTTTGAATTATTTACTTAAGAAATTCATCAGGGCCATTACATATACAGTGAACCCTCATCAAATATGTTTGATGATTTGGGAAGTAAAATCGTTGATGAGTGCAAGGGGCTGCCAATTGCAATTGTTGCGGTGGGAAGGTCCTTAAAGGGAAAACGTATTGAAGTATGGGGTTCTGCACTATTTAAACTAAAAACCTTCCAACCATTGAACATTGAACCGGGTTTGATCAGCCCTTATGCATGTCTTGAATTGAGTTTTGATAGTTTGCCAAATTCAATAGCCAAATCTCTCTTCTTATTATGCTCTATGTTCCCTGAAGATCATGAAATCCATAAAGAGGATTTAATTCGATTTGGCAAGAGGACCCTTGGGCTAGATGAGGCTATTGTCCAAACAATGGAGGATGCGAGGATAGAAATTTTAGCAGCTCTTGAGATCTTGATAGATTCTTGTTTGTTAATGAGTATAGATAAGCAAGCGTGTGTAAAAATGCATGACTTAGTTCGAGATGTAGCTTTGTGGATTACAAAGAAGCAAGGTCAAGCATTTTTGGTGGACAGTGATGTAGATCCAAACATGTTGATTAGCAGCCACCAAAGTTCAAAAGATACAAAGGCACTATCATTATGGAATTTGGATTATGATTTTGAACTCTCTAACGAATTGCGATGTCCAACACTTGAGATTCTGCTATTGCAACCTCATGGGTTCATTGAAGATCTTGGAGCAATAGAAGCACTCAAAGTCCTGGCACTCATTACAAATAGCTTTGAATGGAACGATTATTGGAGACAAAATTTTTGTTCAATCTCTCCATCAATCGTATCATTAACAAATCTTCACACCTTATGTCTTAGAGGAAAAGAATTAGGTGATATCTCTTTTTTTGTTGAACTCAAAGGATTGGAGATTCTTGACTTACGTCATTCTGCATTCAATGGGTTACCTGCGGGAATTGCAGGCATGAAAAAGTTGAGGCTTTTGGATGTGTTTGGTTGTGAAATTCAGAAGAGCCCTTTAGAAGTAATTGGAAGATGTGAGCAACTTGAAGAATTATACTTTTGGGATCGGAAATCTCCTGCCATCCTAGAAAACTTCTCTCGTTCACGACTGAAGAGGTATGCTATCTATGATTCCACATGCAATTTTTCTGGAGATGATATGCCTTTTCTAGAATGTTTTGATGCTTGCATTGAAGCATTGAGAGCTTTATGCATACAAGGTTTAACAGTCTCTACTTTGGAGTCATCAATCAAAGATCTCATTTTCAGAGCGAACTTGCTTTGGCTAGAGAATTGTAGGTGGAACCATAAAGATATAAGCTTTGACATAAAGCATTTTGGGGTTTCACGTTGTCCACAAAAAAGATTCATAGTTGATAACCTTAGTAACAACATTCTTCAAAGCGGACAAGTGTTCTTCCACCTAATTACTTTAACAGTGATAGAAATGAATAGTCTTGAACAAGTGTTCCAAGATTCATCTATCAGATATTCTCTCCCGATGTTACAAGAGCTATGCATAAGGAGGTGTCCCGAATTGACAACCATCTTTAACCATGCCACTGTTACAAGCCTACCAAAGCTGAGGAAACTTGATATTGGTGATTGCAACAAAGTGAAATGGCTATTCTCTTATTCTCATTGTCCTTCACTAGAGGAATTGCGAATAAGGAATTGTTCTGAACTTGAGAGGCTCATTGATGGAGAAGCTGCTCATGGGGATCGTCTACTACATCAAAGGGAGCCCCTTCATGATATGCAAGATTATCCATCTGTAAGCGCTATCTGTTAAATCCCTCTGAATCTTTGCATATTTGAAATGACAATCCATGTTTCAGCATTTGCTGGAAAAAAAATTATCTTTTGATTTAATTTCATTTTATTTGTAAACGGAATTTGTTTCTTTCCTTTTGATACTGAATTTCATATTTTTTCCCCTCAAATTATCGTGTGAAATCAATCTCTGCATTTGTTTCAACTTCTTTGTCGAATAAATAGTTATGTGCATTACAATTTCTAGCATCATCAATATATGGCGGAACTAGTTATGAGGGCTAGTGTAAATTCGTGCAGTTGCTAAGAATTTCACATATTTAAAACATTTCCTTTATGCAACACTATTTTTTTTTTATTTTGTACTTTGGTCAAGGAAATGACTTTTTAACCTCGTTTGTTCATTTTAATTTTTGACAAATAATTAATTTCATTTTCTTGAACAACGCTTTATATTTTTATTTCATATATACCTTTGTTGAGGAAATAATTCTGTATTATTGATTTTGGCTCCAGATATTTATAATATGCCTATATACTTGTCATTTTTGTTTAAGAAAAGGGGTCATGTAGAGTGGATATGATGAGAGTTAGAGACAAGGTGTAGTAATTAATGTGTGCATTTAATAATTATGATTTGAATATATGAACATACAGGAGAATGAAGTTGAGACAGCATTTATGGTGGTTACTGCAAAAAGCTCCGACCATTTGCGAGATCATAAACTCTTAACCATTTTCCAAAGTTTGAAAGTGGTAAATATTGTACGAAGTGTAAGAAGAAAGAAATATTTGTTCGAAGTAGTCCAGGTGGGAGGAAGAGTTGCAGCGCAAGAAGAACCATTGAAGCTGAATTTAGAACTATGTTCTTTACTGCTATATAGCCTAGAAGAGTTGGAATATATTTGGAAAGGTCCCACACAAAGTTTGAGGCTCCATAAGCTTGAATTTATTGCATTGCGGCGTTGCCCAAAGTTGAGCAATATCTTCACTCCTGCTGTTGTTACAAGTCTTCCAGAGTTAAAGTCACTAGATGTAAGTCATTGTGAAGAATGGAAGGGGATATTTTGTGAAGAATCACTTAAAAACATTTATTTTTGTTCTAACGTTTGCTTCCCCAAACTGAAGAACTTATTTTTGGAAAATTTGCCGAAATTGAAAGTGAAAGAGATTTTCGGAGGAGAATTGGAATGTCTGCAACATGTAAGTATTATCCGCAAGCAATGAATGAGATATTATTTCCAACTCAACTTGATGGTTGCTTTTCTAATCATAAATATAAACAGGAATGACAAAAGCTATTTCTTTTAATGTGTATTTGTTTTGTATGCATGAATTTTGATTAGAAGTTAACTTCTTTTGTTATGTTATATTTTTTATTAATTTTTTTGTCCAAATAATTTCTTTTACTTTGCCAATGCTATACTTCCTCAAATATTATGCGAAATTGATTAAGTTTGAAACCTGAAGAGTATAATAAAAAGTCAAGTGGTTATTTAGATATTTTAAAGAGATTTTTCCTTTTGTTGATATTTCTACCTCTATTTTTTATATTAAATGTTATAGTAATTTGTAATGTTATAGTATCATTCAATTCGATGTGATTTATTATGTATATATAATGTCCATCTTTTTCATTGTCATATAATCATTGCTTACATCTACTTTACAGAAAAATGAGAACAAGGTCGTGAACTCAGAATTATGTTCTTTATTGTTACAAGAATTACCGGAGTTGGAATATATTTGGAAGGGCCCCTCACAAAGTTTGAGCCTCCATAGACTTGTATCTGTTTCATTGTGGGGTTACCCAAAGTTGAGGAATATCTTCACTCTTACTGTTGTTATAAGCCTTCCAGAGTTATGGACGCTAAATGTATATGAATGTGAAGAATTGGAGGGAATATTTTGTGAAGCATCACTTCAAAACCTTTCTTCTTCTTCTTCCATTGTTTGCTTCCCCAGACTTGAGGCTATTCAAATATATAGATGTGACAAATTGAGAAGGTTGTTCTCATATTCTCTAGCATCTCATTGTCCTTCATTGGAGAAAATAACTATTCAAGATTGCTCTCAACTTGAGGGGGTCGTTCAAGCTTATGAAGGTGAAGAAGCTATACATTATGAGAAGCTATTTCCTAAACTGAATTATTTAAATCTCGACATGTTGCCAAAGTTGAGAGAGATTTACCCCTATTATGAATTCGCCCATCTATCCGGCACTATACAAATAAAAGATTGCCCAAACATACGCAACATCCCATTAGAATGCATGACCTCATCAGGTACGTACATGGCTACACTTTTTCTAAATAAGCAATATCAAATACTCTATTAATCTTTAACATATGACATATTTAACTAATTTGATTAGATTAAAAAAATTAGTTAAAAATTTATCTTTTTTTCTAAAATACTATAATCATCTTCCTTAAATTCTTCTTTTACTTAATTATTATTGGTAAAATATCAATAGGAATAATGGAGTATCTTTATAAACAGTTAGCTCAAGCTTAATTTAATTCACATCACATATTGATAATTTTTTAAAAAGTGTAGAATAAGTGAGGTCATTTTGATGTAATATTTAAGCTGCTAATAAATCGTTTTTGTCTGTTTTTATTTTCAGACTTGGAGATCAAACTAGAAAGTTAGAAGACAAAGGGTTGATGATGAGCTTTGGATCTTCTAATGGTTTCATTATCTGTTTCTTGTGTTTTACTAAGTGGTGTGTGAAAATGTGTTGGACTTATGACAATGTGTTGAAGATCATACGAAAACTAAAAAGATGCATAAAAATTAGATATATCTTTGCTTTGAAATTGCGGTTTACTTGAAATGTGTTGGAGTTATGTAATTATAATATTGAAGATTGCACTCAAGATATAATAATTATGACTTGTGTGAACTTGTTAATCAATGATTTCTTATATTGTGCTTTATTTCATTGTCGCAACATAGTCTTTAATTATTTACAAAAATAATACAACCACAGCTCCATTAATTAAAAAAAAAATATTTTACACTTTTGTTGATTACATGATAGTATGAATTAATATCAAATTAGTGTTGGAAAGAAAATATTAGCGGTAGCAAAAAATAAACTATCCCTCTTATTCTTAATATAAGACATATTTAACTAATTTATTTAGATTAAGGAAATTAGTTAAGTAATTTTACGTAGGATAATTTTTTTAAAATACTATAACCATCTTTCTTAATATACGAAAAATGTCTTATATTAAGGATTACGATCAACTCCCCAAATCTTAAACGTAAGACATATCATTTATTATATGTGGGAAATTTGTTTTCTCTGTCTACACCCAATCAGCTTCAAAATATCTGAGTACTTAAAAGCTCATCAGTCATCTCATCACATGTAGCAAAAACGTGTGTTCCCTGATCTGACCTTGTTGGGTTCTTCTGATTGAAAAGATTCAAACCCTCCAAGTTTTTGTTTTTTAAAAGAATCAACTCTCTAATTAAAGTAAGTGTTGGTCACAGTTGTAGGCTGCTTGATATACCAAGATATTATGTAGTACTCTGTATTATTATGAGAATTAGAAATCATTCATGATGCACAGGCTCCACTATAGACATGCGGCAGAATACAGATCTGGAGACACCAATTTGTAAAATTGTAATATGAACATGCAACAAACACAGATTCGGAGACATCAATTTGCAAACTATCAGGTCCATATCATTAGCAATATATAAACAATAAATTTGCAGAAAATGGATTCTCATTTCAGGATCAAGAGGATACAACATTGTTTCTGGGTTCCCTATATTACCCTTTGAACAATGCAGTGATAGCATATGACTCTAGTATTTCAAATAAACCAACACCAGCCTACCCGTTCCAGCAACTTTTTTATCCAATATAACCAAACTGTCATGTCATCAGAAAACAACATCCTTTTATTTGGGTTCCCATGTTATAGAGTGAGGGGAGAAAGATCAGAGTATATCAAGCACCTCTAAAGCTTCTTCCATGAATCAATCCATCATTTTCTTTTTGTATCATAATCGTGCAAGAAACAGTGCAACCATGGCCAACAACATCATGATTCCAATCATTATAACCTAAATGAATCATTAAGCGACTTACTCTGAAGCTGAACGGTGCTTTTTTATACTGACTTGAAACATCAGCTGCTCTCTTCTTGGTCGTCCATCTCATCAAGGATGCCATACTTTGTAGCTGAATCTGTTTTGAAGGTCCCACCCACATCCTCTTCACCTGCTTCACCCTTCTGAAGCTTCCAGTATCTGCCATTTAAAATAAAGCAATTAAAGGAGTAGGAAAACAAATTGACAAAGAAAAGAAAAAAAGAATTATACCAATATGGTAACAGCCTCCTTAATAACCCTAGCTATTGTAACTGTGACTGCACTATTTACTGAGACAACAAGAACGTTAGTAAACAACTCTGAGTAATATGCCATGGACCATTAAAATATTTGTTTTTGCCAAAATTCGTCCCATGGATCCAATAAAAAATATTTCATTAAATATTTCAAAACTGTTATTACTCTGAAGTTTGAGTGTTATGGAAGATGATGCAGTTTAAAAAACAAAATAGGTAATCTCAATGTCGAAGAAGATCTGTAAAGCTTGTTTGCACTAAAATGAAGAAAACAAAGACTGCTTTAGCAAGAGTTTAGTGAGAGTTTTGTGGTAAATTACCATAAATGATATGAAATAAAAAAATTATCATCATTGTAACTCCAATGTGCAGCGTCTCCTCCTTCTCTCAAACACAACTTCTTGTCCCCTTCTCTCTCTCATCTTCTCCTTCCCCTTCTCTCTCTCTCATCTTCTCCTTCCCTTTCTCTCTCTCTCATCTTCCTCTTCATTTTTGACGACGGAGATGACGATCACTACGGATCTCTTCTTTCTATTCATTTTCGGTGACGGAGATGATGACCATGACATACCTCTTCTTCCTCTTCATTTTTTAGCAATGAACCAGTGACTTCTACTTCCTCCTCCGGTGACGACCAAAAATGGTGATGGAGAGCGTGCGCAAAGAGGAGAGAAAGGGAAGAGGAGAGAGGAGAGAAGAGAGAAGATATAAAAAAATAAAAGTAAAATAATAATTCATAATCCATAAGCTCTTATACTGTTTCAAAACTAATTTTTGTACCTTATCTAAAATCTTAGTTTTAAATCATAGGGCCTGTTTGGATAGGATTTTAAAAAAGTACTTATGGAAAAAAAGGACTTATGACTTATGGACAACTTATGGAAAAGGGCTTTTAGAGAAGAGTTTATGGAAAAAAAGTGGTTTTGAATAAATAGGTGTTTGGATAGTTATTTTTAGAATGACTTTTTATAGTGGTAAATTACCAAAAAGGGTATGATTTGATTTAAAGTAAGAGAGAGAAGAGAGGTAGAGAGAAGATAAGAGAGAGGAGAGAAGAAAGAGGGTGTAAGAAAAAGTAGAGATAAAAGAAGAGAGAGGAGAGAGGAGAGGGGTAGGGATGAGAGAGGAGAGAGGGTGTAAGAAAAATTAGGGGTAATATAGTAATTGGATAGTCCATAAACTCTTTTACTGTTGAAAAAACTATTTTAAATAGCTTATTCAAAACCATAGTTTTAAACCATGGTTTTGCCCAAAAACACTTATGGACAAATAAGCTTGTTTGTTTTGAAATTTCCCCAAACCAAGGTTTTGCCCAAAAAGACTTATAAAACCAAGGTTTGGGTGTCTTCCAAACACACCCATAGTTTAATCCAAAAGCCCTTTTGGACAAATATGATTATTTGTTTTAAAATTTTCTTAAACCAAAATTTGGGCCAAAAACCCTTTTAAAACTATCATTTTATTGATTTCCAAACATTTACATAAAAAATTGTGCCACATTAAATTCAAATGAGAACAGAGTCAATCAATCTTTATGGAAGAGGCCGTCCAGCTTACAGCATGCTATTGCAGCAGGTGACCAAGAAACATGGATGATATAGACAATTTATTATTATAAGTTTTCATAAACTTATGCACGAACAATATAAAAAAAGGATAAGATACAATTTTAGTGTGGAAGTAACCACTCAAAAGTGCTGATCATCATCTGAAAAATTTGTTGAGGAGCAATATTGTGTGTAAAAAATGTAGCAATGTGTTAAATTTGACTCTTAAATTTGTGTTGTTTGACTACACGTGGCACTCCATACATCATGTCAGACACCTAATCCTCAATAAAATCGAGTCTCTAGTAGATATGCATACGCTAGACTTGCGGCCAATTTGGAACACTTACGTTTTACAAGACAAAAATTTCTTACATATTTCTCTCATACAACACAAACACAACGCAAAATCAATTCTCCATGCTAATCCAAACAAGCACTTTATCAAAATGACAGAAGTTACCCATCTTACTAACATTGCAGGCCCTCTAATTGCAACACTCCACTTTGGGTTGAACTCTGACTACTGGCTTCTAATTTACATTTCCTCTCCAAAGGATAATCTGCTCGTCCTTGAATAAGATAGGAACACATGGCACAAGATCCTGGAATAATAAGCACCAAGTTGGATACTTATGCGCATGTTGATTTCATACGAAAGCATAAACTTGAAATTTAATAACTCAGAAGACATACTCTTAGCTTCACCCCAATCTTTTTGCAGTCACTCGCACCTACATGGGTACAAACCGCGTAAACATAAACTCCATTTCTTGCTGAGAATAGAAATTGACAACCTAGCATTTAGATTTCAGAATATGATAGGAAATGTATTAGAAAAATCAAAGCAGTATTCATTATCAAAAGACATAAAGAAGTATATTTTGTAAATTTATTATTTATAATAACCATATTTTTCACTTACTGAGTTTCGTCAGAGGTGGTCAGTTTAAACCCCTGTTTCTCATTTCTTTCATTTCTTCGTATGTCAAACCCTCAATTACTTTCTTCACAAGCCTCGGATAAATTGGCGCGTAGGGCTTCCATAACAAAAGAGGAATAACTGGGCGATTATTGGTATCATAATTTCGTCCTCTGTATAAAAGCAGGATGTTTATGTGACGATAAATGATTTTCCACCAGACTTGCCCTGTAGATACAGCAATATATATGCATCAGTAAAAGTCTTCTGAAACTCAAGAAAACACCATCAATGCTTTCACTGATTAATCAACAAATAATGTACATATATATATACACACACACACTGACCTCAAGGTGGAAGCAAACATTGTCCATGTCAAGAGTTGGCACACCCAAGCACTTGATTCGCACAGCTTCAGCCCTTTTCAAATGGTTATGGATGTCATCCAACATGTTGTGAGTGACTCCCCCCTTCCCTAGCACAAGATAAGAGCATTAGCTTCTTGACTCCAGAATTTGCTAAAACCTAAGAATTCATCTATCTATAGTTAAACAATCCATCCACATTGATATGGTCAAAAGCTATGTAACACGTACAAATATGAGTCTTGATGGTACATAACTCTTCAAATCCCAAATTCAAAATCAAAATTTATTATATTGCTGGCTCCAAGTCCATGTCCATATTTCTTAGGCCAAAAGAAAGGTAACAAGAAATCTTAAAATTAATTGATAGCTCTGCCCTATATATAGCACATAAATACGCAGCCAACGGGATTCAATTCTACTAAATTCAAGCATTTGCATATCTGTATCGCAATAGAGCACACAACTTCATGCATAAAAATTTGCCAAAGACATACCTAGATTAATCTGCCCAGCAAAATCACTGTGACGATAACGTTCGACGAGCTCAGCCACCTCCTCCTCCGAAAGTGGATCTCCAAGAACCCGATTCGTCTCCTCCTCCCACCTCTGCTGGTCCAATTCCTCCTGAACCGGAGCACAAGTCCCGGTCCATTTGCGGTCGAGCCGGCCAGGTCCAAACGGAGAGAACTTGGGCGATTCTCGAAAACTTAAGGGTTCGACAGAGTCGTCAATCTCGGAGTAAGAGTATTTGAAATCGAATGGAAGATCCGATTTCAGAGGAAACTTGGGCCCTTCCTCAGTACTCAGAGCTTCCTTCGACGTTTTGTTCTTGGCCTTCTTTGGATTTGGAGATTTGCGAATAGAAGAAAACGGCGGGTCGTAAATGTCATCCTCGTGAGTGGACTGACTCAGGAAACGACGAAGAGTGAGAGGAAAGGTTGGGGATATGGAAGCTAAACGACGGCTTGATAATGAGAAGAACCTCAGCATTTGGCATAGAGGGAACAGGAGGAGCTCCTTAAGTCGCGGGTGACGGCGTGTGGCGGGCTCGCGACGAACTCAGCTCTGATGACACCGCAGTTGGACTGAGCTTTACGAAAATCTGTATGGCTCCAAACGTGGATATATATATATATATATATATATATATATATATATATATATATATATATATATATATATATATATATAATACATAAAATAAAGGGCAAAAAAAGACAATAAAAACTTTTTAAAATTTAAAAAAATAAAAAGGGTCTCTAAATTTAAAAAAAAAAAAAGATTAGACAGGAAGTTTAATCTATCATTTGTAAATTTCTGTGCAGAGTTACAAATATCATTAGCAGAGTTGTAAATAATCCTTTACAAATTTGAGGCAAATGATAGTATTTGTAACTCTCATAATAGTATTTACAACTCTGCAAATAGTATTTACAACTTTCATAATAGTATTTACAACTCCTATAATAGTATTTAGTCTCTGCACAAGAATTTATAAATGATAGATTGTGCCTCCTGCCTAATCTATCATTTTTAAAATTCAAAGGTCTTTTTTTTTGTCTTTTTCCTAATAAATAAATTGACTAATTGAGTAATGAATAATATAACTCATGTTAAATTTCATGTGATTTGGAAAAGAAGAAGAGAAAATGATACTAAAAAAAACTCTCAAAAACTAATAAATACTAAAATAAAATATTGTGGTAAAAGTATTTATTTATTATTGATAGTAGATCTAATTTAAAATGTATTATTTTTTAAAGTTTTTTCTTTATTTTTTTTAAAAAAAATTGTGTGTTTTATTTGATAAAATTTCTTTACATTATAAAATCACTAGTCTCAACGCACACCTCAATTCTTTTGGTCGCACTGCTTCAACTGTGTTTTACCTAAATTGAAAATTAGTAAATGTCTTCAATTTATAAAATGCTAAGAAATATATTTTTAATAACTAAATTTATATTACCAATACACTTCAAATTACATTCAAATTTTGCATATCAAACACAAATCATTCCCTTCTATTCCTTTCTCCTCTTCACTGAAATCAATCTGGTCCTCATCTAAGGCCACTCCAAGTGCCACTATGAACATGAAATTCTCATACATTTCTTCAGCCACTCTAGCAGTGATATATATATATATCTTACATATTAGACACCTTATGATATTTTAAATTACACAGAAAAGTTATCTATTTTGTCATGTCATATCCATCCCCATGTAATGTGTTCAAGCCAGCATGAGAATAATATTGAAGTTCCCAATGCAGAAACTATGCAAATTATCACTACCATCTGCATTTGGAGAAAACATAGAGGTACCCAAACTGCGCAGAATTTCGGGTTCTCATCTTACTGATACAAAGTTTCTCAAACTAGTAGTGGCATTGCCTAGGTCAAGTTGTCAGATCAAAAGAAAGCTATGAGGCACCATGATCCAAAAAATAGATCATGTGACTTCCTACTTATAGAAAAACTTAAATGCCACTAGGCTACAACATTATTGGCAACATGGCATGCCACTTGAAAATGGATCAGGACACTATATTTTGTTTGTCTTGTATATCTCTCTCTGCTTCTGAGAATGAACAGGTTTCAAACTTGAGATCGTTTGGTGAGCCTCTCTTCTTTAAACCACCTTTGATATCCAACCGTGGCTTCAAAAGTATCCAAAAGATTATCCAGGCCCTCATGATTCTCCTTACCTAATGCCATCAAGGCATGTACAATGCTCTCAATGGCGGACAAGTAACCATCTTAAGGCTCACGCTTACTTAACTATACAAGCTCATCTTATTCGCCTTCAACTTTATATGGGGCAAAATGTTCAACCATGGATTTTCACTGTAAACTCCTTTTGCCTTAGCCCATGTTCCATCTAACACAATCAAATTCTTTATCTCCAAATCAATAGCATCAAGGTCAGTGATATCAACAGCTTTCTCATCAAGGTCAGCACCAGAAGGAACTTCAAGTTCAAATTCACATTCTTCTTCTTCATCTTGCAGATTAATATGGAGTTAGAGACCTCCATATATGAGAATAAGAATTAATAACACCATGTTTCCCAATAACAACAGTAATGGCAAAATCAGAATCTCCAGTGTTTTCATCTATCTCAGCATTATCATGCATCTCTACACAATCATTGACACTTAACTTTGAATCAACCACATGATTTACACCTACAGTACAAACTAGAGAGCTTTTCATAGTCCCAATATCGTTCTTCAAATTATATTTTCCAACATTATCTAAAAAGGGTAACCTTCTAGGTTCACTTTCTTTCTTGAAATCGGAAGGACAAGCATGTTCATCCACTGATTCCGAAGCTTGATGAGAAGCCAAACTATCTGAACCATTTGTAACCAAACCTGATTTAGAATCAGGTTTCATCAACCAAATTACGAACCGAACTTCGAAATTAACATCTGAAACAGTTAACACATTGAGATTCCTGAGACCTAGTCTGGCAATCCTAGTAGAATTAAGAGGGTGCTTGCTCTCTAGGGAGTGTTGCTGAATGGTTACACTTACCGAATTGTCGATGCCGGAGGTTAGAATCCGAGAGCAAAGGCATGTTCGGGTTGGTTTAGGACATGATGGGCCTCTTGGATTTTCTCGGCGACATCGACGAAGAGGAAGGGGTTTCGGTTGGTGTGAAGGACTGAAGAGGGCGAAAGAGAACCGGGTAATGGATCGGATCAGGACGTTCGGATAAGCCATTATCAGGGCGAAAGTTACAGATTTTGATTTGATCTGGGAAACTCACGAGTCTCAATTCCGCCCCATTTTGAGAATCTGATTTTCCCGAAAAAAAACCCATCCGAAGAAAATACACGATTTCTGCTTCACGATTCCATATGGGTTGCTGTTGGTGGGTGGAGGACTCATCGGATATCGCAGCAAGGGAAGCATGGCTTCTCTGGGTGGAGGCGCAGGCTCTGATTTGTTGCTCATCTTTACGGGCTATCTCAGTCTCAAAGCCTTTGAAAAGAGAAAGAAAGAAGTACTTTGCTTTGATTCTTGAGATGGGTATGGTTGTTTTCTAAGAAATGCTTACTTTAATTTCTGGTGGTTCAGTGATTGACTTGGTTCTGGTTTTTAATTCAGTCTCTGAATGAAGTTCTCTGAAGTCGTGCGCTAGGGGTTAATTTTTCCCTGTTCGGCGTTTCTACTAAATTAGACGAAGGTTCAAAAGCTTCTAGCCTCTACCAAATTAATCTGGTGGTATTGGAGAGTTAGTAAAGAGACTTTATTAAATGCTGGAATAAAGTGATTGAGTTCTACGAAAAGTTTTATTTATTTTTTTATAGAGGAAATTGTCTGAGATTATTATCATAGAAGATTTTGCTAATTTTATTTGTTTGCTTTTATTTCTCATATATATATACGGTAAAATCCTTAAAAAAATTTATTTATATTTCAAAATTTTAAATCAAGAATTATTATAAAAAAATATATTATTATTTATTTTATAAGAGTAATCAATAATTTATAAAATATAATAAACAAACTAATTTAAAATTTTAAAATTTAAATAATAATGTTTTAGAATATTTCTTATATATACTTGATGATTTAAAAAATAAGTCTTATATTTATAATCAAAATACACTTTACCTACCTAATAAGAAATTAGTGTATTTTCCTTTTTCTTGCTTTTTGTTGAGCTATGTGATATATTGCATCAAAATTGTAAGACAACCTGATTTATGATATAATTGCTAGCTAATGAGATTCAGGATTCAAATAAGATTGAGGTTTGAGGACCTAAATTAACTCTCTTTTTAGAGTTTGGTTTTCATGTGGCCGACTTATCAAAATTTCTTTTGGAATGATATTCAAATTATATAAGAGATGGCCTGTTTTATTTTTTTATATATAATTATCTCATAAGTTTATATTTGAATATTAATAAGTTAAATTAGAAGTAACTCTTCTAAAGATATTTTTTTATATTTATACAGTTTGAATTCGATAGTCTTATTTACATTATCAAAATACTTTTGTTTATTTGGATTAACAGCTATGATGAGCTCACTTTAAAGAAGACAACATAGCGAAAGCAATGAAAATGGATGGAATAAACTTTGAAATAAATGAGCATTAAGAAATGAATAAATAGCTTACTTTACCTTTGGAAATGGTGTCTCAAGTAAAGAACAAATTCTTATCATCAACAAGTTTACACTCTCTTCTTATATTCATTCTCATAATTCATCTCTCATTTGTTCTTGCTCATGTTGTGGACCTATTTGTTGCCTCCTTCATATTCGTACCAGCAGTGTCAATCATTTTCTTCAGCCTCCTTCACCGTTCGAATTCCTAAAATATTTATAGGTAAATGTTACCTAGCTTAAAGATTCTTTAGTTTTATTGATTGAATAATAATAACAACTTCTTTATACCTTACTATAAATTATATGAAATTTTTAAACCTATTTATATTTAATTTTCTTATCAAGGACCTATTCTATTATTAGTAATTATTCCTAACTTTTTATTTGAATATCACAATAAATTTATAATAATGAATATTTGTAGAAATTTATAATAATTAGGTGAATCATAGTTTTTTGCTTTCTTGAAGGTGGGCATCACGCGATTTGATTCTAGGGTCACTTCGGAGATCCTTTTCTTTTATTCCTCTTGTCTAATTTGCTTGCAGAGTTTGAGATAATTAACTGAATAAATATTTTTTATTTTTTTTGTTTATTTCATTTTTAGTTGTTTGCTAAGCCTTACGATTCTACAAAATTCGTATAGAAAAATATACGAGGATTTTTTCCACTTAAACTACTTTTATAATTAAGTGAATAATACTTAGTTACAATACTTAGGGGCTAATAAGATATGCTTTTTAGTACTCAATTTTGGGAAAGCACAGGAAATACTTTGTTCCAATTTTTTTTAAGAAAAAAATTCTCCACTTTGTTATATCATTTTCAATTAAAGAGTATTGATTTATTTACATTGTCGCATGCAATTTCTTCCATCATAGTTTGACTTGAAAATTCCTGCTTTATTTGTACTATCATAATTAATCAGTTTTAGTTATCTTTCATCTCCATCGGTCTTTGGCTCAAAAGATATCAAAATTAATTATCATCAAATCCCTTTTACAGGTAATTTTCATAATACCACAATTTATTTACAACTCGTTCATTTTTTTTAAGAACAAAACTTTTTCTGCAATTAATTACTTACTTCTTTCTTGCAGGACTGCATCACACAATTTGATTACTTCTTCTTCTGTAACTGAAAAAATATAACCAAAGTTATCATCAATTCATATTACAGGTAAATTATTATGAGAATACGATTTCCTTATGAATGTTATATGCATATATGCATGGTTTATTTAGATAGGTATTTATAACCAAGTTTACAATGTTATTTCTATGTACTCTCACCATCCCATAATAATTAGCTAGTTTCAGTCTAATCTCCTTATGCATGGCTCATATATATATATGTGTGCGCGCGCGCGCCCCTGCTTCTCGACTCAAGTTCATTTGAGGATTATTGTTTGTCTATACAAATATAAACTATTTTCCTTTTTTTATTGGAAAAATTAGTGTTCATTGGACAAATATATCTCTTGTGTATGTTTGGATAGACTTTTTAAAAAAGAGTTATAAAAAAAAAGACTTTTGGATAACTTTTGAAAAAGGGCTTTTAGAGAAGAATTTATAGAAAAAAAGTGATTCTGAATAAATAAGTGTTTGGATGGTTATTTTCAGAATGACTTTTTGTATTGGTAAATTAAAAGAAAGGGTATGATTTTATTAAAAATGGGAGAGAGGAGAGGAGGTAGAGAAGAGAAAGAAGAGATGGTGGAGAAGAGAGAGAGGAAAGATGAGAGATGATGTAAGAAAAAGTAAGGGTAAAATATTAATTGGGTAATCTATAAATTCTTTTACTATTCTAGAAGCTAGTCTCAATAGCTTAATCAAAGCCATAGTTTTAAACTATAGTTTAGTCCGAAAGTACTTATGGACAAATATGGTTATTTGTTTTAAAATTTTTCTAAACTAAGTTTAAGGCCAGAAACCCTTTTAAAATTATAGTTTGAGGATTTCCTAAACAGGCCCTATATCATACGTGTGCCCTCAATTTGTTGTGGGGATTATTACTATTAACATCAACAATAACTAATTAAATATGATTGCGTCTTGTTGCATTAGATGGAAGAGATTGTGATCACTATCGCAGAAAAGGTTGTAGAATGTGTGGCGGGCCCAATTTCACGTAGTGCTCGTTGTTTGTTTTGTTTTAAGCAATTCATTAGAGATGTTGAGGAAGCAAAACAAGGGCTACAGACAAGGCTAGAAGAAGTGAAGGAACGTAAGGAACAAGTTGCTCGAAAGAGTGAAGAGATAACGCTACCTGTGAAGAACTGGTTGACTCAAGTGGAGACTATTCTAGGGGATGTGCAAGAGTTGCAACGAAAGGTTGAAGGTGAAGGAAAGAGCTGCTTCAATGCGTCACTTAGGTATTCCTTGGCGAAACAAATGGAAAATAAGGCAAAGCAGATGATAGAGCTAAAAAATACGCCCGACTTTGAGCATTTTTCTCATCTCACTCAACTTCGCGGTATCACTTACTTCTCTTCCAAAGACTTTATAGATTTCAGCTCAAGGAAATCGACATATAATCGTCTTTTGGAGGCAATTAAAGACGGCAAGAGCAAGATGATTGGACTCTATGGTATTGGCGGCTCAGGTAAAACCACTTTGGCAAAGCAAGTGGGCAAGCAAGTGGATGAACTGAAGATTTTTGACAAGGTCATGATGGCGGTTGTTTCGAAACCTCCAAATGTTGTAAAACTTCAACAGGAAATAGCAGAGCAAATAGATTTGAAATTTACTGAGGAAACTCAATTGGCAAGAGCGGAAAGATTGTCAGAAGTATTGAAATATAAGAAGACTCTTATAATCTTGGATGATGTGTGGGAGAATCTAAGGCTTGAAGATATTGGCATTCCACCTGTTGAAGGATGTCATATCTTGTTAACCACTCGTCTTCGTAATGTATGTGCCTCTATGGATTGTGAGCCTATGATTGAACTTCCTTTGATAAATAAGGAGGAAGCGTGGAAATTATTCAAGAAGCATGCACACCTATACAGTGAACCCTCATCAAATATGTTTGATGATGTGGGAAGTAAAATCGTTGATGAGTGCAAGGGGTTGCCAATTGCAATTGTTGCGGTGGGAAGGTCCTTAAAGGGAAAAGGTATTGTAGTATGGGAGTTGGCACTATCGAGACTAAAAAGCTTCCAACCATTCAACATTGAACCTGGTTTGATTAGCCCTTATGCATGCCTCGAATTGAGTTATGATAGTTTGCCAAATTCAATAGCCAAGTCACTTTTCTTGTTATGCTCTATGTTCCCTGAAGATCATGAAATCCATACAGAGGATTTAATTCGATTTGGCAAGAGGACGCTTGGGCTAGATGAGGCTGTTGCAATGAATGATGCGAGGATAGAAATTTTAGCAGCTCTTGAGATCTTGATAGATTCTTGCTTGTTAATGAGTATAGATAAGCAAGCGTGTGTAAAAATGCATGACTTAGTTCGAGATGTAGCTTTGTGGATTACAAAGAAGCAAGGTCAAGCATTTTTGGTGGACAGTGATGCAGATCCAAACATGTTGGTTAGCAGGCACCAAAGTTTGAAAGATACAAAGGCACTATCATTGTGGAATTTGGATCATAATTTCAAACTCTCTAATGAATTCCGTTGTCCAACACTTGAGATTCTACTACTTCAACCTCATGGGTTCATTGAAGATCTTGGAGGAATAGAAGCACTCAAAGTCTTGGCGCTCATAACAAATAGCTTTGAATGGCATTATTTTTTTAGCCTAACTTTTTGTTCCATATCGCCATCAATCGTATCATTAGCAAATCTTCACACCTTATGTGTTAGAGGAAAAGAATTGGGTGATATCTCTTTTTTGGTTGAACTCAAAGGCTTGGAGATTCTTGACTTAGGTCGTTCTGTATTCAATGGGTTACCTACGGGAATTGCACACATGAAAAAGTTGAAGCTTTTGGACGTGTTTGGTTGTAAAATTGAGAAGAACCCTTTAGAAGTAATTGGAAGATGTGAGCAACTTGAAGAATTATACTTTTGGAATCGGAAATCTTCTGCCATCCTAGAAAACTTCTCTCTTTCACGACTGAAGAGGTATATTATCTATGATTCCACATTCGATCTTCTTGAATATGTTCCTCCTTTTGTAGAATGTTTTGATGCTTGCATTGAAGCATTGAGAGCTTTATGCATACAAGGCTTAACAATCTCTGCTTCGGAGTCTTCAATGAAAAATCTCGTTTCCAGAGCGAACTTGCTTTGGCTAGAGAATTGTAGGTGGGATTATAAAGATATAAGCTTTGACATAAAGCATCTTGTTGTTTCACATTGTCCACAGAAAAAATTCTTAGTTGATAACCTTAATACCAACATTATTCAAAGCGGACAAGTGTTCTCCCACCTAATTACATTAACACTGGTAGAAATGAATAGTCTTGAACAAGTGTTCCAAGATTCATCTATCAGATGTTCTCTCCCGATGTTACAAGAGCTATGCATAAAGAGGTGTCCAGAATTGACAACCATTTTTAACCAAGCCACTGTTACAAGCCTACCAAAGCTGAGGAAACTTGATATTGATGATTATAACAAAGTGAAATGGTTATTCTCTTATTCTCATTGTCCTTCGCTGGAGGAATTGCTAATATATGGTTGTTTTGAACTTGAGAGGCCCATTGATGAAGAAGCTGCTCATGTAAGTGTCATCCGTTAAATCCCTCTGAATCTTTGCATATTTGAAATGATAATCCATGTTGACGCATTTGCTAGAAAAAAATTACCTTTTGATTTAATTTCATTTTATTTGTAAAATGAATTTGTTTCTTTTCTTTTAGTACTGAATTTCATATCTTTTTTTCTCAAATTATCGTGTGAAATCAATCTCTCTATTTGTTTCAACTTTTTTGTCAAGTAAATAGTTGTGTGCATTACAATTTCGACTTTTTTAAGTTCGTACATTTGCTAGGAATTTCACATATTTTTAAGACATTTCCTTTATTCATTTGCGCACTCTACCTCTCTTTTCAATTAAAAATTGGCATGTTCACTTTTAAGTTTTATTTGAAAGCTGTGTTTATTACCAGATAATATACGTAAGATTTTAAAAAACAAATAACAGGCAATAGTCAGGCAATAGTCATTTAAATCGAGGTTTTGTAACTATATAACTGCTTTTATTATGAAATTTCAAAGCCCTGTATCTACTATCTACGCCATACATAGGAGTATATATGATTGAACTACTTTTTGAGTGTTACTTTTTATTTCAAGAAACAACTATTTCTTTTTGAGCTTTGTACCTATCTTATTAATTACTTCTACTTTGCCAAATGCAACACTATATTTTTTGTATTTTGTACTTTGGTCAAGGAAATGACTTTTTAACCTCGTTTGTTCATTTTAATTTTTTATTTTTGACAAATAATTAATTTCATTTTCTTGAACAACGCTTTCTATTTTTATTTCATATACCTTTTATGAGGAAATAATTTTGTATTATTGATTTTGGCTCCAGATATTTATTATGCCAAGTGCTTAATTATTCACTATTGTTTCAATTTAAAAAATCGTGTTTGTCATTAAATATATAATATGCCTATGTACTTGCCATTTTTGTTTAAGAAAAGGAGTTATGCAGTGTGGATATGATGAGAGTAAGAGACAAGGTGTTGTAATTAATGTGTGCATTTAATAATTATAATTTGAATATATGTACATACAGGAGAATGAAATTGAGACAGCATTTATGGTGGTTACTGCAAAAAGTTCCGACCATTTGCGAGATCATAAACTCTTAACTATTTTCCAAAATTTGAAAAAGGTAGATATTAAAAGAAGTCTAAGAAGAAAGAAAGGTTTGTTTGAAGTAGTCCAAGTGAGAGGAACGGTAGAAGCACAAGAAGAACCGTTGAAGCTGAATTCAGAGCTACGTTCTTTGATGTTAGATGATCTAGAAGAGTTGGAATATATTTGGAAGGGCCCCACACAAAGTTTGAGCCTCCATAGACTTGAATATGTTATATTGTGGAATTGCCCAAAACTGAGGAATATCTTCACTCTTGCTGTTGTTACAAGCCTTCCAGAGTTAAGGATGCTAGAGATATTTCGTTGTGAAGAATGGAAGGGGATACTTTGTGAAGAATCAATTCAAAACCTTTCTTCTTCTTCTAATGTTTGCTTCCCCAAACTTCATGATATTACTATAAGAAACTGCGACAAATTGAAATGGCTATTCTCATATTCTATGGCTTCTCATTGTCCTTCACTAGACAAATTATATATATGGAAATGCTTTGAACTTGAGAGGCTTGTTGATGAAGCAGTAGCACATGAGGATCGGCTACCTCTTCCCAAACTGAAGGACTTGACTTTGAATAATTTGCCGAAATTGAAAGAGATTTTCGGAGGAGAATTGGAATGTGCACAACACGTAAGTATTATCCGTAAGCAATGAGATATTATTTTCAACTCAACTTGATCGTTGCTTTCCCAATCATATATATACTGTCCATCTTTTTTATTCTCATGTAATCATTGCTTACATCTACTTTACAGAAAAATGAGAACAACAGAGTAAAGGTCATGAACTCAGAATTATGTTCTCTATCATTAGAAGAATTACCAGAGTTGGAATATATTTGGAAGGGCCCCACACAAAGTGTGAGCCTCCATAAACTTAAAGATGTTTCATTGTGTGGTTGCCCAAAGTTGAGGAATATCTTTACTCTTGCTGTTGTTATAAACCTTCCAGAGTTAAGAACGCTGCAAGTAATTCGTTGTGAAGAATGGGAGGGAATATTTTCTGAAGAATCGCTTCAAAACCTATCTTCTTCTTCCATTGTTTGCTTCCCCAGACTTGAGTCTTTTGAAATATCTAGATGTGACAAAGTGAGAAGGTTGTTCTCATATTCTCTAGTATCTCATTGTCCTTCATTGGAGAAATTATCTATACATGGTTGCTTTGAACTTGAGAGGCTTGTTGATGAAGCAGCAGCACATGAGGATCGGCTACCTCTTCCCAAACTGAAGAAGTTATGGTTCCAGGATTTGCCGAAATCGAAAGAGATTTTCGGAGGAGAATTGGTATGTCCACAACACGTAAGTATTATGGTATAGTGTCATCTTTTTTGTTGTCATGTTATAGTGTCATCTTTTTTTACAGAAAAATGAGAACAAGAGAGTAAGGGTCGTGAACTCAGAATTACGGTATCTAAATTTAAAAGAATTACCAGAGTTGGAATATATTTGGAAAGGCCCTACACAAAGTATGAGCCTCCATAGACTTGAACGGGTTGAATTGTATCAATGTCTAAAGTTAAAGAATATCTTCACTCTTGCTATTGTTACAAGCCTTCCAGAGTTAAGGTGGCTACATGTAGATGGTTGTGAAGAATGGGAGGGAATATTTTGTGAAGAATCACTTCAAAACCTTTCTTCTTCTTCTTCCATTGTTTGCTTCCCCAGACTTAAGGCCATTTCCATATATAGATGTGACAAAGTGAGAAGGTTGTTCTCATATTCTCTAGCATCTCATTGTCCTTCATTGGAGTTCATAACTATTGAAGATTGCTCAAAACTTGAGGGGGTCGTTCAAGCTTGTGAAGGTGAAGAAGCTACACATCATGAGAAGCTATTTCCTAAACTGTATTGTTTAGGTCTTCATAGGTTGCCAAAGTTGAGAGAGATTTATCCATATTATGAATTTGTCCATCTATCTGGCATTGTGGGAATAGAAGATTGTCCAAGCATACGCAACATCCCACTAGAATGCAAGACCTCATCAGGTACAGACATGGCTACACTCTTCCTAAATAAGCATTATCAAATATTCTATTAATTCTTAATATATAATATATTTAACTGATTTGATTAGATTAAATAAATTAGTTAATATGTCTTTTTTATTTATAAAACACCATAATCATATACTTAACTCATTCCCCCATCCCTTACTTGATTACTATTGATGGAGTATCAATAGGATAATTTATGAAAAAGTTGATAAATATAAAAAATATATATTATTAAATATAAAAAATATATATTATATTTAGAACTAAGATCAACTCCTTAATTAGAATATATATCAAAGACAGGAAGAGTATGTTATTGGTTTTGTCATTAGCAGCAAAAATTTCTATTTGACACACGCCACTCATTTTTTTATGAGAAATCATAATCATCCCCTCCTCCGCACACCCCACCCCCACCCAAAAAAAAAAAATAAAACAAGAAAAAGGTTCTGGTGTCTATGTAATTGTCATTATATCAAAATAAAGATAGTATACCAAGTGACATGCCACTTGCGATAGTAATTAATACTCAGCATTTACACATTTTTAACGTAGTATTCTCATCATTATGAACAGTTAGCTCAAGCTTAATTTAATTCACATCTCCTGATGATAATTTTCTAAAAAGTGTAGAATAAGTGAGGCCATTAGTTTTTATTTGTCTATGTACCAGCCCATTTTGATGTAATTGTTAAGCTGCTAATTAATTGTTTTGTCTGTTTTTTTTTTCAGACTTGGAGATCAAATTAGAAAGTTAGAAAATAAAGGGTTGATGATGAGCTTGGGATCTTCTAATGGTTTCCTTGTCTGTTTCTTGTGTTTTACTAAGTGGTGTGTGCAAATGTGTTGGATTTATGTCAGTGTGTTGAAGATTATACAAAAACTAAAAAGATGCATACAAATTAGATATATCTTTACTTTGAAATTGTGGTTTACTAAATGTGTTGGAGTTATGTAATTATAGATTGTCCTCAAGATATGATAACTTGCACGTGAGTTCAATTGTTTAGATATTGTGTTAATCAATGATTTGTGTTCAACCAAATAAATTTATCATGGAAGTACAGCTAGGAAAATGGACCAGCTCGCCACAATTCTCTAGCTGGGGGCTGAAAATAGGTTAATATTTTATCAACCTAAGCTTACCCCGTCACTCTTTTTTAATATTTTTAAAAAATTATTTTTAAATTTTTAACATATTAATAAAAAATATTTAATATTATATTAATATAATAAAAAAATTGCTAATGTTATACTCTTAAAAATTCTTATTTTTTATAAAAAAAATCTCAAATTTTATAACTATAAATTTAAATAAACATTAACATAATATTAATCAATTATAATATATCAACACATATCAACAAATAAATAATTATTTTTACTAGTATTCAATAATAGGAGTATTCAAAAGAATCTGTAAGTAAAATAGATAATAATATTAATAATTTAAAAAAAAATTGACTGACAGGCTGAGCGGGACGTACTGTGCAGCCGCCCCAAATTGGATTGGCAAAAATTCACCTTTTTTTTATAAAACAGGCTTAACCCAGCTCTATTTTAAGGTCGAACACGATCTGTAAAATTTATTTTGCACTAAAATGAAGAAAACAAATACTGCTTTAGTAAGAGTTTTTCACTTATGATGAATAGATAGATGTGTGTGGGAAAAAAAAATTGTTACAACATTTTTTTAAAAATAATTAATCTCATTCACAATTTAAGATAGAGTAAAAAAAATTTTCCTCTCTCTTATTTAATGCTAATCGAGGCAGAGTTGTGTGTGCACAAGTACAATCTCCGGTAAATAAACTAATAAAGCAATTGGACATTCGGACAAGATCACAAGTTGGCGGAGGACAATATCGAGATTGTATGATAGCCAGGGCTAAACTTGGAATACAATTTGACCGTGGTCCGCCACACGCCACTTGGTCCACAGTTGACAAAGTTACAGATTTTGATTTGATCTGCGAAACTCGCTAGTCTCAATTCTGTCCGATTTCGAGAATCTGATTTTCCCAGAAAAACCCCATCCGAAGAAAATGCACGATTTCTGCATCACGACTCCGTATGGGTTGCTATTAGTGGGGGGAGGACTCATCGGATATCTTAGCAAGGGAAGCATTGCTTCTCTGGGTGGAGGCTTAGGCTCTGGTTTGTTGCTCACCTTTGTGGGCTATCTCAGTCTCAAAGTCTTTGAAAGAGAAAGAACTCGTACTTTGCTTTGATTCTTCAGACGGGTGTAGTTTTTTTCCAAGAAATGCTTACTTTAATTTACGGTTCAGTGATTGACTTGATTCTGGTTCTTAATTCTGTCTCTGAATGAAGTTCCCCTCATCCGTGCGCTTGGGTTCAATTTTACCATGTTTTGTGCTTCTGCTAAATTCCATGAATGTTCAAAAGCTTCTAGCCTCTTATAGGATCCAAATTAATCTGGTGGTATATGGAGAGTTAGTAAAGAGACTCGTTAAATGCTTGAATAAAGCGATCGAGTTTTATGAAAATTTTAATTTATTTTTGTCATTTTCTCGTGATACATTAACTGGTGATTTATGTGATAGACCTTTGGCAACGGTAAGAGCTGGCAGCTTCATCTGATATTCAGTCTGATGTTGAAAAATATATAGTTGAAAATTTCTCATAAGTCATATGTAGCTGACACTTATTTCTGATCCGACGCCACGCTTCAAATTATATTTTGTCCTGTTATGTGCTGTGTCGTGTCTCGTGTAGGTGTCAGGGTTTGTGATTCATTTCTTAGATCATGTCATTTGTGATAAAAAATATTCATGATGGATCAAAAGTTAGGGTATGCTTGGTAGGGGAAGTGAGAAACAGAGGAAAGGAAAAATGGAGTGAGAGGGAAAAATCTATCATACTTAGCTTTCTTAGATCATGTCATTTTCATACTCTTTCTGATTAATTTTTGTAATGAATAACAGTTTGCGCAGCCATACTCACTTGGGTCATGGGACAGCGTTACCCGCAAACTTCAAAGGTCATGCCTGCTGGTCTTGTTGCGGGGATAAGGTAAGCTAATTATGGTTTAATATCCAACACCTTACTTTTTAATCTTCATGTCTATATATTAAGGCAATTCCTGTCCCATCATGTAACTTCTGCACAATCAATTCCATGTTAGTTGAGAATATGAGATCATGTTTTAGTTTCACGCCAAAGAGAATGGAAATGAGTAGTGTTTTTTAAATGGTTGGGTTATAGTGTTGATTTCTACATCTTCAAAACCAGTGTAAAACCTTGCTGAGTTGAAGTCTTATAATGATGTCAGAACTTTCTTCTTGTTGATTAATTAATGAGTTTCTTTAGGTGATATTTTTAAGCTGGCATTCTTGCACTCAGACTTTTTGGTTTCTCATATGTAATATTAAAATTAAACAACTCTAGGCAAAAGCTCATGCTGCTTTTGGTGCCAAGCTTCTAGGAATAGTCAGCTCACAGGTAGTCATGATTCATGGAGCAAAAACAACTCAGCCTTAGGTGTTGAGGCAAGTGACAATTCGCATCACTAGTTGATAGTTGAAATTCTATAGTGTTGTGTTGTTGATAGAGCACAATGAGACTGTAATCCATGTAGCTGATCTCACCTAATGAGAAGATTTAAGTTAAGTCCTTGAGATATTTGTGATCAATGTAGTAAACAACATATCGACTGATTTACAACTCAACCTCATTTCTAAGCTAAAGACAATTTGTTATTTCCTATTGTAGTGCACTCATGACTGGGTTTTATTGTTCAAACTAGCAACTGGCGGCAACCACCTCCCTGCCAAGGCTGAATAACTAGCTCTTCTTTCTGTGATCTATGTAACAGTATTTACGTACATTCTTGTTGGTATCAGTGTGGAACTTGAGATTTTTATATGCTTACTTGTCCTTACACGTATAAAATAATAAAATAACTTATTGCTGTTGTTCAGTCACTTGAGTTAGATTCATAGGTAGGTCCTATTATGAAAACAGATCTGATATGGTTCTGTGTGTCTATGTATCATTTTCCTTAATGATTTTCTACACGAGAATTGATACCCTTTGAGCATATTCTTGTCTCCATGTTTCTCTTAATATGTCATTGAGGTTGCGTTGAATATAAGACAATTGATTTTGATTTCAATTTCAATTCCATTGCTTAACACTAATGTAAAAATCTGCAGTAATCGTCAATGGTCTTGTAATTTTGTGACAAAAATTTTACTATAAGAAGAAAGTTGTAGATTCGATCGGCTTATAATCGCCGTCAATACTCATCCTTCTGAAAAAAACATGTGGTAATCATGGGTTGACTTTGATTCTCTGATAACGATAAGTATATCTTCCAACTGTTGATGGTAAGTTTCGTCGTAAGAATATAAATTCCAATATTGAACAAGTTGATGTGAATTGTGGAAGAGGCCAACAGAGAAAAAAAAAACTAATTAAACGATGATTAACTTCTTCAGACAAAAAATTATAAGTAAATTTTTGTTCACATGTTATCGTTGGCTTTTTGCTCAATGGCTCCCAAAGCTGCCATACTCAAACGGAAATTTGAAGAGGCAAGACATGAAATAAAATGTTCATACAATACAACTTTTCACGTCCCATCTATATACATCATGGTTAATCTAGTTACAAAGATAACCCAAATGACGTGCACGATATTGATACAATAATCATATATTGTTAAACTAAATTTACATTTTCTAAAATCATGCAGATATAAACATGCACTAGACCTTGGATCCTCTCAATTTTTTCATCTCACCCTCAATTTCAAAATGAAATAGACACAAAGTATATAGAACCCATCACACAAGTGAGTTCCACACATTCAAATAGACCCCATCATTTAAGCGAGTTCAATATATTATGCGTCTCTCTCTCTCCTTGAAATCAACGAGAAACGAACAGAAGATGATGGCGAAACTCTCCGCTGTCCGAAAATTCTAGAGGAACAATGATCTGGTGACTGGTGGGGCAATCGATCAACCCCAGGGTAGGAGGAGGAAAGAATTGGGAACAGCTAACATTTCTGTGGTCTAAAGTACTTCGGAGGCAGAGAAGGGCACCTTTCATTCATATGAGGATATGGTTGCATGCTGTTGTATCCAGGCAGCTCCATTCTATACTTCCCTTTAATCTGACAATATGGCATCTTCACCTTGTCCTCGCCATTGCACCATTTTGGTAAGCGACTCGAATTATTCTCGAAAAAATTGAGTGTGTAAGCATCTTTTATCTGCAATTATAGCACACAAATAAGGTCATCAATTAGCACTCAGTTCCCGTGAAAAAAAAATACCAACAACAACAATCCTTATCCCAATAAAAGTATCACAGGGTAAAATCATAAAAATATACCAAACTGAGATGAAAAGGTATAAACCAGACAAGAAATAGTCTCGAGCAAAGCCTAAGGACACCCCTGACAGTAACAAGAAGCAGCCATATCTCACTAAATGAGGTTGGTGACATAAATTGCACGATACTATTGTACTCTATCACTATCAACAATAACTGTTTGCCCTTGACAGTTATCCGTCATGCAAGAGCCCTCGCCCTTCTGCATAATATGGAGCATCAAGAATTGAAACACTATGAAATGAGCAATCTATTTCATTAACATATCTCTGCAATCATATCTCAAGGTATGTCTAGTGACCATATCCTTCATTTAATTCTTTTGACTAAAGTCATCCACAACTCAAAGAACCTAATTATGACACTTGTGGAAGGTAGCTAAACCAGTATGGTGGCAGTACAAAATGGGAAAGTAGTCATCTAAGAGCACATAACTGTGCTTATCGGAACAACCAAACAAACAGGAATGTGTCAAGTTATTTTAAAGATAAATTTTCAAAATTACCAAACCATCCAATGTGAACTCACCGTAAACTCTGTCACTTGAATAGAGCTAGCAATTGGATCGAACAATCCTGCTTCCTTATACATTTCTAGAATGAACGCGACACAGGAAGTTGACTTCCCATCACTGTAAACCCAGTCGTCCTGTTCTGGAATAGTCATCAGTTCAGCAAATGACGATCCTTGCTTTTCAACTTCAACTAATATGTCAGGGAGGGAAAGTCCCTATAGAACAACAGAAAAGTCATGTCATTAACACATTTCTAATGAACTGTGAGATTCCAGGTAATAGAGATACAGATGCCAATTAGATGCCATAAAAAAAGGTAAATATATTAATGATGGGTACCAATTATCAATTTGTGTTACTTATCTATGAAATGAATCAGAAGCATCTCATCCTATACATTAGGGGGCATTGATTACATGTACGGTATCCCCATGCCCAAAAAGTTCAGCAATCAGCATAAAAATGAGATAAGTAAAGACTGCAGCATACGTTAGTTCCCAGTCGTTTGTTCAAGGCTTCATTCCACATGTTGGCAGCATATTCAGGTTGGATCTGATTCCATACTGTCATAACGGAAGCAACCTACAGAATAACACAGCTAATGGTCAAAAGACGCATGAAAAATTATAAAGCTTTATCAAAATCAGTCATGTGAGCAAAGTTATTCCCATCAGCTTTGTATTTCAGGGGCAAATAAGCAATTATTTATGGAAGTATGTCAATTTGATGATCCTATACTTGAGAGGGGGGGAATTGAATCTAGCTAATAAATCTTGGCTTACAAGCCAATATGTTAAGATTGTTACATTGAATGTTGAAGTAAACTTAGAATTTTAAAACATCAGGTAAGATTAATACCAAATGAGCATCCAAGGGGGGAGGATAGTTCCCACTTATGGTGTCGATCCAGCTGAAAATCATGTTATGGTAACCATATGGCTTGCCATCCATGCTTCGAGCATACTCCCATGCAGCGGTTTCGTTGAACTTGGCACGTATGTCAGGGTGCAAAGGAAGAAGGGCAATATGAGGGTTGGAATCATCTCTATTCACTTCAAATTCCCACCATTCCTCCCACGGTAATACAGCAATAATATCTTCTCCCTGTAAAAAAAAAAAAAAAGATGGAATTAACTAGTCGTAAAATATCAACCACAGAGCATGACCAGCCAATGTACTTTCAAAAGGTCAAACTAGCAACATGAGAAATTTATCATAAAGGAAAATCTATTCATGTCAACAATATATATATGTGTATATATATATATATATTATTCGTATTTCAAACGAGATGAAACTGATTATTACTCTGAAGTTTGAGCTTTATGGAAGATGAGGCAGTTTAAACAATAGAATAGGTAATCTCAACGTCAAAGAAGATCTGTAAAGCTTGTTTGCACTAAAATGAAGAAAAGAAAGACTGCTTTCCACACTGGCCATGCGATACGGGGAGGAAAGAAGCATAAAGACACTGGAAAAAGAAATGGATCACAGCAATAAATAGTTTTTTCTTTTGAAAGGAGGTGGTTTCAAAGATAAAAACGCAATTAAAAAGCACCAGTTCTCACGATTCAAGATGAAGAACGGCTACTTTTATGAACATATCAAGGATTACTATGTCTATGAAAGATGATGAATCAGCCCTCAAATACAAGAAAAGTGTAACAGCATGTGGCAGTCTCTTTCAGTGCAAGTTCTTTTACTGTGTATCTCATATCTTACGCATCTTTTCATTTTCAAAAAAGTATTTACCTTTTCATTTTCATAGCTTAATTAAAGATCAAAAAAGTATTTACCTTCTCATTTTCATGTCCTGACTCCCCAATCCATAGCTTTCCATCAGCATCCCTTAAGCAAACAGCAGTGTGACCGGCATATGCTCCACTGACCCACTTCTCCAGAGTCTCAAATGCACCCCACCGGCCTCGAATTTTTGAAACGGCAAGGAAATCTCCAGAGTGAATGTCATCAGCGCTGACATTTGTAACCCATGGCTTAGGGCGTGCAACAAAAGAAGCTCCCATGTGGTTATTCAAAAATCTAAGATTTGCCTTCTCACCCCATCCAGTGTTTGTAAATAAGGGGAAGACATCCCAAAGTGCTCTAAGAGTCCCAAACATTCCAGCTTTCATGAGGAAAATTGAAACCCCTCGATTTTTTACCTAATTTCAGAGCAAAAATTCCTAAAAGTGAATAAGCATTATTTAACACTGAACTAAAAAAGGGTCTAATTACGGCCACTTACATACTCATACTCTGCTTTCCCTTCCCACTCTTTGAAATTTAGCGTATGCTCCCGAGACAGGAAATAATAATCCCACGTTACGCGATATGGGGTGGCAAAGACATAAAGATCCATACATGTCCAACTATGAGCTTTGCTAACCTGGATGAGCACATAAATACTCATCAGCAGTTTCCTCTAAAGCCAAAGTCAATAAGAAAACTGTATATATAAAGATATACAAATATATAATAGCAAGCCAAATAATAACACACGCAAACCCAAATTTCTAAACTAATACATTAGGCAATAGAAATAGTTTCATAATATAATAACAATAATAAACAGATAAAAAGAGAAAACTTGAAGATGAACTAGAAAGTTATATACCAAGGACACTGAAATGAATCCATGATTGGTAAAACCACTAAGTTCAGAAGCCATCAATGGATTTAAAGTTCAATCATCTCCCACTTTCAAAACCTTAGCTTCAGCAAAATGAAGTTTAGACAATCGCTGATATTCTATCTTCATTGAAGTAGAACTCATTCTAACACTACCTACAAAACTAAAGTTGAACAAATTGTCTTCGAGAAAGATCTATTACTACTAACATTTTACCACGATGGAAACTATATTAGACCATATGTGTGTTCTGAGTTTGAGTAAGTAGCAACAATCGATTCAGTGCTATACTCAGCACCGAGCCGAGCAGAATGATTGAAGTTCACAGCGAAGTAAAATAGCAAACTCAGAAGCCAACCTTGATATGAAGCGTTCCACCACCGAATTCGGTGCCGCTATTGTTGTTAAACTCCATCCAAGCCCTGTTCTCGGAGAAGCAAGAGCCCTTCCACTCCAGGGCATCGTTGGTGGACGAAACGGCGCCGACGAAGGAGGGAAGAAGATCGACGGCGCCGTGGAGGGAGTTGAGGATAGGCCATGAGACCTGTCTGGGCAACAGAGGGAGTAAGTCTTGGGGGTGAAATGGGGATTTGAAGGACCAAACTTGCAGGCTCAAGAGCGATGTGAGGATTATGGATATGTAAATTAGCTTGACAAGCGAAGAAGAAGATGCAGAGGAAGCCATGGGAAAGAGAGAGAGAGTGGAAAAAGGACGAGACTTTGGTTGGTTGGTTTTGGACTCCTACTTCATTCTAGAGAAAGCTAACCAGAAATGGTAGGACGATGGCGAGGTATTATTATTATTATTTTCAGCTCACAAATGAGGAGTGAACATGTAATTTTGTCTTTCTTTTTGAAAAAATAAAATTAAATTACATCGAGGAATTCAATATTACAAAAATGTGTATTTTAATCCCAAAAATTAATAAAAATAAATAAATTTCAAATTTTAACTATTTTAAATTTGCTAATTTATAACTTTCTCTTAAGTATATGAAACTTAGATCAAATTTATTATATTTATTTTGTTAAATTTTCTAATCTCATTTTACTATATATTCTATTTTTTATTAATATATTTATTTAACTTAAATTTACATAAAAGATAACATATATGTCTAAGTATAATTAAAAAATTTAACGAAATAGATATAAAAAATTTGATATAAGTATAGTCTTTTATTATTTTAAAAAATAAAAATTTATAATTTAAACTTCTTAAACTTAGCCAAAACTATTAAGTTATTATTGAATTTATAAAATTGTTTTGTTATTTGGTTATTTAAATAAATTTCATATAATTGGGCCATCGGATGAAATTTTCCCCTTTGTATCGTTGATGGCAGGAGACTTGGAGGACCTTGTAATCCGTGCAATATGATAGACTTTTAAAAAAAATTATAGAAAAAAATAATTTATAGAGAAGTGTTTATAAAAAAATAAATATTTAAATAATTATTATTAAAAAAAGAGTACGAGATAAAAAAAATTCTATAATTTATTTGTCTTCTCCACATTATCGTTTCCCCTCACTATTGTTCACTGTTGGTAAGCATAGATCTTTACTACTGTTCACACGATAGCCCACCAACTATAATAGGAAGCGCAAAAGACAGACTAGCGAAGACGGGAAGCAAGACAAACCTTTTCTTTGTCTTCATTCTCGACGTCGGACCCCCAGATCTACAGCGACAAATGACGAGAATATGTAGAGAGAGGAGAGAAAGTGTATAAAAAAATAGGATTAAAATAGTCTTTTGGGATTCAGAAACCTTTTTTCCAATTCTATAAGTTATTTCTAGTAGATTATCTAAAACTATAGTTTATTCCATAAATTTTTTTAAACAAATATAATTATTTATTTTAATTTTTTTAAAACTATAATTTAAGCTAATTTTTTTTTTAAATCATGATTTTAAATGTTAACAGCCACATTAAAGTTCGGATTAAACAAAATAAAACTGCAAAACTAGAGGGCATGTTAGAATAATATTGATTGATTATTATCCATTATTATAATAAACTTTTAAATAACTTTTTAATTATTGTATACCTATATAAGATTTAAATACGTGATTTTTAGCTGAAAGTCTCATATTTATAAATAATTATGTAGATTAATATTTGTAACTCATTTTTAATAATTTAAAAAAAATTAACCATTATTAAATTTAATATTTGGACTAAGTGTCGTTATCCAATAATATTTATTTTGATATAGAAAAAGTAAAAATAGTCAACTTCATGGATACTTTTAAAATAAAGGATTGGAATTAGAATATCCTATATTTACAAGTATATTCTGCGTGCGTGACTGTGTTGGGCTTTCAAGCTTTTTACGCAAAGTGGAGGCGTATTTAAAATAGGTACCCTTTGCGAAATGTTTTAAGAAAAAAAAAAAAGACAATTAAAAACTTTTTAAAATTTAAAAAGATAAGAAGGGATTTGAATTTTAAAAAAAATTAGGTAGGAAGCTCAATTTCTCATTTATAAATTCTTGTGCAGAGTTATAAATACTATTGTGAGAGTTGCAAATACCATTACAGGAGTTATAAATACTATTGGCAGAGTTACAAATGCCATTGATAAAGTTATAAATACCATTACAAGAGTTGCAAATACCATTGGTCGAGTTGCAAAAAGTACAATTTCGTCTTTTGCCTCAAATTTACATTTACAACTCTGTCAATAGTATTTACAACTCCTAAAATAGTATTTGCAACTCTGCACAGAAATTTATAAATGACATATTTGACCTCCTACCTAATCTGTCCTTTTTAAAATTCAGAGGCATTTTTTATCTTTTTGAATTTTAAAAGGTCTTTAATTATCTTTTTCTCATGTTTTAAATATAATTATTTATATAATAATAAATAAATGATAAAATTAAATATTTATGTAAAAAAATTTAATACGCCTCATATCTTTAATATAAGAAATTAAATAAATCAGTTAATTATGATTAATATAAAAATTATTTAATTAATTTAAATAGATTAAATAATATATTATATAAATTATTTTAATATATTAAATTTGATTATAACTAACTCTCATAGGTAAAGGTGGAATGAATAATAGCTAGACGATGTGGGTATGAAATGACTTCCTTTAGAAAAACTAAGCACTCATGTAAAGAAAGGAAGATTGATGTAATATCCATAATTTTTGAATACCCATTGCATATGCTTCAAACATGGAACAAAACAACTACTCCATTATCATTAATCACTTAGTCTAGATTCCGATTTAATCTAGTCTTTGTGTGTGTTTGGATAAAATTTTAAAAATTAACTTTTGGATAGCTTATGAAAAAAGGCTTTTAGAGAATAGTTTATAAGAAAAAAAGTGATTTTGGATAAATGAGTGTTTGAATAGTTATTATCAAAAGGGGTTTTGTAATTGAAAAATTATTAAAAAGGGTATGTATGAGATATGAGAGAGGAGAGAGGGTGAAAAAGATAGAGGAGAGAGGGTGAAGAAGATAAAGGAGAGATGGTGGAAAAGATAGAGGAGAGAGGAAAGATAATAGAAAAGATAGAGGAGAGAGGAGAGAGGGTATAAGAAAAAATAAGGGTAAAATAGTAATTGACTAGTTCATAAACTCTTTTACTGTTCCAAAAGCTACTTGACTAGCTTATCTGAAACCATAGTTTAGTCTAAACCGAAGTTTGGACAAATATAACTATTTGTTTTAAAATTTTTCCAAACCAAAAGCCCTTTTAAAACTTAAATTTGGGAGTTTTTCAAACAGCCATTTTGTCAAATTGGTCCATTTTTGTTGCTGAGACGATTTTATCTAAACCATTGGAAGTTTTACTCTGTCCTAATTATACTTCAAATTGGCTCCAATTTCTCTATCAGATTCATTAATACCAATTTAATAAAAGTTATTGTAGCATACACTACTGGTCAGTTCAATGCAACAGCTTCATATCAAATTTTCAAAACATAGGGTGTGTTTGGAATGTTTATAAACTAAGGTTTTAGAAGTCTTTTTGGGCAAAACCTTAATTTACAGAAATTTCAAAACAAACAGGCTTATTTGTCCATAAGTACTTTTGGGCAAAACCATGGTTTAAAACCATAGTTTTGAAAATAGCTTTTTCAACAGTAAAAGAGCTTATGGACTATCCAATTACTATATTACCCCTACTTTTTCTTACACCCTCTCTCCTCTCTCATCCCTACCCCTCTCCTCTCTCCTCTCTCTTCTTTTATCTCTACTTTTTCTTACACCATCTTTCCTCTCTCCTCTACCCTCTCTCCTCTCTTTTATCTTCTCTCTACCTCTCTCCTATTTTAAATCAAATCATACCCTTTTTGGTAATTTACTACCATAAAAAGTCATTCTAAAAATAACTATCCAAACACCTATTTATTCAAAACCACTTTTTTTCCATAAACCCTTCTCTAAAAGCCCTTTTCTATAAGTGGTCCATAAGCCCTTTTTTTCATAAATATTTTTTTAAAATCTTATCCAAACAGGCCCACAGAATAGAATAGATGATCAAATCTATATCATTTAAATACGACATATAAATTTAGAAAATTATTATTTTGCCAATCAGAGTGGCATAGCGGAAGCGTGGTGGTCTCATAACCCATAAGTTCTTAGATTGAAACTAAGCTATGATAAATGGAGTGACCTCAAGCTTCTTCTTGGGGTCACATGTTTATTTTCTCAGGATGCTTCTTTTTTGGTCCATTCATTTTAACGATCAAAATTGTTGCGCTACTAATTTTATCCTTAAATCATATTTTCCCATGTTTTGCATAAAATTTAAAATAAATTCACCTCATTTGTTACTTATGAAAAAGCATATCCCTTTTAAAAAAAGTTAAAAGATCAATTTTCATTGATTAATCCACAACTATTTTTTCATTTATTATTCAAAATTGGCCTATTTTCATTAATAGAGAAATAAATAGATAGTGCACCTCTTTACAATGTCACATTATTGGGCAACCAAAAGAAAATGCAGAAGCAGATACAATCCTTGTTCAAGGAACAACAAGAGAAATTAACCTACAAACCTCCTCACATGACATTCCCAAACAAATGCTAGCTAGCTCTCCCGAAACCCTAGACTCAGACAAGTCATAGAGAAACAAGAAGACAGCCGACTTGAAGAACTCTTGAAGTGGACTTGATTCACAAAAAATATAGGCCAATCATAAACATGCAGCCAAACATTTTTCAGTGAGATTGAGTTATGACATGTTTATATATGTTTCTTTGTAATCAGCTTGGTGCACAACGTTTTCTATAAAGTTTGTTTGTTTAGGAATTTCTCCATCAGATTCATACTTTGAGATGCTTGATAGCAGTTTGAATGAACGTCCTTGTCGCCTCGGCCGCCGCAGTTAACGACGACCTTAGTTCCATCGGGAAGAGATGGGCAGATCTTCTCCAGGTAAGCAAGAGCATGAGATGTCTCCAACTCTGGGATTATGCCTTCTAGTCTGGACACTCTCCTGAATGCTGCAAAATATGATAGCAATGGATCATTAAAACGACACTAAAAGGCATAGATTTTGATGAAGTGGCAGAACTGTTGAAAGAATACAAAAACATGTTCCTTGACATTTGAAATTCAAATGCCACTCTAAGATTGGATAAAGTGGGGCAAAAGAACTAAGAGTAGTCATAGCTTCCAATGCTTCATCATCAGAACGCTGTAATATTCAGCACGTCCTATATCTTTCAAGAAGCTGTGCTCTTGCTCAAAACCAGGGTAGTCCAAGCCGTGCACATCAGCATAGGCACAAGAGAACTGATACGGGGAGCATTGAAAAATTACCCTGCACTAATAGAGTTGGGCTCAATTATTTGACCATCATCATCATGCAACAGTTTGCTCATAGCTTCATGCAAAAATTAACCTGCACTAATGGTGTAAGGATCGATGGTTCATGTCTGGGTCAATATGCAGATTCGTCATTTAAAATAATATAATTTAATTAAACTATAAAAAATATTGGTATATAACTCTAAAAATGAATAATATTTAAATACAAGAGTATTAATTCACGAGTAAACAGAATATTTATATATAAACTACACACAATCTAACAAAAAAATATTACTCTAGTTCTTAATATATGATTTAATTAAGGAGTTGATCTTAATCATAAATATAAAATATATTTTTTATATTTATCAATTTTTTTTAAATTATCTATATTGATACTCCTTTAACAATGACTAAGTAAGAAAAAGAGTGAGGGAGTTAAGAAATATAATTAGAGTATTATAAGAAAAATATATCAGATTAATTAATTTAACTAATTTCTTTAATCTAATTAAATTAGTTAAATATGTCCTATATTAAAGTTTAGAGGAATAGTTAATAAAGTATAAATATATTGGAGTGCTATTTTTTTTTCATTTCCAATATTAAAGCAATGATGTTTTATAATGATAGAAAAAAAATATATATAAATTACAACTTACTCAATCCCGGCCAAAACTTTTGACCAGAATTGTTAGAGAACTGACTCGCCAAATAGATTCGGTTTTCGTACTAAGATAGGAACAAAACAAACCAGTGTATTTAATATCCTGACAAATCCGTTTATTTAAAAAGGATAAAGGTATATATTTACCTATAAATTTTTACCCAACATGTACTTGGCACTAAAAACATTTTTTTTATATAAAAGTATTCATAAATATTTAAAATTAATATAAAAATGATAAGTCACTAAAGTAAGGTAACTTCCGTTACTTTTTTTGTAATGGGGTCATGCTATTTCTTATAAAAATTTACAAATACCTTGAACTCAAAAATAGTAAATTAAATATGCAAAAATACCTATAAATTTTTATTCAAAATGCGTTAAAAATGATAACTTTTTAGATATACAAAAATATCTATGAACATTCAAAATAGATATGAAAGTACTAAATTATCCCAACTAAATATATATATATATACACTAAAATATATATTAGTCTGTTTGGGAAACACTCAAACTTAGATTTTAAAAGGGTTTCTGACCAAAATCTCTATTTGAGAAAATTTTAAAATAAGCAGTTATATTTATCTAAAAAAATTTATGGACTAAACCATAGTTTCAGATAAGTTGGTCAGAATAACTTTTGAAACAGTAAAAGAGTTTATGAACTACTCAATTATTATTTTATCCTTATTTTTTCTTACACTATCTCTCATCTCTCCTCTCTCCTCTATACCCTCTCTCCTCTCTTCTCTATACCCTCTCTCCTCTCTCTTATACATCCACTCTCCTCTCTTCTCTCTTCTCCACCCTCTCTCTTCCTTTTAATAAAATTATACCCTTTTTAGTAATTTACCAATACAAAAAGTCATTTTAAAAATAAATATCCAAACACTTATTTTTTTAAAATTATTTTTTCTCTAAAATCTATTTTATCTAAAATCTATTCTCTAAAAGTTAATCTAAACACAGACTATGAGGTTAGGTTTTGGTTGGGAGGTAGGTTTAGGGTTATAATATTCATGGCAACGTTACCTATCTGTCTTGCTCCATTGACATTGGCCATAATGTATAATATTCGTGTTCGTTGTTTTGGATCTTTTTGTTGCATATACTACCAATTTTGATTAGCGTGGTGTTTTTCATGGACAAAACAAAAAAGCAGTTATAAACTAAAAAATTGGTAACAAATTATTTTGTCGTTATAACGGTAAATGCATGTAATATAAAACAATAGCAGTAGCTTTTACTCGTCACCCCAGTCGACAAGTACTATCGTACATTCACTAGTTACATTCGGCGGCATATTTTTTTAACTAGTTACCTTAACAATATTTTGTGACAATGAACGTGTAAGGGCAAAACTGAAATAGAAAATTAAAATTTGTTAACTTTTCGAATTAATATCATATCTTCCTCAATTGGACGAATTTTCATGTACTCTAGTCATCATAACATACATTATCATTCTAATTGCTAAATTAATTATAAATCCCTAAAACTTGACATTAATAACTCATATAAAGTATAAGGCTAAAAATCAATTTTATTATTTATAAGCTCATGAGGTCATTTATAAGGCATGTAAAGAATTTTTTTTATCCTACTTATAAATTATTAATCAAATTTTTATATAAATATACGATTTTATCTTTTAATTATTAATAATGGTGTTAAATTTGAGTGGCTAGATATATTAAGGTTTTTTTATTAAGTTGGGGTATTTTAATACTTTTATCTTTATTTTAAATATTTATGAGTATTTTTATATTTCTAAAAAATACATGGTGTTTAATTTAGCGTACTTTAAATAAATATTTATGTGTATTTTTATATTTTTATTATTTTTGAACTGCGAGTACTTTTATACTTTTATAAAAATAACATCGATCCCAGTATAAAAAAATAACAAATATTAACATATTTTAACAGACTTGTCACTTTTATGTTGATTTTAAATATTTTTGGGTACTTTTATACCTTAAAAATGTTTATGGTGCTAAATAGATATTTATTAAAAACTTATAGATAAATTTATACCCTTATCTTTTAAAAAATACTGACAAATCCAGCCGTATCTCTAATTTTATGGATTATAGTGCTCTTTATATAAGTCTTTAATTGTTTTAACCACCCTTATCTCTAACCACTAATGGTACATAATCTTTATTTAATTCATTTAATAAAAGGGACGGTGAAACTATTTTTATTTAATTCATTTAATCTTTATCCCGTGGGAGATTGATTCTATACTAGATAAATCACATATATATTTTTTATACATTAGATAAACCACATCTTTGCCTTCACATGTAAAAAAAATTGCTTAATAATCTTTTTTTAATTACTCATTTTAAAAAACTTAATAACTGATGTACCACTGACATTTATTCATCATTTTATTACAAAAAAAAGTTGATTTAACTTTTCTGATAATAAAAAAATTACGCCCTTCAATTTCATGGATGGGTGGGAAAATGAAAAATACAAAATGGCATCGTGTCAAGGGCCCCTAAACGGGTTTCTGTTGTTGTTCGGTTTAAGAGAGAGAAAAAAGGAGGGAAACGAGGCGCCGGTGGAGAGAGGAGAAACAGAGGTTAGCGCTCTGCAGCCGACGGACTGAGAGACGCCGCCAACTATCATGGATTTCTTCTGGATTTTGCACCTTTCAATCACTTTCTTTCTTTGTTTCTGGTTCTGGATAATTGGTTTTCTTTTTACTATGTGGTTCTGGCTCCCGCTGGTGTTGATCTTAAGAATTCTACGATTCTTTGACCGGAAGTTGGCTCGATTCATCTGTTCCTTGTATGGTATGACTGGAGGACTTGCTTTTGTAAGTAACATATAGTTCTTTTCTTGCATTCTTTTCCTCATTTTCTTGCTTCATCTAATTTATTTTTACACCCAGGAATTCTACTTCGTTGAGTGCTTCCAGTGTGGCAGGCCAATTCTGAAGGTATCGGTTCTGTAATGATCATAGTTCCTTTTGTTTTGTTGCCAGAGATTGGCATATAAACTGTAGAAATTATGTTCCGAAGGTGTTTGTTTAAAATAGCGAGTATATAAACAGAGCCTTAATTGCCTTCATTACTTTCTTGTAACCTCTCTCTCTCTCTCTCTCTCTCACAGATTCGCTTATTTAGCTTTGGCATGCCCTTCTTGTTTAATCAAACTCAAATTGGATATTTAGGTGACCTTTATTAACGAAAACGTTGTTTGGTTGCAAAAGGTAGAGATATTTTTAACTTTTTGGTACAAAAATGTTAAACCCTTGTCCCTTGGTGTACGAATACTTAGTAGATTTTAGTTCTTTAGTCGTTTTCAACAAATGAAACTGCTTCTGCTTGCATGCTTTTAGAGGAGTATATATGTGCTAGTTCGCACTTCATGCTTTACTGAAATTTAAGAGTTTAAGGATTGGATTTCATTTATTGTTGCATGAGTTCATATTGCCGCTAACTTTACAGTGGTCTTGTTGCTAGAATCTGTAAAAGCTATTTTATGTTGTATTGAATAGTTTTTGTGTGTATTTTGATGATGTCTTTCTGGAGCTACTTCAATAACTGTAGCTTCGATTTCCCCTTTCATTGTCTCCTTTTGGTTTGCTCATTTATGAATTGCTGTTTAATGACTTCATGGAAGCACCGAGTTGATTGTCATTTGGGCTACCTTTGCTCCTCATTTCTTTCTCCCTCTCATCTGTCTACATTTCGATGTGTTTCGATGCCTTTTCAATTTTTTTTCCAAGTGTAGAACCTGTTTATCTTCGACGTTGATATGTTGATGTATGCATCTGTGTATCGGGGGTCTTAAAGTGACGATTTATTCAATTTAATCTCCAGTCTTTACCCAAAGAAAAGAGAAAAAGAAAAGGAAATCTGGACATCATTGGTAATTTAGTACAGTCTATAGTTGGTGATTCGGCCTTATGAATGGCAGTTGTCTGTTTTGCGTTGCATTGTTCCCTCCAAATTTTTGGGGGTTAATAAAAAAGTTCAAGCATACTTGTCTTCTTGTGATCCATGTAACGGACCCAGCTAGTGACATAAAGCTTGCTGTTGCTGTATACTTGTCTTCATGCTTTTTGAAATTCTAACGATGTCTCTAATTACTGGATTAATCGTTAAAGAAACCTGGAATGTTTCCTCTACTTTGTTGCTGCTTTAATTGCTATAAGTTTATCAAAGATGGAATTAAAAAATATTGGCACAAGGAAAGCATTGTGTTGCATTAGATTATTTTGACTACAGTTGACAGTTAGTGCTATACTGCTATCATCTCTAAGATGCCTGCATGAAATCTATGGATATGCTCCCTGCTCTTGGGAGGAATGCTATTAATGGATCATAGTTCATTCATTGCGCTTTATTTGACCTATATTAAGCGGTTGAGAAAAATTTTGATCCTACTGTGCATCAATGTAAATAACTTGCTGTCTAGTGACTTCATGGAAACCCGCAGTTGATTGTCATTTGGGCTACGTCTTCTCCTCATTTCTTTTTACCTCTCATCTCTCTACATTTCAAAGTGTTTTGATGCTTTCTCAGTTTCTTTTTCCAAGTCTGGAACCTATTTATCTTTCGTTATGATTCACGTTGATATGTTCATATATGCGTTTGTGTACTGTGTATAACTTAATTACCGCGATTTATTCAATTTAATCTCCAGTCTGCACCCCAAGAAAAGAGAAAAACAAAAGGGAATCTGGAAACCATTGGTAATTTGGTACAGACTATAGTCAGTGATCTAGCCTTTGAACGACAGTTTTCTTTTCCGCATTGCATTATTCATTCGAGTTTGTAACTTATGGTTAATAAATGAACAGGACCGGGGAATCCGAAGGGAAAATGGTGACCCCTTCTGTAATGAAAGCTGTCTGAGGGCCTACGATGCACGGAGGTAGTCCTATCAGTACATGCTTCAACATAGGTTACCATTTTAATAGCGTTTTTGGAAGAACGACTCTGCATACATGTGTTCTATAATGAACAGTGTTTTTTCTGTTTAACATTGTAAATCCACTTCAGAGTTTCTGTGTTCTGTAAGACAATTCTCGGTTCTTTAGTTTGTAAGGAGTATTTTTAGTTTCACATTGTAAACTCCCAAATCAGTTTAATGTGAAACTAAACACCAACCATGGTGTAGACTATGTTCATGGTGAAAAATATGTTGCGTAAAAAAAGAAAAAAACTAGTATTGATATTTTTAAATTTGTGTGATTTTTCATATAATTCTTAAATGATTAATTTTATATTTACAGTTGTGAATTATGAATTTTTTCGCTTTCTAGATTCTTTTACCAAATTTCCGCTTTCTAGACGATAAATATTATTTACAATTAAATGACATCTATATGGAAAGGTTAGTTAGGTATTAACTTATGTTTTTATTATAAATTTACATAATTTATAATAAAAATATAAGTTAGATAACTATCTTTAATTAGATAATTTGTGGGTATCAAAAATTGTATTTTTTTAAATTAAAAAATTAGTTAAATGTGATGTTAATTTTTTTAAAATATTATTTTTAATGGTAATTACCAATTGATACTACATGCAATTAATATATACATTTAAAAAAATTATAAATTTGGAGAGGATGTATAGAGAAAATTTTATGGCTAGTATAAAAACTCATTTCAAAAGTTTACTGTGTGCGAGAAAAGGAATTAGTCAATATTTTTAGCAATAGATACTTTAAATTTATATAAAAAAATTAATAAAAATACTTTAAAAAATTATAAATTTGTAATACAAGTGGATTGAGAGTTTGATTGACATAATAACGTATAATTAATGCCTATTCATAGAGCTTTAACTCCAACCTTATCATTAACAATAAATTTCTAAAAACATTAAGAATTAAATGCAAATGAATAATTTAAATATAGTCTAATAATCCAAAATATTATATTTATTTAAACAAAAATCCTAATTCAGATCCTAAATTTAATCGATCTTATATCCCATCAGATAGAAATTTATACACATATAAATCTTAAGTTAGATCATCAAACTAAATGAATCAATATTTTGACAACCAATCATCCAAATACTTAGTTGTGTAGCTCAATCTAACATAATTTAATGTCATTCTTATACACACACACACACATATATGAAATTCAAGGGATATAAAATCCTAAATAAATAAATATTAGCAACTTTTTTTTTTTTGCTCAACTAGAGATACTATTAAACCACCATAATCTAAAAAGATATCCAAAGATTTGAAATATATATTTCAAATTTCAAATAATTAAAAAAAAAAAAACACCAAAGCTACATTCATTCATTTGTGTCACGGTATGCCAATTTATTATTATTGAGTTTACCAAATTTTACATGTTATACACACACAAACATATATATATATATTGTATCTTGAAAAGATGTAGGTAAGTTTTTCATTTTTTATCTTATTGTTTCAAGTCATTTTTCTTCTTATTTCACATCCTCACTATGTTTGATGAATAAAATAAGAAAATAATGTTAACATAAAAAGAATGAAACATAATTTAGAAATTAAAAGACTGATAAATACATTGTAATGTAAATTTTGTGGCCGAAAATAAAAGAAATAAGATGGGAAAATTTTGAAAATGTTCGGAATGGTTTCTCTTTCAAAAAAATTCTTCCTGAGGAGCATCGATCATCACTTCAATGAACTCCACGTCTCCAACTTCATTAATCTCTTTCGGCCAAAAAAAAAAATTATTCATCTTTCTTTCGGACTTGTCTCTTCCTCTCTTTCATCTCACCTTTCTGGGACAAGTTTTCCGGCCAACCATTTACAGGTTCATGTTTTTTTCTTCTCAGCTTACTCTTCTTTCACCTTCTATTCTCTTTTGCTTATTCAATCTGTTTGGCTTTTTTTTATCTTAGGTCCTCCTTCTTCAATGTTATTCTTTTACGGGACTTTTATCCCGGCTCCCCTGCCTTCATTCATAGAACCTATTGTTCTCAGAATTTTTCGATTTCCGGATGCTGCAGAAGCAGTTGATACTTGGTTTTTTGACTCTCAGATGTTCATAGTCATGCTTTTGTACTTCTGTCTCCAATGGGGCAAACCAATGCCCATCATTAATGTTTGATTGTGTTTCAAACAAGATTGCCTCTTCAGAGGTATGCTTAACAACAACAACAACAAAAAGCAAAACAATAGTTATTGCTGAATAATAATATATAATAAGCAGGAAGAATCTCATTCAAAATCCTTCACAGTATTTTCAAACACAACAGAGATCAAAGAGCAAGTCAGACTTATAAATATGCCTCAAAAAGTTGAGTTCAGAAAGGAAATTTCCTTTCACACATCTAATTGATTCATCATCCTTGCTCTCTGTTTTTCTCAATTATCAATGAAACAGTAGAATACCAAATCAACCAGTGAACCCAGTCATAAAATATAACAGCTAAAATGAGATGAAAAAGAAAAATCCATTAGGAATTGTTTCCCACCTGACACTGAGACCCATAAAAAAGCACCTAAGGAACCGAACTAAACTCCCATCAGTTGAATCTCAAGTCGGTAGATTGGCAAGAAGCCGTCTACAACAGAGATCAACAAAATGGGAAACGAGTTGCAGAATCAAAGGTAAAATTATGCCTCACGATTATGAGAAACAGGTGGAACAGAGGAGGACCCTGTAGGAAAACCCTAAAGACGCCTCCATTGTTGGAAAGTTTATGTTGCGCAGCTATGACTCAAAACGCTTTCATGGCTGAAAGAGAAAGGCGATCTTAAGGGCCGCGCTTATCCAATAACAAATACATGACATAAACTAATAATCAGGATCATTCTCAAGAGTTTATATATTAAGTTGGATGGTTGTGAAACCTTTCATTATAATCTCAGACTAACTTAGCACAGTGCTTCAACAAGTAAGCAAGACCAATGAAACAATGAATGTTGCTGAAAACAAGTTCACAAAATTAAAGACAAGAACGTTACGTTAAGAGATTTAAACATCCCTCAGATTTCATTTCTCCACAATAAGATTCAGTCCACTACTTTTAATATTAAATCAAATCTTCACAGGGATTCGGCAATCGGGAAATAATTTCCTGAAAGGAACTGCAAATATTTATGGCAACAAACTGCATTCGAGCAATCAACCATCCACATCAGTTTCTAATTGAGAATGAACAACCACGTAAGGCAAAACTGACAATGAATGAAGGCAAGCATTCATTAGCAGAACAATGATATGAACAGTAATTGATATTATAAAACCTCAACAAAACTTCCAGCTAATTGATATCGTAAGATGCCTCATCGGCTTAGATTACGAGGAGAGAAGTTAACTGAACAATTAAAATTTTTTCAAGGAAATCGAACAACTTTTCTTGGCAACAAAACGCACAAACACCTACTAGGGTTTCACGAATACTCCGACCTACTTCGGCGCCGGGAGAGGCGTAAAGGATTAGGAAGGTATTTATAGGAGGCTGTTAGAGCTGAGTTACCGGTTTAGCCCCTAACATTTTATTTAATTCCATTTTTGTCCCTCCACGCGTTAGCCTCCTTGACCCGCGAGTTGGACTCGAGCTCGGCCCAGCGAAGCGCTGTGTGTAGTGTCTCTACGACTCTTCCTTTGGGTTGTGTCGGTGGGAAATTGCAAGACGCCGTAAAAACTACCAAACAACAGAAAGAGGAAATTGTACAGAGAAGTCGTTAAAGGGCGCTTATTTCTGAAGGTAAAAGAAGACTCAAAGCATGGAAGCTCTGAGGAAGAAGAAGCTCGAGGTGGGAATAAGTCTTAATCTATTGATGTTCTTCGTTCTGGGTGCTTCAGCTTGGACTGGTGGCTTGGTGGGTCACATATAGTTGTGGAAGCTCTGATATTTATTATTGCTACAGAACAGGATCTAGTTGAAGTGGAGGTGTGAACTGAGAGTCTGTGACGAAAGGACTTGTGAATGTGACATTGTCATTGACAGTTACTAGACAGTGGGACTTGTTTATTCTAATTCAGGAGTTTGAAAAGTTGTTGATAACTTATGAATAGTGTGATTTTTTATAAATTTTTATATTATATCTTGTTGAATTGATGCTATACTAGATATTGTGCTGAAATTGGATATACTTTTCTGTTTTCAAATACATCATTTTTATTGCGGTGAGTATTTTGGTCACATCCTTGCACAATAGCTAGGGCCAGGCATTGTGAGGAAGGTTAAATGTTCTAGCCTGTGGCTGTGGCTGTGGATCATTGGGTTTTGGGTACTTGTATGTGTGTTAAATTTGATCCATTTCAAAAAAAAAAAAAAAAGGTGAAAGGCATTGACAATTTTAAAGAAAGCGAGCAACGACATGTAAATAGTCAAATCTTTTAAATATAATGTATTCGAATTAAATTGTGTATATAGAAAAAAAAACTGTAGGATGAGAGTGTAATTTTCAAATGATCTCTTTGGAAGTTAACTTCTATCACCATACCAATAATTGGATTCTGAATTATAACCAGCAAGATAACCTGGTAGCCTTTGTGGCAGACTCGCGGGTTCATGTGGCTTAGACTGTCTCAAGGAGATACAAAGCATAGTAAAAGGGTTTGTTTTTGTTTTTTAATAGTAAAATCACATTTTAATTATATTTTTTATCATATAATTATTAAATTATGCATATACCATGCAGGATGCCATTTTCTTATATAGCAGTCTCTGTCACTAACTTACAGGTAAAATTATTGATAAGAGGCTTAATGTTAAAAATTAAAGCGTCAAGAAAATTAAATTTAAACTATAAAAAATCAATAGGATTATCTATAATTGACTCAAAGTTTATAAGGGTTTTTGTAGATTTTAGCCATTTTCTTATTAGAAAGTTGAAAACAAAATTTCTCACCAAAGAAATCAGCTTCTATAATTCCGATCACTCATAATATAAACTATGGATCACTTTTAAATAATTAAAAAAGTAAAAGAGAATGAGGAGCAAAGGTAGCCCAAATGGCAATCAACTCAGTGCTTCCATGAAGCCATTAAACAGCAAGTAATTCATACATGAGTAAACCAAAAGGAGACAATGAAAGGGGAAAACGAAGCTACAGTTATTGAAGTAGCTCCAGAAAGACATCACCAACATACACACACAAACTATTACATACAACATAAAATAGCTTTTACAGATTCTAGCAACAAGACCTCTTTCAGCAGCGTAAAGTTAGCGGCAATATGAACTCATGCAACAGTAAATGAAATCCAATCCTTAAACTCTTACATTTCTGTAAAGCATGAAGTGCGAACTAGCACATATATACTCCTCTAAAAGCATGCAAGCAGAAGCAGTTTCATTTGTTGAATACGACTAAAGAACTAAAATCTACTAAGGATTCGTACACCAAGGGAAAAGGGTTTAACATTTTTGTACCAAAAAGTTAGAAATATTTCTACCTTTTGCAACCAAACAACGTTTTCCTTAATAAGGTCATGTAAATCCCCAATTTGAGTTTGATTAAACAAAAAGGGCATGCGAAAGCTAAATAAGCGAATCTAAGAGAGAGAGAGAGAGAGAGAGAGAGAGAGGTTACAAGAAAGCATACCAAAAGGCTGTAATGAAGGCAATTAAGGCTCTGTTTATATAGTCGCTATTTTAAACAAACACTTTCGGAACATAATTTCTACAGTTTATATGCCAATCTCTGGCAATAAAAGGAAAGGAAATATGATCATTACAGAACGAATAACTCCCTTGAAACATAGCTTGCCACAGATGAAGCACTCAACGAGGAAGAATTTCTGCGTGTGAAAATAAATTGGATGAAGCAAGAAAATGAGGAAAAGGACGCAAGGAAAAGAATTGCTTACCAATGCAATTCCTCCAGTTCTCCTAAAGAATGTAGCCATCAATCGAGACAACATCAAGCCAAACAATCTCAGAATCATGTAGAAGACAAGGAGCGGGAGACTGGACCACATATTAAAAAGATAAAATGTTAGCCAAAACCAAAAACGGAGGAAGAAATCCATTGGACGGAGGAAAATCCACAAGAAATCCATGATTTGGGCGGCGTCTCTCCTCTCAGTCCGTCTTCTGCAGAGCACCACTCTCTCTCGTTTCCCTCCCTTTCTCTCTCGTGTGACTTCAGATACGTAAACTCTCGCTCATGGAAATGTAATTTTGAATTAAAAAAAGATTATTGAGCAATTTTTATTTTTTTTATATGTGAAGGCAAAGATGTGGTTTATCTAGCGTACCATCAATCTCCCACAGGATAAATATTAAATGAATTAAATAAAAATAGTTTCAGCGTCCCTTTTATTAAAAACAAACAAACTATACGCACTTAAAATTCTAGAATTCATTAAAAAAAGAAAGAAAGAAAAACTCAGTTTCTATCGAAGAGATTGCTTCAAGCCTCTAGATTTTGGGCTTGGGGTGTGTTTAGATTAGTTTTTTGAGAATAAATTTTAGGAAGAATAGATTTTAGGAATAAAGATGTTTAGATGATTAGTAGTAGAATCATTTTTTATATTAATAAATTACTAAAAAAGGTATGATATGATTAAAAGTAAGAGAGATGAAAGATGATAGAGAAAAAAGAGAGTGTAGAGAGGAGAGAGGAGAGAGAAAAAGAGAGACAAGAGAAGAGAAAGGAAAGAGAAAAAGATAGATAAGAGAAGAGAGAGGATGTAAGAAAAAGTAAGGGTATAATAGTAATTGGATAATCCAAAACCTAGGTTTCAAACCAAAAGTTATTTTCAGTGGCTTATTCAAAACCGTGATTTTAAACCGAGGTTTTGCTCAGAATCAATTCTCAACAAAAATAACTGTTTGTGTAAAAAAATTTCAAACCGCGATTTTGACCCATAATTAATTTTGAAACGGGCTCCCAAACACACACTTGATGGTGCATATTATTAAAAGAAACAAGGAAAAAAAATTGTGAAAATAATACATTTCAATTGTTGGCCGAAACAAACACCCGCTAATCGAGACTAGAAACTAGTTAAGAATTAAGAATGTATTCTTTTTATATTTTTTTTTGTCTATAATATGAGTTACTTATTAATTTAAATAAATTAAATAAATAAAATTAATTGAAATGTGACATAGGGTTCAAAATGCTTATGAAAAAAAGACTTTTAGATAATTTTTATATAAACTCCTCTTAATAAGGATTTATGAAAAAAAGTGGTTTTGAATAAATAAATGTTTAGATGATTATTACATGAAAGACTTTTACGATTGGTAAATTATCTGAAAAGATATAAGATAAACACAAATTAATTATCATTAGCTCACATCCCATCAGCTATCACCACCACTGTTTGACTTCATCTTCTTCTTTCCTCTTCTTCTTTGTTGAACGGTCGACGGACAGAGATGACGACCACCACCAGGTTGATGACGCTAAAGAAGACGGAGGAGCTGAACACAGGTGGATGGTTGACAGAGGCAATGACAACAGACGGAGAAGAGAACCAAAACAACGACCTCCACAACTTCCACCATCTCCTGACGACGACCACGACCTCCTACTGACCAAGACCACTATAGAGGACCCTCTTCCCTCCTAGCAATGGTGACGGTAAAAATGGCGGTGGAGAGAAAGCAATGGCGCAAAGAGAGAGGAGAAAGGGAAGAGAAGAAAAAAGAGAGAGGGAAGAAAGTGTCAAAAAAAATGAGTAAAATAGTAATTTGTACTCCATAAACCCCTTTACTGTTCTAAAAGCTATTCACAAGAGTTTATTTAAAATTATGGTTTTAAATCATAATTTAGTCCATAAGCCATTTGGACAAATAAAACTATTTACCCAATCAGGCACATAATCTCTATAAAATACTTATTTATAATATAAGATTATATACATTTTATAAATAAGATAAATTAATTTTAAAAAATATGAAAAATTGCACTAAAAATAAATCTAATTTTTAAAAATCGGAAAGAGTATTTTAGCTTTTTGTCCCGGCAATCCCATTATCATCGTCCTGATTTTCTGAAAATTGAATTTTAATGTTTTTCGTTTTTGGCTCAGCTTATGCACCTCGTTTCTTAACCATTGGCCAGTGGAATAAATTTTCGCACATGGAATTCCCAACTTTGGCCGTTATTTTCCTCTGGATACAAGAGGTATGCCCAGTACAAACACAAACACTTCGCTGGTTAAAAACACTACAGTACCCGCACACTTCATAAAATCATATTATTTTCATGAAATTATCAGTTATTGATCTAAATTAAATTTCTGTTTCTTCTTCAAAATAAACGCTATATACACACGTGAATGAATAAAATGAAGTAAAAGCAAATTAGCTATCAATATTGCATTTTTGTACCGTGAAAAAAGGAGACACAAACTCTTTTCAGAATAATCAATGGTCCTAAATTTCAGGAGAATTACATTGCTATTTGACGTATATTCAAATCACCCCAAGCCAAAACTCAATATATCATGGATTCTTACAGATCAGGATGTTTTGAAGTCACTTCACGTGATCAAAACATGACAGATTCTTACACCCAATGGTCTCAATATATAAAATCTAGGACCTACCTACCTACTTGTCATTCTGTTGCAGATCAATTCCCCAGGCTGAAGCTAACTGAAACAAGAGTTGATCTGGTAGCACACCTTCCCAGTCTTCAGCTGTATCAATTGAAGAAGAAACTTCATGTAGATTCAGCAAGACTTCCTTCTTCAATTCCATGGGAATCCCAAAGGTATCAGGGCCATTCTCCAGTACTATCTCCAACAACTGAGCATGACAAATTTTAACATCAAATTTAAGTCTCTGAATAATATTTGGAAGCTACATACAATGGAGAGACTATTCTTACAATAACCACAAGTCTTATCCCACTAGGTAGGGTTAGTTATATGGATCGCACGATATCATTATGTTCTATCAACCATCAAATCTTTAGATATTGTTAACCAAAAGATCCCACTCAATAACTTCTTAGAGAAACTATTCTTAATTCAGCATAATTCCCAGTATACAAGAAATTTGTAGATGGAACCAATCATGAATAGAGATATGAGTATTACAAACATGAGGTCGTCGTGTACGTTTATCTATATTGGTATGGTCTGCAAATTTCTTATAGACCGGCTCTCCAAGAAAATTTCTTCTATGAACATGAAAGGCAAGAAACTAGAAAAAGCAGTACAGTAACAAGGTATAGGAAATAAATAACCAGACAAGCCAATCTTCTAACATAATAATAGCTACGTAATAGTTTAAGTTTTTGAGCTGACATACTCTTCTCTAATGACCAAGCAGTTATGAAAGACAAAATAGCACAAAATGAAAGGAAACGGCGATGTTTTGAAAGGTAAGAAGCACTGAAAGCTAAACAAGCTATTTGTTACTCTTGATGTTGAGTCGTTAATCTACAAGTAATTTAATATTGAATGTTTTCGTAAAACCAATAATTTCCTGAGCCCCATTGATCAGACGTTGGCTGCTTGAAGTAATAAAGCATATTTTCTGTTGCAGTTCCAATGAGCTAATTCCAAAACAGGACTTTAGACTAACCTAACCACCCCACCATCAATTTATTAGAAGGCTAAATATAAGTCTCAACATGGATTTCTAGGTGTAATTAAAGCATATTTCGAAAAATAACCACTATAGAAGATATCCCAGTCTTGGGTATAATTAAAGCATATTTCCCATGTTGCATTTAATTGAGGATAGGAATGGAATAAAAAAACCAGATTTTTACACCGCCTAGATTTTAGTATTTCATTGGTAGGTGTGTTTAAAAAAGTGGGGCCTATAATTTAAGGGACGAGGGGAGTAACAAACAATAGCGAGCAATGCACCATATAAGCAATCGCCGCTTGAGAGAACAGATTCATCAGACAATCGAGTAATCAAAATAGAGACTGAAGGCCATCTATAAGATCATAATTTTGGGTTGTAGAGATTGTGCCATCCTCACTCCACATGATCTTAAGGTTACCCCGCCAAGCAGGGGCATTATGTTATCCCAAAATTGACGTTTACTAGTCTAGAAATTCTAATACAGTGACTGCTTAAAGAAGATTAAAGTAAAGTAGACACTGCACAATCATTTCTGAAGAAACAGGGTATTGTTTTCAATCAAGAACGGAAGAAACAAGGAAAGTGAGTCAAACAATATTATCCCTGTATTTGGGAACAAAGTAATACTCAACAATTAGTTACTTGAGAAAATAGTCATATGAGGGGAGAATAAACACGCTGGCTTAAAGACTTTTTTTTTTTTTCGGTGAATATAAGGAAGGTAAATTCTAATGAAGTAATGGCATACCTGTTGAATCCAAGACAGGCAGACGTCAAATAGATTCTGCTCTAGTAAGAATTGTCCAATTGCATGCAAGATCTCACAGGCCACCTCATTTGAAAGTTGATCAATGACAGGGCCTGATCTGTCCATTAGCTTTACTAGCAAGAAATCATCACCTGTGGATAAAACTTCAGCATAAGCTGAATCTATATCACCAACTTGAAGAGCATCCATAGCATTAGTCCAAGAAGTCCAGACGGCATCCCTCTCTTGCCCAATATTGTCATCCGCCAGAGCTTCTGCAGTCATTTCAGGGATAGCCACTCTTGTTGCTCGAGATGTTCCACCGTCCTCCCCAGCAACCCTAATTGCTTCCAAGGTAGCTTCATCTTTTGAAGCTTGCCAGACACTTCTGGCAGAAGGCCCCTCGCCCAGCCGAAGGGGCATTGCAGCTTTATCCCAAGCTCTTCTGCTGCCCCCTTGATCAATCTCATGTGCTGACTTTGGTGATCTTCCATCAACAGAACCACCACCAAAAGTTCTCCTTGAGGGCATCTGGCCATTTCTAGATGTAGTATGCCCAGGAAAGTCCCATGCTTCAGACGTGTCAGACCTCCAAGATGACCCTCTTACTCTCATGCCCAAAGCATTTCCATCAGATTGACCAAATCTTTCACCAAAAGGGATACGTCCATCACCACTTCTTCCATACTTGCCAATGGAGTAGTCAGCAAAACTGTTATACTTGCCAGGTCTACTAGAACATCCCTCAAACCCTGAAAAGTTACCACCTCTACGACCTGATGATATGGATAAATCTCGTGCCATGTCTTCAACGACTCTCTCTAGACCTCGTACCCTATTCTCTAAAGTCACCATGCCATCGTGAGATCCACCCATAAAATCCTGCAAATTGTTAAAATCCATCACTGACAAAGCATATATTAGATCAAAATTGTATGCCATAGTGTAATGATCATACCTGCACCATGTTCATCAGATGAGCTTGTTGTCTTTCAAGCTGCAGTAACTGCCTCTGGATAGCCAACCAGTTTCCTCTGTTGTTGAAGGAAACTTCCAATTGACCATCAGTTTTAGAAAAACCCGCTACATTGGCAGAACTTTCCCTCTGACTTAATTCAATTCTATCATCGGTATCATGTGCTTTTGTTCTTAATTCTTTTCCATTCACTTTCTTCTCAGAGTATCTATCATGGGCAAAATCTTCATAGTTTTGTTGTCTAGGATTCACATCACTGCTTCTCTCTAAGTTGCGATATTTGTTGTTAACAGATCCATGAAAATCATCCATAGAAACATTTCCAGTGCTATTTATTCTTTCTTTTGAACTTTTTAAGCTTGCCTCTGATTCTTCCTCATTGTTTGTGCCTGAAGAATTGATACATCTACGCGGAAGAACTACTTCTACAGGGAAATCATCTGAACCCCTTCTTTCAAGTTTCTGGAAGAATTCTAGGTTTATCTCTTTATCAGTCAAGGCAGGAGCTTTCTTTTTCAATATTACAACTGCCTTCTCTGTACTATTGACAGGTTTGGCTTTGCCAGTGGAATCCAAGTTAGGAGAACCAGCTGATAAATCCTTTGCTGATGGCTCAGTCTTACTATCTACAAGATGTACCTTTTTTGTGTCACTTGTTTCTGATGAAACGGCGGGTTCTGGTTAATCACCATCCAAAACATCAGGAGAGAAAACAGAACGAAAATACCTGCAACAGTGTACATGATGTATACATTGTGTCAGACAATAGAAGCATGCCTACCACAAGTCAAGGCCTTGGAATCATCAGTAGCACCATCTCCTTTTCCTGCAATCTTTTTCCATAACTGCAGTGCTTCTGTCATGCTATCTCTGACAGGTTTGATCTGAAAACATATAATACCTTTTTGATTTGGGAGCAAATGAGCACTTCAATGCAATTATTTTCCTAGTTGCTCTATAATGAAATTTTGACTAAGCACTAGTATTCTAAGCTTCGACAACAAACCCTCTAAGTTGCTATCTTTAGAGCAGAACCTCTAAAGGAGACAACAGACACTGTATGATATTATTGTAATAGATAACCAGAATGCGTGCAACACAGTCATATACAACCCCTATTTATTGTGGTCACTTAACTGTACGGAGGATTTTATGGTCTTATTCCTTCCTAGCAATAAAGTTTACTTAGAAAAATAAGAGGTATTGCAAGAATTGGGAGGATAGACCAAATAGCCTCCATTGAAAACAAAGCATGAAACTTGTACATAAAAGAATTAAATGAAAATGTCTAGACGCATGCTTGACTACCTATGATAGGAAATCTCATTGCAAATGCTACCTTATCAAAACGGCATGCCTCAAGCGCTTCCAATGTAGATGTTGCTCCATCCATAACCAAGCTACTTGAATGCAAAGCTAAGGAGCTTAAAGCCTCAGCAGCTGCCTTACGTGTTGCCCAATCAGTACTGGTGAGGCATTCATGGATACTAGGTAGTAAATGTTCCATGCTCTGTGGTCCGATTGCTCCAACCTGCAATTCAATTGCCTCTTAGAAATCTGCCTAGCTGTTATACTCTAATGGTAATTCATAGCACAAATTGTTCATTTGGCGATGTATTTGTAAGTTTATGTAAAGAAAACAATAAAGAAGAATAACCTCCCAAATGGAACCAACCAAAAATAGATATGATGAATGAAAATAGAAGATCAAATTTCAAATAAACACGAGTAGAATCCAAATGCTACAAACAGATGAACAAAAGTTAAGTAGAGGTATTTCCTACCATGTTCTTTCAATCAAAATATAACATGTGAAGAAACCTTTTTCTGATAATAAAACCATTCATATCCTGCCAGGCTATAAAAAGTATCTGGGTATAAAATTATATCATACACAAGTTTTTGTTCTGAGTACAACATATACCTCTGTAGTTGCCACCGCCGTTTTCATTATATTTCTATGTTAGAAGGGCTTTCCCAATTACACTATTCTAGCATGAAAGGATCTAACTTAATTTCAAACATATGCAAACCTGAGACAAACTAGCTACAACAGGCAAGACTGAAGCTTTAGCCAAGAAGTTGGGATTGTTAAGGAACTTGCATATCCTGGGGCATAGCTTCTGAAACGCAGAAATGGGTGGGTCAGAAGCGCATTCCACCATCTTAGCCATGCATATAGCAGCACCAGATTGCACTCCCTTGTTTTGCTCACCCATCGCTTCAAACAAAGGCTTCACAAATAATGCAACGACAGAACCAAAAGCCCCATTATCAGTACCCCCGCCTCTTCCTTTCAGGTACTGCGCCGACAATGCACCAATAGCGTCACGACACGCATCCTTCACGCCTGAATCAGAGTCCTTGAGTCTCTTCACGATGTAGGCAATAATTTTGGTCAAGTGGGTCGACGTAGAATCGCTGTGAGTCGCACAAACCACTGTGAGCAACCTAAGGGACTCTTTCTTGACAGCTGGTTTCGGATCGTTGGACGCCTCACACAAGCAATTCAGAATCATGGGTATGCTCTCTGGATATAAACTTTGGATGATTTTTTCCAAGTCTTCAACTGCGATCTGGTAAGTGTCTCTATCAGAAAGCTTCGAGAGAGAAGTGAGGATCCTTCCCTTGAGTTCGACCATAGCAAGGTGAGAAGAAAAAGAAGATGAGGAAGATCTCGAGGACGGTGGAGTGGAAGATGGTTGATTAGAAGCTTTCATGGTTTTCGAGTGCTTGTGTGTCTGCGAACTCATTGTTGCTGTCAATAGAGCAGCTATCACTGAAACCTAAGAAAATGCAAGTCGTCTTTTAAGTGGGAAAAGGCTTAATAAGTGAAACGGGAAATGCTGAAATGAGAAAAAGCTGAGACTTTAAATGATAATGGGCAGTGCTTGTGGCTTCAGAGACAGGAAGAAGGAGAGGGAAGAGGAGGTTGACGTAAGAGGAGAGTAAAAGCTAAGCTTGCTTTGGTGGATTTAGCGAAGAAAATGATGGGGAAAATTAAGGAACGACTGAGACCCCAGATCTGCGAGCAAGAGGTAGGCAGGGCGGACGACCCGAAAAAGAGGATATTTTGAAAAATCTGAAATAAAAGGAATTTGTTTCGAGAGAAGGGTAAAGCAGTGTTTGGTTAGGAGTTTTTAGATGAGAGGATAGAGGAGAGAAAGTATAAGTGCCTGTTTGGCAATGAGGTTTGAAAATTAATTTTGGCCAAAACCGCGGTTTGAAAATTTTTTACACAAACAGCAATTTTTGTTGAGAATTGATTTTGGGTAAAACCTCGGTTTGAAACCTAGGTTTTGAATAAGCTACTGAAAATAGCTTTTTCTTTGAAACCTAGGTTTTGGATTATCCAATTACTATTATACCCTTACTTTTTCTTACACCCTCTCTCCTCTCTTATCTCTTTTTTTCTCTCTCCTCTCTTATCTCTTATCTCTTTTTTTCTCTCTCCTCTCTTATCTCTTATCTCTTTTTTTCTCTTTCCTCTCTCCTCTCTACACTCTCTTCTCTCTCCTCTTTCATCTCTCTTACTTTTAATCATATCATACCCTTTTTAGTAATTTACCAATATAAAAAGTGATTCTACTACTAATCATCCAAACATCTTTATTCCCAAAATATATTCTTCTCAAAATCTATTCTACCCAAAATCTATTCTCCAGAATCTATTCTTCCCAGAATCTATTCTCCAAAAGCTAATCCAAACACACCCTAAATATATTTGGTTCAGAAGAATAGACGAGAGGGGAGGTCAAAATTTTTATCATTACGCGCTCCCCTCCCCTCCTCTCCTCTACCTCCCTTTTAAAAGTAGGGGTTGATGGAGGGGTGAAATTTTTTTTATTTAATTCAAACAAAATTATTTATTATATTTTTTTAATATTTTAATTGTACCCTCTTGTTTAAATTTTTTTTTTTTCATTTTCTATTGTCGCTCTTATTCACGCATGTGGTCGGTTGCCTCTCCTCCTCCTGTCGTCATTGTTGCCCCTGCTCCTCTAGCCTCCGCAACAGCTGCTGTCGCCACATGCTCAACACGAGTCGCCTTAGTCATCGTCCTTTTTTTCAACCTTCTTCTATTTCCATCTTCCCCCTTCTTTGTGGGCTCTTCTAAAGGATGGGTTTTTTGGGATTTTTTAGAAATGGCGTCGAGTATAGGTATCAGACAATGCCTATTTTGTCGGTATGAATGAGATTTTGAATTAGTTCAACAATAAACTTCTGTTAAATCTCTCGCGCATTGAAGAGGTAACTTTGGATTTTATTTTGCGTGCTATATTACACTTTCACACACTTATCTAGTTACCTTCTTCCATTTCTTGCTTGCCGTATTGAGTGAAATCTGTATCTCATTCTCTAAATGCCATTAAACAAAAATCTGTGGGGGTGCCTACACTAAGGATGAAGGATTACTTCTATTCCTTTATGTATGTTGGAAGAATGTTGTCTCCTGGGGCGTTTTTCTTGTACTAGATGACATCCTGGAAAAACTAATTCTCCTGTTAAATTTCTTGTCATCAACTTTATAAAACGACCCAAGTTGGAATTGCCTTTATTAGAGAGTTGGCTTTTATGCTTTCAAGACATGATTCCTCTTAACAAATGCCCTGTTTCTGTAGGCATTAGAGTGTAAATGATGCACAAGGTGGCAGCATGGCTTCATTTATTCTTTCATATGATCTTATAATATATCTTATTTAAAAGATTCATAATTTTTGCAATCTGTCATTTATTCTATGTGAATGCAAAAACAGAGTATGATATGATACAGCTTGAATTTATATATTTTCTAGTATGAATTGTAAGAATGACTTTAAAGTCTCGTAATTTTCCTTGTTCAGTGATCATTTTCAAAACAGCTTGTGATTCTCCCTAATAAATTTCAGTGCATCAGTTCTCGCTTTTTCCTTTTTTAGTATTTTTGCTTTGATTGCTGAAGCCTTCCATTTACCCTACCATGTAGGATCAATGTCCGCCATGCTTATAAATTGTTATTTTCAGCTGAAAAGTGCAGGCTGCTAGTTGGGTAGTAGTCGGCATCCTAAAGTGAAAAGTTTACATTCTTAAACTGCTTTGAAGTGGTTAATGGAAGTAGAATAGGACTGATGTTCTATGATGTGGTTAATGGAGGGCATTTCATGTTGAATTTTGTTCAAGCGGTTGGCAGTGAAGTTCAAGATACATTGGATCATGTCGAATTGTGATGAAATTTTTTAGCTGATGTGTGCAAGGCATCATCTGCTCAATATAATATTTAGTTATGTGGTTTGATTTTTTCCATATAATATTTTTATCATGACATATTAAGCATGATAAATAATTTTATTAATTTATATATTATATTAATATCTATAATAATTATAAAATTAATAAAAAACAATATTAAAATTTTATCAGATTTTTTATTTTTTTTTTATTTTGTTATATATATATAAATGAAGTAAAAAGTTTTTTGGGATCTATAAATTAAGAAATAATAATTTTAAAATGAATATTATAAATAAAGAGCAAATAAATTTAAATAAAGAGATAATGATATATTTGTCAATTTTTAATTAAATCTCCTCATTTCTCCTTCTGAACTAAACAAGAAAGATCATCTATCCTCTTTTACCTTTATACTCATAACCTCTCATGTTATTTTCTACCCTCCCTTCAATTAATCTAATTTACCATCCTCTCACTTAAACCAAACAAAGCCAAAGGAACACTCATGTTACTCAAGCACGCAATTTTATTTATAATAGCTCTGATGTTATTTTAAAATTATATTTAGTACTCTAAACATATTGTAAACATCAGTAGAATCATATTAGAGCGTTAAATATTATTTTACCCCTTGATAAAATTGTCAAAAAATTCATCCTTTATTCATTACCTTGAGTTTGTACAACCCATTTTAAGTTTAAGTATATGTTATATATATTTAGTTAAATTTAGATATATAATTTTTTTTAAATTTTATGTCAATTATATATAATTTTTCTAATTTTTAAAAATTTAAATTAAAAATTTTAATATTTTAAATTTTAATTAACAAGTCCTTATTATTATAATTATTATTAAAATTAACAATTTTTATAACTTTAATTATATACCACTTCATCTAAGAAAATACTTAATAATTTATATATAATTTTAAATAGTTTATATTTTTTATTTAGACATAGTTAAATAAGTATTTTATATTTTTTAAATATTTAAAAAATATTTTAAATTTTATGTCAAATTTTATTTAAATATTTTATATTTAAATTTTTAAAAAATTAAAATTATATGTCAACTATAAAATATCATTTTTAATTAAAGTGATATATAATAAGAAATATAAAATTATGATACAATAAAAATTGATAATTTTAAGCAATATTTTAATAATCAAAATATAAAATATTGAGATTTTTATTTTAAAATTTTAAAAGTTATAAAAGTTGTGTGCAACTAATCTAAAATTTAGGGAGATTTTGTGTATTTAATATTTTAATTATATATAAATATTTTTTATTTTATATATTATTAAAGATAGGTTACTATGCTGTGTCTAGATAATTTTAAGTATTTTTAGCTTATAAATTTTGTAATGTAAATAATATAAATTAGGAATTATATATTTTAGAATATATTTCTGGGTAGCCTTCTACAGGAGGAAGATAGTCATATTTGAATAATTATCAAATATTAAATATGGTCTTCTAATAAAAATTTAAACTTTAATTGATTGCATCTTCATGAATTAAGCCCTCAATTCGTTTGGTTTCTTTAAGGAGTATTCAAGATCCCCCAAGAAGCCAATAAATTTTGTAATGTAAATAATATAAATTAGGAATTATATATTTCTTTTAGAGAATATTTTTCTGGGTAGCCTTCTAAACAGTCATGTTCGAATACTTATCAAATATTAAATATATTCTTCTAATAAAAATTTAAACTTTAATTTATTGTATCTTCATGAATTAAGCCCTCAATTCGTTCGGCTTCTTTAAGGAGTATTCAAGATCCCACAAGAAGCCAATGGTTTCTTTAAAGAAAACAATCCAAAAGAAAGCGCCTAGTTTTGTCCTTGATGATCGTGTTCGAGTGTGGACGTTGGGTCAGGTTGAGGTGGGCCTAAAAGGTGAGAAGCAATGACATCTCTTACATATGTTTCCCCTTTCTATCGCCCGAATTCAACTAACAAAAAATTAATATATATAATTATTTAAAGTATATTTAATTTTTTAAAAAATATTATTTTATTATAATTTTAGTCACGATACTTAAGAAGATGTTATAATTTTTAGATATTTAAATTTATACTTAAGAGTAATAGACAGTTCATTTTACTTGACATTAGTATCACTTAAGAAAAAAAGAGATTTCATTCTGTCTTTAAATTATGGATAAACCTAACCCCTTTTTAAAAATTTTTATAAAAAAAAAAATTCATCTTCCCTCCAAATATTAAATAAATTTGGTATATTACTACGTGAATTTTAATTTTAATATATATATACATATAATGGAAAGATGAGAAAATGATAAACTTGATAAAAATTTTATATTTAAGTATAGATTGTAGATTATATAGCCCACCTATTATTTAGGCCAACCCCTGCCCCTAAGCTGTTGTGTACCTAGTCTCTAATTTAAGACTCTTGATTAAATTATAAGAGTCCCAATCAACTTATCTAACTCTTTGGAGTTAACTTAATCTTAATTTTTAATTTTATTATCTATCTATTTTTTTTTATTTTTAATATAAAATTTAGTTAATTTTTTAAAAAAATAAAAAATTAAATAAATCAATTAATTATAACTAATATAATAATTATTTAATTAATTTAGATAAATTAATAAGTATATATATGATTTTTTTTAAAGAGTTATACTTAATAATAATTAATTAATTTATTTAAAAAATTAGCTAAGTTTTATATAAAAAATCTGAGGACTAAATATGTAAAGTTAGAAGAATTACCCTCTGTGATTAAGATCCTTAATTTTAAAAGAATAACCCTGGATTTCAATAGAGGCCTTAGCTAATCTTCATTTTCTGAGTCAGATAAATTTTTAGAAAAAACCTTATAGAAAAAAATAACTTTTAGATAGCTTTTAGAAAAGAGATTTTGAAGAAGAGTTTATAAAAAAATAGTTATGAATAAATGAGTGTTTGTATAATTATTATTAAAATGACTTTTGTAATAAAAAAATTACTAGAAAGGGTATGATTTTATTAAAAATAAGAGAGAGGAGAGAGAGGGTGAAAAAGAGATAAGAGAGAGAAGAGAGGAGAAATGAGAGAGGATGGAGAATAGTGAATAGAGAAGAGGGATGAGAGAGGAGAGAGGATATAAGAAAAAATAAGGGTAAAATAGTAATTGATTAGTTTATAAGCTCTTTTACTGTTCTAAAGCTACTCTTACCAACTTATCTAAAACTATGGTTTTAAATTATGATTTAGTCTAGAATTTTTTAAACAAATATAATTATTTATTTTAAAAAAATTAAACTAATATTTAAGCCAAAGCTTTTTTAAAATGGGATTTTCCAAACATGCTCCTTATTTTAGTTATTGTACCCTAAGGGTTCGTTTGACATGGGGTATTTGGGTGGGTGGGAAGGAGGAGGGGAGGGATTTTGCTGCCCTCCCTTTATTTGTCTCATTAAAACATTTAGGAGGGGAGGCCTCCAACTTTGCTTCCCCTCTAAAATTGGGGGAATTTAGAGGGGAAGTGTAATATTATTATTTTATAATATTAATAAATCTATAATTTTTTAATATCCTAATATTACCCCTATATTATATTTTATTAAAATATTATATAAAATAATATAAGGTAAATTTGTCTATATAAAAGTATTTTCCCTCCCCTCCCTTCTTGAAACAAACAAAGTAATATAAAAATCCCTTTCCTCTTCTTCCTTAATGTTAATCCAAGCAAACAAGATAATAATAAAATTCCTCTTTTTCTTTTTCCTTTATTTTCCTCTATTAAAATCTCTCCCCTCCGTTGAACTAAACATACCCTAAGGCTATATTTGGTTCAACGAAGGGGAGGGTATGTTAGGTTAATTTAAGAGAGAGTAGGGGAGTAAGTAGGGGAGATAAGTGAATATTTTTTGTTTGGTTCAAGAGGGGAGGGGACGAAAACTTATTATAAATTGACAAATATATCCTTATATTTATTTTAAATTTCTTTTTTATTATTTTATTTTTATTGATTTTTTCTTTTGATCAAAGAAGCTTCGCAACCGACGAGGAGAAGAGCATATTGCCATTTTTGTGATTCACTCGATTCACTGTCCGCCATCGCACCTCTTCTTCCTCTTTGTTTCTGCATCGAAAACAAATTGAGGCAAAGCACAAAGACTTTTAGTTTGGAGCTTCAGCGACATTGGATGCCTTGTTTTTATGGTGATTTGTTGTTCTGGGTTTTACCTATGGTGGTGGAACAAGAAATTGAAAGAGCAAGAGGACGAAGTTGAAGAATGGAAAGTATAGTATTAGCCCAACAGATTCTCGTTGGAGCTTCAGCGTCATTGAGGGGCCGGTGGTATGCGTCGTCATTGTTGTGTGTCGTTGTCGTGCGTAATGGGGAGGGGAACGAAAAAATAGACTGAGGGTAGCTCTGGAATATAACAAAATTATCATGGGCAATTTTATCCAAAATTTTTCAAACCTTCAAAAACCTCCGATTTTAGAGGGTTGAAACAGTGGGAGAGGGGAACATAAGATGACAAAATTTTGTCCCTCCCCTCCCCTCCCTTTTTTGAACTAAACAAGTTTTTCCCTTACCTTACCCTCCCCTCCCCTCCCCTCCAAAAACCTCCAAACAAACAATGCTAAGACAAAAATCCGACTCTTGAACCGGAAACAGTTACTTGATCCGTTAACAATGGCTCCACGGGTCAACGGCACTCTTCTTCAACCCCCACTAAACCCTGGAGCAGCATTAAACGGCCGCTGTTCAACCTCCGCCTCCAACGATGGCTCTCGGTTTTGTATTCGAAGCTCCCAGCGACGAAGAAATCGAGCGCTCTGATTCTGAAGACGAAGAACAGGAACAAAGCCAAGAAGAGGAAGCAGAGGAGCAGAGTGATTATGATAATGATGATGACGATGAAGAAGAAGGAGGAGAAGAAGGAGAAGAAGAAAGAGCACGAGTCTCGAATAAGAAATCTCAATCCCCATGGGACTTCGCGAAGTACTCTGAGTCCGTCGCAGAGGAACATGCCCGACGAAGCACAACCTCAGTGGATCAGAAAATTGCCAAAGCCATTAAAGAACGCTCCACCGAGCTCAGAAAGCTCGTCGAAGACGACCAGGAGAGCTCGGAGTCCGAACCCGACAGACAAGTAACGGGCTTTTCTGTTTTTGGTACTCATTTTTCTGACTATTGATGGAAGCTTGTGCTTATCCTGTAAAAATTTGCCTCTGTTTCATTTAGGAGGATTATAGACCAGAAGAGGAAGAAGATGAAGGTGGAAATGTAGGTGAGAGCAAGTCTTTCTTCGCGCTATCTGACGGAGTCTCATTCCATGCTGATTCATTCATGGAGCTTAATTTGTCGCGTCCTTTGCTCCGGGCTTGTGAGGCCTTAGGATACGTTAAACCGACACCAATTCAGGTTTCTGCCTTAATTTAGCCATTTTATCTCACTCGTTTTTATTTCTTGGCTTGCCTGGTAGGTACTTAGTTTTTAAAATTTGATTGTAGGCAGCGTGTATACCACTTGCATTGACCGGTCGTGATATATGTGGAAGTGCCATTACCGGTTCTGGGAAGGTAGTCTATCAGTTCCTATCGGAATCATCCAAAAAAAAAATTTGTGTGATAGATTTCTTTTAATGCCCTCTATTCCTGTGATTGTCTTCCCTCACAGACAGCTGCATTCTCACTGCCTACTCTGGAGAGGCTTCTGTATCGTCCAAAACGTGTGCAGGCCATTAGAGTCCTCATTCTTACTCCAACCAGAGAATTGGCGGTCCAGTAAGTATTCTCATGGATGTTTTTGGCTTGCTTTTATTACATAGAAGCATTTCAAGTTTGTAGTTTTACGAAGAGAATAACACAGGAAGTCTGGACTAATGGCCAGACTGGAGGTGTGGAAGGAGAGCACTTAATTTACTGTTTTGCTAGCTATGCTGCTTGCCTTCTGATAAGCAGCAAGTAGGATGGTTTCTTTGTGGTTTTGCGGCTATTTTTTTCCAGCACTATGCTCTCAGAAGCTTGCAATTTCAATGAGCATATATGTACTGTGATGAGACGAACTTGCAGATGCTCAAGTTCATTATAGTCTTCCTTGAAAATCAATTTAGTGATTCTAAAAATAAATACTTCCTTGGATGTAGTTGCTTATTTTTCTTTTAAATTCAATTAATACTTGTTGATAGATAACTTTTTATTTAATGCTTTTTGTGGGTTTTATACTAATTATTATCAATAAGATTAAGATAGCTTATTATGTTTGGCAGAGTTCACAGTATGATAGAGAAGCTTGCTCAGTTTACTGATATAAGATGTTGCCTGGTCGTTGGCGGTCTGTCTACAAAGGTTTGACTACTGGTTCAGTTTTATTATAGCTTGATCTCTAAGTTGTATTGTTAGGTCACAATATATTCAAATGTTTCATCTGATGCTTGGATTATGCCTTTGCGTTTCCTCTTTTCTTTTGAAACAACTAATGTTATTTTGATCATTTCATGGACCATTTCCTGTTATGTTTGATAAGGTTTGAATTGCTCGGGTTAAAATTGATATTGACTATTGTTTTCCTGTCCATAGTGCAAAATTCAATGTAGCTTTTACCAACCTATTTGAATATCACGTGATGTAGTCTCATTTCTTATGATGATGGAATCCCTGTACCAAAGCATTTTGTTATGACGTGGACTCATAAAATAGGAGATAAAGAACCTTTTGCAGAGATAGCACTCAAGACTCACTATTAATTAATCATCAGGAAATAAGATTCTAGAAAAAATTATTTAATCAAAAAGATTTCATCAGCAATTCCATATTATTTCTAAGCTTTATCTGGTGAAGGTGAACACACAGAATGACAGGCATTGAGGCTTTTGGTCCTTCTTAATTCTTTTATGATTTGCTTATTGGTTTACAAGCAATCATTTTCATCATAGGTGCAAGAGGCGGCCTTGAGATCTATGCCGGATATTGTTGTTGCTACTCCAGGACGCATGATAGATCATTTACGCAATTCAATGTCAGTGGATTTAGATGATCTTGCTGTTCTAATCCTTGATGAGGCAGATCGTCTATTAGAGCTTGGTTTTAGTGCTGAAATTCATGAACTTGTAAGTTTTGCTATCCTTATAATGCCAGGATCATGATCCTGAAAAATGCTATTTGATATCTTACCTGCTTTCTGGTTTTTGGAAATTTCAACAAGTTTGTTTTTTAACAGGTTCGCATGTGTCCCAAAAAAAGGCAGACCATGCTATTTTCAGCTACCATGACTGAGGAGGTTGATGAACTTATTAAACTTTCTCTAACAAAACCCTTGCGTCTTTCTGCTGACCCATCTGCAAAACGGCCAGCAACCTTGACCGAGGAGTAATTTCTTCATCTTTTATCATTCCTTGTAGTACTTAGAATATTATCCATTTCTGTTGGCTTTTTTATGCTGTGAAGTCAGGTGTATCATGTATGTTAGATAGAAGTATAAAATGACAATTGATTCTAAAACGAAATTCAGTAATTAATACCGTTTCCTATATGCTCCCCTGAATTTCAGTATTTGTGCTAATGGCCCTTTTGGTGGGCTGAACATTGGGACCATCAATATTTTTAAAGCTAGTAGGAATGACTAGGGCTCTGGCATGTGGAGGCTACTATTATTATATCGAAAAAAAACTCTTGGTTCCTCTAAAATTCTGAATGTTTGTATTTAAGCTTTAAATATTGTTTTGAGCTCTGTTTACCTGTTTTTTCTTCTTTCAGGGTGGTTAGAATAAGAAGAATGCGGGAAATGAATCAGGAAGCAGTTCTTCTTGCATTATGTTCCAAAACTTTTATATCTAAAGTGATCATATTCAGGTTTTCCTCATTTTCGTACACTGTACTTACCTGGAAAATACTGATACATGAAGTTATCGATGCTGATTTCAGGAATTGGTCATCATTTCCAGTATGAATAATAAAGAAACTAGTAGAACTTTTCATGTTCCTTCATAATTAGTTGTATGTCTAATTGATTTATCTGAAAGGATAAAACTCTGGCTGTAATTGTTAGAATGATTCCACTAGTAATTTTTCAAAAATACTCAATAAATTGATAGTTATAGCTTTCTAGTGAAGAAGGAACCTGTTTCATGATTACAGAGATCTCATGTGCTTTGCTGCCTCTCCTGTGCCTTTATTCTGCGACCTTCTTCTCATCTTTATATGCTTAATAATTTGTCTTTTGACTTCCAGTGGAACAAAACAAGCTGCGCATAGGTTGAAGATTATATTTGGATTAGCTGGTTTGAAAGCTGCTGAGCTTCATGGAAATCTTACTCAGGCCCAGCGTCTTGAAGTATGCTTCCTAGATTTTTCTGTACCATTGGTTTGGTTCCACGATTCACACTTATAATTTTTTTTTCTTCAATGAATCAAGTTTTGGTTTGAGGTGCTAAAATACATTTGCTTATCTGGAATCGCCTAATTTGTCTTGTACTTGCCCCCCTTTGTTGAAAGGATTGGCTTCTTTGAAAAATGAAAGTGGTTATGCTAGGATTGCCCTAAGATAAATCTTGTAATTGTTTGTGTACAGGCTTTAGAGCAGTTTAGGAAGCAGCAAGCCGACTTTTTGATTGCAACTGATGTGGCTGCTCGAGTAAGAACCTATTCTTGAAAGTTATTTATTTTTCTCATTGGATGCATTGATTCTTTGTTTTTGTTTTAAAAGGGATTTTGTCAATCTTTCAAATACCTGCTATTTGATGCCTTTACGTTTGAATTTTATATATTAGGGTCTAGATATTATCGGTGTTCAAACAGTCATCAACTTTGCATGTCCACGAGATCTTACCAGGTACGTTATGATGGTAACACCTCTTTTGATGATTATAATTGTGACTTGTGCATGCTGTAGTGTTTCATTCTCTAAATATTTTTATTCCCTCAGCCTTCTGTTGACTTAAAAATGTTATTTCAAACTGTAGTTATGTTCATCGAGTAGGACGTACTGCAAGAGCTGGCAGAGAAGGATGTGCTGTCACGTTTGTGACTGACAATGACCGGTCACTTTTAAAAGCAATTGTTAGTATCATTCTTATGAATGCTGCGCATGTTTTGGCATGGTTGAGCTTTATATCTTGATATTTTTTTCATCCATTATTTTCTAATAGTTATACAAGCTGATATGCTTTTAGGTCTGAGATATATAGATTCTTTAAAGAAAATGTTGATGATTAGGTTTTAACATTTCATGAGACGTTCAATTTACATAAAGCAAGCTTTATGTTCACATATGATGTGATTTAATTGATTGTTGATTTAATGTGTTTTAATATAATAAGATTCTAAAAGTAATCTATATGTTGGCCTAGAAGGAATGTAATATGGCTTTTAAATCTTGGTTTGCAATTGATCAGGCAAAGAGGGTGGGTTCAAAGCTGAAGAGCCGTATTGTTGCAGAACAATCTGTAATTAAGTGGTCTCAAACTATTGAGCAAATGGAGGATGAAATTGCTGCAATTCTTGGTGAAGAGAGGTTTTGATCCTATTATGTTGTGAATTTATGCTTAATTTTTATTTTTTACCATTTTACTGGATTTCATTAGTTGAATTTTCACAGGGAGGAAAGAGCCCTCAGGAAAGCTGAAATGGAGGCAACAAAGGTATTGATTAGTTAAATCTTGTCTTGGAATTAGCATCATTTAGTTCATTCTTGATAGCGTTGTAAATTCTTTCCTGCATTGGATCCCTATATTAGTTCATTCTGAAGATTTTCTTTTTAATTTTAATAAATCACGTTTCTATGTTCTGGGCAGGTTGAAAACATGATTGAGCACAGGGAAGAGATATATTCCCGGCCCAAAAGAACTTGGTTTATGACAGGGAAGGAGAAGAAGCTTGCTGCAAAAGTAGCCAAGGTAAGATTTTTTGCATTCCTCAGATATGATTCTTATTCATTTGAACAAATTATGGTGGTTTCCCTACATTTTGGAAAAATAAAGAATTCATTTTGAGCCTAAGATAGCCATCATGGACTCCTTGGGTATTGTTATATATAATCTTCATCCTTGAATTTAGACCACATAAGCAATTTAATCACTGAAAAGTTTTCTAAGTTGTTATTATGCCATGACTTGTCGTCATTTCTTGCACTAGATCTAGTCATTGTCATGCTGCTAACTTGTTATGGAACTTTTAAGTGATTAAATCACTTATATGGGATTGCACAGTAATTCCCTCAAATCTTTGTGGTGTGTTTTTTTTTAAAAAAAAAAATCAGAGGACTACATTGGACTTACTCTTTCATGTTATTCTGGCTATTTTAAAACATCTTAAAAAGGTTGTCTGTTTCCTATTATAGCCTGCAAACTTTTGCAGTGAAGTCCCATTCTATTAGAAATAAATAATTAAGCATTGAGGTTGCGTTCAAGTTCTTGAAAAATATAGCTCTGCTAATAATCCTAATGCCTTATTGAATAACTTTCAACAGACGTCTAACGGAAAGGAAAAGGGCTCTGGGAAGGAAGTAATTAGTGCTGAACAAGCCGAAGCCTTAAGAATGAAGGAAAAGAGGAAGCGAGAACGAGAAGTAAGCAGTTTTCTCATTTTTATTTGCACTTACTAATTATTGATACTGATTCATTTGTTTTATTGCCTATATAAAGAACATATAAGCTTGCGTTTTTTAATGCATAGTTTTGTACTTATTCAAACATTTGTGGGCTAGAAAAATTTGCCCAGGAAGCAGCGCCGAAAATTGGAAGCTGCTAGAGAGATTTTGGAGGATGAAGGTCATTTTGAGAAGCCAGAAGTATGTATTCCTATCATTTTCCATTTACTTGTTTTCTGCAATAAAGAATATTTTAGTTGACTTTTATTATGATAACTTCTATTAGTAAATTTGTTAATGTGATTATAACGAGTATCCTAAGTGTGTGTTAATATAGCCATTTTAGTTGAAGTGCAGATATTGATATATTTTACACAAAAATAACGGATTTGATCATTGACCTAGTTGCTGAATTAGTGATTTGAAGCCCTTATTTTTCATCATACTCAAATACATAAATGTGCAGGCTAACGAGAAAAATAAGAAAGAAAAGACTGGAATGTCGCTTGTTGATGTGGCATACCGACGAGCGAAAGCAGTTAAAGCCGTGAAGAAGGCTCTAGATGCTGGCAAAATTGTGAAGAAGGGTAAGAAGAAATCGGATCATTCTTCACGAAAGACTCCTTCAAGGACAGAGGAAATGCGGGAGCTTTTCCAAACTGATATGAGTGAGAAAAAACAAGAAAGTGTTGGTGGACCAGGGAAGAAGTCCAAGAGTTCATTCAAAAGCAAGTCAAGGTACGTACTACTCTTACCTTTTTCTCTTGATGAATCTAATACTTCCTCTGCTCCTAAATATAGAAGTTAGTTGGGGTTTTGTTTTAAAATATAAAATCTCAATCTATTTTGCCTTTCAAATTGATAAATTTCCTCCCAAACTATCTATGTTAATTGCATATATTAAAAGGGGATTTGATCACGGGCAGTAATAATTAAATAGGGATTGTTGAGAAGCTAACGTACATTTATTACAAATAACTAAATTAATTTTTTTTATTTTTGTAAATTAGTTATCTATGTCCCACATTTAGGATCAAAGGGAGTAGTATATGGTAGTTATATTCATTATCTCTTTTCTTTTTAGTTTTCTTTATATGCTTATGCTGTATATGCAGTCCGCTTGTATGAATTTAGAGATTTGGCTCTTTGACCGAGAGAGACATGAAACATTTAGTTTTGTTGGGTTCTGTTTTTCAGGTATAAGCGCAGGTAGTTTGTCTAGACAACAGTGAATTTTGATAAAATGTATGATATACATAACCTCAAAAGTCCAGTGCTTGAACCCATTATTGACTTGGGACAATATTGACACTCAAGAATATCATTATACCATGTTCATGTTCCGCCATTGGAGCTGATGAATGAAAAGCTGTGGTGCTCAGTTGTTGCTTGTGCTTGTGGAAGCATAATGACAGGCATGCAGACCTATGTGTAGCAAATAGTGAATATGACCGTGGGACTTGGTGGATAGAGCTGCAAATATCTTCTCACTCTTCTCATGTCAGCATGAATCTTCTCTACTCAATTTTGTAATCTAGGCATCATATATAAACTTTTGGTTTTTGATCACTTGATGTAAAATTATTCATTACATAATTATTTCCTTGTTATGTTGGCTATATTGAGATGATTGCTCTTGAATTGTAGCCATGAATTTAGTGTTGAGTTGCAAAATACAATAATCCATTTAAACTATATGTTAAATCACTTATAAAGGAAGAAATATAGTTCTTCATTAATTAGATAATGAATGAAAATGGAAGACTTATTAACTGAGGTTGACTATATGAATTGGCCTCATTTGGTTCTATCAATACTTAAATAATCTTTGGATGTATGTTTTTATTGAATTGGCGATCTATATGCTTAGGCACATATTGAAGAATGTGAGCTGCGCCACCATATTTAAGATTATATTAAAGATTAAAAAAATTAAAAAATTAATTAAGTATAATTATATTTAATTTTTTAAAATAAATATATATTTTTAATTTATTTAGATTAGTCAATTAATTTTTATATTAATTATAATTAAATAATTTATTTAATTTTTTAAAAATAGTTAATAAATTTTTACGTAAAGGGAGTATTTATGAAATAGTAAAAATTATAATACTTTATTATATGTGCCAAAATATTCCAACACGGATAATCTCGGACAATAATAATCACCTCTATAAAAGAATAAAATACAATAACTATATGTTATACTTTAGATTTTTTTAGGTGGCAAAAAAATTAGATTTTTCTACGTATAAGTTCAATATTCATAATTCATTTATAATGAATAATAAATTTTTTTTAATTATTATTGATTTTAATAAAATAATTTTTAGATTATAAATTTTTTATTTTAGGTAAAATTATTTTTATAAATGGCAAAGTGGGGAGGATGTGGCCCTAACCGGGTCAAGTTATCTGACACGGTAGATGACATGGCTCCTTAATTGACACGGTGGATATTTAGTCCCAACGAAACAAGTCTGCCCGCGAAAAGTAGCTGAACCAAAACCTCGCACTCCCCTGCGTAGTTCAGTTCTTCGCGCGCCCAGTTTTCTCGCCTTCGCCGTCTGTCCAGTTGTGGCCTTCGCCGTCGCCATATTTTCTCGCTTGTTCCTCCCTTCCATTATGCGCCGCTGCTGAGCCCTAATCTCCGGCGCTGAATCATCAGGGTCACCTGGGAATCACCGCCGCTGCTTCTCCTCTGCAGCAAGTTTTCTGTTTTGGTGCTTCCAGTGTTCTTGCGTGAGTTCCCTGCTTTGTGATTCCCTGTTGGGTTTCTTCATTCTGATTTTATGATTAGTGTTATTTTGTGAAGTTTTCTGGCTTTCCTATTCTCATAATTAAAACATTCTCTAAAAATATTGCAGAGCTGGCTGCTTTTTGGGTATTTGCACTGAGATTTAATGGATTCCGAAGTTGAAACTATTGAGAGGAGATTTACATCCTTGTTTGGTCAACTCCAAGCAGAGTGCGGCATACTTGAAAGAATGATATACAAGAACAAGAACCAGCACAGGCGTTGTTCTTATTTCAAGTATCTTTTGAAGGTAAAGGATGTGTTTTTCTTACTTCCATCTGTTTTTACTTCATTCTTGCTCAGACAAGTTAATCTACATTTATTATTATTATTTTTAATTAAAACGTGGGTTACATTCCTGGTTCAACAAATGGGTTTTGAGAGGTGAAGAATGTAAAAGGGCTTCTCTCAAGGATATAAATTGTGCTGCGTATCAAATGATTTTGCACAATCTTTTTTCATTTGTCAATTTTATTAGCATGGGCATCACCATTAAATTATGACTGTTCATATTTACATTTACATATACGCAATGTGCATATTAGGTGAGGAGGGATTTACGGCTTCTACAATCTGTGAACTTGGAGGAGCTTGTGATATCGTGCCTCCTTGTTATCAAAGGAAATAAACCGAAACAGAAGGCTCATCTTTTAGAGAGGTACAACTTTCTTTATTTTGACCCCTGTTTGCCTAATGCTAATTGTGTTTTGATTCATTTGTTTGGAATTTAACCTTTTATTGTGAAAGGATGTCTAACTTTGTATAATCATACAACGAGTGTGGTTATAGACTGATTTGAAGGCTAATTTTAGAATTAGCACATAATCAAATTTTCCAAGGTTAACACAGATTCAGGTTACTGCTAAAACCAAGGGTAGTTCTGTTCATATGGCAATATGAATATGTTAAAGGTGTTGGGGGTCTGGTCCTAATGTTTTAAACATTTTTCTTCTCTTTGATAAATTCTATTTTATGTAAGCATATATTTCTAATAGTTCTTTGGAAAAAAAATTCTCCCACCTTTTCTAAATTAGACTGATCAGCATGCCTTTTTAGTGAGTAGTAACAAGCAAATCAACTGGTATAGTTGTTTGATTATTTCCCATAAATCCAAGTTTATTTGCTTTTGACTTCTTAATTTAATCTGATGTGGGAGGGAAAGATTGGAAGTTTTTAAATTATTAATTCATGAGATCTTTTGAAAATAGGATATAATAGCATTCATTTGAATATTTTGTTTTGAAATTTTTGTGCATAATGTTTATTTTTTTCCATGATAGTTTAAAAAGGAGAAAATGCAACAGTGGAAAATATAATTTTCTGGAGCGGATTTTAGGAGCTGCACGCCTGCTGGCAGAGGTACAATTGCTTGTGAATTCTAAAGATTTACTTTTACTGTCTTCATTACTTATCACTGTGCTTCTACTTTGGCAGATCATTTTTTGTGTGCAATTTAACATTAATTTACCAACTAATCGCCACCTGCTTGTTAGAGCCAGTAGTCGTATTTTAGTAGCATATTGGCAAAGATACTGGCTTCTCGTTGAGATGCTCTGCTTGCCATTGGAAAATAGTATCAAAGTCAAACCTTGTCTGAGCAAAATATTGAGTGAAGATAATGTAGGGAGTTATGTAATTAATCAAGGATTTTACATGGCTTATGCCAAATCCTGTGGGAAACCTTGTAGTTTGTAGTTGTGATTGGAGTTGGTCCATTCCTTATTCGATGCATATGATATTATGAAAATTTCAGCCCATTGATTGACTCTGATGGCAATTTCTTCTGAATGCTCTGCTTACTAGCACTGCAACCTATTCTCCAATTTTTATGTGTGCTATATTTTTTCATGCAGATGGTTGAACCAATGCTGAAGGCTGCAACGTATCCTTCTGGTAGCAAGCTAGTTATTTCTACTTCCTAACAGTTGTCTGGTTAATTTGGTCCTATAGCCAGTCATTAATTGTTGACGTATATATTTTCTCTATATTCTGGAGGAGGGGAAATTTTTCAACCCTTAGCAATTTTTGTTGTCATTTGCACCAATACCATTTTTTTATTGGCTTAGTGAGTGTTGTTTTTCCCTTGACTATTCAATGGTGAGGTATCTATTCTGTTTGCTCAGTCTTTTTTCATGGGATTTTCTCTAACAATCATGGCGATGCTTGCGCGTCTCCGGGTTTTAGTTCAACAAGTAAGTTTACTGTTTCTGATGTTGTTCTGCAGATGTAAGTTTTGCTTGTACAATATTCTTTTCTTGTTTGTGTGTTATGAGGGCTATGGTTTATAAGTTAATGCTGGCCAATAAGATTGTTGTTAAGTGATTGTTAAATTACTAACTGTTCTCTTTAAGAAAAGTAGAAACTTAATCTTGAACCGTTTCTTTTATGTACAGATATTACTTGATATTGTCACATTGTTCAACATAGTTTCTTCTATCTCTCAAAAGCAGTCAATAAAGATAAAGAATGAGGGAGTTGAGGTTGGATTTTGGGGAAACCATGTTCTTCAAGCCATATTCTAATCACTCTATTATAACATATACTATTTCTGCAGGTTTTTAGGGAATACTTTCCTGTTAGTGAAGATTTTGTCATGTTAGAGTGTGTATGGAAATCAGATAAGTTTGTATTATTCGAGAAGAAGTGTAAGAGTGAAAATGCAAGTAAAAGTGAAGATTCTGGAGGAAGTATCTCTGTCCAAGCAGCAGCGATCAACTACAAAAGTATTGAATCTTGTCTTGGAGGTAAGAATCTTGATGATGTGTTCTTGCCATTATGTCATCACCAGTTCACCACATTCTGTCATTTTCTTTTCTTTTCTTTTTCTTTGTTTGCTTCACATGGATAGTTTAGTTACCAATTTTTATTATAAAATGGAGTGTCAATAGTGAACTGCTCTGTTTACAACTTATAAACAGGTTGATTTGTCGGAACCCCTTGCATTGTATTAAGCATGCGATGCATTGTATTAAGCATGCGAACTATACTGTTTGCGACTTGTAAATAGTGTGACTTGTTATAAAAGTTATGTTTTTATATGGATCTTGAATTTTACGGTATCATGGGTTTTTTGACCAAGCCTTGAAGAACTGTATGCTCTGCAGAAACTGCAAATAACCAAAGCTTGTTGATTTATGACCAAACTTTTGGAAACTATTGTGATTTGCAGAAACTGAAAATGACCAACCTGTCTCAGAAGAATAATGCAGACTCTTCTGTCAATGTTGAGCCTTCTCATGTCAAAGGTGTAACCAGTGATTTGTTGAATCAGAAAGAGAAAAGTTGTGATGACGAGGAAGGAAGAGAGAATCCAAGCACCATAACAGAAGGCTTCTCTTTCAATGAACCTCCACCAAAGGATGGCTTGCAGTGGCCTGCATCACTGAACTCAACCACTAAACTTGATTCTTCTTCTTCTTCTAAGAAAGTGGCGTTTGTCTCAATCAAGCGTCCTAAATTATCCACACAGCAAGATCTGTCTCCATTAGCGCCTAGTGTTTGTGAAAATAGCAAAACTGAAAATGATAAAGAGGGAGATACACTTGTTAATCTACTCCCTGATGCGATCCCAAGGAATAGTGCTTTTTAGACTGAACTTGATTTGATTGAATCTTTCATTTTGAAGCTGAAATTGTTTATTTTCAAACTATATATGTTAACAATTTATTTTGTTTTGAATCTTTAATATCAAATATTATATAAGAATTAAGAACATTAGAAAATAATGGCATGAGGACCCAAACCGAAGAAAAATATGTGAACTTGTGAAGCATATATTGATATAATAAATGAAGAAGATTTCTATTTCAAGAACTAATATATACAAAGGGACTTTTGAGATAAAACAAGTTACTTGTAAATAAACTTGCAAACATGTTTTATATATTTTGAGTGTATGTTTGGCGTGCTGCCCTATTTATTATGATTTTTTAATAGGTATGTGTATATGTATACATATGTACGTGTGTGTACATTGTTTTATAAGTAGGTTCTGCTTAAAATTATTTTCAATTTTAATATGCTACCTCCTTTGTCGCTCTATTTATAAGTTTTGATTTAGATTTCTATTTTGTCTCTAAATATCCAAATTTTAATTATTGCTTGATTTTAATGATATCTCTGTTAAATATATTTTGTGCGGTTGATAATTATATACTTTTGGATTTCTATTATAGACTGAGTTGAATATAGGAAACAGGAAAATAAGCCAAAATATATTAGGAAAAGACAATAATAATTTTATAAAAAATAAATTAAAAAAATTAGTTATAACCCATAAAATAATATTTATCGTTATCTAATATAAATAACAGATAAGACAATAAATATGTTAAGAATTGTTCTTATGTTTATAAAAAATGATTTTTTTAATTTTTATTCTTAATAATTAAAGTAATAATAGTTGGGCAATAATTACTCTAATTTCAATATTTATGAGAGATATTTGCTAGGTAATAGAAAAAAAGAAAAATCCCAAAAAATACCTATTTAAATTTTAAAATTTTAAATTAAGATTTTTTATAAAAAAAATTATAAATAATTTTATAAGAGTTATAAATAATTTATAAAATATAGTAAATAAAATTTTAAAATTTAAGTAGGTATTTTTTAAGATTTTCCTTAAACAAAAATTTAGTCCCATTTTTTTATTGCTTATATTAGCTAACGCAGCAATAATAACTATGAACCTCCCCAATAAAACATTCTCGTTCGGAAGAAGCAGATCCCTTCTGCCTCGTCGACGACCGAGCATTACACACTCGGTCGAGCTCGCCGTCGGACGCGGTACACTGTTGTCAGCCCTACTTGGTTCATCTACGGCAATATTGAAGAAGGTTCGAACCCTAGGGTTTTCTCTTCCCCTGCCTGGACTTAGGGCTTAAAAGCTAATTTGCTATAATATGCTCTGGGACGACATCCTTGTTTTCTGAAATTAGTTATTTGCTTTTCGATTATTAAAAATGTCAATGTTTGGGTTTCTTTCGTTTCTTGCTACTCATGTTGAACTTTGGGGTGGGATTTTCCGTAAATTCAAGTCTGCCGCCTTTGTTATAAGAGTAACTCGAATCGAATTTGATTATTTTAGGCTTTAGATTTCATCTGCTGATATGTTATTCTTTTCATGAATATATATTGGATTTGTCTCTCTCTCTCCCACCCTCGTTTTCCTTACTTATAGTCCTTACACTTTTTTCTTGTTACTTGATCATTTTTTAACGAGTTGCTTACTATTGTTTATGAATGGCTAAAAAAATTAGGGTCTGAAGGAAGGGAAGGCAACATTAATTTCGGTTTTCATCCAGAGAAAAAACCATGTCAGTGACAGCAGGTGTTAGTGATACAATAATAGCTATAAGGGATAAGCTCAGGGGTAAAATTGGGCAAACAAAAGTTAAGCGGTATTGGCCGGGTAAAGTTCCTGAATGGGCTGATGATGAGAATGAAGAAGTCGATATTAGGACGGCCAAGGATGCTGCCCTGGAGAAAGCATTTCCTAGTCAAGAAGATTCTGATATTGTTAAAAAGGATGATCCTAGGCTCCGTCGTTTAGCTGAAAGCAGAATAGATAATCGTGATGAAGTGAGAGCTGATCATCGCCGCATTCGGCAAGCTGAGATTGTTTCTACAATTGAAGAAGAAGCCAGGAGACAAGCAGGGTTGGAATTAGAGGAGGAAGATGAGGAAGCTTTGGAGGAAAGAAGAAGAAAAATTAGGGAAAAATTGCTCCAAAGAGAACAGGAAGAAGCACTTCCTCAAGAGGAGGAGGAGGAGGAAGAGGAGGAAGAGGAAGGAGAGGAATCTGAGTATGAGACTGACTCAGAGGAGGAACTTGGTGGAATTGCAATGGTGAAGCCTGTATTTGTTCCCAAATCAGAGAGAGATACTATAGCTGAGCGTGAACGGCTTGAAGCAGAAGAGAGGGCCCTGGAGGAGGCTAAGGTAAGGAGATTGGAGGAAAGGAAAACAGAGACAAAACAGATTGTTGTTGAGGAGATCCGGAAAGATATAGAAATCCAGAAGAATTTGGAGTTGGAAGCAAATGTTGCTGACATAGATACTGATGATGAGGTTAATGAGGCAGAGGAATATGAGGCTTGGAAAGTGAGAGAGATTGGTCGGATCAAGAGGGACAGGGACCAGCGTGAGGCAATGTTGAAGGAGAAGGAAGAGATTGAGAAGGTGAGAAACATGACAGAGGAAGAGAGGAGAGAGTGGGAAAGGAAGAATCCAAAACCAGGTGCAGCACCAAAACAGAAGTGGAGGTTTATGCAGAAATACTACCACAAGGGTGCCTTCTTCCAGTCCAATCCTGATGATCAATCTGCAACAGTTGGATCTGATAATATTTATACTCGTGATTTCTCTTCTCCAACTGGAGAAGATAAGATGGACAAGACAATCTTACCCAAAGTTATGCAAGTCAAGCACTTTGGTCGTAGTGGAAGAACTAAGTGGACCCATTTGGTTAATGAGGATACTACTGATTGGAACAACCCGTAAGTACACTCTCTTCAGTTTTCTCTGTTTTTGAAACTATTGCCAGTCTACCAGATTATTTATTTATTTGCTAATAGTGTTTTTTTTTATTTTCCAACATTTTCTGCTTGTTTTGACTTCCAATCTTAATCTTCCATGACGCTGATCTATGATAGTCTCCTATTTACAACTTCTTGATAACATTATAAAGTTGAGTAATCTCAGATCAAAACCGAACTAGTTTAAGTTCCCACTTCTATACCTCTTTCCCAATCTTTTGTCTTTGCCTGAACGTTTTACTAATAAAAAGAGTAAGCATAAGGAGGAGGTTTGTAAAGGATGGTGAGGGGGGACTGGTGAGACTGACAGGATGTGGGGGATGGTCTACAAAGGAAAGGAAACGGTCTCAAAAGGGCATTGAAAGAGGCCTATTTTATACAAGAAGAAAGTAAAAGGAGGACCGAACTATTTAGGAAAGAGAGCCGGGAGAAGGGGGAAGGAAAGGGAAACCAAGTGTAACTACCTTTGTCAGGTAGCACGCAGTCAGGAGAGAGGGGAGAGAAAGGGGTAAGGACAGATTATTGGACAAGGGGGTTTCTGGAGGGGAGGACAAGGGGAATCTGAGTGAAAAAGGAGAGAGCATGATCACTCTAATATAGGGAGGATGTTGTGATAATTTCTGATTTGTTTTGTTTCTTTTTGTCATCTGGAATTCTGGAGCATTGTTCTACCAATGTAACAGCAGCTTACTCTTCTTATGAGTGAGTAGATGAATTCTAGCTCATAATTAGTACTCAACTCAGATTCCTATCTGTGAGCTGTGATTTTGAGAGGCTTATGTATCTAGTTTGAAGACAGTTTTTTGGATTTTCTATTTTTTAATGATTTGTGTTAAGAAATTTTCTTGCACCATCCTCCACACGTTTCATTTTAATTTAATATATAAAGCTGCAAAATAAAGTAGTGTTTTACCCCTTCAATTAATTGCTTATTATTTTCATATTTTTGGATAGAATCAATCTTTTATTTGATTATGCGAATGGCCACTTAGGCTATTTGTAGATAACTGGTGTCTTATTGCAGCCCCTAATGCTCTTGTTGCCAATGTTGAATTATGTTGCAGGTGGACATACAATGACCCTCTTCGGGCAAAATACAATGAGAAAATGGCAGCAATGAATGCATCTATTTCAAAACCTAAAGGAAGCAAAAAATTGAAAGATTGGGAATCTCAATGAATATGTAATTTTAATTTTCTTTAAATAATTGTATTAGACTACCAGTGTAGTAATAGTGGGCAACTTTTTTATCCGAGCTATAGAAATTTAGCATCTTCCTCTTGAATTCAATGACATGAGTCTTCTTGTTCATTTTTCTTCTTTGGCCTGAGTAATAGCTAGCCGTTGGTTGTACCACATGTATGCTTTGTGAGTTTCTAAGCACTGCGGATTTATTATACACAGTATTTACAGTAAATCTGGAATGAAGCATCTCAGGAATTGTTCCATCATTTTCTGGACCTATTTTCTTATGAAACTGAAGGGATCTGAGAAGGCTACATTCAAGGAATTGTTCCATCATTTTCTGGACCTATTTTCTTGTGAAACTGAAGGAATCTAAGAAGCCTACTTACTGAATGTCATCTCTGAATCTCCATGTCAGCGTTCTCATACTTGTACAGAGTGAGAAGCCAATCCTGAAGTCTTCTGATGGAAATGTTTTCCCAAAGAGAATTTAGGAAATATGCTAAATTAGATAGATATTGCAATCTTTTCTTAATCTTATGATTATCTTTATCAAAATTATTACTATAATTAGAATTTATATTATTTTATAAATAATTTAGACTAGGTTTAATTTATGAGATTATTTTATATTTAGTAAACTTTTCCAGTTTTAAAAGATTTTTTTGCTTAAAATTAAAGTTAGATTTATTTTGCGTAAAGTTTTATAAATAAAGCGATAATTATTTCGTTGTAGGATTTTTATTATAAATTAATATTGATATTTCAGTTAATCTTTTTCTTTTCCAAAGTTATTGTCCCTGTTTCTCTCCCTCTTCTTGATGCCTCTACCGTTCTCTCCGTCTTATTCTACATCACTCTAATGCGTTTTCAATTTTTAAACCTCCTAAATATTTTTTTTCCCTTTGTATCATTAAATTTTATATAAAAAAAGGTGACATTCTGATATTTTATATATATAAAATAGTATAGTTTTAAATTTTTAAGATTTTTTAAAGAAAATAAATCAAAATTACCCAATTTTATATCTTCTTTTTTTGAAAAAAAACATAAAAAACATATTATTTTTATTTATAAGTTATTAAAATATAACTCATTTATGTAAAATCTAATTATATAAAAGGAAAGAAAATTGGCGAGTTAGAGCATTTGCAAAGGCGTATTAAAGGCTCTTTACCCCGTTTTTTCTTGTATTGATGATTTTTCCGACGAGTCCATACTTATTTATCTATAATTGCATTCTAGAAGTTTGAAGTTGAGACCTTCCTCTGAAGGAAGGTGAAAGATTCTTCCCCTATACATCATCATTTTGAGCTGCCAATACAAATTGATACATATAATAAAGAATGCGTTCATATTTTATAAGGATGTGAGTTCAATTTCTGCTGTCATTATGAGGATTCCTTTATTAAGCGATCTCATAAGTTCTCTATAAGTGTTCTCTGAATCCTTAGGCTACACCATAACCTTAAAAAGAGATCGGTGACGAACTAACCTAAACTTTTTTTTTTAAAAAAAAATTCATCATTTTGAGCTTATTATTATTCTTTAGATATTTAATGTAAGAATTACTTATCTAATTTAAATAGATTAGAGAAATTAAATAAATTATTTAGATAACATTAAATATAATTTCGATAAATTAGTTCAAAATAAATTATAAATATAAAAAATAAATTAAATTAAAATTTTATATTTAGGACAAAAATATCCTCTATAATTAAATCATATATTTAGTTATAATTGGAGGAGTATTAAATTAAAAAAGAAAAGAAACAACATTTAGCATCACTTTGATGGCATATTTTGTGTATGTTTGTACCATCATAAAACTAAAATTTTAAAAAGGTTTTTGACTTAAATCTTAATTTAAAAAAATTTCAAAACAAATAGTTATATTTGTCTAAAAATTTTTTTAGACAAAACTATAGTTTAAAATTAAAGTTTTAGATAATTTACTGAGACCAGCTTCTGGACAATAAAAAAATTTATGAACTATCTAATTACTATTTTATTTTTATTTTTTCTTATACTCTCTCTATCTCTCTCCTCTCTCTCCTCTCTTATCTCTTTTCCACTCTCTCTCATATTTTTAATAAAATCATACCCTTTCTAATAATTTTTCAATTATAAAAGTCATTTTGGTAATAACTATCTAAATACTCAATTATTCAGAACCACTATTTTTTTATAAATTTTTTTCTAAAAGTTTTTTTTTTAAAGTTGTCCAAAAATTCTCCTTTTTAATAAGGTCTTTTTCAAACTCTTATCTAAATAAAAAGGTGAATATAAACATTGGCAAATTAAAGAATTTCCATATTCTCATATTTTTCCTCATATTTTATTTTATTGAAATTGTGTAAATTTCTTAATTATTTTTTATTATGTACTTTTTTTTATCAAAATATGTTTATTAATTTTAACATTTAAAAAATTCAAACACATATATTTTTTTTTAATTTAAATGAAGAAATTGGAAGCTGGAAAAAACAAGAAGCCTCAAAGGAATAATCCTTTAGATTAGATAGTAGCCAAAAGAAATAGAAAATCTGATCTGATAAACCCTAAGCCTCTTCTCTCTACACAGCGTACTAACCATCAGGCTCCTCTGCAACTCTACTGTCTTCAAGGCTTCAAGCTACGAATTTTGCAAGCTGCTGTCCACTTTCCACTATCGCTTCATTTTCTCTGTTTCCATCATCAACTTTCGGTTCTCTGTAGAAACTCAATGCCCTGAGCATTGTGAATCTGATGGGGCGTCACTCCTCTGAATCTCCTTCTCCTAGGGCTCGCGGGAGAAGTCCTCTATCCTCCTCGCGAAGAGACCGGGAAAGGGAAAGAGAACGAGAAAGAGATAGAGACAGAGACAGAGAAAGATCACCCTCTCGCCGGCATAGGCGTTCCTATTCCCACCAGCATGATGTTCCTCCGGTGAGGGACCGGAGCATTTCTCCGCCGCCTTCAGAGAAGCGCCAACATTCAAGTCGTGGGTCGGGGAGACCTGTCAGAGAGAGCTCTGGGTCTCCGGTTGATCCTACTCGCTCTCTCTCTCCTTCCCCGCGAACAAAGCGGTTGAGGAGAGTTCAAGCTGACCGTGAGAGTGAGCCGAATCATGGGGGTGGCAGAGGAACTGATAGGGGTAGGGATAGTGACCGTGATAGAGGAAGGGGTTCGAATAGAGATATGGTGATTGAGCGAAAGGAGAAGAGGTCTTCTGGAAGGGATGAAGTTGATGATAACCATAATGACAGCGGCAGAAACAGGTCTTCAAGGTCAAGACATGAGAGGCCTACTACTTCTCCTGAACATCATCGCAATGGCAGGAACAGGCACAGATCTCCGTCTCCTCAGCAGCCGATTGCTCGTGATGAGGTGTCTGGTGATATCCAACCCTATGAATAATGCTTATAGTTCAATACGATTTTCTATCGATTTAAATGCATGAATTGATACTTTTGCCAAAGATTATTTTTTGCTCAAACTACTGCGATATTTTTTGTTGTGTTTTTTTACTTTTTGTTTTGTTTTGAAAGAACAGGAGTAATGAAGGGATCCTAGTAGATTTACTCCGAGCTAACAACACCATTCTTTCAATAAACATGAGTTAGATAGGCATAACATTTTACTGAATGGAATTGTTTCAAGTACATGCCTTTAATTATTTTCACAAGCATCTAAATAAATTTTACGTTTGAATGCATTGTAGAGGCAGCATTTAAATTGCTATTCTTGCGTATATTTATATATCATTGTTCATAGTGACTTGTGCGGGAAATTATGTATCAAGTGTTATGTCAGTGTATGAATGCAATTTATCTTTTGTCATTAGCTTATTTATGTGATGCTTGTTCGTTCCTTGTATTTCGAGTGTAGAGGAGGAGAGGAATTGCTGATTATTGTTCTTCATTTTTATCATCCTAGGTGTTGTGGTTTTGTTTTTTAGATCCCTCCTTTTCTTTTCTCAGTGTTGAGGGCAAGGAGGTTATGCCTGGCCAATGTGGCTTTTAGAAAGATGTCAGTTTCTTGTAGTTTTTAGCCTTTTCCCCCCTATTTTGTTTCACTTCTTCTGGTTGCATGGTGCCATGGATTGATGAGAAAAACATCCAATACCCGTTTTAAACTTTTATTCCTGACCTTGTATTCATTGTGGATGGTGGAGTCATTCCCCTGTAACCCAAACTATTGATTTATTTATTCTTTCAAACTTTTTGACCATCATTTTTTGCATTGGTTCCTTTCTCTTGCTGCTGTGTATTTCGTTTGTTGCATGCGAAAGTTTTTTTGGAACTTATGTTGGACTATTTTTTCTTTGGCAGATGACAAGTTCAAGAGGAGCTGAACACAGGTGAGTTGCTGTTGTAACTATAGTTTTCATATACCAGTGTTCCTGTTGGTTGACCATTTTGTTCGGCCAGTTATAATGTCTTTAGATCTGATACTGTGATCTTTTGATTGAACTAATATATATATTCACCAGATGTGTTGACTTAATTGCTTTGTTATTTGCACGCTTTTGGAGGATAAATCCTCTTACATCAAGCCACAAACTATCTTTTCAAGCTGCAGTCATGATGATAATAAATTCTTCGCAAGATGTTAAAAATTGTGTTACATGTTTAAACAAGGATGGTCTCATGCTTTATATTTAATGATGTGGATTCTCATGAATAGCTGCTAGTGTTAACCTGATAAATATTTGAGCACAAATCCAAAAGTAATGGTGTGTTTCTGTGCTGTGATGACTGCATCGAACCCCACCTAAATATGGTAAACTTGAGTTAAAACTAGCAATAAAGGTATTCTGTTGCCGGGGTATGCTTTATTGAAGGTTTTTCTTTATTTTCTCTTTATTTTTGCATTGGCTAAGGTTTTTCTTCTCTGTTTTTTCATTGATTGAAGTTAGTATAGCATCTGATGAAATGTCTGCTATTGTTGCAGGAATGATGAGAATGATTCAGTAGAAAAGATGAAGGCTGCTGAGGAGGCTTTGGAAGAGAAACAGAAGGTATGGTCTACCTGTTTGTCGGGTTTGTTCATGCAATGTTATTTAGCTAGTTGCATGTCCTCTGTATGGGTGAAATAGAATGAAAAAAGAGAAAAATGTGAAAAAGTTGAAGAGCAAATTAGATTCACGTGCCTCTTTTAGAACTTACACTGCTTAAATTAATACCTGGTACTTGATCCTTGAGGTTTATAAAAGATTAAAACCTACACTTGCACTTCGAGCATTAACTTGCTTTTTAATGATTTGCGCTGCATCAAATCAAGCAATTCGGAGTTTCTTAGAGGAAAAATGCATATAATGGTGAGATGGTATAAGCTCTGTTGAATTGTAACAATTCTATTTAGGGAAAGGATGCCAAGCTAGAAGGTCTATGAATGTACGCATTAAAAACCTCAGAGAAGAGGAATGTGAATTATTCAACTACAAATAGAAATAAAACTACTTCCGTATTCTATACTTGCATTAATGTAGTAAATGTGTAAGCACGTGATATGAGCTCAGATTATATGTATTTACTTGAGTTACACGGAGAAATTTTAGGATTATCAACATGGTTAACCAAATTAAAGGCTCTGAACAATTTTGTATTAATGAGAATGTGGGGTCTTCAATTGTTCTATTTTTGCTGGCTTTTCTTAATCTTTTTTCCATTTGCAGCAAAAGCCTTCGTTTGAGCTATCTGGAAAGCTTGCTGCAGAAACCAATAGAGTCAGAGGTCAGCTATCAACTTGGTTATGGATTAAAATACTTCAACCACGCCTGAATTTTCTATAATCTCCCCTCTATTTTAGAAACGCACACAAAGATTCCCTGAATAGGGGAATTGAGTTAAAATCTGGAAAATCATGTAGGTATTTGTAGCTTTTCAAGAGAAGTTCACGTAGGTTTATAAAATAGAGAGGCTCTTTTAGAAGAAATTAGGACAAGCAGGATAGGTTGAAGTATTTTACTTTTACTTGCATATGCATCTAAAGCTTTCAATTTCATTTTTAGATTCGTCTCTCTTCAATTTTATTGTATGCTAAACAATATATTGTTTTCAGGTGTTACATTGTTATTTAATGAACCTTCAGAGGCTAGAAAACCTGATATAAAATGGAGGCTTTATGTTTTCAAGGGCGGGGAGGTGCTAAATGGTTAGTCCATATGTCTTCTGGCTTCTGCTTATTATTCTTGTTATTCATGTTTCCCAATTGTCTTACTCCATACACTTCTCCCTCCCTACTTTTTCTTCTTTAACATGTAGAACTTTGCCTCATTAATAAGAGTAAGCTCTGCTTTCTCAGTCCTGAGACCCAGCTTTTCGTACTCAGTTTCCCTGAATGTCATACAAGTTAATTGCTTAATCATCAGAATTTTGAGTGCTATTTTATTTTAATTCAATAGATGATTGACTAATCTTGGCTAGAGTACTTTCCTCTGTTCGCTGCTGCTTGAAAACTGTTATATTTGAAATCTCCAATCCTTATTCCATGGAAAAAAATAGAATAAAAATCTCCCCACCAGAGACCGTCTTCTTATTTTATCTTACAAATTGCATATGATTTGCAGAGCCCCTTTACATACATCGACAAAGTTGTTATCTTTTTGGAAGGGAAAGAAGGGTTGCAGATATCCCAACAGACCATCCTTCCTGCAGCAAGCAACATGCTGTTATTCAATTTAGGTATTCCATTAATTTAAGCAATTTATGATGTTCTTTTAGTTTGAAGAAATTCAGTTTCTAATTATACTTTGAATGTGGATTTGATACAGCTGTGTACATATATATTCTGATAAAGTAGAGTAGTTCCCTCTAGCTAAAGGACAACTCCTAAAATAGGGGAACTTTAACCTAACCTAAACAAATCACTTAGGTTACTTCTAAAACACATTGAAGCTTTGAAATAACTAAGATGAAGGAGCCTTAGTTACAAAATGAAATAAGATAAAAATTAAATTGAAACAGACGCATAATAACATAAATTTCAACACTATTTGGGTACTTCTAACTTGGAGTTAATCTTTTGTTATTGCAATCAGTTTTCCTCTTTTGGTTTTCGAGACCATGGAGTTGTCACTAGGTAAGTGTTATTCTCAGGCTGCTTCCCACGACTCTCTGGCTGTCTTTTGTTGGGGAAGTTGCCCTATATCAGTGGTCATTGTTATATTCAACCTCAGTCATCCATGTAATTCTCAACATGCCAAATTTTATACTTGGCATCACTTTTTTCTAGGTTGGTCCGATATGATTATGTCCCCAACTCTTTAAACTTCCACCGCATTTGTTCACTCTTCATCAACAATGATACTAACCCCGTTTCTTGTACTAACTTTACCCATGTATCAAAGTTTGAAATCTGCAAGTTTCATAGATTTTTTTCCATTCCATTTAGTTTCCTGAAGGCACAAGATGTTAATATTTCTCTTTTTCATAACTCTGACACTTTCCATAGATTTACATGACAAGGTCCCTATGTTCCAAGTACCAAATCTGATCCTACTCTCATGAACTTTGTTAGCTGCATTCATCCAAGAGTGTAGTAGCCTTTGCTCATTTAACACTATATTAGGGTGACGATGCAGCGACTCTCACTCATTTGTCACTGTATTTGAGCCATACAATGTCATTGCTTCTGGGTAATGACCTAGCATAGCACAATTTTGTCATTGTTCCATGCTGTTGAGATATTTGATAGAGTTTTACTGTCAAGGTCCTAACACAGCCCTCCTCCTTTATATAGGCTTGGGATAGGCAGAGATAATTACTAGAAACAAGCAAGTCTAATTAAAACACCACATAAAATAAAAACATCTTAATATAGATCCATAATAGCATAATCTCCAACATAGTTGTTGCCCTAATGAATTTTCTCAAGTTTCTTTGTTGCTTGTGTTTTCAGGCAAGTTGAAAAGGAGCAATCTGATGGTATGATGGCGAAACAAGTAAGGTAACAATATTTTGTCCATTCCCTTTCTATGCTGTGATTTCAACTTTATAGAGGAACCTGACATCCTCGTGTCTCCTCTAGGCCTTATTTAATGGACCTTGGAAGCACCAACAAAACTTTCATTAACGTAAGTAGTGACTGAAGATGCCATTGATCAGTTTCTTAATATGTGCATATGTTGTGGGAAGATGAAATACTGAAGCTAGATAATGTATGATAAGCTTTCTGCTTTTTTTGCAGGAAAGCCCCATTGAACCTCAACGTTATTATGAGCTACGCGAGAAGGACACCATTAGATTCGGTAACAGTAGGTAAGAAACAGATTTTGCTAGTTCCTGACTACATTTGTCGTGTTTGCATACGATTAACTTGAGATTTGCCCCCCCCCCCCTTTTTTAATTTGCAGCCGAGAGTATGTATTATTACATGAAAACTCTATTGCGTGATGCGAGCAGCTACTTGTTCAAATCTTGCCCTTTCTGCTCATTGGAAGTGACAAACACTCCAGCAGCAGGTTATTTTGTTCATGTTCATCTTCTGTGTATTTAATTTTTCTTGATAGATACCATAGTACTTGAATTCTGGTAATTTTTTTTGTAGAATACTACACCAAGAATATCAAAAGAAAATATATTTTGCTGTAACCCTTAGTGTATGCTAAAGCTTATGAATGTTAATGGGTGCGATTAGACTTTTTCTTTTTTTTTTCTTTTTCCTTGCAATCGAAAGAAGTTAAATAAAATCTAATTATTAAAAAAAAATTGTACTGCTATTAGAAAAATCGTTTGCGGCGTGCGATGGCTTTTCCCAGATGAAATGAAAATAAGATTCATGTAACAAAAGTAGAGTTTCCCATTCTTTAGTCGGAAAGATATGTGGCCGGGAAATAGGGAAGGGATTAAGTGAAACAGAATTGATTGGGTGGTAGAGTCGTGGAAAGATCTGTTTCTTTCATATTTTGGACCATAGCTCCAGGGATCAATATGCTACAGCGAAACAGAAGAGTTGAAATCTTAGATCAAATCATTATGAATGGATGGTATGTTTTTTTTTTGTTGTACATTCAGTTTGACTGAGTTTTGTCCCGAATACAATCGGATCAGACTCGTGTCACGTACCTGGCTATGGTGGGTGAGTCTTTCAACGGAGATTTTTTGCATACATTAAGGTTCGAATTCAAAATTTTATTTAAGCGATATTAAATTATTTATTACTCAGATTAATCCGATAATAATAGATGGTATGTTTGTTATAGAAAAGGATGATAAATTTTTACTGGTTTTGTTTGTTTTTCATGGGGCTGCTCCATCTAGTCCCATCTCAATCAGCCTGTCCCTAAGGTCAATTCGGTATGGGACAGGCCCATCCTGAAATGGATGAAATGAGTATCGGCACGCGATGCCAAATGGGGCTGTACCATCCCAAGATATTTAATGTTTTTTATTTATGCTATTTATTTTCTAATTTATATAGATATTATGAGTGGCTTGTAAGATGAAACAAACTCATCTTATCAGTTTAATATATCTAATATTTTTTTAAATTACAGATATTAAAAATCTTTTATATATATATAATTGCACAATATTTTTTCATTTCTTTACTTTCCTTTTTTTCATCTTGTAGATTTTTTTATTTCTTTACAACTCTTTTATCTTCAAAAAGGTTCTGTTCAATTCAAATGTATGTGTCTATATGCAACAAAGATGATGATTGGTGATTTCATTCGGAAAAATAAAACTCTTTCTGTCTATGAGACATAATTAAAGAGTTAATTTTAATTTTAAATATAATATTTATTTTTTACATTTATTAATATTTTTTAAATTATCTATATTAATATGTTTTTAATAATAATCAAATAAAATAGGGAGAGAAGGAGTTTAAAAAAATAATTAGGATATTTAAAAAAAATAGTATATTAATTAATTTAATTAAATATATTTTATATTAAGAATAATAGGAGTATATATCTAAGAAGGTTTGATTGTGCGCTTAGGCTGCCTTTATTAGCATCTGCTCCAATTTAGCCCACATGTTTTAGTGGTGCAGACAAAGTCTGTCGTGGTCTAATAACAACAACCAGACAAATTTGGATGGCACATCTCATCTTGTTGCTCTCATCCATCTTTAGCTTAACAATTTATAATTATAATTGGGAAAATGACTTCCAATTCTCTCTTGAATTTGAAAAATAATGAGGGACATTTTAGAGAGTTACACTAAAGAGGATGATAGATGAGAAGAATATTCAATTGACTTGTTGAATGGACTTTTTGATTAATATTGCTTCGTTTGTTAATATTAGATTTATTTAATTAAAATAAAAAATTAGTTAAATTAAATAATATAAGGTATTTTTTTAAAAATATATTAATTATTTTCATTAACTCACATTCCCTCTCTTATTAGATTATTGTTGAGAGTGTATCAATAGGGATAATTTAAAAAAAATAATAAATAAAAAATATGTATTATATTTAGAACTAATATTAATTTTTTAATTAAGTTATATATTAAGAATTGGATGAATAATATATCTAAAGAATTAATTATTAACAAAGTAAAATAATTTCGTGTGATTCGTATAGTTAACTCTGAGTGAGATAATATTTGCTCTATTTTAATACAAAAAAATATAAGAAATAAATGTTATATATGATGAGTAAATGTATTTTTCCACTTCTGCCCATCATTACAGAATTATATATATATATCACCAGACACTCTTGTAACTAAAATCGGAGAATTGATTATCTATTATGAAGTTAAAAGTTCGAGGTTTAAATGGAGGGATTTTTTGAAAGTTAAAAATTGGGAGTGTTGGGTGTCATTATCTTTTTTTTTTTTACCCACCCAATTCACTAGAACTTTGCCTCGACTATATCCAGATCCAACTCATGTCCCGCACCTGATTATGGTGGGTGAGTCTCCCAACGAAATTTTTTTGCATACGCCAAAGCTCGAACTCGAGACCTCGCTTAAGCGATACTGAGCCGCTTACCACTCAGATCAACCCTCGGGTAGAGCCGGTAATGCGGGCTGGCCCGCCAAAAACGGGCCAGCCTGCCATCAGCCCGCCCCAAAACGGGCTGGCATTTTGCCAGCCCGAGCCCGCCCCGTTTTAGGGCGGGCCAGCCCGCGGCCTGCCTCTTTTTTTATTTTTTTTTAAATTATTTTTATACTTTTAAAATACTAATAAAAAAAATTCTAATGTCATATTAGCATAATACAAAATTTGTTAATATTATACTCTTAAAAATTCATATTTTTTACAAAAAAATCTTAAATTTTATAACTATAAATCTAAATAAATATTAACAAAATATTAATCAATTATTATATATGTCAACACATATCAACAAATATGTAATCATTTTTACTAGTATTTGATAATGGAAGTATTCAAAGTAATATTTGAGTAAAATAAATAATAATATTAATAATTTAAAAAAAAAATGGGCTGACGGGCTAGCCCGCCTAAAAACGGGCCAGCCCGCCAGCACTGGCGGGCCAGCAAGGGGCAGGCTGTGCAGCCCGCCCCAAAACGGGCTGGCAAACTGCCAGCCCGTTTCAGGCCCGTTTTACGGGCTCTACCCCCGGGTGTTATTATCTTGTTACCAATATCCTTTCCTTTTATTGTCCATTTATAATTCATACCAATCAAATAAATCTACTGTTGACTTATATTTGTATGATGCACATTAATCCATTTAATTCCATCAATTCTTTTTTTTTTTTGTCAACGTAATTGCATTAATCATTGGGGGACATTGACAATTAGAAATTGTGGATAAATCTTTAAAACTCCTATTTTTTAAAAGAGAAACATATTTTTAAATAAGCTCCACTTGAATATGACCCAAGATAATTACATACAAAAGAAAAGAAATTATACACATTTTTTTTTAAAAAAATGTTGAAGTATGCCAATCATTCTAACCATTAATTGACATTTATATATTTATATAAAAATATTTTCTTTTGTCCTGTTTATAAAATATCTTCTCAAAGTTTTTTATCCACAATATAAAGTGTTTCAATTTTTTTTCTTATAGACTTTCAATTACTCATCTCATAAATTGTGAGTTTTTAGCAATGATGATTACATTCTTTTAATTAATAAAAAGAAAAAAAAATGAAATCTTAAGTTGTACTTTGACCAATTTAACACTATAACTAACTTTTTTTAATGACCACAAAACAGTCAACAATACCTTAACACCTTGTAAATAGGATCCTTAATAAAATTGGCTTTAATATTTTATATTATGTGGAAATAATGCTCTCTCAATCTTTGCTACAAACAAATTTTCAATGAGCATAATCACCGAATTATGAATGTAACTAACCAAATTTCAAACGTTAAAAGTTTGTTTTATTTATATTCATAGCTATATATATATTAAGCTCCCTTTTTTCTCTTTATGAAGTAATTCTTTTAAAAAGGATAAACTATTTTTTTAATAAAAAAATTTAAATAATTTGAGTTTCGAGACTCATGAACTAAAACACAAACACGTATTTAAATATAAAAAATATTTATAAATATTTATAAATTATTTATTAATAATTTAATATTGATAAAAGTTAGATTTAATGAGAAAAATTAGTCTCTCAATAGTATAATAATAATATAATAAATTAATGTTTATTTTTTATAAAATATTTATATATATAATCTTTTATAATATCTTAAATAAAATTAATCTTAATATATAAGAAAAAAAATTGTCCACTAATATAATCTTCCCACCTTGAGTGGGACTCACAACGGTCAAATCTTTAGCCGACCTACTTTTATAGATAAACTTTACAATGTGCATATTAGGCAGGAGTCTAAAATTAGCGCCGGCCAACAAGAAACGGAGGCCAAAAATAGCAATACCATAAAGTGGGATTTAATTAATATAATTAAGTTTAGGCAAAATTCATTTAATTTTCCTCTCAGACAAAGAATATAAATCAGAGGGCTTTGATTTCAATGTACTGAATTGATTACAAATAATTTGTGTCCACTTTTTTCTGATGTGTTCAAACTTGAAACCACACGAATTCCTCAGCTGTTTAAGCAACAAAAACCGACCTTTGAGTCTTTAAATCTCCCTTCTTGCTCATCTCGTTTCTGCACACTCACGTAAACCCTTCATTTCTGATCAAATTTCTGGGATCAGAGCTTACGTGGCCATGGCTTATTCCGTTACAAGCTCTGCTACTTGCAGAAACCACCTCGATTCTACAAGGATTCTTCCGAAGGAGATTTTCCCTTCTTCGCATTTGCCCTCAAACTTCCTGAAGTTTCCTCCTTTCCCTTCTTCATCGGTTACTCGAACTTCCCCTTCTGTCTCGTGCTCGCTCATCCAGGAGCCTGAGTCTGTTCTAGCAGATAAAGATAATGGGTCGGTGGTATTGCAGCGACCCGATTCGTTTGGCCGATTCGGTAAATTTGGCGGCAAGTACGTCCCTGAAACTTTAATGCACGCGCTTAGCCAGCTTGAGGATGCGTTTCATTCCCTTTCTGCTGACGAAGATTTTCAGGTTTTTCCATCTATATCACACTGGATTCAATTTCATCTATAGGTTTGATTTTTCCATTTTTGCACACCAGTTCGGTGCGGTGGAGTAATGAATCGATGAGCATCGCTTTGGTTATCGGTATTTTGATGCATTTTATTTGACATTAGGTCGCACTTTGACACGTCATTCTATCTGTTAATCTTCTTTGTCAACTTCTGGTATTTTAAATAAAGATGTTTACTTTCGCCTATGCTATTGCTGAGAGATATGGAACAGATTATTTGGGAACAGAATGGGTTGATCAGCGCACTCTATAATCACTACTTATCTCTCTTTCACACACACACGCCCGCAAACTTCAGTTCTTTAGCTCCTTGTCAAATGTCAACATGGAACATCTATACACAAACACACCATGAGAAACGTAGTTATCAGGAACGAATGATGGAAATCTTTTCTGAGATATATGTTTGAAATTGCAGAGAGAACTTAATGGGATTTTGAAAGACTATGTGGGCAGGGAGAATCCTCTTTATTTTGCAGAGAGGTTGACAGAGCATTACAAGCGTCCTAATGGTGAAGGGCCTCACATTTATTTGAAGAGGGAAGATCTTAACCACACTGGGGCTCACAAAATTAACAATGCTGTTGCCCAAGCTTTGCTTGCCAAGCGGTTGGGTAAAAAACGTATTATTGCTGAAACTGGGGCTGGGCAGCATGGAGTTGCCACTGCTACCGTATGTGCTAGATTTGGTTTAGAATGCATAATTTATATGGGTGCGCAGGATATGGAAAGACAAGCACTTAATGTCTTCAGGATGCGTCTTCTTGGTGCTGAGGTATGCTAATTGTAGTTGCTATACCATTTTGTCTTCCTAATACATGCTTTATTTAGTCTTTAGTGGAGAAAAGTATAAAGGAATGGTCTATTTGAAGTTGATTATCTCAACAACGGTTTACCTTTTAAGAATATTCTAGAATGCTTGTAGGATATATATTGTTATCATCCAAGACTAAGCTAGGGCTATTATGCATGTGTTTCATGCAACCTAGTTGCCTGAGACTGACTTTAGAGTTCAAACGACTTCTTACTATAACAATATTGTGCATGTGGTATGATCATTGAGCTTGCTAATAGGGTGACTCTATAATGTAGGTAATGGCAGTCCATTCTGGCACAGCGACTCTGAAGGATGCTACATCAGAAGCTATAAGGGATTGGGTGACAAATGTGGAGACAACTCATTATATTTTAGGTTCTGTTGCGGGTCCCCATCCATATCCTATGATGGTAAGAGAGTTCCATTCTATGATTGGCAAGGAAACCAGAAAACAAGCTTTGGAAAAGTGGGGAGGGAAACCAGATGTGCTGGTTGCATGTGTTGGTGGAGGTTCAAATGCTATGGGACTTTTCAATGAATTTGTTGATGACAGAGATGTTAGGCTGATTGGTGTGGAAGCAGCAGGGTTTGGCCTTGACAGTGGCAAGCATGCTGCAACATTAACAAGGGGAGAAGTTGGGATTTTACATGGGGCTATGAGCTATCTGCTGCAGGATGATGATGGCCAGATAATTGAGCCTCATTCTATTAGTGCAGGGTGATTTTCCTTATCGATATTTGTGTTGTTGATTTACGTTTTCATCTGTAGACTCTGCTTGTTCTTATAAGAATTACGTGCATTGTGCAGCTTGGATTACCCTGGTGTTGGACCTGAACATAGCTATTTGAAAGATTTAGGACGTGCTGAATATCATAGCGTCACTGATGAAGAAGCGTTGGAAGGTAGGGCTAGCCTGACTTTTGCCATATCTAACACAGACATAGCTATTGTGTTTTCTTTCTCCTGCCTTTGCTTTAGCATACAGTATTATTTTGTGGTTTTCAAATTCAGAATGCTTATGCATCATTAAGATATATGTTCTTGAGATGGTAAGGTTAATTATAACCTAGGTACTTTACATAGTTTTCCACTCTGGCTGTTTCTTTCTGACCAGATTATACCTATCTGGTATGTTGAATGGCATGTCTTTTCTGAAGACTGATTCTTTTAGTATTTCCAACTACTGTCACTTAATAGAGCTGGCACTTGTGATACAATGATGAACTTGAAGTCTCAAATCTTTCTCAAATTTTTTGTTAGTTTCATGGCTTTGTGTTGGTATAATCTGGTGATACAAGATCAGGCTTCATGTCTCTATCATAGTGAAAATTTGGCAATTAAAGTCTCTTGAGTGATCAGCAGACGATGATGCCTTCTTTCCTGGATGTGTATGCTTATTTGTGTTGAGAAAATCAAAGTGGAACTCTTAAAGGATTAGGAGTTTATTATTATCTAGGTATAATAGAGTTTAATATTGTCCAGAAGTCTCAGAGTTATCTGTTTTTTTTTTTAAACTCGTTATCTTTTGATGTTTATATTTTGCACAACAGTATCTCTATTTCCCATTGATCGTATTTTTGTTTCACCCTACATTACAGTCATATGTGAAAATGCCAATCATATGGAGCTGGGTTATAAGAAATATCCATGCATAATGCTATTATTGGGAAAACTCATAGTAAACGCCTAAAAGCTACAACTAAGTCATGTGTCATGTCACTTTCTTCATTTAGTAAGTCAGAAATGCAATGCTGCTGGAACCATTTGGCCATTTCTATTGTTTTTCTGCTTCATTCTTGGACATTTTTGTGTGTGCAGCTTTTAAGAGTGTTTCAAGACTTGAAGGTATAATCCCGGCATTGGAGACATCTCATGCATTGGCTTATCTCGAGAAGCTATGCCCATCGCTTCCGAACGGAACCAAGGTCGTGGTTAACTTCAGCGGCCGAGGCGATAAAGATGTTCAGACTGTCATCAAGTATTTGAAGGTTTGAAGAAAGAAAGGGTCATATTCTGCCATTACTTGATGTATCCCGTGAAGACCAACAAGCTTGATTGCTGAGAGTAGCTTCATCTTCGTACTTGAGAGTTAGTGAACTTAGTATCGGTTTAATTTTGTGTAGGGCAAAGTTCTGTTTTTGAGAAAAAAGTTTGGCATATAAGATGTGATATTTAATGCTCGTAGCCCATTTTGCTGCTTATATTAATAAGTACTATGATTTCAAATTCTCTTCTAATAAAGCAATTTACTTTGTCTCTTAGTGATACTGTCATTTTAGTTGTGTTCAGCTGTTTATTGGTCATTAGAAGTAAGTTTAATGGTTGAAAAGATGTCTAATACTTGTTATTTTCGCAAGACCAATTGAAAACTCTAACAAGTTTGAATATTTAAGTTACCACTTGATATGTTTTGTTTTTTTCTTTTTGGAACCATTGATTTGAAATAATTATTTTTTTTTATAAACTGATAATTAAAAGATTGATATTTCTCTGTCTTGTTTTATTCAATGTTGAAAATATTAAAATTTAGTTAAAGATAATATTAAAATGTACACTAGGATAAAGTAAATTGTTAGAACCAAAATGGAGTTTTTTAACTTGATGAGCTTTGAATACTGTTCAAACTAATTTTTTTTGTTTGGTTGTTTTTTTTTGGGGGGGGTGGGGGGTGAATGGGAATAGTACATTGATTCAGTTTGTTTCTTTCTGTTCGTTTGATACCTTAAACATCTAATTCAGCCTAAGCCAATCATTATTTTAGAATGGTGAGGCGGATAGTTTATTTCTGGTCTCTATTCATTCTTCCTAGAATTGGAAACTAAATCTTATCCACAAAGAGATGTTTTGTTTTTTCATAGTCGCTTGAATATAAACCTTAAAAGCATTATCTACACTAACCTTCATCTGCAAATCACAGAAACTTCAGATGCTTCACTGACAGCTTCTGCGCGTTCAGATACTTCACTTCTACCAGCTCTTCACTGAAGATGCAACTTCATTATCCTCGCTTGCCATTTGCAGATTCCCAGTCTCATCAGCTTTTCTATGAAACTGGTTCCTCTCTCTCTCTCTCTCTCCCCCCTCCCTCCCTCTAAGACATATTTAATTAATTTAATTAGATTAAAAAAATTAGTTAAGTTATTATATTTTTCTTAAAACACCCTAATCATCCTCGTTAGTTTCCTCCCTCCATCTTTTATTTAATTATTATTGAGTAACTATCAATAGGGGTGATATAGGAGAAATGGATAAATATAAAAAAGAGATCTTATATTTAGAATTAAGATCAACACTATAATTAGGTTCTATATTTAGGACAGGAGAAGTAACTCGTTTTTTTTTTAGTTGCATGGATGCCAAAGTAAAATTATTTCTGTGGGCATGCCCTTGATTTTTCCATTATTTCTTACATGCTAGAAGTTATGTTTCACATTATAAAACTAATTAAACTTGCGATGATATGTTTAAGAAAAGGAAGGAAGGGAAAAGAATATAAATTTTAGCTTATTCATTTTCTTTATTGTAAACCAAATAAATATTTTTTTTCCAGCCCATTCTCTTCCTTCATACCCATCTTAGGGCCTGTTTAGAATGATTCAAAACTATGGTTTTATAAATCCTTTTAGGTAAAATTTTGATTTAGAAAAATTTTAAAATAAACAGTCATATTTATCTATAAGTGCTTTTAAGCTAAATTATAGTTTAAAACTATAGTTTTGAATAAGCTACTGAAACTAACTTTTGGAATAGTAAAAGAGCTTATTGACTATCTAATTACTATATTACCCCTACTTTTTCTTATACCTTATCTCCTCTCTCCTCTCTCTTCTCTTTTCTCTACCCTATTTTCTCTCTCTTACTTTTAATCAAATAATATTTTTTTTAATAATTTACTAATATAAAAAGTTATTCTAAAAATAACTATCCAAACACTTATTTATTCAGAACTAGTTTTTTTTTCCATAAGCTTTTTTCTAAAAACTCTTTTCCATAAGCTGTCTAAAAGCCCGTTTTTTCCATAAGCTCTTTTTTAAAAATTTATCCAAACACACAAGGAGAAAAAAGCAATTTTAGATATAACTAAAAATTAAAAAGCTAAATTACACAAAACTCTCTTAAACTTTAAACTATATACAAATAATTCTATAAACATTTAAAACTTAATAATAAATAACCCTAAAAAATCCTAATTGTTAGTACTATTAATTATAGCTCTGTAGCTGTCATTTTTCCTCTAGAAGAGATGTAGGCAATGTCATGTACTAAGACTTTTTTCAGTTGCCCACCCGGTTATCGGAGTTTTACCTAACTACATCCGGATTCGACCTGCGTCGCGCACTTAGCTATGGTGAGTGAGTCTCCCAACAGAGATTTTCTACATACGCTAAGGCTCAAATTTAATACCTCATTTAAGTTATACCGAGCTATTTTTTATTCAGACTAATCTCCGTTAGTTTAACTGAGACTTAAAATAACTCAAGCCTAGAAACACTTGTGCCCAATAATTTGGCCTTTGAAGGTCATAGTAGCCATAATGCAGAGATGTGAAACCTTAAAAAAAAAAGTGGGAAGATGCTTTTTACTGTCTCTATCTCAAGACTGACCCAAACCACAAATAAGAGGACCATAGGGTTATTATATAGGCCTGTTTGGGCAACCAAAAAAATGGGTCGAATCTGGATGTAGTCAGGGTAAAGCTCCGGTGAACCGAGTGGGCAATAAAAAAAAATATAGGTCTGTTTGGTAAGTCAGTAAACTATAGTTTTAAAAAGACTTTTGGCCTAAATCTTAGTTTGGGAAAATTTTAAAACAAACAGTCATATTTGTCCATAAGTACTTTTGAGCAAAACCATAGTTTTGAATAAGCTATTAAAACTAGTTTTTTGAACAGTAAAAAAGCTTATAGACTATCCAATTACTATCTTACCCCTACTTTTTCTTACACCTTCTCTCATTTCTCATCTCTCATCTTTACCCCTCTCCTCTCTCCTCTCTCTTATCTTTTCTCTACCTCTCTCCTCTCTCTTACTTTTAATCAAATCATACCCTTTTTAGTAATTTACTAACATAAAAAGTCATTCTAAAAATAACTATCCAAACACTTATTTATTCAAAACCACTTTTTTTCTATAAACTCTTCTCTAAAAGCCATTTTCTATAAGCTGTCCATAAGCCCTTTTTTAAAATCTTATCCAAACAGGCCTATGAACCTTTGATTCTGAAGGGTCACTTTCTCCCTTGGACATACTAACATGGGAAGCATTCAATATTTTGCCTCAAACGGCCAAAATTTCTTCTATTCAAATGCAGATAATAAAATCCCAAGTTACATCATAAACATTGTTGATTATAATAATAAAAAAAATACAATAAAATCTCATATAAAAAATTTAATTACTTAAAAATTTCAATAACAATTGAGAAGTTAATAATAATAAGTTCTAGTATATGAATCGATAACAAATTTATACTGTTTAAAATTTTTTTATAATTAAATCTCTTCTTTTGAGACCTCAATAATTCTCCCTAATAATTATTATAAGGTTAATGTTCTTATAGCCTAATGATATAAAAATTTTCCTATAAGTAGAAGTTGCATATTCAATCATACTTGTAATCTAAGGCGGTTAGTGCCTAACCCTCTACATAAGGAAAATAACTATAATAGTAGTAGTAATAATATAATCTGGATCAGAACAAGAGCATCAAACAGGAAATAATCCTTGGATTATTATTAAACTTCTCTCATAATAAATATGTTTCGAGATTATCATCAGAGGCTCCAAGTCTGAGACAAGAACATTTATTTCTTTTCCCCCTAAACTTCTGGGAAATCTGAAATAGGCAACTCAAAAACCACTAACTAATTATACGTATAAATTATACAGTTTCCTCAGCAGAATTATTGCTTAAATATTTACAAGTGCGCACAGAGCCAGATCATCCCAATCCAAACAAAATTTAACCCAATAGTGCCATATCTATTGTAATTTAGCTTCCTTGTCCCTGGCTGAGATCATAAGGGCACTCCAAACTATTGTTTTGCCTGAGAAAAAAAGGCAACGTGAAATCAGAATAATTATCCTCTGGAAAAAAGACAGAATGAGAATTAATTCCTTTAATTAAAAATATTCCTTCACTTGTAATAACCTTATGACCTTGTATCATCTGAATTTCCCCCCTTGAACTTCTTGTCAATTCTGGGGGAAATGGATACAATGTGTGGGACCCACTTGAGTGGTATGTCTAACCCACGTTGTGTTCTACCTCACAAAAATTGGTAAGAATTGAGAGCACCTGAACCTTATAATTTATTAAGGAACTTGATAACAAACACCTAAGTCTATTAAATATTTTTCTGTCTCACAAGGCCCCACCAAATATTTACAATGGTGACAGATGAGTGCTTCGTCCCCGTGAAGGTATGAAATTGGAACACGAGAAGATGGATTCGAAGTAATTACAGTTAGGTAGAAATTCAAAGTCCAACTACTACAAACCAAACATTGGCTTACCTAAACTGGAATGGGTAGCTATGACATTCTGAACACAGAAACCAAACTCAGCAATGAGCCTCAAAATTCTACCTTTCATAAGCACTTAAAAAGGTGTTTGAACTTTTTAACAAAGAACAGTGCCTTCTATCAAAAGTTTTATTGAGGTTTCACGCAACAATCAGACAATGAACAACCTTTTTCCCCTTACTTTTTGATGAATGGATTACCACAATTGATGAGTAGTTCTTTCTTTTATTAGTACATAATACAGCCAAGAGGCAAATCAACTAACTGGTTATAAAGAAATGAGACACGTCGTAATACGAAAATAAAATGAAATGCTTGACTAGAAAATACCTGTGAATACAAGAAGGTTCCAAGGATGGCGATGGCAGCTCCTAAAGCATTGACGGGTTGAACTGGCGTGTGGAAGATGATGATTGAAGAGACTATAACTGATATGCGTTTCATGGTGTTTCCAATGCTAAATGTCAAAGGAGAGATTTGGTCCAGAGACATGTATGAGACTTGGTTGTACAGATGATAAAACACGCTCTGAGCCGCCATCCACCTATCATGTTCAATTAACAGCCATACATTTTAGTTATAAAATGGAAAAGTGAAAAAGCTTTCAGAACAAAAGGTTCATAATCTGAAAAGAGGGGGAAAACTCAGGTCTTTATGTGGTCGAAATAACGCGTAACTAGCAAAATCTTTTACATTGTATTCAAGATGAAATTTTTGAAGGTTTATTCTTTAATTCCATTTACAGATATACTGAAAACAAGGTACTAAATCACAAGGCCAAATGTTTCTTTGCAGACAAGTTATGAGGCATAAGAAGACAACGAGAAGGGATAAACATAAGAGAAAACATCTCTAAAAAATGTTTCACTTCATTATAGGCGTTCATCGAGAAGAATTCAAACATCTCTAGAAAAAACTCCAGCTCCATTAAACAAGAAAGTGAAGGAAAAACTAGTAACTTCTGATCAGATAAGAGATTAGGCAGCATCAGATACTTGTATTTCCTCAAAATGACAAGAAAGATATTTACATAATCTTATTAAGTGATGCAGAAATAGATATGCAAGAAGACTAAGAAACGCGTGACCATGGTAAAAATAGGAAAGGGAGCATCAAAGTCAGCAGTTATAATTACCATATGAATTGGGGTCCAATTTGCGAGAGGGCTGTTTGCCATCCGGCTGCCCACATCTGCGGTCCCTCCACAGCGAATGCAAATGGTGTGAGAATCAAGAGAGACAACATTGACAAACAAGCATAGTAGTTCATTCCGCTAACAGACTTCCCCTTCATGCCCTTCTTTGAAAAGATATTGCGAAACACAAATGCCAAATTCGATATCATAGCACCCATGAAACCTGTAGAAAAACGTTGAAAGATAAAATGTGAGGGCAGAAAGAACTACATTAAACAAAAAGTGACAAAAATTCCATTACATTAAACAAAATCCCCCAAGAAAGTTAACAGCAAATCCCCCTGCATTTAGTGGTTTAGACTTCAAGCAAGCATAAAGGCTTCAAAGGCCCAGTAAAGGCCAGTTAGCTAAAGCAAAGGAAAAACACCAGACACTTGCATAGCATAACTTAATAGGCACAGAAATATATTTCTTGGTTTAATTCAAAGATCAATTTAGTTTTTCTCATACGATATGAAAGGGAAACAGAATACAATAGCAAAATATTCTTCAAAAGTAAAATTACTTTATTACCAATCATATTGAAATTTAGCTCGGTCACAGCAGCGAGAGCGCATCCACCAATAATTGGAATCAATGACATATAGACCGGCACCGGGAAGGTCTCGCCCAAAAGAAACCTTGAAACCAACACACTGAATGCAGGCTCACCACTCTTGATGATGTGGGTGAATGAAACAGCAACTTTTGACATGCTAACGGTTGCTGCTACATGTCCTATTGTATGTGCAACCGCAACCTATATGAAAAAGACAAAAAGCATTAAGAATTAAGATCACAAAACAAACCATTTCAGGAAAAAGAAACTCAGGAAAAACAAACTACTGATCTTTGTCAAATCCGAAACTTAGCAACAAATAGAGAGAGGGAGGCTATAGTAAGTCCCTCTTTCAATTTGATCATTTGTGAATTTAAAATATATGTAACTTAACTCCATAATTGGACTAAATTTTCACTTTTATACTTCTGGTTTCAACCTATATCCAGAGAAAAAAAGTAAGACAAATTATCAAACAAAACATTGCTTTCTCTATGGAAACAAACAAAAAACCCAGTCACTTACAGGAAACAAGGTCTTCCAGAACTCAAGATCAGTCTTAGGCGGCTCAGCTATCCTTGTGGCCCAAGAGATCAACATCATAAGAGACCCACATGCAAGTGAGAGAGTGGAAGTAAGCCAAGGGTAGGGATATGCATTCAGGACCTTCTTGTTATAAATATTGAAAACCACATTCAGAGCCCACCATGTTGCAAAGTATAGCCCAATTTTCACCTTTTGAGCTGCCTCTGATGGTGTGCTTGCTTCAATGTCTGATCGCTCTGCCTCGTACGCTTTACATGTGATCAAAATGTGGTGTTGTTGGGTTTCCTTCAGAGAAGCAAATTTCCCAGTAGAAGAAAGGTACAGGGGTTTTTGCACAGAAACAAGAGATTTCAGGGGTTTTAATTTGGGAAGAGAAGGTGAAAACGAAGATATCTGAACTGGGTTTGAATGTTTTCCCCGGAAAATAGCTTCAGAAGTACCTCTGATCGCTAGAGCAGATTGTTTCACAGAGCAAATCATTGTGCACAAAAATTTGAAAAACAAAACAAAAATCTGAAGCTTTGAACCAAACCCTCAATGGGTTGCTCAAATGTGATCAGAAGAGCCAAACACAAATCAAATCAGAAAGCAGAATGATGTTTGAACTCAAAGACTTGACCTTGATGACTCTTATATAGAGAAATATCACCGATCTGGCCCTTTGACCCAATACCTCCTTGGATCATGAAAGGTTATATAAATAAAACTACTGAAAAGATGTATATCAGGAAATCCTTGATCAACGATTTTCACTTGTGCGATATGAGCAAATTTGTTTATTGGAAAGATTATTTTAGCTAAAATGAAATCAAAAAGAGTTTATCTTTTATACCGAATCATTAACTAACATTGTCGAATGCGGAATGATACAAGTCCATAATTTCTGAGGTGATATTAATATTATTTACATTTTTTTATTTGACTCAAGGAAATATATATCATTTTTCTATAGCAAAGGGTTACAAAGGCTAAAGTTTAAATAGAGAAAAGAATGGTATATATTTGAGAGAATCTTACTAATTAGAATAAAGGAACTAAAAAGAATGATATTTATTAGAGAGAATCTTAAATAATTATAATTATTTAGAAGAATTAAATATCAACATATAAATTTAAAAAAAAAATACTAAATTGCTCCTAGTCAAATCCCTTATATTCCCTCCAAAACCTAAAAAGTTTTTAAAAAATGAACGTTGATAAATTTTAGTAATTTTTCCTATTTAGTTCTTTATTACTTATCAAATATTTGCCCCTTTATTTGCATCAAATATTTCGTTTTTGAATTTAGTAAAATTTAAATGATTCAGATGAAAGATTGATTAGTTTAGATTTGTCAAAAAATCATTTTAGATTGAACCAAGAAAGTAATTATTTTTTGAACAATTAACCAAATTATAATTAAAATAAAATAAACAAAAGGCAAAAACTCATGAATTTTTTTTTGTTACCTATTTAATTTATTAAAATTTTGTCCCAACTATATTCATATTTAACCCATGTTTAAGAAAACCCATGATAGTTGAGGACTGTAGTTGAGAAAACCCATGACTTGCATGGTTATGGTTTTTGTCAACCATGATCCAAGGGAGTGCCAATAAGCATTAGTTGTCCCAATACTTGCTTCATTGAGCCCACAAATTATTATAAACTTTGATATCTTTTTTTATATAAATCATTGGCCCATGATTTAGTATACACAATATAAATATATAAAATTAATTTAGTAATATAAATTCTACTAATTGTTTTTAAATTTTAAATTTAATTTTTAGAGAAGATATTTATTCTAATAAAAATAATCATAAACTGTGTAACTAGATATTTGATGATAATATCTAGTAAATTGTATAAAAAAATTTAGCATATACATTAATCTTCATCATATTTCAATTTTTGATAAATTATGCTCTAGCACCTTAATATCTATTTTTCAGTTATATATCTATCTAATACCCACTTATTATTTTTAAAATTATAAATAAGATTAGAATATTAGATATATTAAAATAATATTTTAGTTGTTGGATATTTCTCATTTAATTTATGATATAATTATATAAAAAATAACTACTTTTAACAATTTTTTAATAAACGTGAGTTGCGCCAGTTGTAAACATTTTCACCGCCGTCTCCGTCTTCTTTGCTCTGCAAACGGCGAAGCGAATTTGGTCTTCTCAGCGGCTATCCGCAGTATTTGTTCTCTACTATGCCGGTTACATCTACCATGCTCTTCCACTGACAGCTACAAAAAGTGGATACTTTCACCCCTCGGTCAGGCAGTCGGATTCCACACGAAGCAGCCCAACGACACCGTTTTTGTGCTCAATCTTAGCCTTGATCGAAATCACAAACACCTCCACCGTCCATCGGAGCAGGTTTTGTATTCAAGCTTTGTTCTTCTCCCTCCATTCAGGTGGAGGTCTCTGTGATCCAATAATGATGGATGGCTTCTGAATGCCAAGAGGCAAGAGGTTTGGAACATTCTGTGTCGTTCACTTTAAGAATTGCTTAAGATTAAGTGCAGAAACTGTGCCGTTTTATTGCTTTGCATAGCGTGCTCCACATCAGATCAGGATGCTCCACTCCTCTGAACCTTCAGAATCGGCAACAATTGTAAGTAACTAACTTCTTATCCTTTAACATATCTTCCTTCAGCGGACAGTCATGCAATGACATGTAAGAGAAGAAAAATATGTTATTGATGATTTATAAATTATAAGTCTCCAGATGAAGATAAAAGCTACTCCTCCTCCACCTATATAACTAATTTAATTAAAATTAAAAAAAATAATTAAATTAGTTAATATAATATTTTTTTAAAATACCCTAATCTAAGGGATAATTTCTAAAAAAATTGATAAATATAGAAAATAAATTTTATATTTAAGATTAATTTTTTTTTAATTAAATTATATATTAAAGATTAAGGAGCAGGAAGCTTCTAGTTGGAAGGTATTAATTGTTACTGTTTGGGAAGATTTTTGTGCTACAGTACTAGATTTTGGTGCGACTTGTGGTTTGGAATTTACAAGAATATAATGGAGAAAAATCCTATATTTGTGGGTGATAGACAAAATTAGAATAGTGAAACCAGAAGAGAACATATCCTATGGAGGAAATTGTCTGAGATTAATATCATAGGATTTTGCTAATTTCATTTGTTTATTTTTACTTCTCATATATATACTTGATGATATCCAACACTAAGAGGGTGTTTAGATTAGTTTTTTAGAAATTATTTTAGATAAGTATATATGAAGAATTTAGCTTAAAATTACTTCTAAAATCATGATTTGAAGTTTTTCAAACAAGCCCTAAGTCGACTGATTAGAAATTATTGTGATTATTTTATGGCAGGTACTGTGAAGACTCAGCTTGAGTAGGTTCAGGTGTGCACATTACTTTTTTAAACAGTTAAATTGGATGTGAGTATGAAAATTTATGCAAGAAAGAACCAAAATCCATATCAAATTGAAAAAAAGTTAAAATAATACTCCTCCATTCCTTAATATAAGATATATTTAATTAATTTGATTATATTAAAAAAGTTAATTAAATTAGTTAATATAATTTTTTTTTATAAATCACTCTAATAATCTTCCTTAACTCCCTCTCTTACTTGATTATTGTTGAGGTAATATCAATAGGGATAATTTAAAAAAATATATAAATAAATAGGTCTTATATTTATGACTAAAATTAATTTTTCAATTAAATCATATATTAAGTACTGAAAAAGTACAAGATATATTGGATATTTGAATCCTAGAATTTGTTTTGAGGTCCCATCCATATAATAGGAAATTAGTGTTATTTTCCTTTCTCTTGCTTTGCGTTGAGCTATGTGATATGTTGCATCAAAATTGTCAGGCAACCTATTTTAGGGATATAATTGCTAGTTAATATGAGATTCAGGATTCAGGCAAGATTGAGGTTTGAGGACCTAAATTAACTCTCTTTTATTCTTAAATCCATGACCCCATACTGAAAGAGTTTGGATTTTCATCTGACAGGTTATCAAGATTCTTTGGAATGAGAGAGATTGAGTTATGGAGAGGTCCCTGTTTTTTTTATATAGTCATATGACAAAGTCTTTTTGGATTATTATTGAGTCCAATTAGACATAATTTTTTTAAAAATATTTTTTATATTTACACAGAGATCCTAATTCGTGACCTCTATTTAGGAGAATAAAATCTCTTATATTTAAATCAACGGATATGGAGGGCTTACTTTAGGGCAATACTTTCATTTTCATCTCTCTTCAATAAAAGGATTGCATAGAATAAACCCAAACCCAAATACAAAGCAATGTAACATATGCAACACAACAAAGCTAAAGCAAAAAAATACAAATGCATGGAATAACTTTGAAATAAATGAGCATTAAGAAATGAATAAATAGCTTACTTTAACTTTGGAAATGGTGTCTCAAGTAAAGAACAAATTCTTATCATCAACAAGTTTACACTCTCTTCTTATATTCATTCCCATAATTCATCTCTCATTTGTTCTTGCTCATGTTGTTGTGCTATTTGTTGCCTCCTTCATATACGTACCAGCAGTGTCAATCTTTCTTCAGCCTTCCTTCACCATTTGAATTCCTGAAATATTTACGGGTAAATGTTACCTAGCTTAGAGATTCTTTTGTTTAATTGATTTAATAATAATAATTTTTTTTACTGTACAATAAATTATATGAAAATTTTCAAACCTATTTATATTTAATTTTCTCATCAAGGACCTATTCTATTATTAGTAATTATTCCTAACTTTTTACTTGAATATCACAATAAATTTATAATAATAAATATTTGTAGAAATTGAACTCTTTAAAAGTTAAGATCCATAATATCATAAGCTTAATTAGGTGAATCATAGTTTATTACTTTCTTGAAGGTGGGCATCACGCGATTTGATTCCAAGGTCATTTCGGATATCCTTTTCTTTTCTACCTGATCTAACTTGATTGCAGAGTTTGAGGTAATTAATTAGATAAATATTTTTTATTTTTTTTTTGTTTATTTCATTTTTAGTTGTTTGCTAAGCCTTATGATTGTACAAAATTCATATACAAAAATATACAAGGATTTTTTTCCACCTAAACGACTTTTATAATTAAGTGAATAATACTTAGTTACAATACTTAGGGGCTAAGATATGCTTTTTAGTACTCAATTTTGGGAAAGCAAAGGAAATACTTTGTTCCAATTTTCTTTTTTTAAAGAAAAAAGTTCTCCATTTTGTTATATCAATTTTAATTAAAGAGTACTGATTTATTTGCATTGCTGCCTCCAATTTCTTCTGACATAGTTTGACTTGAGAATTCTTGCTTTATTTTTACTATCATAATTAATCAGTTTCAGTTATCTTTCATCTCCATCGGTCTTTGGCTCAAAAGATATCAAAATTAATTATTGTCAAATCCCTTTTGACAGTTAATTATCATAAAACTATTTCTTTAATTTATATCTCCATTAATTCTATTTCTTTTAGCATGGGAACATTAATTAGCAGTAAAACATTGTTAATTTTCATGACATTATTTAGATTTTATATTAGTTGGCAAAAACATATGCTACATTTTACTTGCTTTTATATTTATAATATGAAAGACTCATTAATTGCATTTTCCCTCTCATATCATAATATTGAGAATTTTTTTATATAAATATCAACATTAGAAAAATGTTTAATTTTTGAATAAGATGAAAAATAAATATATTTTCTATCTTTAAAAATAATGAGGTATTTTAACTTATATTTATCTTATGTTACTTTTACTTAGGGCAACACTTATGCTCATCTTGTATCCGTTAGGTCCAATTCTCCAACCTAATATTAGCACGTGGGATTTTCTTAATAAAAAAAAAGTCATATAGATGAAATTTTAAAATTCTGTTAGACTATTATTAATAATAAAAATCACATATGTCAAGATTTATCCCCAACACTTGTCCATGAGTTCAATTTTTTAGATATTGTGTTAATCAATGATTTTTTATATTGTGCTTTATTTCATTGTCGCAACATATTTTGTAATTATTTCTAAAAATAATACAATCACAATTCCATTAATTAAAAAAATATTTTATACTTTTGCAGATTACATGATAGTATCAGTTAATACCTAATTAGTGTTAGAAAGAATATATTCACAATAACAAACTATGAACTACCGTGCTGATATTTAATATAATACTTATTTAACTAATTTAATTTAATTTAGAAAAATAATTAAGTTAATAAAGTTAGTTGAGAAAACAACTTCCTTTTATTTGGGTTCCCATACTATAGAGTGATGGGATCAAGATCAGAGTATATCAAGCAACTCTAATGCTTCTTTCATCAATCAATCCATCGTTTTCTTTTTGCATCATAATCATGCGAGGAACAGTGCAACCATGGCCAAAAACATTATGAGTCCAATCATTATAACATAAAATGAATCATTAAGTGAAGCTGAACAGTGATTTTTATACTGACTTCAAACATCAGGTGCTCTCTTCTTGGTCGACCATCTCATCAAGGATACCATACTTTGTAGCTGAATCTTTTTTGAAGGTCCCACCCACATCCTCTTCACCTGCTTCACCCTTCTGAAGCTTCCACTATCTGCCCTTTAAAATGGAGAGTTACAAAGAAAAACTAGTGACAAAATAATAGTGATCCGGGTGTATAATTTAAATGTTGGATATCTATCATTTGGCTCATGACGTACTTGTACCAATTGAATAAACTAACATCAACAATGATAGTGAAGAGACCAAAAGCCCTTTCAACCAAGCAAATTCATCATGAAAGTACAGCACGGCAACCTACACAAACATGAAAATTAACAATATATGACAAAATTTAACAAATTTTAAAAAAATTAAAATTAATACTGTATATAATGCACTTAAGGGAGTAGGAAAACAAATTGACAAAGAAAAAAATTGTACCAATAACAGCCTCCTTAACAACCCCAGTTATTATAACTGTGACTGCACTAGTTACTGAGACAAGAACGTACTCTATTAATACCTGCAAAAAGGAGATCCACCTTTCAAAATCGATTTGAAAGCTCAACAGCCAAAGAAGCAGAAAGTCACAAACAATAAATATTGTAATGTACCAATGTCCTTGGAAAGCAAACATTGTTCTTGTTTGGATTACCTTATTATTAAAAAATTTTATATTGTATGAGGTAAATATGTTAAAAAGAATTTTATTTTGAAATTACATAAATAAGTATTTTTAGGGAGTTCAATATGATCTCAAACAAGCACTTGGCTCTAACCATAAGAAAAGCAAGCGCGCCCCCTAAAAGCATTAGTAAACAACTCTGAGTAATATGCCATGGACTATTAAAATATTTGTTTTGCCAAAATTCATCCCATGGATCCAATGAAAGAGAGAGAAGAGCGGTTGCCCCTGCCATCACGGGAGTTACATAGTACATCAGCGGAAGCAGCGGATTTTTTATCCCTGAAATTATTTTGGAAAACTTGTCAACATTTCTTATTAGAAAAAGTATATATTTTAACCCTATCACTGGAAAGTGAACATGGGTAAAGGAATAATTGAATAAAGAAGGAGTATCCAAAGAAGGTGATAATAAAGAAACACTAAAAGATGGTAAATAGGCATTTTATAGAGAATTTAGCCTCAACAAGTGTTCTTACTAATTCAACAACCTCTCTTAGTAGGCGCATACTCATGTCAAGTCTATGATAATACCAAAAAGATATCATTGAATGAGTTAAAAATAGTTCTGATTAAGTGAGGCTTCTCAGTTCTCATCAAAATAGAATCTATCAAAATATTTTCCATAAAAACAATTACTGTGGAGGTATTCAGGGCACTCACCCATATGCTTCTTTCTTTAGCATTGGCTTGGCGTGAAATTGCGTGAAGAGAACAAAAACCAAGTCAGCCCAGCAAAATGGAGTCAGGGCAGAAAAAAATGTGTGCACAAAATAAGAAAATAGATGCTAAAATAGAAATCAGAAAGAATATAGGAACCTGCAGAAGAAAATAGATTCTTGGCACTGGAGGCTTCATACAGGAAGAAAGCAGCCGTAAATATCTAGGAACCCTACTTTTAAGATTCAACAATACCATATTCTATATAAGACATAATTTATAATCTAATTTATACTATAAATTAAACTTTATATTTAAGATTAGAGAAATAACAATAAGTCTTATCTTTTAAGCCGGCTACATATGTAGATCATATTATTGTCATTGTACGTACTCAACAAAATCTTTAAGACCTAGCAATATTTAAATGATAAATACTTATATATTTTATGAGTACTATATCATCTAAACTCTATCCAATTAAAATATAACAACTCAATTGATGACTCATCTAAAAAAATTCATAATTTATTTTATTTTTAAGAAAAGTAAATAATTTAATTTAAAAAAATAAAATAAAATATAAATTATTTTATATGAGTCATTGGTTAACTAGGATTAAAATATATTAAGTTGTTATATTTTAATTGGACATAATTTAGATGATATGGCACTTTTACAATACGTAAATATTTCTCCATTCAAATATAATAATCTAATCATATCATATAGTCACATATAACAAAGAAATGACCTCTTCATTTGTTTTCTTTTTGTTTCTTCGCTATGTCATCAAGAGAGAGCTTATAAATTAGTAATTATTTTTTAATTGTAGTGTGTGTTTGGATAGACTTCTAGAAAAAAGGCTTATAAAAAAAAAGGCTTTTGAACAGCTTTTGGAAAAGGACTTTTGGAGAAGAGCTTATAAAAAAAGTGGTTCTGAATAAATAAGTGTTTGGATAGTTATTTTTAGAATGACTTTTGTGATTGGTAAATTACTAGAAAGGGTATGGGATAAAAATTAAAAAAAAATCACAGGCCAGCATTGTTCATCCTCTCATTTTCACTTCTGAAAACTATCGACGGCAGTGATAGCGGTGAGCAAAGGCGAGCAGCGACAACTCGTGGACGGCGGTAGATTTGGACGGCGAGCAGCGACCCAGCGACCCACCAACTTTGGCGACCCAGCCTGGACGGCGACGGTAGCGATGGCGACTCTACGACCTAGCGTGGACGGAGACAGTTGCGATGGCGACTCGGCGACCCAGCGTGGACATCGACGGCGACAACTCGTGACCCACTGTGGATAGCGACGGTGATGACTCGTGGAGGAAAAGGAGAAAGAGGAGAGAGAAGAAGAGAGAGGGGAAAAATAAGGGTAAAATAGTAATTGAGTAGTCCATAAGCTCTTTTACTGTTCCAAAAGTTAGTTCTACCAGCTTATCTAAAACCATGATTTTACCCAGAAGCACTTATGGACAAATATGACTGTTTGTTTTAAAATTTCTCTAAACCAAGGTTTAGGTCATAAGCCCTTTTAAAACTATAGTTTTAAAACTTACCAAACATGCCTTTAATTCATTTGTGTGACATGTGTAGATGGGATTTCATTGAAGGGGGAAATAAAAGGTACAAAGACATGGATCGGTTGGTAGCATATGAGATGGCACTGAAAACATGGAACAACTGGGTTGACACCAGCGTTGATCCTTCCAAAACTATGGTTTTCTTTCAAGGAGTTTACTCCGGATCATATGAAGTAAGTAATTATATATATGTATATGTGTATATATATATATATGTTCTATCTTGGCACTTAAGTGATAACTCAATGATTTTTCAATTCATTTAGAAAAAATACAAGTGTTATTTACTATGCAATGCTTTTTACATTCTCACAAGCAACGCTTTATGTTTTTTCTTGGGAAAATTAATTATATAATTTTCCCTCAATTTAGTCATGTAGTTTTGTTTTGACTTAACTCTCGTTCCTTTAATTTTGACTCGATATATATAATTTAACTATTTAAAATATTAATTTATAAGTTTTAAAAAATAACTAAGTTCTTATAATTTTTTTTTCTAAAATTTAGAGGCAAACATTTTAAATGGTTAAAATTAAATTATAGAAACTAAATTGTATTAAGATAAAATTTATAAATTAAGTTTTAATAGAGTTAAAATTATAGGAACTAAATTATTCAAATTAAAATTTAAAGATTGAGTTGTAACATACTAACAATTATAGAAATCAAATGATTAATTTTGTTATTAAAAAAAAAAACTAACAGATAACCCTTATGGGCCCACCTACAAGAAGATGTGGAGGGAATATTTTTTTATTTTGTTCATCCGGTTTACCAGAGCTTTACCCAGACTACATTCTGATTCGACCCGCGTCGCGTACTTAGCTATGGTGGGTGAGTCTCCCAACGGAGATTTTTTTGTGGAGGGAATATAATTAAGAGAAAGAGGCAAAAAAATTATGGGCCCCTTATTTGCATGTACTGTTATTTTTCTCTTTATTATTTATCTTTTGTAGCTTTACAAGTTTAATTAGATTCTTTAAATTGTTTTTACATAAAACGAAAAAATATATATAAACATTTGTGGGACCTACTTTTTACAAGATTCACATTGTAAAAGTGAGGTTCACTATTATGCATTCATCTCTCTTTTTATTTAATTACATTATTATGATAATATATTGATTGTGATTGAATTTTAAAGGAATGGGGAGAGTGGCAAAAGCAAATTCATGTATAAATGAAGTGAGGCCTGTGTAATGAAACAAGTACCCAGGAGGAAGCCACCCAGCAGAGTTAGTGGTAGAAAGAGTTCTCAAAGAAATGTCAAACCCTAATTTAGTTTATCTTCTCCACATCACCGCCCTCTCTCAGCTCCGGAAAGACGGCCACCCGTCAGTCTACGGCCACAGCGGCCACCGTGACATGGACTGCACCCACTGGTGCCTCGCTAGTGTTCTTGATACTTGGAATCAACTCTTGTATGATGCCGCTACCGATATATTATCATTAATAATTAATACTCTTAATTCATTTCTATATCAAGTATACATGTGTTTCAAAAGAAAATTTGCTATATATATAAACAGATATTCTTCTGAATTGCTTTTCCCCTTTTGCTTTAGATTTTACATTGAAATCGTGTGTTTGACCGATCGACCCAATAATTTAACCAATTCTGAAGGTGAAGGTGCTCAATTTAAATTATTTTTTATTTCTTGCCAACTTGGGCTTCTAATATCAAATAATTATAATGCTTATTCAATAATAATTTCAATGTCAATTTCAATCGGAACAAAAATGTTGAGATTAAATTATGAGATTTTATCTTTTGAGCGCTACAAATGATCAAACTTCCATAAAGTAAACAAATAACGCTTCAATTTGATTTTCTAAATTATTATTATTATTATTTTTATAAATAATTTCTTAATTTTCATAATTAACGGACATAGATATCACAGAAGTTCGATATTGATTTCTTAAATAAAAACTATTGTTCATGACTTCCAAAAAAAAAAAAAACTATTGTGCTTGTATGTGTGTGTATAAGCCTTTTCTTTTTTTCTTTATTTTTTCCTTTATCGAAATGTGAACAAGAATACCTATCTAAAACAATTATTTCGCTGTAGAAGTAGAACTCACAATAATTCATAATTTTATTTTATTTATTGCAATTGGGAACACACCTCACATACCTACCTACCTACCTACCTACCTACCTACCATAGATCCAAACCCTCCATGATTAAAACTCAACAAGCTAAACAAAAACCCAGAAAAAGCCCAAACAAACAAACTAGGATTTTTAGTTTAATTTTTTAATTTTTTTTCCTTTCACAAACATTCAATAATGATTCTAATTAATTAGGATGAGGAACTTGTGGCTGAATATTCAGAGAAGGAGGAGAATTATGAAGAGACTCATCACAATATCCTTCAAGATCATCACCTTCTTCATTGGTAAACCCTAGAGACCTCAGAATGTTAGGCCAGCAATCTTGCCCTATCACCTTCTTTATGTCTTGGCAAAATCCTTGCCCTATATACGCCTCACCACTCAGAAAGAACGTTATCACCTCCCCACTACATGCTTGCAGCTCAAACAGTGACTCCCAACACGTCGAAGCCTCCGCCTTCAGCTTCAGCCGCGCCGCAAGACTACTAGCCGTTGTCACTAGGGAGGCCACCGGCGGATCATTCGACAGTGTTCGCTCCTCGACCGTTGTTGCTGTTATGATAAGGGCGTTGGGGATGATGAAGATGGTGTAGGTGGAAGCAGCCATCGGAGAAAATTCAATTCAAATTCAAAGTATATGAGAAGGAAGATTTTAGTGTGGATATTGACTTGTGAAGCTAGCTAGATTAGGGCTTATATACAGTGGGCAGTGAGTGTATATTAATTATTTACAGTTACTTGAGGTAGAAGAAGAAGGGGCTCGAAATTATTGTGATAAGTAGTAGTTTTTGTGGCTAATTAATTAGTTACTTTAAGTATATGGATTGAATACTAATTATTAATTAGGAGTGTTGAAATAAAAAGTGTTGGAGTCATTATATTCATTTCATTTACTACTTCTATTTTAAAGAAGTTGTGACTTTATTTATAAAAAAAATAATTTTTATTATAAATATTTATATTAGATACATTCAGATCAGAATAAATAGAGAACTAGATGATTCATAATAATTGATTATGCATACGTACGTCTTCATTTCTTCTCTTACTTGGACCTTATATAATAATTCAAGGGATCTAGTTGTCTCTACTGGGCTGAGTCTGCTTTATTCTTTAAGTATAAGTTTTATTAATTTAATAATTTAATTTCTAATTCATTATCTAAATATACAATTGATGGATTTGAGTATCCCAATCTTGACCACTACGAAGAGACATTTAACAAATTTTATATTGAACTAGTTCAATTATAAAATTTTATTTAAATAATTGAATTAAAAAAATATTTCTAAGCATAAAATTGATAACTTGAGGAACAATAAGAATTAAAAAAATATTCAATTTTTGTTGCCAACATAGCATTTTTATTTTTAATACATTAAATTGTTGGGGATGTGCTACTTTCAAACATTATTTTTTTTAAGACCGAGATTCGTGGATGTAAGGATGAAAATAGATTAGGTAGCTTGCCAGAGGCTTGTCTGCTTCTTTATCGCTGGCTTTAAACAAATCCCTAACCCATCTATTATTAGAACTATCACCATTGAAACCTACCTTCCAGTCTCCTTGCTCATACTATGTTACTCTGGTTACATTTTCTAATCTTCATTAACTCTAGTTGCCGAGTGATTCTGTTTTGTTGGTTGCCGAGTTACTGTATGTCTTCACAATTTCCAAGGGTTGCAATGTTTCAAATGATGTTAACTCAGTAAGTGTATATATTATTAAAATTAGGTTCTTGTTTGGTTAAGTATCATATTGATATTTTGGACTTGTTGACTCAAATTAAAGAACTCTGGTTGCTTGTATTCTTATGCTTTTACTTGAATTAAAGATTTGACTTATATTATTGTACTTATATTCTTGTAATGACTGTTATTCTATTTGTTTAGTATTATTTTGTTGGTTGATTAGATATTTTTTATAATTTGAATTGAGTTAATTTTCAATTTTAGACTGATTAATATTACGAAAAATTTATTTGTAGTTTTTTAAAATATAATATAAAAAAAGACATGTTAGGGGTATGTTATGGGGACTGTTATGAAGGTCAACTATGAATACCTATTAATGTAATTAAAAAATATGATATCTTAACAGGCTTTACGCTAGGCCAGTCATATTTATAAGATAAGTTTAAAAAAAATTAATCTATAACATATTACATATTAAACTCAAGTTGAATTGTCATTTTATAAATTTAGCCTGTTAAAGCTAAGGGCTCACTGTTATCCTTACATGGATGCATCTAAGATTTTGACAATATAATTGACTTCAAAGAAAAATGAAAAGAATAAAATCTTTGGACTCTTAATTTTATATGATGTATCATTTTGGCCCTCGACTTTATTTAATTTAAATTTAATGTCTTAACGTTATCTTATATTTCCCTTTTTGTCTTTTAATAAAATTAAGGATAAAGATACATAAGACTAAATTGAAATCAAATGAAGTTATGAGATAGGGTAATTAACTAATGTTAAGAAGCTATTGAGCAGCTATATTAAATTAAAAAAAATGAATGATAACAATAAAATTAATTGGATAAAAGTATATATTTTACGCTTAGGAAAAAAATCAATGAACTTAAATTTAAAAAAAATATATTAAAATAAATATATTATAATTACTCTACACAACAAAAATTATTATTATGTTTTAAATATCTAAATTTTGAAAATAAGTAAAAATTATAATTTCAAGAGAATTTGAAAATAATTTCCCTAGGATATAATAATTTTAACAAGTTACAATAATTTTTTGTTAGAAATTTTATATTTTATACAAATAAATATCTAAAAGTCGACACTACATATTATAAAACAGTTTTTATTATGGGCATTTAGCTGTAATTCTCCCTAATCCTACCGTCTCACGAGACATTGACCAAAATCTGAAGGTTTTTTTTTTTGGGCCATGACCAAAATATGAAGCATTGAAAAAAAAAAATCACAGGGCACAGTACGAAACCACTCGCTTAAAATCGAAGGAACAATGAATTTCTTCTCTCTCTAATATAGAAGAAACACTGATAGATTTCCATTGAGGAAGGTACAACAGAAGCGGCATCACCAATTTCAGACGATTACGTCCAAACCAATACCGCTTCTGACTGTACACTTTCTCACCTAAACTTCGATCCAAAGACACTCCCTTCAGATCTCTCTCTTCCTACTTTACATTTCATTCTTCTTTGCTTCCTTCGCACTCTCTCTTTCTCAATCGTCCTCAGGTTAGATGCCCTGTGCTTTGACTGTTTGGTATCGTTCATGCTCTGACTAGCTTTATGTGTTGCTGATTGTTCATTGGAAACACTGTTGGTTCATTGGATTGGGGTTTATTCTTTCTTAAAAAGGATGCTTATGATCTTAAGTTTTGATTTTTTTGTGTGTGTGGGTTTTCAGATTCCGATTTGAATATAAAGATATACTTATCCTCTTGTTTCTCAGCTAGATGTTCCTGTCTATAGTTGAATATAAATTGAGCTAATTTAGCCATCCCTGTATGAATATTTCTATAGGTGAAGTTGGCGTTTCCAGTTTTGATCCGAGCTACTATAGCAGAGTGGCATTCTAGAAGCTTAGGAGAAGCTGCTTGTGTTGGTTTAGAAAACCAGTACATATCTGCCTGTCTTGTGTGAGCGTGAAGACGACTGAATCTACTAATTGTTTGTTTATTCTTCTGTGATTGGACAACTTTGATTATGAAGAAAGAAAGGTCCCTTTCCTGAACTGTGGTTCAGGTGCTAGCTGTGTTATGCACCGAAGTGAACTTGTATTGTCTAATTTTGTACCAAGTGGTGAATCAATTGGTTATTAGTTGGCTTGATTTGTCTCAGAGCACATAAATGGCTATAACTCACTACACAGATTGAAATGGTTCAAGGCAGATTGGATTCAGAAGAGTTTGACTTGAGGGATATGACAACATTGACAATAAAATCCTAGGCTTTGGTATAAATAGGGAGCTTTCATTTTCTCGTTGGTGTAATGAAGATTCAAGGGTCCATTTGGATCAACAATTAGGTAATGCTGATGCTAGCCGAGAGGAAGCCAGAGATTCTGATTTTGAATTACCTTTCATTGAAACAGATCAGTTCCAAATAAGGTATCAACGTGGTACGAGTATGAATGATGTTGGCACCATAGGGGATGATTCTGTTTATCTGAAGGGTAATAGATCTGAGAAGTATGTTCCTTTAGACATCGAAAATGGCGCTGCAAGGAAAAAAGTTGTTCACTCCACCGTTTCTCTAGATTATAGTCATGGGTCACTGAGAGAAAGCTCAACAAATCTTGTTTCTGTTTCAGATATTCTAAAGACATTGTTTTTCTTACTTTTATGGTACACTTGCAACTTGTTTTTGACCTTGTAAGTTCTGTCTGTAAGCAAATTATTATGCATGGATAAATTCATCATTTGATTATTTTCTTTCCTGTAGTTTTCTTATGCTGAACTGGTAAACAGGTATAATAAAAGTCTGTTAGGTGACACTATGGGAAAGTTTCCAGCTCCTTTCCTGATGAATACTATCCACTTTACAATGCAAGCTGTCAAACTTTATCACTTGGTTTTGGTCTCAGAGATTCCAAACTAGCGTTTCTATGTCTTGAAGGGATTACTTATGGCGAGGTAAATATGTAATTCTGGTATACTTTCTTTTATTTTCATTTATTTTTCTCTTTTGCGTTCTTTCTCAAGTATAAATATGTGACCCAAACCTTGGAATATTATTGTCTTAATATGATGACAAGCATACGAATTAGAATTGATAACTTGTAGATTTGGAGTGGACGGTAATATTTCTGGTATATTACACAAATGCTCTGTTATCCCCAATGTCTTGGTTAACCACTGCCAAAGAATTAACTAAGTTGGCACATTTCCTTAATTATCTTCTATCTACTTCCGTAACTATGTTTAATGGTTCATCTCCATGTCTTTGTACTTTCAAAGCCTTGTTGGCTCTGCTAAAGTCATCGTTTTTTTATTTTTTTAAAAAATTGTTTTAATATGAATTACAATCCACTAGTGTCATTCTAACAGCCCTTACAAGAAGTTTCAGCCATTCTATGCCATTGCGTTTAATCTTATTCTATTGAGAGTGTATTGTTTTAAACAGAATTTTTGTGGAAGTTTAATTTTTTTTTTTATATTAACTATTTTCTACAACAATCTTATCTCTATCACAATCCATTTCTGCACATCTCTCCTAATATCCCAAGAATTTATATCATATTCTGATCTTATTGCTTTATATATGTGTGTGTGTGTTACACATATGAATGGATGCTTGTTCTTGTTTCATCTTTCGGATTATCATCCTCTTCATTGAAATGCACACATTTGCTTTTGACGTGAAATGATCCTAGAATATTTGTTATACAATGGTACAACTGTTTCCATTTCCCCCCTTGTCCACATGTCAGTACTTTTATTGTAAATCTGTAACTGCTTACTATATTGACTCTTCTATCAACTAATGCCACAGATGAAATTTGCCTTTCACAGTTGTACCAACTGCTCTAGGGTCAGCATTGGATATTAACTTGAGCAATGCTTCTCTTGTTTTCATGTCTGTCACTTTTGCTTCAATGGTTGGTGATGTTTCTCTTCTTTTAATTCTTCATGAGAGAAATATCAAATGATATCTATTCTCTTTTTCTTTTGTATTGTTACTGAAGACCGCATTTTCTTTCTTTCTTTTTCTTTTTTCCTTTTGCACTGTAGATGTTGCTCCTTATTCTCTACATTTACCTCTATTTTTTTGCTTTCTTGCAGTGTAAATCTGCGGATCCAATTTTTCTCCTTCTGTTCGCTTTTGCTTTCAGGTGAATTCATAGCCTTTTGATCTTTGTAATTGTTCTTTCCGATTTTGTGGCTTCTATGAATGCTGGAGATCAAAATTGAACACTCAGTTATGATAAATTAGTTCTCTAAGATACATTGAGGAAATTAAATTCTATATTATGAAGTCTGGTCATTCTCAAAATAGAACATTGTGTGTAAACTATCAATTATGTAGTACCTAAATGGTTATTGACTCTATAAGCGAGGTAGACTTATGTTGTGTAGCAGAAGCTGGTAAAATAGATCAAAGATCAGGTAAAATGAGTTATTTTTAGAATTTAATGATTTTTAGCAAGGGTGGTAGAGATGAAGACAGGTTTTATGATGACATGACAGTTTGGTTATATTGGATAAAAAAGTTGCTGGAACTGGTAGGCTAGTGTTGGTTTATTTGAAATACTAGAGTCATATGCTATCACTGCATTGGTCATAGGGTAATATAGGGAACCCAGAAAAAATGTTGTATCCTATTGATCCTGAAATGAGAACCCATTTTCTGCAAATTTATTGTTTATATATTGCTAATGATATGGACCTGATAGTTTACAAATTGGTGTCTCCGAATCTGTGTTCTGTTGCATGTTCATAGTACAATTTTACAAATTGGTGTCTCCAGATCTGTGTTCTGTCGCATGTCTATAGCGGAACCTATGCATTATGAATGATTTCTAATTCTCATAATAATATAGAGTACTTCATAGTATCTTTGTATATCAAGCGGCCTACAACAATGACCAAGACCTACTTTTATTAGAGAGTTGATTCTTTTAAAAAACAAAAATTTGGAGGGTTTGAATCTTTTAAATCAGAAGAACCCAACAAGGTGAGATCAGGGAACACACATTTTTTCTACATGTGATGATTTGCTTGATTAATTTGACATTCTTTCTTTTAGTTAATTCCATAGAAGGTGTCTGGTGTATATCACAAAACAGAAACAAGCTTTTCTGTTAGATAATTTCCGTTCCATTTCTCTTCATGTATGTATCTTGTAATCCTAAAATTTTGGTTTGGTTGTGCACAAATTATTTTGCCTCTTCAACACAATACAAATTGTTATTGGCTATTGATTTTTTTAATTGTGTCCGGTGTAATTATAACTTATAAGTCCTATGAAAAAGTAGTTCTAATATAAATTAGTACTCCTGTTCTTATAAGGACCTAATTGGAGAGTTGATTTTAATCTTAAATATAAGATATATTTTCTATATTAAGGAAGATAGTTAAGGTGTTTTAAAAAAAATCATCCCATATTAACTAACTTAATTAACTTTCTTAATTTAGTCAAATTAATTAAATATATCTTACAATAAGCATCAGAGGGTAGTTTATTGTTTGTTATTGTTAATATATTCTTTCTAACACTAATTGGGTATTAATTGATACTATCATGTAATTGGCAAAAGTGTAAAATATTTTTTTTAATTAATGGGACTGTGATTGTATTATATTTGTAAATAATTAAAAACTATTTTGTGACAATGAAATAATACACAATATAAGAAATCATGTATAAGTGTTGCGGATAAATTAACAAGTTCACACAAGGTGCAATCTTCAATATTATAATTACATAACTCCAACACATTTTAAGTAAACCGCAATTTCAAAGTAAAGATATATCTAATTTTTATGCATCATTTTAGTTTTCGTATGATCTTCAACACACTGTCGTAAATCTAACACATTTTCATACAGCACTTAGTAAAACACAAGAAACAGATAATGAAACCATTAGAAGATCCAAAGCTCATCATCAACCCTTTATCTTCTAACTTTCTAATTTGATCTCCAAGTCTGAAAAAAAAAACAGACAAAAACGATTTGTTAGCAGCTTAACTATTACATCAAAATGGCCTGCTACATAGACAAATAAAAACTAATGGCCTCACTTATTCTACTTTTTTTAAAAATTTATCAATATGTGATGTAAATTAAATTAAGCTTGAGCTAACTGTTTATAAAGATATTTTATTACCCCTATTGATATTCTATCAATAATAATCAAGTAAAGGAAAAAGTTAAAGAATATGATTATGGTATGTTAGAAAAAAAGACATATTAACTAATTTAGCTAACTTTTTTAATCTAATTAAATTAGTTAAATATATCATATATTAAAGATCAAAAGAGTATTTGATATTGCTTATTTAGCAAGAGTGTAGCTATGTACGTACCTGATGAGGTCTTGCATTCTAATGGGATATTGCATATGTTTGGGCAATCTTCTATCTGCATAATGCCAGATAGATGGACAAATTCATAATATGGATAAATCTCTCTCAACTTTGGCAACCTTTGGAGAATTAAATACTTCAGTTTAGGAAATAGCTTCTCATGATGTGTAGCTTCTTCACCTTCATAAGCTTGAACGACCCCCTCAAGTTGAGAGCAATTTTCAATAATTATTTTCTCCAATGAAGGACAATGAGATGCTAGAGAATATGAGAACAACCTTCTCACTTTGTCACATCTAGATATTTTAATGAACCGAAGTCTAGGGAAGCAAACAATGGAAGAAGAAGAAGAAGAAAGGTTTTGAAGTGATTCTTCACAAAATATTCCCTCCCATTCTTCACAACCATCCACATATAGCCAATTTAACTCTGGAAGGCTTGTAACAACAGCAAGAGTAAAGATATTCCTCAACTTTGGGCAACCCCACAATATAACAAATTCAAGTCTATGGAGGCTCACACTTTGTGTGGGGTCCTTCCAAATATATTCCAACTCTGGTAATTCTTGTAATTTTAGAGAACATAATTTTGATTTCATGACCTTTACTCTTTTGTTCTCATTTTTCTGTAAAGTAGATATAAGCTATGATTACATGACAACAGAAAAGATGGACAGTATATATATATACATAATGAATCACATAGAATTGAATGATACTATAACAATACAAATTACTATAACATTTAATATGAAAACAGAGGTAGAAATATCAACAAAAGGAAAAGTCTCTTTAAAATATATAAACAACGTTGACTTTTTATTATACTCTTCAGGTTTCAAACCTAATCAATTTCGCATAATATTTGACAAAGGGTTGCATTTGGCTAAGTAAAAGAAATTATTTGGAAAAAAAATTAAAAAAAAAAAGAACAAAAGAAGTTAACTTTTAATCAAAATTCATGCATAAAAAAAACAAATACAGATTAAAAGAAATGGCTTTTGTCATTCTTGTTCACTATTTACGATTAGAAAAGCAAAAGCAATGATCACGTTGAGTTGAAAATAATATCTCATTCATTCCTTGCAGATGATACTTACGTGTTGTGGACATTCCAATTCTCCTCCGAAAATCTCTTTCAATTTCGGTAAATTATGCAAAGTCAAGTACTTCAGTTTGGGAAGAGGTAGCCGATCCTCATGTGCTACTGCTTCATCAACAAGCCTCTCAAGTTCAAAGCAACCATGTATAGATAATTTCTCCAATGAAGGACAATGAGATGCTAGAGAATATGAGAACAACCTTCTCACTTTGTCACATCTAGATATTTGAATGGACCTAAGTCTGGGGAAGCAAACATTGGAAGAAGAAGAAGAAATGTTTTGAAGTGATTCTTCACAAAATATTCCCTCCCATTCTTCACATTCAAATACTTCTAGTTTCCTCAACTCTAGAAGGCTTGTAACAATAGCAAGAGTGAAGATATTCCTCAACTTTGGGCAACCCTTCAATGAAACATCTTTAAGTTTATGGAGGCTCACACTTTGTGTGGGGCCCTTCCAAATATAATCCAACTCTGGTAATTCTTTTAATGCTACAAAACATAATTCTGAGTTCACGATCTTGTTCTCATTTTTCTGTAAAGTAGATGTAAGTAATGATTACATGACAATAAAAAAGATGGACAATATATATATATACACGCACGCATAATGAATCACATCAAATTGAAAACAGAGGTAGAAATATCAACAAAAGGAAAAATCTCTTTAAAATATCTAAACAACCACTTGACTTTTTATTATACTCTTCAGGTTTCAAACCTAATCTATTTCGCATAATATTTGACAAAGTGTGGCATTTGGCAAAGTAAAAGAAATTATTTGAAAAAAAATTAAAATAAAAAGAACAAAAGAAGTTAACTTTAATCAAAATTCGTGCATAAAAAAACCAAATAAAGATTAAAAGAAATGGCTTTTATCATTCTTGATCACTATTTATGATTAGAAAAGCAACGATCACATTGACTTGAAAATAATATCTCATTCATTGCTTGCGGATAATACTTACGTGTTGTGGACATTCCAATTCTCCTCCGAAAATCTCTTTCACTTTCGGCAAATGCTCCAACCATAAGTGCTTCAGTTTGAGAAGAGGTAGCCGATCCTCATGTGCTGTTTCTTCATGAACAAGCCTCTCAAGTTGAGAGCAATCTTGAATAGATATGATCTCCAATGAAGGACAATGAGATGCTAGAGAATATGAGAACAACCTTCTCACTTTGTCACATCTATATATGTCAATGGACCTAAGTCTGGGGAAGCAAACATTGGAAGAAGAAGAAGAAATGTTTTGAAGTGATTCTTCACAAAATATTCCCTCCCATTCTTCACAACCATCTACATATAGCCGCTTTAACTCTGGAAGGCTTGTAACAACAGCAGGAGTGAAGATATTCTTCAACTTTGAACAATTATACAATTCAACATCTTTAAATCTATGAAGGCTCACACTTTGTGTGGGGCCCTTCCAAATATATTCCAACTCTGGTAATACTTGTAATATTAGGGAGTATAATTCTAAGTTCACGACCTTGTTCTCATTTTTCTGTAAAGTAGATGTAAGCAATGATTACATGATAATAAAAAAAATGGACAGTATATATATACATAATGAATCACATCAAATTGAATGATACTATAACATTACAAATTAAATCCTATCAGTTTCGCATTTTTTTTAATATTGTAATAAATTTAAAAAGTATTCATGCTAATTTTTATCATTTCCTTGAAAAGTACAAAATAAAAAAAATATAATGTTACATAAAGGAAATGTTTTAAATATGTGAAATTCTTAGTAACTGCACGAAATCATACTAGCCTCCATAAGTAGTTCCGCCATATATAGATGATGCTAGAAATTGTAATGCACATAACTATTTATTTGACAAAAAAGTTGAAACAAATGTAGAGATTGATGTCACACGATAATTTGAGGGGAAAAAAATGAAATTCAGTACCAAAAGGAAAGAAACAAATTCCGTTTACAAATAAAATGAAATTAAATCAAAAGGTACTTTTTTTTCCGGCAAATGCATCAACATGGATTATCATTTCAAATATGCAAAGATTCAGAGGGATTTAACAGATAGCACTTACATATGGATAATCTTGCATATCATGAAGGGGCTCCCTTTGATGTAGTAGACGATCCCCATGAGTAGCTTCTCCATCAATGAGCCTCTCAAGTTTAGAACAATTCCTTATTCGCAATTCCTCTAGGGAAGGACAATGAGAATAAGAGAATAGCCATTTCACTTTGTTGCAATCATCAATATCAAGTTTCCTCAGCTTTGGTAGGCTTATAACAGTGGCATGGTTAAAGATGGTTGTCAATTCGGGACACCTCCTTATGCATAGCTCATGTAACATCGGGAGAGAACATCTGATAGATGAATCTTGGAACACTTGTTCAAGACTATTCATTTCTATCACTGTTAAAGTAATTAGGTGGGAGAACACTTGTCCGTTTTGAAGAATGCTGTTACTAATGTTATCAACTATGAATCTTTTCTGTGGACAACGTGAAACCGAAAAATGCTTTATGTCAAAGTTTATATCTTTATGATCCCACCTACAATTCTCTAGCCAAAGGAAGTTCGCTCTGAGAATGAGATCTTTCATTGATGACTCCGAGGCAGAGACTTTTAAGCCTTGTATGCATAAAGCTCTCAATGCTTCAATGCAAGCATCAAAACATCCTACAAAAGGCGGATCATATTCAAGAAAATCACATGTGGAATCATAGATAACATACCTCTTCAGTCCTGAAAGAGACAAGTTTTCTAGGATGGCAGGAGATTTCCGATTCCAAAAGTATAATTCTTCAAGTTGCTCGCATCTTCCAATTACTTCTAAAGGGTTCTTCTCAATTTCACAACCAAACACATCCAAAAGCTTCAACTTTTTCATGTCTGCAATTCCCGCAGGTAACCCATTGAATATAGAACGACGTAAGTCAAGAATCTCCAATCCTTTGAGTTCAACCAAAAAAGAGATATCACCCAATTCTTTTCCTCTAAGACATAAGGTGTGAAGATTTGTTAATGATACGATTGATCGCAAGATTGAACAAAAGGATGGGCTCCAAAAAATGTTCCATTCAAAGCTATTTGTTATAAGTGCCAAGACTTTGAGTGCTTCTATTGCTCCAAGATCTTCAATGAACCCATGAGGTTGAAGTAGCAGAATCTCAAGTGTTGGACAACGCAATTTATTAGAGAGTTTGAAATTATGATCCAAATTCCACAATGATAGTGCCTTTGTATCTTTCAAACTTTGGTGGTTGCTAAACAACATGTTTGAAACTCCATCACTGTCCACCAAAATTGCTTGACCTTGCTTCTTTGTAATCCACAAAGCTACATCTCGAACTAAGTCATGCATTTTTACACACGCTTGCTTATCTATACTCATTAACAAACAAGAATCTATTAAGATCTCAAGAGCTGCTAAAATTTCTATCCTCGCATCCTCCAATGTTTGGACAATAGCCTCATCTAGCCCAAGGGTCCTCTTGCCAAATCGAATTAAATCCTCTTTGTGGATTTCATGATCTTCAGGGAACATAGAGCATAATAAGAAGAGCGATTTGGCTATTGAATTTGGCAAACTATCAAAACTCAATTCAAGACATGCATAAGGGCTGATCAAACCCGGTTCAATGTTCAATGGTTGGAAGGTTTTTAGTTTAAATAGTGCAGACTCCCATGCTTCAATACGTTTTCCCTTTAAGGACCTTCCCACCGCAACAATTGCAATTGGCCACCCCTTGCACTCATCAACGATTTTACTTCCTACATCATCAAACATATTTGATGAGGGTTCACTATACAGGTGTGCATGCTCCTTGAATAATTTCCACGCTTCCTCCTTATTTATCAGAGGCAGTTCAATCATAGGCTCACAATCCATAGAGGCACATACATTTCGAAGACGAGTTGTTAACAAGATATGACATCCTTCAACAGGTGGAATGCCAATATCTTCAAGCCTTAGATTCTCCCACACATCGTCCAAGATTATAAGAGTCTTCTTGTTTTTCAATTCTTCTGACAATCTTTTCGCTCTTGCCAATTGAGTTTCCTCAGTAAATTTCAAATCTATTTGCTCTGCTATTTCCTGCTGAAGTTTTACCACATTTGCAGGTTTCGAAACAACCGCCATTATGACCTTGTAAAAAATCTTCAGTTCATCCACTTCTTTTCCCACTTCTTTTGCCAAAGTGGTTTTACCTGCGCCACCAATACCATAGAGTCCAATCATCTTGCTCTTACCATCTTTAATTGCCTCCAAAAGACGATTATAGGTCGATTTTCTTGAGCTGAAATCTATAAAGTCTTCGGAAGGGGAATAAGTGGTACCATGAAGTTGGGTGAAATAAGAAAAAGGCTCAAAGTCGGGCTTATTTTTTAGCTCCATCATCTGCTTTGCCTTATTTTCCATATGTTTCGCCAAGGAATACCTAAGTGACACGTTGAAGCAGCTCTTTCCTTCACCTTCAACCTTTCGTTGCAACTCTTGCACATCCCCTAGAATAGTCTCCACTTGAGTCAACCAGCTCTTCACAGGTAGCGTTATCTCTTCACTCTTTCGAGCAACTTGTGCCTTACGCTCCTCCACTTCTTCTAGCCTTGTCTGCAGCCCTTGTTTTGCTTCATCAACATCTCTAATGAATTGGTGGAAACAGAACAAATAACGAGCACTACGTGAAATTGGGCCCGCCACACATTCTACAACCTTTTCCGCGATAGCGGTCACAATCTCTGCCATCTAATGCAACAAGAGGCAATCACATGTAATTAGTTAATGTTGATGTTAATAGTAATAATCCCCACAACAAATTGAGGGCACTCGTATGATATAGATATATTTGTACAATGAACACTAATTTTTCAAATAAAAAAAGGAAAATAATTTATATTTGTATAGACGAATGATAATCATCACATGAACTTGACTCCAGAAGCAGATTATGAGATGGTGAGAGTACATAGAAATAATATTGTAAACTTGGTTATAAATACCTATCTAAATAAACCATGCATATATGCATACAACATTCATAAAGAAATCATATTCTCATATTAATTTACCTGTAATATGAATTGATGATGACTTTGGTTATATTTTTTGAGTTACAGAAGAAAGAAGTAATCAAATTGTGTGATGCAGTCCTGCAAGAAAGAACTAAGTAATTAATTGCGGAAAAAAGGTTTGTTATTAAAAAAAAAAAGAACGACTTGTAAAATTTTAATGCTCTTGTTCTCTGTTTGACTCTTGAATTGTCTTATTGCTGTTTATATATGTTGGTTGTTTTGTTTGGTTGTTTGAATTGTCTTAAATATCTTAGAATATTACGTGATTGATTAATATTATGTTATTAATATTTATTTAGATTTATAGTTATAATATTATATTGATTAAAATTATGTGTTTACATATTTATTTTTTTAAAATAAGGTGGCGGGCTAGTGGGCTCAAGCTAGTAAAAATTCAATATATTTTGTGACGGGTTGTAGTGGGCTAGCTTGTATTATTAGCACTAACTTGGGTCTTTCAAAGCTCGCTAGATTATACTTGGCAAAAAAGGAGATAATCTTTTTATTTATAGTTTTATATAAAAAATATGTTTTCATTTAATTTTTCTATATATTTCAGTATGAAATATGCCCTCCCGTTTTCTCTTTCCGAAGACAATTTTGTAAGTAATTTATAAATGGACAAAACTTAAATTTAAATCTAATTCTCTGATCAAATCTTGACATATGTGATTTTTATTATTAATAATAGTCTAACAGAATTTTAAAATTTCATCTATATGACTTTTTATTATTAAGAAAATTCCATGTGTTAATATTAGATTGGAGAACTGGACCAAACAAATACAATCACATGAACATAATTGTTCCCTGGGTAAAAATAACATAAGATAAATATAAGTTAAAAAACCTCATTATTTTTAAAGATAGAAAATATATTCACAAAAAATTGGAAGTATTTCCTGTGCTTTCCCAAAATTGAGTACTAAAAAGCATATCTTATTAGCCCCTAAGTATTGTAACTAAGTATTATTCACTTAATTATAGAAGTCATTTAAGTGGAAAAAATCCTTCTATATTTTTGTATATGAATTTTGTAAAATCGTAAGGCTTAGCAAAGAAAACGCTCAACGAGGTCATTGAGCGGGATCTCCTGGTCAATAATTTAACCAAGGATTCAGTTTTTGATAGAGCACAATGGCGTCGTATGATCCATGTAGCCGACCCCATTTAATGGGATAAGACTTTGTTATTGTTGTTGTTGTTGTAAGGCTTAGCAAACAACTAAAAATGAAATAAACAAAAAAAATAAAAAATATTTATTCAGTTAATTACCTCAAACTCTGCAATCAAATTAGACAAGAGGAATAAAAGGAAAGGATCTCCGAAGTGACCCAAGAATCAAATCGCGTGATGCCCACCTTCAAGAAAGCAACAAACTATGATTCACCTAATTATTATAAATTTCTACAAATATTCATTATTATAAATTTATTGTGATATTCAAATAAAAAGTTAGGAAGAATTGCTCATAGAATAGGTCCTTGATAAGAAAATTAAATATAAATAGGTTTAAAAAATTTCATATAATTTATTGTAAGGTACAAAGAAATTATTATTATTAAATCAATAAAACTAAATAATCTCTAAGCTAGGTAACATTTACCTGTAAATATTTCAGGAATTCTAACGGTGAAGGAGGCTGAAGAAAATGATTGACACTGCTGGTACGAATATGAAGGAGGCAACAAATAGGTCAACAACATAAGCAAGAACAAATGAAAGATGAATTATGAGAATGAATATAAGAAGAGAGTGTAAACTTGTTGATTGATAAGAATTTGTTCTTTACTTGAGATACCAATTCCAAAGTTAAAGTAAGCTATTTATTCATTTCTTAATGCTCATTTCTTTCAAAGTTATTCCATGCATTTTCATTGCTTTAGCTTTGTTGTAACCCATATGTTATGTTGCTTTGCATTTGGGTTTGAGTTTTCCATGCGTTACTTTCATTGAAGAGAGATGAAATTGAAAGTATTACCCTCTTTAAAGTGAGCCCTCTATATCTATTAATCCAAGTAGAATATGATCTGATCGCTTAGACACGAGGTCTCAAATTTAAATTTAGATAAATACAGAAAATATCTTTAAGAGAACTACATCCAATTAAACCCAACAATACTCGAATATGACTTTGTCAGATAGTGATGAAGATTGAGGTTTTATAAAATGTCTAAGTTCTAAATTGAAAAGTATGATATATATTATGAAGTATTTAAATGAGTTAGTTCTCCATCCTAATGGGTTTCCCATTTTAATTGGGCACCAATCAATTGGTAATAGAGTTGGTAATCTATGACTTCAAAAAAGGCTATCTACAAATGGTTCTAACTAATGAAAAAGCTGGTGTCTCTAAATGAAGTCTAATTATGATTTTCTATGAGATATTTAAATGGGTTAGATCTAGTATTTCAATCGTTGGCTTTTGTGGTGAGGTTTCCACCTCACTTGGGTTCCCAATCATATCACTAAACTTTTAGTAGCCTTCCTTTAGCTTTGAGGATGTAAGATGTAAGATTTTTAATGCCTAATATTCATAAATCACATCCTGAACACTTCAGGGGAAACAAATCAATGTTTATGCTAATAACTCAAAAATTAGAATGGTCTCCGATCCTTTCATCTTTTGTTACATGTAGGAACGCTGAACACTTCATATTAGATTGTGCTTTTTATGAAAAAGCATTTGCATTTTTGGGTGGAGCGTCTAAATATTGTCATGCACGTCTGTATGGAGATCCATACATTTTTAGTACTAATACCTGTTTTCTGTCATTTAATTACAAATTTTGATTGGAAGGTTGGAGATACCGAGCTTTAAACTGTCAGGAATAATCTTAGTTATCTCAATTGGTATATTCCTAACAGGTATATATAGCACCTCTAGCTTTCATGCCTTTTATTCTGGTGAGCACCTGGTTTTCTTCTTCTTTTGGTGAGCTCGACGGAGACGACTGTGAAGCAGAGGTTCATTTTTTATTCTGCTACAGTGAAGATTGGAAGAAGATAGAATGATACGTTTTGTAGGAGGGAAAAATTTTGTGTAGAGGTGGAGGTGGAAATAAAAGTAAAAATGGAGATGTGTTTTAAAAGTTTATTTGGTAGAATAGAAATGAGTATATAATTGATTATATATTTTTTATAATTTAAGGTAAAATGATTTAAAATATCTTTTTATAATTTGAGAAAAGTTAAAATTATCTAAAATTTTATAATTAGGGTAAAATAGTTTAAAAAATTTCACTTATATTTCTATAATCTTAATTCTTACATTTTATGATAGAATTAAAATAATTTAAAATATTAAAAATAAAAATAAAAATAATTTTTATTATACCAAATAATCTTCTACCTCTACTTTAATTTTTCAACTATCAAACATGATAGAAGGGTTTTGGGAAGAAGAGAAGGCAGGGTACGGTGGGGAGAGAATTTGAACAAAAAAGTAAAATTGATCCCAGACAGAGAGAGAGAGATTATTAAAATAATTTAGCTGACAGGTGATATAAATAAAGAGGGAGAGTGATGATATGAAAATAAAATAAATATGACGTGGTATATTTTGATTGGAAAGTGCATAGATAAAGTGGTGTACTAGATACATATAAGAATTTCTCAGTCTAGTAAGTATAATGTTTTTCTATATTCTTAAATATGATTCAAGTTGGAAATAATTGTTCCTAATAAGGTTAACGAGTTAAACCCCACTCATTAATTCTGATGAGGTGGTAGTTGGAGGTACTTATAATAAAGAGAGGGAGAGAGTACATCAAGATCATTTTGAATAATTATAAATTTTTTTATATTTAATTAATTTTCTTAATATTGTAAAAAGGAATTAATATGGCCATATTAAAAAAGGACTGGAAAGAGTCTTTCTTTGTATTTTTTTTCATTAAAAAAAATGGAAACAGTCTTTCCATTGTCAATCTTTTATTTATTTATTTTGTCATTTTCTTTTAGGTTGATCGCTGGATCAATCCTACTCTTGTATTTTTGGAGTTCGTTTTCTTTGACAGGACTATATATAATTTTCTTATTAAAAATCCAAAACTATTTTTATCTCAGGTGACATGTCGTTTAACCTGGGGTGAGAAGCATATTCAATTAAAGCAAGTAATTACATTTCGCTAATATATGGCCAGTAAATAAGTTTAATTGATGAAGGGGTGTGATATACGATTATTTAGAGCGTATACGATTTTTAGAAAATATTATTTTATTATAGTTCTAATCTCGGCGTTTAGAGAAGTTTTCTAACTCTTAGATATCTAGGTTAATGTTTGAGAGTAATTAATAGCTTGCCTTATCTGATATTGGTATTACCTAAGAGAAAAGAAAATTTTACTCTATCCTTAAATTATAGATGAGTACAATCTCTTTTTAAAAAATTTTGTAACAAAAATAAATTACATTTGGCTAAACTTCCTCTCTCTCACTCACACACACACAAATTAGAGAGAGACACGCACATACTCTCTCTCTTTCTATTTAATAGATTCTTCTCCATTTTTTTTTTTGTGGGTGAGGGATAACTAGCTAACTTTTTTGTTAGTTGCCCACTCGATTCATTAGAATTTTACCCTATTATATCCGAATCTGTCCTACATCGCGTACCTGGCTATAGTGGGTGAGTCTCTCAATAGAAATTTTCTATATATGCCAAGGATTAAACTCGAAATCTCGTTTAAATGATATTGAGACGCTTACTATTCGGATCAACGTAACTAACTTTTAAATTACAACCCAATTACCCATTATGGTTTTTGGGTATCACAAATTATGTTTTTGTTGTTTAAGCCCATACAAAGCCCACTTGGCCCATAGCCCTCCTTATGGGCCGACACAATATGCTAAAAAATTTATTACAATAAATTCATATTTCATAAATATTTATTGATTTATTTTATTGTAAAAATATTGAATTTTTATTAAATCATCAATATGAAATGACATATGAAAATATATTCAAACTTTAAAGCTTTGATGAATTCTTTATAAAATTTTAAGCTTTTCCATGTACTCATCCAGTTTTTAGTATATGATATAACTATGGAGTTAATATTTAATTTGTACTAAATATAAAATATATTTTTTATATTTATTAATTTTTTCTCAAATTATCCCATTGATAATTTATCAACAATAATTAAATAAGAGAGAGGAGGAGTTAAGAAGGATTATCATAGTATTTTAGAAAAACAAATTATATTAACTAAATTAACTAATTTATTTAATCTAATTAAATTAATTAAATATATTATATATTAAAAATATAAGTGGTAGTAATTTTCTTATGTTTTCATGTAAAATTCTCTTAATTTTTTTTAATTATAAATTTTTATTTTAGATATATTCGGATCAAATTAGATGAGGAAATATATAGAGAATTAGATGATTCAACGAACTCTCGAATGAGGTTAATTAATTGGCTTGGTCAAGCGATGCATGGAATCAACCTTTTCATTAGACGCGTTGACTGTCAAACGCCACAACTATGAAGAATGCATTTTTTTTAAAAAAAAAACGGAGGCATCAATTTATTTTTATTTAATTTAAATGGGAAAAAAAGGAACTAAATTAGAGTACCCGTACTCTATTCTATGTATATATATAAAATCCATCGTATACTGATACTTTTTATAAAAATTTATTAAGTCACTCTAACTTATAAAATTTTCAATGGGACCTTTTCCAGATTTTCTCTTAAATCAATTGATATAAAATATTTTTGCTATTTTAAATAATTTTTAATTTAAAAATAATATTTCAAAAATAAAAAATTATTTAGTAAAAACAATAAAACTTAGTTCAACAGATTAGTTCAACAGATAATCATTCATTGCATGTTAATTGATGTGGTAACGAAGCAAATATCAATGATGTAATATATGAATCTGGCGTAGAAAATAGAGGTGCCGTAGCGTTTTACTCCACCCAGAACTGGGCACTTAGCAGCCCAGGGGACTTCATGGACAATCATGAAAACTCTGATAACTATATTCTGACCAATACTTCTACACTTCTCAATGCCTCTGTCATAGATTCACAACTGTACTCAACGGCTCGCATATCTCCTCTTTCTCTCACATATTATGGACTCTGTCTTTTGAATGGAAACTACACTTTGAAGCTTCACTTCGCGGAGATTTTGTTCTTGAATGATAAATCATATTACAGTCTTGGAAGGAGGATATTTGATGTCTACATCCAGGTAACTGTTTTTGAAATGATTAACTGATAAACCAGGGTTTTATAGATTCCCACTTTATCATACATTGATATATTATTGTGTGGTTTTATATTAAGGGGAATTTGGTTCTGAAAGACTTCAATATATAAAGTAAAGCTGGTGGTACTGGTAAGCCTGCTGGGAAGACGTTCAATGCTACAGTCACCCAACATACCTTGAAAATTCACTTTAACTGGTCTGGAAAGGGCACAACAGGCCTACCAAGAAGAGGATATTATGGACTTCTAGTGTCTGCTATATCTGGGGATCCTAGTAAGTAGTTATGATGCCCTGTATCTTAGTGTTAGTGCAAGATGGAAAGACCAGAGTTTGATATAATAATCTCAAAGGGCGCCACGAATACATTAGATCAATTTAATATCGTTTTAAATTAAAATTATTGAGCTGATGTATCATATGAGATATCCAATGAAAAGTTCTCAGGTACACCTGATTTTATAAGCCTCCGAGAAAGCATGTCAATTCATGGTCAATGTCGTGGTTCATCTAGTTCAGGCGTTGAAGTAGAAGAGAAGCACCTTCTTGTAAATGTTAGCTGACTCAACTAAAGCAGACTAGTGAAGACAACAATCCCCTAATGTTTTGTTTGTAGTGAAGTTTTTAGGGGTACTAATAGGTTCATTTGCAACTATCTAGTGTATCCTTGACTCTCAGGTTGATCTGTTTATTTTATTTGTTGGTTTATATTGGATTAATGTGTTTGACTAATCATTTAAAAAAGCACGTTTTCAATATTTCACTCAAGCACGTCTTCTTCATCATATGTAATAATCTTATTAATTTATGCGATTTTTAATACTTTACGAGTGAAAAATTGACTATGACAACAACTATCAAAACATTTTTAATTTTTATCAATCTCAATTTTTCCACAATATTTATTTTACTCCAAATATATATTTTTTAAAATATATTTTTCAAAAGTTAATCTAAATAAACCTAAAGAAGTGGACTTTTTATGAAGGGAAAATAACAGCTATAATAATAATAATAATAATATATTGCTGCTTTAAAAAAACTATACGCATTAAGTTTTTAGTTGAAAAAATTCACTGGTCCAAAGCATGCAACGACTATAACTGACACTCCTGTCTTTGCGCTAAATGGTAATCACTTTCACAGGCGAGACACTAATTCAGTCTTGCGATGCAATCTCTTCTTCTCGGTTTGATACCAGAGGATCACAACACAACCACGCCTTTCTTTTACTTGGCTTCGCATTTTGCTGCATCTCTCAGAAATGACAAGCATCGCAACCCACCAAATCTCTCAGCCCATCACTTGCCACGCTTGGAGCCCTGACCAATCCAGTAATTCATCCATCCCTCTATATAAATTTCTTGTTTTCTGATTGTGATTTACGGAAAAGAAATGTTCTTGATTTGTTTTTTGGGGATTTTGCGAATTTTGGTTGGGTGGAATGTATCCGGTGATTCGATCTGATTTTTGTTTTTGGTAATCAAACAATGCGTATGGTTAGGGCGGAAACCCTATTTTGGTTGGGTGGAATGTTTGTGATTGCTCATGCATCGACTTGTTTGATCTTTTAGAAATGCATTCCAGTGAGCTGTTATTTTGGGACAGATTTTATGATTTTTTTTTTCTGAATCATCTCTTAAGGGAAGCTGCGTCCTCACATGCATGTGTGACAATTCTATTCATACCATCGACTAAATTTGATTATGCATACTATTATAGCTCTGTATGCATATGCCTGCAGCTTAACATATATTTATCTTCTTTTATAGTGATTGCATTTTGTCCAAACAATAATGAAGTGCACATTTATAGATTGTCGGAAGACAAATGGGAAAAAGCTCATGTTCTTCAAAAGGTTAGAACGCTAACATATTTCCTAGATCTAAACATAAATTGAAAAAATTTTAAAACTAGTAGTTTTGGGAGCAGGTAAATTAAACAAGCTTGTGAAAAGAATTTGAACAGGAAATTTAGCTGTAAGAAAAAAATTAATTTGAAGTGAATTTAAACAAGATTGTAATAATGACTGCTTCTATCTCTAGTATATATTATTTGTTAGCAACCAAAGGTAATGGTAACTTTATAGTTCTGATATATATTATTTGTTGATGGAATCTTCTCAATAATTTCTAATCAAATTTCTTTGCTTTGTCGCAGCATGACCAAGTAGTTTGTGGGTTGGACTGGAGTAATAAATCAAACAAGATAGTTACTGCATCCCATGATCGCAGTTCGTGAGTGTCTTGTTCATCTAAGAAACTGGACCCTCTAAAGCTCAATTTGTGAACATACAAGTTTATAACTTAAGCTCGATAATGGTGTTAATAATTTCTTTTTCACTAGCATACGATCAGCGCATAATAAAATTTCAATATATATATTTTTGTGTAGATATGTATGGAACTTTGAAGGATCAGAATGGGTGCCAACTCTCGTTGTGCTTAGGCTAAACCGTGCTGCTCTTTGTGTTCAGTGGAGTCCAAAAGGTAGGAAAACCATCACTTGGAGAATTACATAGAAGTCCCAAGTAAGAAATTTAATTACTAATAGGTCCCGTTTACAGGTCAATCTGTTGTATTTACATGTTATCCTATGACATTTTACCTATTAGGAATACCACTTTCTATTATCCAAAAAAAAAAACCCCCACTTTCTTCTTTCCTCGTTCATTTCCTTGTTTAGATGAGACACAGAGTATACTTTGCTGACAGCAAAGACAAATCACCTTCAGGGTATTAGGACAAAGAGCAGATTTCTCTCAACTAGATTTATTATATGCAGAAGGATGGGAGTCAAACCTCCAACTACTTGCGTAAATAACGAGAATCTCTACCACTCACCCCAACTTGAGTTAGCTCCTATTTCCTTTTTGTTTGTTAGAAAATTCAAAAGTGCGCCTTACTTCCTAAATTTAATCATGCAATAACGGATCCCTAGTCGAGTCAGATTACAAGGAACATAGTTTGAGATAGAGGCAGTCCCATCATCAATCATCCTATAAAATAATTGTCTCCTGCTTTATACATAAAAACAAATAAATCTGCTGTTAACGAAGTAGTTCACTTCTTTGGTGAGACTCATAATTATAGTGCGTTTTACCGAATTATATACTGCAGAAAATAAGTTTGCAGTTGGAAGTGGGGCCAAAACTGTTTGTATATGCTACTATGAACAGGAGAACAACTGGTAAGCCATCTATTCCTTAGGACTCTGTTTCCAGATTTCCATGACACCTCTTCCTTGTTACGCATGTTACATGCTGCTATGATGTGTCACTATAATATAGTAAGTTTGCCTGTCATATTCTTTCAAAACTGTTTGTATATGCTACTATGAACAGGAGATTTCCTATTTTTCTTTTGAAAATTTTGTTGGCTGAATGGGAACTTGAATTTATTATTTCAATAAATCTGTGCTTGTGTGGCACTTTCTACATTTAGCATATTTTTCACAGATACCTTGCAGGTGGATCAGTAAACTCATCAGGAAAAGTCATGATTCTTCAGTGACAAATGTTTCATGGCACCCAAATAATGTTAGCATTCATCTTCTTTTTGAATTTATAGAAGAGTTTTATATCATATCCCTTGTTTTTATGTTTAAATTGTAATTTTATATCTAAATAAAGCTCATTGTCGTTTTTGTTATATGTTTAAATTATAATATTTTTTGTGTTTTCTGCTCCCCTTGCATCATTTGTCCCGCATAATTTTTTAGTTCATGATCAATTATTATATTTGATGCTTTTGTCTCAATCGGAATCATCTTTGTCTTTCATATTAATTCTATTTTTCTGACTACAGATTCTTCTTGCAACAACATCTACAGATGGAAAATGCCGAGTATTCTATACCTTTATAAAAGGTGTAGATACAAAGTACGATAAAAATAACTCTGGAAAAGATTGACCTGTGTTGTTTCCTTTTGATGCTTGCTCTATATTATTAAAGGTTGCTTCATAAATTGCTACAGGGATTCAACAACGCCAGAAACTAAATTTGGACAGGTCCTATATCAGCTTACTGTTCTCATCTGGATTCTTTATATTGTTTGAAATTTTATGGCATGTTTGATTAATGAAGAAAATGATTATCCGGTTTCAATTAAGAAATTAGTTATATGCATGCTGATTCTTCTGAATATTTTCTCTGTGCTCTGCGTATGAAGTATGTGTTATTCTGTATGCTATAGGTATAATATCTATCTGCTATTGAAAACAACTGTTAGTGCAGCATAGCTTCTACTTATATTGTTTTTGTGATGTAACAGTTAATTGTTCAGCTTGATCTCTCTGTGTCCTGGACGTTTGGTGTCAAGTGGTCACCAAAGGGCACAACTTTAACTTACGCAGGTCAGAAAATTCTACTTTTTGGAAGCGAAATGAAGGCTACAATTTATGTTCTTAAAAATTTCTAATAACTGCTTTTCTTCTTTCAACTTAAGATTTCCGCTTAAGTTTTGTTGATATCTTTATGCTTTCCATTTATTGCTTGAGATTATACGTAATTTATCGACAAACTAGTGATTATGTTTTTGGTATATTAATTACAGGTCATAATTCGATTATATATTTTGTTACTGACATTGGTCGTCGTTCTCCTGAGACCCAAACTGTTCCTTATCGTGATTTGCCTCTCTGTGATGTGGGTCAGCATCCACTCTCTATAAACCTCTTATTGTTTTTCTGTAATTATAGGACACTGATATTCTGTGAAACTGGTTCATTATATAGTATGACATGTTTTTCAGGTTTGTTTTATTTCTGAGAACATGGTAATTGGTGTGGGATTTGACTGCGTCCCATTGGTCTTTGCTAAAGATGAAAGAGAAAAATGGTATGTGAACTTTTGCATATTTGTATTTCCTTGGATTAAGGCTTTAACAACAACAATAAGTAGTTTTATCCTACTAAACGGGGTCAGCTATAAGATTACACGATGTCATTATACTCTATAAATAACTCAATTTTTGGATAAGTTGTTAACTAAAAGGTTCCGCTCAATAATTTTATTAAGTGTCATCTTTGGTATTTCTCTACCCATTTTGAGAGGCCTTCGTACTGCTTGATCCATCTTTCTCATCGGTACATCCAATGATTTTCTTTGTACATGTCCGAACCAACTCAGACAATTTTCAACCATCTTCATTTAAGTAGCTGCCACTCCAACACTTCCTTGTTTGTGTTCATTACGAAATTTATCTTTTCGACCACACATCCATCTCAACATCATCATCTCATCGACAGCATCTTATGCTCATTTTGTCCCTTTAAAGCCCAGCATTCACTATCATATTGATTATGACCTTAATGATTTGAAAATGGAAACGCTGAGCCTTGTGTTAATGTGAGAAGAAATTCCACATTAGATAAAAAGTGGACTAAAATAGATGTATATATAAGTAGCAGGATTTCATAAATTTAATGTTAAAAGTGCACCGTCAAACTTACTTATCTCTCCCTCTCTCTCCCTCTCTCTCTCTCTCTCTCTCAGTCTTCAACAACCTTTATTTATGGGCTATACATCTTATAATACATCTATATATTTTTTCTCCCTTTTTTTTTTATGGTTTTGTTGCCTAGGAAATTCATCAGAAGTATTGGGGAAATAAGAGCAAGATCAGCAAGCTTAAAAGGATCACAGGTTACTGCTTCTCCTAAATTGGATTCTGGTTAATACACAGCACGGCTATTAGAAACAGGATCTCAAGTCAATAGCAAGCTGTCCTAGTGGCAGTGTAACCTGCCATGCTTGCATTTGATCCCAAGCTCGACTCCGGCATTGACATGTTTGTGTGTGTACACGCATTTAAATTGCACTAAAAAAAATAGGATCTCAATTGAAAATCGGAACTCGTATTTTTCTTTTCATCATTAATTAGCGCATGACATTGATGGGCATATCTCAATGACACATGTTATGATCCTTGTTCTCCCAAGGCAGATTTTTTTTTATGTGAGCATTTATGTGTTATTTTAATTGTCATTTATACCCTTTTTTAGTTATAATTTTTTTATTTTGAAAATAGTATGCATAATAAATACAGTTTTCTGATAGCAAACAAAAAAACAGGGATGTGAATGCTTGGAAAATCCATGAACTTCTTATCTCCTAACTACAGCTTCTTCATCTTCTTCTTCTTCTTTTCCTTTATCTAGTTATGTTTGATCTGCAGTATACCGATATATTTGGAAGATATATTGGTCGATCCAGGGATGATGTGACAGTTGAAGCAGAAAGTGGGGGTTTTCATGACAAGTGTATAAAGTATTTAGCTCATTCATGACTTCTCTATCTCTACCAACTGTTCTTGTTTGTGTTTCTGTGTGTAGAAATTGAAGTAAAAAACAATAAGAGTGTGAATTAAAATGACTTTTGCATTCTTATTAAAAAAGAAAGCATTGTTTGACGTAAGTTTTCTGTTAAGTAGATTCTAAGTAGTTGTAAATAAAGAAAGCTATCTATAGGAGAACTGATAGATTCATGTGGTCTATCTAATTCAACCTAAATTCATCAAGACCCAATGTGACTTACAGAAATCTGTTGGCATATGCATTAAAAAAACATTATTTAGTAAAGGCCTAGGTACAAGGCTCCTATGGGATGAAGTTTGGCTTTGAACCCATGACCTCCAAATCATAGGATGACAATCTTACCATTGTGCTGAGACTCACTTTACTTAAGTGGATGAATTGAACTAACAAGAGACATTAAGCAATATATGTCCAATATTTCTAAAGGTTCAAATGATGATTAATGCATTTTGGGGAATGCAGTTGTGTGTTGCCTGTCAGGGGCCGTGGTACATTAATAAAGCGTTTCAGCACATCAGGTTAGTCATCAAAATGAGTACTTTTTTTTATTTAAATTTGTTAAACTTCATCTCAAATTTTAGTGTTATTTTTTGTTAGATAAATGGAAAATTTCACTAGGACCTTCATTGCCGATGCATAATCACTCTTCAACTGTGTAGGTTTGGATGGAAGATTCATCATATGGGATTTGGAGAAGCAGCAAGATCTTGCTGCATACATTTTAGGTTCTCTTTAAATTGTCTCTTGTTAACGGCAAGCTATCCTATCCGACCTCGAGCTCATTACATTTATCAATAATAGGGTGAGGATTCTCTCCAAATATAGGACTTTCCAAATGTCTTTAATCAAGAGAGCTCAGGCTCACCAAACCTCTATTTATATCTCTCTCCATCTAGAGAATTCTGCACTTGTAGAGAATCTTAGAGTGTTGAATGATAATATTTCATGTGCTAGTTTTCTATTTTGAAAAAACACAATAATTTTTTTCAACCAATAAATCATTTGAGGTAGTTCATATATATATATAAAAAAGATTATTACAGGTGATGGTAAAAAAAATATATTAGATAATATAGAATCATTTGAAAAAGGGTAGAAGAAGACTGAAAATAATATTTAATAAAATAATTGAACATGATCTTTTGATTAACAATCTATCCAAAAATTTAGATGTTGATATAATAAAATAGCATCGTGTCATCTATATAGCTGAAGTGACCTAATGAGATAAGGCCTATTGTTGTTGGAAAAAAATGATATATAAAATTGTTATTTTTTTATGAATGGGTTATAGAAGTTGAAATATTTTTTATTTTATTTAATTCCTTTTAAAATAAAATGATAGATTGTTGAAACATAGAGAAATGGAAAAGGATAGGAAAGAGTTTTTGTTTTGGCCATCCGATGTGAAAGATTTTAAATTGCTATACACAATACCAACAATAATAGTTTCAACTGTTCGGTATCTATTTTCTACATTTATTTATGTTTTCAAAAATCAAATAGTATTGAAAAAAGAATTGCTGATTCAACATTTCTACTGCTCAAGCAGGGGAAGATATGAAAATATCCTACTTTGAGTTTTTCCAGCAAAATGGAACGTGAATGATATATCCCCTAGCTAATTATATATATTATGAAAACTGTTATATTATTTAGGAAAGATGACCAAAAAAATATATAGAAAATGAAAAATATCAAGACATTGTATTAATAATATTTGATATGTTGTTGGTATTTGTTTCACTTTGACATTTATCATTTTTTAGAATTATTTTTTATTATTTTTCCTATAATCTATGAGTTATAAATATAGTATATTTTATGTATTTGTAAGGAGAAAAAACTAATTTATACTTTCTCTCTATTCTTTAATATAAAAATTATTTGACTAATTTAGATATATTAAAAAGTATATAATATAAATTTATTTTAAGAGTTTGATTCAGTTATAATTAATTTATTTATTTAATTTTTTTAATCTATCTAAATTAATTAATTAACTCTTATATTAATCAAATCTTTAATTCGGTATCTACGTAGTTTCAAATGACTTTTTATTAGGTCCTTCTAATTTTTATTTATCTTTCATCTGAAACAACAAATATCTAATTAAAAATCAATAAATTTATGAAAGTGAGGTAAATAAAATTATAGGAACCTAATTAAAAATAAAATAAAATTATGGGGTCTAAAGATTGATTTTTCAATTAAAGAATGTCGTTTTAAAAGAAAAAGAAAAAGCAAAGTTCGTTTCTCCTCTATAGTTGTTCTCGGAAGAACCCAAACAAGCATCCACTATCCGTGGGCTTGTCCCTGCAAAATGCTATCCGCGCTACAATCTCCTCGCTCCCTCTCTCGCTTCCCTCTCTTCCGCTCCTCAAAGCCCTTTCTCTTCCATTCTTCTTCTCACGTTCTCCCCAATGCTTCCCTCATCGACCAATCTACCACCACCACTTCAACCTCCTCACCCCCACAGTCCCAAATCCTCACCACGCGCCATTCCCTCCTCTCCCGCCACATCACTGCCACTGAGGTTGCCGAGTCCTATCTAGCTCGCCTCCGACTCACCGAGCCCCAACTCAATTCCTTCCTCCACGTGTCCGATTCGGTTCTCCGAGAAGCTCAGGACTTGGATAGGAGAATCGCCAGCAATGAGGAAGTTGGCCATCTGGCTGGCGTGCTTGTTGGGGTTAAGGATAATCTGTGTACGGCGGATATGCCTTCCACCGGTGGGTCCCGCATTCTCGAGGGGTACCAGCCACCGTTCGATGCTACGGCGGTGAAGAGAGTAAAGGACCTCGGAGGGATTGTCGTCGGAAAAACCAATATGGATGAGTTCGGTATGGGTAGTACCACCGAAGGCTCTGCGTTTCAGGTTTTTTGGTTTATTTAGTGAAGCATTGTCTTGTGTTTTTCAGTTTAAGAAAGCAGTCAAAATGTATCATTTTGCGGTAAACACACATTTTTCCCCTTCAAAGCGTTGACTTTATTCCATGCCAGTAAGTCTATCATAGTTTAGAACTCACTACACATTATCATTTCGAGTTGTATATTTACTCTACACTGTCATGCCCTTTGAAAAATTGATTAGAGGAATAAATCTGAGGACTGAAGGAGATATCTTTTGGTGATCAGATTCTATATTTATTCAGTCTTCTGTACTACATTAGTTCTTTATTTAATTTTTTTACTGTTAAAACTTCTTGATTTTTGAAAACCCTGCTTGTAATTGGCACGTAAATTTGACGAAGGGGATCTCACGCGGCTACTTGTTTCAGTCTTTTTTTGAAATGTTGAAATGTTCATTCTCTATTCTTTCTGAAAATTGAGAATTTCAAAAGTTGTTATTTAACAATCTTATAACAGCCTATTTGTAACTGGGATTGGTTTACTCAGGTGATGCATATGTTCATTCAATAGGTGACTGCCAACCCATGGGATATTTCTAGGGTGCCAGGAGGATCATCCGGAGGTTCAGCCGCTGCAGTTTCTGCCAGGCAGTGCATGGTATCACTGGGAAGTGATACTGGTGGAAGTGTGAGGCAGCCAGCATCATTTTGTGGAGTTGTAGGATTGAAGCCAACATATGGACGTGTCTCACGATTTGGACTTATGGCATATGCATCATCACTTGATGTGGTTGGCTGTTTTGGTTCCTCGGTTGCAGATACTGGGATTCTCCTTCATGCAATTGCTGGTCACGATAGGTTTGATGCTACTGCAAGTAAGCAAGTAAGGGTTTCTTGTATCTGGTACTACTCTTTTTGCATGTAAACCATATAACCTCTCATAATTGATAAGGTTTTTTAACGCCAGTGTAATTTCTCATTGAAACATATTTTTTTAGTAACAAAGTTATTATCTGACATTAAGTTATTTTGTTAACATTAAATAATTTCTTCTCTCAGGATGTACCCAATTTTGTATCTCATTTTGTATCAGCAAGTTCCTTGGAAAGTAATCCCTTGAAGGGACTGAGAATTGGTCTGATTCGTGAAACTCTTGAAGATGGCGTTGAAACTGAAGTAGCTTCTGCAATTCGTGCTGCTGCTTTGCATTTTGAGGAATTAGGATGCTCTGTTAATGAGGTAAATCTCTTCTTTTTAGAATTCTTAATGCTAATTCCTGTTGGTATTTTAAAGTTTATATTATAAAGTTTTGAGTAATAACTTTCTCTTATGAACCTGCAGGTCTCACTGCCATCCTTTTCCCTTGGGTTGCCAGCCTACTACATCCTTGCATCATCAGAATCTTCTTCCAACTTGTCTCGCTATGATGGTATTAGGTAAGGGCAACCTACTGAAACACCCACCTTCACTCCTTTGGATTTCAACAGTCATGGATAAACCTTTTAGGTATCCTATGAGCCGTTTGTATTTGTATTCAGATACGGGAAACAAGTTTTTGCCAATGAGCTGAGCTCTCTTTATGGAGATTCCCGTGCTGAAGGTTTTGGTTCTGAGGTACTCACCTTTGAGACATCTGTAGCAGGGAACATTTCCTGTTCTCTGTTCTGTTATTTATATAAATATGAAGCTGTGAATAGACTTGTTAGTATATCAGCCTATCAATCAGAAGTTCAATAAACTGATATCCAATTCCTTATTGATAGTGTGGCTGATTCTGTGTGTCTGTAAATTGTTAGCTGGATTTTTTTACCTCAAAAGAAATGTTCCTGAGTTGTCCTGTGTTATGTTGAGCTAGTTTTAAATACAAATTTCAGGTCAAAATGAGAATTTTGATGGGAACATATGCCCTTTCAGCTGGATATTATGATGCATACTACAAGCGGGCACAGCAGGTACCCCATATGTTGATTTTTGGTTTTCGTTGTGGGTGGCAGTTGTCTTAACTTGATGGTGAAGAATTTAGCTTCCCAAAACATGTATATGTATACATGTACATGCATGTATATATGCACGTATTATGCTTTGTCTGTATTTGTATGCATGCATGTACATACGTACATATTTATATGTGTATGTATGGATTGTTTCAGGTCAGGACCATAATTAGGAATAGCTTCAAGGAGGCATTAAGTCAAAATGATGTCCTAATTTCACCTGCAGCTCCATCACCTGCTTATAAGATTGGTGAATATCTGGCATCACTTTTGCTTTCGCATTCATATATTCTAGCTCCTAAAGTTCAGGACCTAAGGCGATTTCGTTTCATTGCGTTTTTGTAGGTGAAAAGAAAAATGATCCTTTGGCAATGTATGCCGGTGACATCATGACTGTAAGCATTTCCTTCTTCCCTTGACCTAACTTTCTATTCCAAACTTCAATGATGCATGACCCAAACAAATGCCAAACTACTCATGCACCTCAATGAACCGATGATTGTTTTTTTCGAATGCTTTTGGAGTTTCTATATGGCTGATTCATGCAAAATGAACACACAACTAATCTTCATCTTTCATTCATGGTTTGCTGTTTCCCCAGGTAAATGTTAACCTAGCTGGGCTACCTGCTCTGGTTTTGCCATGTGGATTTGTTGAGGGGGGCAGTGCAGGCCTTCCTGTTGGTCTGCAAATGATAGGTTCAGCATTTTGTGAGGTAATTGATTTCTGTAGTCATTGGTGGAGTGGACATTATCATTGTACACAAAATGCTCAAAGTTCTTGTGGAAATGTAATTCCAAAGTTATAGTTTGTCATTGCTTTGCGATTTTAACATTATAACTCATCCACGGTTAAAATTATATGGCATGCCCTTACTGATTTCTTGTGGTGAAATTTGACATTTCTGGTATGCAAGAACGTCCTGTTTGTCTGTTTGAGTCTGAATCTGAAATGTTATGCAAATGATTGCGTTTATAACATAATTTTGCTTGAACTGAATGCTTTGCAGGGAGAGTTGCTGAGAGTGGGACATATCTTTGAGCAAACTCTTGAAAACTGTAACTTTGTTCCACCAACCATAGCTGATAACTGAGTGCAAAGGATCATTCTACTTTTGATAATCCTCGAATCATTTCATTGATTTCTTAACAAAGCGGTGGCTGTCATAGATTTTTCCAAAGCAAGCTGTTTATGCTGGTGAACATAAAATTATAGCTCTTGAAGATGATTGATTCTAACACAATACCAGATGTTTTTGTCACATGACTGGAAGTGGATGATTGAGTACTGAAATAACTAAACAGTTGAATTGGATTTGTTAATTATCCACAACATTCTGAAAAGTTTTTCGCAAGAGTTCCACTTGCAATGTCAGTATTTGGTGAGCAGTATTTCATTTAATATTTAGTTGAATCAATTGGTTTTTTGTGTATTTAATGATGAAGTGTGAAGGGTTGATGCCTCTGGTACCAGACAACTTGGCTTCTTATTATGTTGTTAGCTTACCAATTCCTTAGAATACTTATTTTGCAGTTCCTTTTATGATTTGTCCCCTACTGGAGCTTGTGAGGTTTATTGATGGAAAAGAGAAGCAATATAACAAAAATTATGCAATGCTGTAATCATTATTTATTAGTTTTATCCTTTTCTTATTGATTTCAAAAGTATGAATATATTTACTATCCTGTTTAATAGTTTTGTTGTAAGTAAATTAAAATTCGAAACAATAAAAACTATACATCTCATATTTGTCTTACAAATTAAGTTTTATATTAAGGATAATTAAATTTTATATTAATGATAGAATGAGTATTTTTTATTTTTTTCGTTTGGATCTCCTACACCTAGCTTTAGATTTTTCAACTTCTCTCAATTATATAAAAAATTTAAGAAAAAGTTCTATTTTTTAAAATAAATAAAAATAAGTTTAATGGAGAGTTAATAACTTAATATTCAAATAAATGTGCATCAACGGTAAAATCCCATCAAATTTTATTATATAGATAGATGTAGATATAGATATAGATTTTAATATGTTTTAAGATGAAGGGGCCAATTGTTGGGGAAAAAATGAAATAATTAATAATTATCTTCTTGTTATCAAATGAAATATTATACTACAATTGTTTTCACAATGGATCAAGTGCTTATAACGCCCATCACTTATTGTTATTTTAATAAATATATGATATAAAATATAAATATTTTTTAAAAGTTATTTACAAATAAAAGACAGAATTTTAGAGAGTATTTTAATTATTTGACAGACTTCTTTTATGGTTTGCCCTATTGTAAGAGAGAGTAAAATTTTCCGATAACTCTAAGCTGTACTGTTTTCAGAAACATTGGAAAGCAACAGTTCATTTTTCCCACGCGCGAGATTGCGACGGTGGTTGTATTTCGCGTCACCAAACTCTTTTTATGCAGCTGAGAGGGAACCGCACATTCACACATCAATTGAAGAAAAAATCAAAGGAGGCGCGTGTAACCCACGCCCTGAGTCCTCTGGTAGGACTTTCTCTTCCTCCGTTGTCGTTGGCTGATACGGCTCCTGATCGATTTCGCTGTGGTTGTTGTTCCTCGAATCCGATCTACGTTTGATCAGATTACCTCCTGTCGAATCTTAATCTGTGAGTATGTCGGTTGATTTAATTTCCTGTTAATCGATCCAGCTTCTCCTTATCTGTTGACTTTTTTTTGAATTATTATTGCTGTACGATCTGATCTGATCGATTTCGGTTTTCATCATGTGAATTCTATTTGGGTTTTCTGGGAATTTCGATTACTGTTAATAACATACCATGATTGATAGCTGAGATTTCTTCTGAGAATGGGAAAAATCCTCGTTCATCTTCTGTTGCTTTTATCAAAGAACCAAATTGATGCCCTGGTTTTCTTAGCTGCTTGAGAAATCATTGTTCTGAAAATAAATAGCATCAAGCTCTACTTTGAGAAGGCAAAATTGTGCCAGTTTGACTTTTAGTTGGGTTGAATGCAATGGATAATCGGATTTTTATGAAGCTTTTATCTTTTGATTTTATCAGCGTTAATACAACGGGAAGAGATCGAGAAACATGTTTGGGCGTAAGAAGGTACCATCACTGGTAGATCTTTGTGTTCAGAAAACAATCGATAATGTGAGGTACTTAGGAAATGTTGGTGAAACTGATGCTCATCTGCTTGAGCGAATATTGCCACACTGCACACTTGATCAATTGATGCATGTGGAAAAGTCAACTGAAGTAAGAAAGTCTTTGTTATTATTAATAAGAATTTTAATTATACTTGAATATTGCAAGTCTCAACTGTTTCCTCTGACATGCTTTTTCAGGGAAGAGACCTGAGCCCTATAACTGATAAGTTATGGAAGAGATTTTTTGAAAAGGAGTTTGGTACGCATTGTACCAATCAAGTAATGAAGAGGATGAAAGATAAGAAAGTGTCATACAAATGGTTACAGTTATATGAGGTGCGGTTTCTTTGGGGTTTATTGTTTTTGTGTTTCATTCTGTGTCTAAGATATACAACGTATCTGATTATAGAAAGTGCTTTTTGTTGTATTTTTCTTGTTTTTAGCTTAAAACACAAATTTTCAGTTGTGCTAAATAGGTGACATCTTTGCAGGCAAAACTAAAGGAAGTGGCTGAGGCTGAAGATAAAGCAGTTGATCGGTTGAAGCAACGGTACAAGAAATTAGATGACCGTATGACCCTAAACAGTTTTCTCTTTTCCCTTTCCTTCTTATGTAGTTTCTGGTAAAGTACTTCAGCTCCCATATCAATCCTGTCTTTGACTTTCAATGAATATGGTTGCTGAATCCAATGGTGAATATCTTTCGGTACATTATAGGTACCATAGAGTTCTTAATTTGATTATCATTTTTAAATGGCATGGACCAGCATGCTAATTCTTTTATAATTAGTTGTTTACTGATTACTTTGGTGAATACTGACCAGTAGTGGGCTTGTATAGGGAAACAGAGTAGGCAAGTAAGGCTATGCACCAAAGTTCCACCTTCAAGCAAAAGAAAATTTTGGGGCGGTAAGTCATTATGTCTTATGTTTCCTAATGTCAGTTACTAAGTCATCTGCTTTAAATATTTTATCAGTGTTGCAACTTCCATTGATTGTTTAATAATCTGAGATTCTTTTGTAGATGGAGGATCTAGCTATAATGTATCACATTTGAAGAGCAACATACTGAAGAAATCAAAGATAGAATATCTACAGAGGTAATTTTTCTTGTTGTACGATGATCTGATGCTTTTAACTTCCAAGGATGTTAGATAAGATAATGAATGCGAGCTGGAAATTAACAGGAGCTCAAGACATAGTAAGAAAAGAATTGTGTAAGCGGTTGAATTATTGAGTTCACCTTGTCATAGTGACTATAATTGGAATCACACCAATGAATAAAACTAGGGAAAATGCATGTGGATAAGCTCTTTATAGGAACTTTACATTATCACTTCTGTGAAATATGAATCTGATCACTTACGGATTGTTTTGTATTATCTGATGACTTGGATCTTGGTTGCAGAAAGTTTCCATCTTATGGAATTTGAAATCAGATTGGAGATACTTGCTTAGATTTTTAAAAAATCGCATGAAAACTTTTACTGGGCATTCTACAACCCTCACTTAAATTCATTATAATGTATTAAGGTGTTCAGAATTGAAACTGTACTCAATGAAGTGTGGTTAGCGGTTTTGTCTTGGGGAAGTGTGCTCTAATAGTAAATCTCCAAACTTGTATTCTCTTCTGAATATTAACTTCCGAGTTCTTCTAAATTTCTTGCAGTCCTGAAGTGAAAAATCTTGCAGCAATGAAGAAAACTCCTATCCAGAGGAATCAGAGGTACAATAAATATATGATAGCACCTTTTGTTTTGTTGGCAGAAGCTACTTTTAAGGATTTACTATTATTGTTTAGCATAGTGCGCTTGCTTGTCATTTGTGTAACCAGCAATGTTCAGTTTTCTAGAGAAACACTTGATATTAGAGCAAAGTTTGTTTGTGACTGAAGAAATTGTTTCCTTTTCCTTTCCCCCTCTCCCTCTCTCTATATATATATATATATATATATATGCATGCATGCATACATACATACATACATGCATGCATGCATGCATGTCTTTACTCAACGATCCTCATGCTATGGCTCCATGTCCTGCAGTTCATCAGCAAGCATGGTCAAGAAGGGAGGCATTTCTGGAAGTGGTTCAAGTTCAAAACGCCCAATGTTATAGCAAGGTATTATACATCAGTAGATTTAGTGGGTAATGGTCCTGCAGGGGAGATCGCAATACTTGTATCATAAATTTGCTTTAAAATTGCAATAACAGTTCCAGTTATATTTATAGGAAAGCTTGGCGGCATCTTTTTCCAAGCCAATTTAATTCTAAATTTCTTCACTGATATTTACATTTCCCATGTAGGTGCATGTTCTGTAACTTATTACTCTATTGATTCCCTTATAAATGTCAAATAATTTTTCATATCTTGTGCTCATTATGAACCTGTTCCTTTAGGGGTACACGTTTGAAAATACACTTATATTTTATATTCATATTGATGGGAAGGAGGGGAAGCATGCAGTACCCATCCCTTCCAAAAATTTACTGGTAGTGGTTTCCTTTGTTTAATTATCCGTAGCCTTCATTTTTAATCTGTTAGAAGTTTCATCATCTCAGTGAAATTTCCTCTATTCTTCATGAGATCTGAATACACGGCTTCAAAAGTTAACCACCAAATGCAATCCATGAGATCTTAAGTTTGGTGTCAATAAAATAAAATGATAAATAAAGTGTTACTAACAACGACAGCTTGATCAGGGTGAAGATATTAACAATGATAAACAGTGGATTTATCCTTTGATATTTTAATACGGTCAAAATGTGAACAACATTGAAAAAGTGAACAACGGGGAATGAAGTTTAGATTTTCCAGAAATAAGAAGCCACATGCATCACATGCAGCTTCCAGTTCCTAAAATACATTTCTTTTTTATTTGATAAAAGTTTGGGTGTCACATTTGTTTCTTACACAGCATTTCAAGGCCTTCATGATATCAGCAACGTTTTGCGTTACTTAGTGGTTCAATATACTAAACAAATCACATTACTTAGTGGATAATGGAGGGACGTCAATGTCCTTATTCTCATCATCCTCACAGGCCACCACGACGTCGACGTGTCGACGGTATGCAGGGAGTTCCACCTTGGCTACTTGTTTAACTAGATTCACTAATTTTTTGTCCATTCGCTCTTTGTGCCCAGATAACATGCTTTTTTTTTTTTTTTTGGTACAATGCCCAGATAACATTCTGTTGTACAGCATGACACTTCCGAATGAAAAACTCTAAGCGGTTAGGCCTTTTCCCTTCATCCAATCAAGAAGCCCCCTAACAGTAACATTGTCTTTCAGAACCCACCTGTCCCAAATTGACCAACTCATATCCTGATGTTTGTGGACCTTGGGTGGAACTGGCTCAGCCATCGAGTAGAAAGGGAGCGCGAGGTTAGCGGATGTGTTTCGATAGTCCTCCACACTTTGTGCCCTCCGTCCAAAACTTTATAGAGCTCCAGGCAGACAAGACCAGTTGCCATGGCAGTTGAGGTTGCAATTGCAGAAAGCCAGGAATGATACGTCCTGCAATGAGCTTAGCTTTAAGCTTGTCCACTTTCGGAATGCTGTAGTTTCTTGCCCACATGTTGGCAAGCCCAGCTATAAAGTCAATGTGGTAGTTTGTATCATTATCCTGCAGTTTTTCAGAAAAATTTGGTCAACTATAGCCACAAAATTAGAATCATCAACAGACCTTCTCAAACTGGATTTAATCCTGAAACCTGGTGGCAGGTTTGCCCGGCACTGCCCTAATTTCGATATTAGATTATCAAATACAGCTTCATCAGTTAAGAGATTTGTAGCCACCACACCTGTCAGTATTCTCTCATTTCTCTTGGGTTGAAAACCTGGTATTTTCACTTTATCAGTTGCTTCAGCCAGCTTCTTCGTGTTCTTCGCCCAATCAGGGATGGGAATGCCAAATGTTTATGCACGCAGTATAGATGCTGCGGTCACAAAATGAAGATGACCAGGATCAGAAGCTGAGAACTGCAGTGGACGAGGGAATATTTTTGGAGGACCCCAAAACACAAGTCCAATTTTAGTTGTAGCATTCTCAGGAAAATTGGAAGTCAACTCCTTCACCCGATTAGCAAAATAATATTCAAACCTGTGATAGAAACTCATGTTAGAGTGAAAAATATGGAGAATTATCATACTACCACTACACATTACATTATTTATAGAAGAGAACCAAAAAAGGTGCAATGAAAGTTGCATGGAAGGTGAAGAATACCATTCCATATGTAACAAGTGACTCGTCACCAAAAGCATGGAAGATGAAATTAAGAATATTTCATAAAAAATACAACCTCCCTATAAATACATACTTGCAAAGCAAAACATGTTAACATACGAAATATTGACTCCTCATTTAGGTTAATATACATTTTATTTGATTAACCATCATCCATTTCACATAAATGTTTTTAATAGAACAAAACAAAGTGCAAAGATATATAGGAATGGAAAGAAAGGGACTCGGAAGTACCTGGAAATTAGAAAGTTGTTCCTTTGTCAGCTCAGTTGTTAAACTCAGCACAAAACTGCATTGTCGAGCTCCTGTAATTTACCAACAGAAGCCACTGCCCGGTTTTTATCAACATCATTCTCTGAAAACAGAAAATTACTAGACGGATCCCAAAGCTCCACATTCCCTTCATCATGCAGGGTCACAGATTTGACACCAGCAAGAATGAGATTCTTGGCTGCAGGTTGTGAAACACACAAACTGAATACACTGGCACAATATGGCATTACAAATATATTGTACTTGAACAAAATAACAGCAAGACCATAGCATAAAAAAATCAAGTTAAAAACCAACAGAATGGTTCAAATTGAATTCATTTACTAGCATAAATTGAAGACCATAGGGATTGGAATGTGGAAGAGAGCTGCAGGGAGGGGGAAGAAATGAGTAAATACAGTGAAAACAGAAGAAGACAACCTGCCTAGCCTTCACCTTCTCTCACAAACCAAGACAGGTAAGATTGCCCAAAAAGACAATGTAAATAGCCCCTTAGAAGCAGTGGATGGACTTGTCAATCAATATGGTATCAGATAATAAAATTAAGATTCTAAGTTGCCAAGACCGAACATATGCATCTGACGATAATAAACAAAACAATTGATTAGATAGACAAGATTATAAAAATTGAGAATTCCATATTCTGCCACTTGATTTTCCAGAAATAAGATGCGAAAGGGGACTACCTATCCCATCATTGACAAATCAACGATTTAATTTTACTAGACGAAGAGATACGAAAGCTCCAAGGGATGAAAACCATTGCTTGTATGTTCCGGAGAGGATATCTAAATATAGCATTTGGGCAATTGTAGAATTCTTACATAATGGAGACGCCCAAAATATACAGATTACCAAAAATCCTCGTTCAATAATTACTATATGGAAAAGCAATTGAGAAGTTGTTCAATCACAATACCTGTCTCGACCCCAAGACCCTGCATCCCGGAGACGAGGACAGTAGACGCCAAGAGCTTCCTCATCGTCTCGCGACCATACACAGGGAGCTGACGACTGTGTAAATCTTCGTCAATGTAGGGCAAATTGTAATCACCCAAAGCCATGATCGATGATCCTTCAGTCAAGTATCCGCTACGTTGGTTGTTGTAGTCGTTGCCGCAACTTAAGCTCAGTTTGCTGCTATTCCCCGTCGAACCGGCGGTATCAGCAGGCGAGGATGCACTGAAACTGAAGCAGCCGATCCGATTCTTCCACAATGCAGCGCCTATGTTGCTCTTGTTTTCACTCTCTTCTTCTACAACCACTACTTCAGCAGCTCTCTTAAGTGCGGTAACCTGCTGAACAAGCCACAAAACACAATATCAAGAATCAACTAGTAACTAACATCGTGATCACAAATAAGACAACCAAAACTCCAATAACTATTACAAAACTCTAAACCCTATCCCCCACCTTCAACATGATTCAAGCACAAAACCAAGAAGAGAAGGAACAATGAAGACAGATTAAGCTTGAAGCGAAACAAACAATGGCGCCAAGCAACATACCCGATTGAAACTCAAGAATCAGATAAAAAAAGACGTAAAAGAATTCTTGAATTGGTTTTCTTTGACTATGTATTCTTTGGTGATGGATTTAACTACTTAAAATGTAGAACTACAATGAGTAGTGGCGTTAATATTGGTGTCATTATGAAGAGAGAGAGATGGAGAGAAGCATTTATGGATTTCTAGAACAATGGCTGCTTTAGGTTTTGGAAGACGCAAGGACAAATTGCTGTTTGCTTCGTACGTGCCGTTGCCATACTTCTCAGTCTGTAAGAGAGAATGAGCAGAACAGAGAAGCAAAGACAAGGGGAGAGACTGATACTATTCGATAAATACGGCTACGTCGTCGTTATAATGTCACTGTGCAATCGACTTCGAGGTTCGAGCTTCTTTCGGACACGGACGGGAACAGGCTGGCTAAACAACCGTATGACAAAACTATAAATTCTGAGAGCATGAGCTGGCTTTTTTTAAGATTTAGATTTGACCTTATTTAAAATATAACTTATAAAAATGCCTTATATTTTAAACATTGAAAGACGTAACTAAATTTTCGGCTAACTAAAATTTATATTTATATAATTTTTTAATAGATTTAAAAATCTATATATTTATAAATATAATATTTTAAATATATTTTAAGTCTATTTATATTTTATATATAATTAACAGATAAGACTTATAAATTTATAAGTCAACCTTAAAAAAAATAACATATTTAAATTAGCAGACTTTTTTAAATTGATATAAAGTCCATCTGTTTAACTAACTCTTTGTTAAACAAATTAGGCTATAGCCTAGCATATTTCCTCTTTTATTTCGGACCAATAAGCAGTTATATATTAGCAACAAATTTTAGTTTAGGACCATACGCTTATTTCTTTACCGTAATTAGTTAGTAACGGTTTTTGTGTGCGAAGTATTTATTTTTTTTAAAGTAGTTACTGAAGGCAACGACTTATCAAGCGCCTTCGAGAAGGATCCAGACTTTATAAATTCACAAAATTATCACATATTGCGTATTTAAAAAGTGATAAAAATTAGAAGAAATTAAAGTTAGAAAGTGTAAGAATAAGATGAATATTTATATATACATTTACATTTTATATAATTTTCTCTAATTATATTTGTATACTTCTATGCGCTATGCAGTCACATCTTATAATAACTCTCTGACACTCTCGTTACTCTATATATGATTGTATGACTGTTAAGAAATTTATTTCTGTTGGAAATTATAATTATAAGTATAACAGACATGATAAAATTGACTATCGTCTTAATATGACCAAAGAAAAAAAACAGGAGCGTTATTTTTTGGTCTTTGAATAACTGGATCAAAGTTGAAGATTCATGAATTTCCTGAAATTTGCCTTTTTTTAAAACAAATGTTTTATAAAAAATAATAAAACGGTGAAATTATTAAAAAAAAAATTATACAAATTCATGCATCTCACTTTCAAAGGATTTATTCCCTGGAACTTCGTAATTATTACTAATGCAAGATATTTATGTGCACAAAAATGAAAACTATTGGAATATAAAGACAAATTTTGAACGTATACATATTTTAGCCTATTTTTAAAAATAAAATACTAAGCGAAATATGCAAGCCAACTCAAAATGGTATAAATATGGAAAATAAGCAAAAGGTTTTTTTTATTGGCATTGAGGAAAACTAATTATAACAATTAAATCCATGTACTTGTAATCTACTAATCAGTGTCTAAGGTACCAAAGGCAATAAAGTTCACACTAATATCATCTGATAAAGACCACCGTCCAGTCAGAGGGTTGTAAACAAATCCTGCCATCTCTTTCACCTGTACAAATGATCAAGAAAACAAGAGGGAGGGTATTAATCTAATATATATTTAATTTATCTATGTTTAATAATATAAAATTTATAGACACCACATTGTTCATAAACTATGAATTTATGAACAAAAGAAATTTTTTTTTTTTATCAACTAATAGAATTCTCATCAAACGAGCCTATAATCTAGTTGATATATAATATACATCTAACTTACATTGATATTGGCGCGTTGTAGAATAAGGACCAGTTCTTCAGGAGTAAGAAAACTGGACCAATGGTGCGTTCCTTTGGGAAGCTGCAAAAGTATCCGCCATATGTGAACGTAACAATTTGAATGGAGAAAACGAAGGCTGAAGACTTGAGAATATGGTAACTTTACAAAGCACTAAAATAACTTATTTCATGATCCTATATACAACAACAACAAGCTTTATCCCATTAAATAGGGTCAGCTACATAGATCATACGACGCCATTGTGCTCTATCAAAAACTAAATCTTTAGATAGGTTATTGATCAGGAGATCCCGCTCAATGACCTCTTTAAGCATTCTCTTTAGCCTTCATCTACTCCTTTTAACCAGGCTCCATACTGTTGGATCCACCCTCCTCACCGGCGCATCCCTTGGCCTTCTTTGTACATGTCCAAACCACCTAAGACGGTTCTCTACCATTTTCTCCTCAATAGATGCCACTCCAACTCTTCCCCGTATTTGTTCATTACGAATCTTATCTTTTCTTGTATGGTCACACATCCATCTCAACATCCTCATCTCAACTACCCCAACTTTATATGCTCTTGTTGTCCTTTTAAAGCCCAACATTCACTTCCATAAAGCCCAACATGTCCAAAATTATTTTTTTATACATGATCCTATATATAAAAAGATAATTTTTAAAATTCCTTTATTGTCGCTAACCTATGTCCTTAACTGTCATTTTTCGATCTGAATATATCAATTGCAATTATCTATCAAACAAAGACATGCAATGCAACACTACATGGAAATGTGTATCCTTGCATAAAATAACAGTTCAAGCGTTATCATGCATTTGAAGCACCTCATTCATATTTTTATAAGAGATCAGCTAAATAGATTTTTTTTTTTTTGGGTTACATTGTAAGAGTTTGAACCTTGGACCTCTACCCATATCTTATCACACTCTTACCACCTATGCTAACCTCGAGAGGGAGGTCTAAACTTTATTATCCAAATTATGCGCAAAAAAGAAAAATCATTAAAAACTTCTGTGATCAAGATAAGATGGAGTTTCTAACTTCTCATTGCAAAATTTTGGGAGGATGGGATAACTACTGTGTCTGAGCCTGACATGTCTATACTGTTGAACACACGTCACTAGTAAATTTTAGAGGATGAACGAGTTTATAGCAGTTCAGAATTCCAGATGGGCTTAAAGGAATCATCAAAAGATTTAGCAGTACAATAACTAAAGAATATTACCCAGCCGAGAATGTATTCTGCAGCAACAATGGCTGAAGCATATGCCCTCATTGACCGGTTGATTGTTGATATCACAGTAGCTCCATCTGGTACAGTAAGTGCTGACAAAGATTTGCAGAAATCTGCAGGATCTGCTACATGTTCAATCACCTGTCAAAATTCCAATAAGTATAGTGGACAGAAGTCCCAAGCATCATAATATGCTCACTAAAATCCGCGGCATTCATCAAAAGATCTAAACTGAATTTAAAAGGTGATCTTCTACAATAATGTCTACTTGTCTAGTTGTCTGCATACATATCTACACAAAGTATCAACATGCAGTTCAATTATGCACATAAAAAGAAACAGGGTGAAAGGGTGGCAATACCTCTAAGGCCATTACCGCATCAAATTTTCTGCCTTCTTCAACAAGCTTCTCTGGTCATAAAATTATTTTATAAAAGCTAGTAAATATTAGAATTTGTGAATTGGTAAACACTATTGTGATATAAAAATGAGAAGAGGCCTAGAAACCACATGTATACAACCTATTTCAACAATGAGTTACCCGAGTTATCAAACAGGCACAATAGAGATAGATTTTCCACAATTATGCCACTTATAAGTCAAGCAAACAAATTGGCTAGGCATCACAAGCAGGGAAAAAAAAAATCCACTATCACAACTCACAAGTGAGATAGTTTTCAATATTAAAAGGAAAATAGCAACATAATTATAGATAAACATGCACACCTTGGATGCATGCATGAAGAATAAATTAATGCTTGACCTGCACATGATATGAACAAGATTTGCATATGTACCAGCTGTTGTGCAACAATACTCAATGGTTGAAGTTACTGGATCCAAATCCTATGAAGCACAAAAAAGCAGTCATTTAGTTATTCAGCTAATGGTGAAGATAATATAAATGACTGGATACTACTAACTATCTAACGATGCTTCCACCACTAATAAAAATTTTCAAATTTGCAAATACAGTTGATAATTCAACCCAACATTTCAAAAGTTCTGGGTCTTATAGCTATAGCCACCAAGCACAATGTAGCATACACAACAACAACAACAACAAAGCCTTATCCCATTAAATGGGGTCGGCTACATGGATCATACGACGCCATTGTGCTCTATCAAAAACTAAATCATTTGTTAAGTTATTGACCAGGAGATCCCGCTCAATGACCTCGTTGAGCGTTCTCTTTGGCCTTCCTCTATTCCTTTTAACCGGGCTCCATACGATTTGATCCACCCTCCTCACTGGCGCATCCCTTGGCCTTCTTTGTACGTGTCCAAACCACCTAAGACGGTTCTCTACCATTTTCTCCTCAATAGATGCCACTCCAACTCTTCCCTGTATTTGTTCATTACGAATCTTATCTTTTCTTGTATGCCCACACATCCATCTCAACATCCTCATCTCAGCTACCCCGACTTTATGCTCTTGCTGTCCTTTTATGCTCACAATGTAGCATACACATATGCTTGAAAATTTTCAGGCCAAAAAATAATAGTGAAGATGCTTTCAACAACTAACCACTTGAATTTCATTTACTACAAAATTAGACCACACTACCTAGTGCTGCTTTCAAATGAAATCAGCAGTCGAATAAAATTGCAGTTTGGTTGACAGCTTATGTCTCATTGCAGTGGTTTAATTGGAGGAGTTCCAAATTCACAGCAGAAGAGTTATGGGAAATAATTGAGTTTTATACCCTACCAAACCAGAGAATGAAAAATGAACACCCCTAATACCAGTTTTCCTTTGATGACTCACAAATAAAGACATGTATTTCAAAATTAATATAATAGAAAATACTTCAATATTGATCATGAGCCCAAATATGGTTAGAGACCTTATGTGTGTTTCCTGAACTTGTACTGAATACACATTCCCTAAAACAGACATATTGTTTTACTCTAGCCCTAAAACAGACACCATTTTCCAGTTGATAGAATCCAAGTACAATTATGTTAGACATATTGTTAACAAATTCTTATAAAATAATCATACAGCATGAAGGCGAGCAATCCTGATATTCTTCTCTACAGCATCAACTCCTGTCACAGTAGCTCCCATCCGAGCCAGTGGCTGAATAGCAAGTACAAATAGTTAGACTGCAGTTAAAACCTTACAAGTCATGACAATGTTATATATGCATGTGAATAGCAAGTATAAATAGTTAAAGAACATGATTGAGAAATAATTTGCAGTAGAATTAGTGTTTGTTCCAAAAAAACACATAAAATGAAGAAAATATGTACCTCAGAAAGAATTCCACCACCACAACCTACATCAACAATTTTAAGTCCTTCAAGAGGCCGAGCACTAAAAGGGTCCTTCCTGAGACAAGGAAAACCTATGATCATCCGTGTAGTATCAAGTCTTTAGGAATTAAAATACATAACATACCAAGAAATTTTCACAAAAGTGACTTAAAGAATAAACGCTCCTTGAATCAGAATAGCTGTGTCAACTTAAGAAGGACTAAAAACGGAGTAAAAGAAGCATGTGGAAAACCAAAATATAAAAATTTAAACAAGTCTTACGGCTGCTTACTTAAAATGCCGACACAACGTTGAACGGATGAAAGCAAGTCTTGTAGGATTCATAACATGCAGCGGTTTAAATGGACCATCAGAATCCCACCTTAAATACAGCAAGAGAAGAAGAAAAATAGATGTCATTCATAAAACCATAATAAGATGCACATATTTGGACTTTAAAATGTTGTCTCGAAAGAAGTTATACTCTTCACGAAATAAAGCATAAAAGTCCAATTACATCTCAAATTACTAAATTGAATCGTTGCCAAAAAAAATACCATGTTTCAGCAATAGCAGCAAATTTGGCAAGCTCAATCTCCTTCAAAGATGAAGAGGTCGAAGCCGAAGCCACAACTGATTCAACTTTTGGACTGGTCCGAGGCTGACGCAATTCCGGGGGAGAAGAAGCAGAGGGCTCGATGGCGGACACTGTTTGAGAAGAAACATTGGAGAGGCACCTAATACTGAGGAGAGATCGGGTTGCAGCTGAAGAATTAGGAAACCGGTGCAAGAGAAATCGGTGAATCGCAGCGTTACTCAGATTTCGAAGTTGACACGAGAGCTGGGAAGCCATGGTTAAAGAAGGAACGTTCCTGGACAATAACATCACTCTTTTCTACAGTAAGTCCGGGTTGACCCTGCAATAACATTGGGCTCCATATTTGAAGTTGAACCGAAAAGGTTGATACTTCGGTTTCGGACTTTCACTGGTGCTTTTTCGTTTTACGCCGGCCTGAGATAATTCGGTGTTTTATTATATGATATATTATTGAGTTGGGTTTTTATACTAAGTTCCTCGTCTCTTTTTAATTTTTTTAATTGATTACCCAACCTTTAGATCTTAGGTGAGTTCAATTACTTTCTAAAAATTTTTATATAAAAAATAATTAATTAATTTTATTTTTATAATTGAAAAAGAAAATTCAATTAACTATTCAATATATTACAACAAAGTAAATGAATAGTTACTAATGTATATTATTCTCAATTCATAATTCTCATAATTCATATTATTCTCATTCTCAATTTAAAAAAATTCAAATCAAGTCAGTTAAATAAGTGAACCATATCATGTTTGGTCATGGAAATTAGGCTCTATAGAGTATATTACCATAGAAATTATCAAATTTTCACCAGTTCAATTTCACTTATAATCTTATATTATTAATGTATATCCTTCTAAATTAAAACAAAATGCTACCAATAAGTATAACAATTGATTCATGTCAGCTACATAAATTATATAACTATATGCATGATATATATAAGTGTGTATATATATTAAGATAAACTTTACCAATAATTCTTCATTAAACAGGTCCCTTTGGGGGGGGGGGGTGTTGACCCTCTTTGCAGTACGCTAACTTTTTCATAAGGAGAAAAGTTTAAGTAAACCTTGGCAAGTATTTCATGAAAAAAAAAACACTAAAAAATTGCACCTTTTTTATTAACAAATCTACCACTACCGTTTTCTTTCCTAAGCAGATCTTCATGGCCACATGTTTTAGAATGGTCTGAGGGCCGCCTGTGGCAACCCAACTGCATTTCATGCATCCCAATCATCAACACAAATAAATTCTAACTCGTATGCCATAAGAAGGCCAGAAGTTAAATAAAAGAACATATAATTACAGATGAAACAATCACATCTCTTAAATTAAAGTTAGCCTAAAAAAATTTGCTTCTCTAACACTGTGCAAACCCTTCACACACTATACAGCAACACTACAATCTCCTTTCTGTTGAGTCCCCTCCATTGCTGCTTTAGGAGACGATGGTTCAGTTACCGCGGTTTCAGTGTCAATGTGAGGAAGTTGTGAATCACCAACATCCTTGCTACATTGCTGTGAATTGATACCATTTGGACCATCAGCTACTGCACGATCGACCTCCGCAGTTGCATCGGATGGATTCGTGTTGATGATCTCAAGAGTTGCATGACGAAGAACCTTGTTAACTGGATCCGTTTCCGCCGTATTTCCCTCAGTATGGTTAGGTTCTTCCTTTATTTCCTGACCAACCTCATGCTGTTCTTGATTTGGCTCCACATTGTTTTCCTCACCATCTGCATAGGCTATCTCTGACTGATCCACCTCGATATTCGCATCGTATAGCTGCAGATTCTCACCATCAGCGTTTTCATGAATCAACTGGACGTGGCCGACTTCACTGTCTACTTGATTAAATTGTGTATGATCCACCTCTCCATCTAAATGACTTATATGTAATTGCTCGACCTCGATAGTAGCACTAAAGAACTGAGGTTGCTCATCCTCACTAACTGCACTATACTGAACTGCATCATCCTTCCGTAATCGTTTACCGCTACCTTTTCTTCTAACCCTCTCTTTTCCTCTTGCCCTTTTTCCAAGTTCTTCTTGGGGAATGTCTGACATCATGACTGGACCACCAATTTGGTCTCTTAAACATTCATGGGCCATGTATCTTATCCTAGAAATTGATTCAATTTGTTGAGCATCCAATCCTTTTATTGAAAACGTATCTGCTATATGTGCAATATCCCTCAGACCAGCATTCTGCAAACATTTGTTTTTTCTTCTTTAAGAAAGCATTTCAAACTTAATCTACATTTGCTGTAAGAAATAAAATTAATTTCATTTAAACATATCCTTACCGTTCTCTGGAACTCAGATGAAAGAGAGATAGGCCTTCCTATAAACTTACGAGTAATATTCAGGTACCACTGCATGTACTCACCCTCATCTACACCCTCATCCCCATCAACAATATGGAGATGACGGTCCATCCATTCATTAAGCTCAGCTTCCATTTTCACTGACAAATCAACCCCACCATCAACTCCTCTACTCTTCCTCTCCCAACGTTCCACATCCTCCGGAATCGATTGAAGCATGCCGTACTGCCTTAGGCATCGATTTGGAAGATGTCTTTCCGCCTTGTCAAAGCAAATCAATATTGTTTTTGACCTCCCAATAATTAAAGTACTTCTGATATGCTCTGGAATTATCATACTGTCCATGTTTCTGTAGGGAAGCCACTCCACCTGTACACAAACGACGGTCAAACTATATTTTCTCTTTAAAAGAAAAATCATAATATAATCAAATCAGTATTATATATAATATATATTTGAAAATAAGACTAACATCACATGGTTTTAAGGAATCCAAAGCCTTCCGATAAAAAAGTACATCACGGTTTGCTGTTGGGCTACTTTGTTTTCCTTTCCATCTAAGCACAAACGGAAATCGATCATGAATCAGATCTTGATCAAGCTTTGGTCTCCCAATATTTAGGTGAAAGTAACTCCAACACTGCAAAATCATGATAGGTAATTACATCATCGAGTGGAGGAAAAAATAGCAAGAAAAACCTATATAAATATAGACAGAAGAGGCTATTGTAAAAACACATTTAAATTACCTGCAAAAGTGTCAAACAGCCACTAATGGTACTTTGAGTTTTCAGCGAGGCATTTCCCAGAGCTCTATATAAGAATGCTAATGCGGCTGCACCCCAGGCATATTGGCCACATCGTTCGAAATTCTCAAATAATGGCAAGTACATCACAGGCACTTTATTCCCTGTAGTGGTGGAAAATATGGTGCTACCTACAAGATATAGAAGATAAGCACGAGTATGTTGCTCTATCACTACTTTTGAAGCATCATCAGGACAGCGAGAAAAGAACTCTTTCAACCAACTAAGCTTCACCATTCCACCACTAGTGTAACCAGATTCTGGTGACCTGCCAAGATACTTTTCACAAACTGAACTGCATGTGGTGTATGTTATACCTATTACAGGATCGCCATCAATGGCTAGGCCAAGTAAAAGTGCCACATCTTTAAGGGTTACAGTCATTTCTCCAACAGTCAAGTGAAAAGTATTTGTTTCTCTTCTCCACCTTTCAACTAGTGCTGATACAAGGGGGTTGTCTAGACTAATAGCAGGAATTGATCTTAAGTACCCAAACCCAGCCTTCTCTACCAATTCAATCTGCTTAGGATTAAGTGTCCAATGATCAAGCTTTGAAGTGTGCTCATGACATCTGAGAGCACCACGCTCCTGTCAATGCATCAGGAAACAATCAAATATTGGAGAAAAAGCTACTGAAAAGATTTTGCAGAAAAATTATGAAGGGATAGATCAAGAGTCAAGGATCATCCAGCAGTAAACTGCACCTGTCCGTCCCAAACTGCTGTGGAGACATGCTTGTCTTGATCATAAAGAACTGAACCATCAATTGGTCCTGGATTAGTCGCATAGAGGTCCACTGCTCCAACTTCCATTAGTATAACTGATTACAAACACACAAAGCAGAAGCAAAACCAGAAACAGTAACCCCTTAATTAGGAAATTTTCAATAAAAGAAGCAATTCCATAGTTAAGAAAGAGAGGAACACAATAACAGAAGATAAGCCAATCTCTAAAAGGGAACACGGAACAAACAATAGAATAAAACAAAACAATACTTCAAAGCCCACCAACCAAAATAAACAGTAGCTCAGAATCATTAACCCATACTACCATAATCAATTTCATATATAACAGTAATTCCATCTGACATGCTACAAAAATTACATTTAAAAAAAAGGTTATGATCCTAGAAGTGTTTGAAAGTAAACCTTAGGAAAACTCCAGAATCTTCAACCCATTTCAGGCAGGGACATTATGAGCGGATTTTCCATTAGCTTTCACAGGCATTTGTAAAAATGGGAGAACCCTACTTTCAAGCCTCTTAGAATATTAACATTAATGAAAGGATTACTAATTAGATCTTTCAAAGGAGCAGACAAAGCTAATGCTTCTTCCACTGAGCCAAAAAAACGTAAACTCCAACGGATGGGGTGGGGGAAATCTTCAGTGTATTTATGAGTTTCTTAATTCAAAAAAATTATGAAAATGCAGCACTAAATTTCATTACATGATGCTACACGTTTTGTTCACATCCCTTGATAACTAATGTAAATAAAGGTCGATAAGTACTTTTCTTCCTTTACCAAGGACTAAGGAGGATTTGTACTGCAGATCTTAGGGATAAATCCTTCCTGTAAATCAGAGCAAGTGATTAATAAAAATAGGAGAAGCCTCAACTTTGACTGCCATATATTCATGCTTCATTAAGTTGCAAAGTTCTCCTTTTCACATCAACATCCTGAGGGAATATTGCCACTGTAGAAAATCAGCAGAAATGCAATACTACTTTGTTGGTTGATAAATAACACATGTACAATCAATAGGAAGTCAATTGGTCACCATCAATAAAGCATGGGCACTTCTAAATTCAAGCTGCACCTTTATATTGTAGAAATTCATTCATACTTTTGGGTACTCCGAAATAAGTACCATGTGATAACTTTTTCCTTTAAGAAGAAATTAGATTTTAATATATATGAACTTTCAGATCAAATTTACAAACTCGTGTAAATATTTTGATTGACTATATATTGTAGAAGATTCATTATATATTTTTATGACTGCAAGAACTGTCATATTGATGGAGACCTATGCATGTCTTCATAGTAATAAGTAGTAAAGACTGGTGAAAATAAACAGAGAAAAAGATAAGAAAATGGTAATTTTATCTGTTGGTATGCCATCCAAAATCCACGAATGGCTTCACAGACATTCATAGAAACTAACAGGACAAACTGTCATTCAAATTCAAGCATAGCATTTGAACACAACAACAATGACGATGTAGACTTTATCGTAAGGACAAAAATGGCTTCTGCCTTTGAGGATTTGATGGCTATACACTAATTAGGAAATTGTTTTTTATTGAGAAAAACATCATACTTAACAAGATATCAAAGATAGTAAATAGAAATTATTTTCCATGCAATAAATGCATGGAACAAGTAGAAGGAAATTCTTAATTCTTATCATTCTGACTAAGATGCTCAGGATTAAACCTATCTCTTTATGGCTAATATGACAAATTTGCAACACAAATATAAAATCCTTATGTAACTGATGTTTGCAACAGTTGGGGAATTAAATTGAAATGTTTGGCATGGATCTTCCTGCACTCCCTCTTCCTTAATTTACCGTTTGTCCGGATCACCTTTTTGTCCCTTTTAGATTAGTTACAACTACAGTAAGACAAACAAGCAGCCTTTGACTTAAAATTTACCTCCTAGACCTTATTCCTTATAAAAATGATTTTTTACCTCCTAGACCTTATTCCTTATAAAAATGATTTCACGCTTAACATCCTAAACCTTCAACTCCAATAGTTACACAATATTAGAGCATTTTACAATCACTTAAATCACAAAAGAGTAACCTGCTTCTGCAAGACAAGCTAAAAATAATTTCAAATTGTTTACTTATACTTAACAGGTTTGAGGAAGAAACTTTCCTTGTGCGCTAAGTTCTTAATTTAAGAAATGGCTTTGTTAAAACTTCCAAATCTTAATTGCCTAATTGGTTTGACTACTTTCGTTCAAGTTTCTTATTTCCTGGGGCTTCATTCAACTTATCCAATATCTTCAGCTTTAAAGCAGAACCTTCTCCGCCATTTCACTCAAAGCAGTAAATACTTTGGCCTTGTTAATGGCGTCAGCTACATTATCGTCCTTCCCAATGATACTACCATATTACACAAACCAAAGCCCTACAAATACTTTTTTTTAATAAAAATTCAACAATTTCAACGCGAACTAGGTGACATCAACATCTTTTTGCCACTGTAATATCAGCAAATTCAAAGAGGGCGAAATTAAGAACCCAGAGAAGGAAACCAATGAGAAGATCAGATGAAGAAGGAAAGAAGAGATCTACGTGAGACTGGGATTAGCGTGCGTTTAGAATAAAAACAGAGCACCGAATTGTTAAAAAGAGATGGAAAAATAAAGAAGGGAGCTTGCAGTGAATGGAGGCGAACCCGATACGACTTCCACCGTCGTCGTCGCTTAGCTCAGCAGGTTGAGGGCAAGAAAAGAAAGGACCTTGTGGATGAAGTTTTTTTTCCCCAAAAGGGCTAATATCATCGTGGGCTGGATCAGCAATACAGGCCCAATAATATGGAGGATCCATGATAAGAAAAGCCTAAACACGTTAGGCCCAATGTGCTCTTGGAATAGTTATTTATAAATTGTTAAACCAATAAGTTTTATAAATTACCCATCATAATCCGTAGATTCAACTAGCGAAGGGGTGAGACATATGATCATATGGAGTGTGTTCGAACCCTAGGGAGTATCACTTCATTGTGGTTCCAGTCGCAGCGCTTGGGGAGGCATCCTACTCCTAGGTGCCTAGATTTACGCCTGAGAGTAATAGACGGCTAGCCCTACCCGATATTAGTATCACCTTTCAAGATTTCACCCTACCCTTAGATAATAGGTGAGCCCAACCCCTTTCCAAAAATTTTGTAATAAAAAAAAAGTTTTATAAATTGTTAAACATTATTTTTATAGGGAAAAAAGCTTACATTTTCTAAAAATTTTACATTTTTCATAACAGTTTTGGTATAATAAAAGTAAAATTTAACGTTGATATATTTAATTAATTTAATTATAGTAAAAAAAATAATTAAATTAGTTAAGATGACATATTTTCTTAAAAATACTTTAATCATTTTCTTTAACTATCACCTTTCTGTTTTATTTAATTATTATTGAGAGAGCATAAATATAAGTAATTTGAGAAAAGTTGATAAATATATAAAATAGATGTTATATTTATAATCAATATCAACTTCACAATTAAATCTTATATTAAGAATTGGAGGAGTACAATATTATTGCAATTTTATGATAGTTCCGATATTATAAGTTTCATTCAATTATTAACATAAGAGTCAGATAACTAATTTTTGAATAATAATAAAATTAATTAAAATAATTATTTATAACAATCATATATTAATTTTCCTAAAATATATATTTTTAATTATATACATTATAATTACCAATTGATTGTATATGTAATGAACATAGATAATTTAAAAAAAAAATTGTGAATTTAAGAGACCGAGTAAATTAATTGAGTTCTTATATTTAAAATATCTTATTTAACTCTTATATTTAAGATAATATATTCGTATATTTATTTTAATCTACAATATAAGTGACTTCTAAACAAAATTCCTTTCTTCAAAATATAAGTCATATAAAATTGTTCCATACCAAACTTTAAAACGTTATTTGCACAGCACATATTTTTTATTAATGGAGAAGACTCACAAGAGAGTCAGTTTTTTTTTTTGTTGCCCACCCGGTTCACCGGAGCTTTGCCCCGACTACATTCGGATCCGACCAGTGTCGCGCACCTGGCTATGGTGGGTGAGTCTCCCAACGGGAATTTTCTACATTCGTCAAGGCTCGAACTCGAGACCTCGCTTAAGTAATACCGAGCCGCTTACCATTCGGACCAATCCCGTTGGTACAAGAGAGCCACTTTCACACAGTAGACTGCTCTCACCATCAAATTGCTCTCGCCATCAAAAGCCCAAATCTCGAACGGCCCCATGATGCATATTTTTGCAACTATAATAACGGGAAGCTGAAGAAGCAAATGGGGGGGGGGGGGGGGTGGAACGTCAGTGTCTTCACAGAATCCTCTTGGATTTCTTTTTTTAAAAAAAGCAGGTTCATTCCCTTTGTCCGCACTCAACTTCGGAATGGTAGGTTAAGTTAATTTAAAGAAAGGTAGATAAAGGTATGGGAGATTATAAGTATGAAGATATAGGAGGAGAGATGATATTTCTTATTTGGTTCAGGAGGGGAGGTAATGAAAAATTGACAAATATACCCCTACATCTTTATTTAAATTTATTTATTTATTATTTATAATATTTATATCAGAATTATTATTATTTTTATTTATAAATTTTAAAAAAACTTTTTACTTTATTTATATATATATGATAAAAAATATGATAAAATTTTAACAATATCCCTCATTAATTTTACAATTATTATATATATTAATATAATATATAAATCTAAATGTAAAAACACAATGCACACAATCTCCAATAATTAAATTTGAATTTTAATGTAGGCCTTAAGAGAAAATTTGCTAATAACTGAATATCACACTTTACATATTTAATATTATATATCACTACATGCCAACCATTGAAGACCACCAAATTCGTTCATCACTTGCTTCCTAGATTCATGCCAACCACGTCCATCGTAATCCGGCAATGACCTCTGCTTTCTGTTTCCAATTTCAAATGCTCTTCGAGGCTTATAAAAGAAGAGCCACTCCCTAATAGTTTCGCCCTCAAGAACAGAAATATCAAGAAGCTCTGCAGTCAAATAGGAAACAAATCATATTAAATGAAAACAAAAACAAAAAATACTTATTCATTTTCAAAGTAGATACATTTCCCAAAACGTAGACTAATCGAAGATGAGATACAAACAAACATTATTACTAGGCGCATTCCATGGAGACTTAGCAGTTGCTGCTCCTTCAAATTTTGGGATGCCAACATCTTTTCCTTGTGCCTTTGCACGAAGAGCAGCAAAAAGCAAATTATCCTTCAAACCAATTCCTCCAGGTCGTAGAACTGGAGCCATACCTGGGGGCCCTTCATTCAATGCTAGCTCAGCATAAAAGCTGTTGCAATAGTCTTGACGCCACTCCAATCCTTGAGCAGGCCTTGGGCAATCCCAGAGTGCACATTTTGGGCCCAAGAAAGCAGAAGTAGGAGGGAAGACACTTGGTACATAGCTAGTTACATGACGAATGCTATCCTCCTCAATCATTAAAACTAGCATAAAAGCTGCGATCAAAATCCTGATTTGGATCAAATTGATACTCTAGAGTTGCTCCTTCAAAGTTATTTGCCAAACTGCAAACTCCTGAGGTGGAATGTTTACGCTCATCAACCAATGGGAATTCATGTTGCTTTTGGTCCAAATATACAGTTAAACATAAAACTCATTACAACTACATGTAGATCCAATATTGAAAACTGATCAGCACCAAGACACTGAATGAAACTATACTTCATCACTACGAGCTTTCAATATATAAGTGAGTCCTGAAAAGCAAATAAACATGCCATTCCTATAAATGAAAAGGTACAAAGAAACAAGTAGCCAGCCGCATTAAAATTATAATATAATCATTCTTCTATCAGGACAGATAATATCATCTGACTGACAATAGCACATTTACAACTGATTTCATGGCCCTGTTAACCTTGTTGGCTAAAAGAAAAAAGTCACCTTGTAAACCTATTAAGTCATTCATTTCTGAATGATGGTTGTCTTATATTTTTTATGTCTTGCCTCACCATTTAAGCATTAGCACCCTATGGCAAGCATTTGCAAAGACCTATGGTGTGAATGCAAAAGACAATGTAAAAAGATCATTTTGCAGTTCATCAGAAGACAGCAACCATTGCTAAAGCATCCATATATACAATCATAGAAATTGCCTGCTACAGATAACAAACTGTAAAATGCTGAAATAGTCGAAGCCTAAGCTTACAAAAATATCCAACATCGTTTCATAAATAACAATTAATCCCAGAAAGTCATGAAGATCCTTACCTCTTGGAATATCACATTACACCCAGTTTGCAGGTAGTGAACATTAGGTTCAGTCTTAGGCACTGCCAATGGACTGGTAGCATCATCTTCCTCCTCACAGAGCTGCAATAGCCGACAGATATCAGTTGAGAATGACCCGAGACCACCACCCTGTGTTCACCCATAATTATCACAACTAAATCATGTTCTGATCGAAGGCCCAAACAAAAAAAAAATTAAAATATCAACACAATAATTATTATTTCTATTCAATTACACAAGAATCCCCCAAGCCTCTTCTTCAAAACCAGAACCAGAAGAGATTGAGAGAGAAAGAGATTTGGCGGGGAAGAATAGATTCAGCAAAAAGGCAAACAAAGGAGTGAGAGAGAGAAGATACAAGGAGCGAAGAAGGCGAAGGGTAGAAGGGGTTACTTGAACAAAGTCCATGATGGTGGCTGCCGGAGTAGGTAGCAGCGACCTGCAGTGGTTGTTGGAGGCGTGCCGACGGTGATGGAGCGAGCCAGTGTACGCGGAAGATGAATGGATTAAAGATGATAAACGAAAAGGGCTTTTTACACCCGAGGGTAAATGTGGAAAATTGAAAAATAAGCAGGGGTAATTTAGTCAACATAATACATAATATTTCTCACCCCTCCAAAAAACCCCAAATTTGTAGGGGTAAGAGAGAGGGGTAGGGGAGCAGAAAAAGACAAAAAAATTCCTCTCCCCTCCCCTCCATTTTTCCCAACCAAACACAATTATATCTCTCCTCCCCTACCCTCCCCTCTAAAAACCCCCAACCAAACAATACCCTAATCTTTTTCTTTTTCTGAATAAAACCAAAAGCAGTGATTCTTTGCACGTAGATTTGGTGTTTTGAGAGAAAAAATTCGCACTTTTTTACTTACAGTTGAAACTTCAACGCCGAATCCTTCTCTCACTTGAGTAACCTTTTCTGCTTTTCCAAGTTTCCCTGGTGAGCAGGTTGGGGGGTCTCATCTGGGCACTTTGATTGCGCCCATCCACCATGGATGTCACCAACAAGTCCCAAAGTCGCTTCACTCTGGGCCGCCAATCCTCTAAGGCACCGGAACGCCGCCACTCCGGCGATGACATTGCGTCGGAGGCGTTGGACTCGAGCGTTAGGTTGATGTACTTGGCGAATGACGGGGATTTGGATGGAATCAAGGAGCTTTTGGATTCTGGAAGTGATGTCAATTTCAGAGATATTGATGGCCGCACCGCTTTGCACGTCGCCGCGTGTCAGGGTCTCACCGATGTTGTTGAAATGTTAATCCACAGGGGTGCTGAGGTCGACCCAAAGGACCGGTGGGGCAGCACGGTAATGTTCCTGTTTCTGCCACCCTGTCGGTTTGCTTTTGTCCGTACTCCTGGAATGAGAATTAAATCTTTCTTTCATAGTTTCTTGTAGAAGAAAAAGAAAAGGGAACTCAATTTTAGTTACTTCGATTGGATTTTGTGGCTATTGACTACCTTACTATCATAATAATTTAGTAGAATTTGGGTCATCATGGAAAGATTTTGATCCTTATAACATACTATTGATTTCAAGTGCGTGCTTTACGCTGCTGATTTGTGACAACTTCAGTTAACTTCAGTTGATCCTATGGAATTTGGAACTTTCATATATATCTTGTTTCAAGCTTCAAGACTGAGAGTGATGGATATTTTGAGTATAATGGGACGCTTCCCAGGCATTGATTTGATACTTCTACTTTTCTTTCCAACTTATATATTATTTTTCTTCTTATTTTGCCTTCTCAGGTTTGCGTTTATGTTTCATAAAAGAAAATAAATTGTCAGATACGAACGTAAAATTAGTTGAGGCTGAAAAAGAAAGAAAGAAGGGATGGAAAGAGTTTTCAAAAAACTGATGGAGTATGCTGGTTTAGTTTTTTATAGAAATGCACTGTTATTGTGTTGTATTCAGTTTTTGGAGGAGGAGCTGCTATAAGACTCATAAGTCATAGGTTCTCAAGATTTTATTTGTTTTGTTATGAATCTGTCTATAGGAACCAGAGAAAGAAATTGCCTCCATTCTCTACTGATAATCTCATTTGTCAACATTGACTTTTCTTATGCGATAATTTTGGTTTATGCTTCTCGATTGATTCTGATTAAGTATCTCAATCTGGGAAATTCTTGGCAAGGTATTTGGCTACAATCTCTTTGACCTAATACAAGTTCATGGTTTATTTTACAGCCTCTAGTAGATGCAATGTACTACAAAAATCATGATGTTGTAAAACTTTTGGAGAACCAAGGAGCAAAACCTCCGGTTTGTAGCTTGATTCAATATCCTTATCATTGACTTCAACTTTTAAACATCAAACTGAAACATTTCTCACTGATTCTAGATGGCTTCCATGCATGTCCAAAATGTCCGTCCAGTCCCAGAATATGAGATTAACCCTTCTGAACTCGATTTCACAAATAGTGTTCGCATAACAAAGGTATACATTTCTGTTTCAACTTTGTATAGTTTATATTTGGTTTATTCTTGGTATCTCCAAAATCCCAACACATCCTCCTAATTTAGTATCACTGATTTTATTCTTTCTTCGATATTTTGTATTGAATAAAAATTCTAGGGAACTTTCCGTGATGCATTATGGCGTGGCACTCATGTTGCTGTCAAAACACTTGGGGAGGAAGTTTTAACTGACGATGAGAAAGTGTGGGTTTGGTTTTATCATACAGTTTGAGGCTTTGTCTGCCCACATCACTTTGTTTATTCAGCTCACACTCCTAAAGTTTGAGCATTTTCTTCCTCACAGAAAAGCATTTCACGATGAGCTTGCGTTACTTCAAAAATTACGGCATCCAAATGTAGTCCAATTTTTAGGTGCTGTAACACAGAGCACCCCAATGATGATTGTCACAGAATATCTACCTCAGGTTAGTCCTTATACTATACTGACTAGAAGGAAAAATATGAATGTAATGAATGTGATGACTTAAATTGTGTGTTTTTGGCCAACTATGAATGTAATGACTACTTAATTATTTTTATTTCTTTTTATCTTATCTCGTTGGCTTGCATCCATTTATATTCGCTCAGGGTGTTCCTGGAGAAATTCTGTTGGGAAGTGGGTGTTAGGAATTATGTTAAGAGGAGTTAGATGGAGAAATCAACTTTTTGCGAAAGTTAAATTTTGGAACAAGGCAATGGAGAAATCAAGTTGAAGAAGAGAGATGTGCTTAGTGATTTGGATGTTCTGGGGTTTCACTTGTGGATTTGGAATGTGATTGTGACCTCTGTTGAGCTTATAAATATATTACTTTTTATTTATGGTTTGGAGAATTCCTTCTTCCAAAATCGTTTGGTTTACTCTTTTCATTTATATTTAATATTTGGATTTCATTATCAGTTATCACCTTTTTCAGGGAGATCTTCGAGCCTACTTGAAAAGGAGAGGTGCATTAAAACCAATAACGGCTGTGAAGTTTGCACTTGACATTGCTAGGTCTATCATGTGTTTCTTTATAACAAACCTATCAATATCTTTCTCCGACATTGCAAGGAATGAAATTCCTTTATTATCTGATTTTCAAGAGTTGAACATTAGATATTACCAAGGGTTTTGAATGTTTACAGACATTTAATTTTTAAAAATGAATGAACTTTTGTAGTAGTGAATTGATATTAAAGTATGAAGTTGAAAGTAGATCAAAGTTTGAAATAAGCCATGGTACTTCAGTCAATACAATTATTTCTGTTAAACAAAGTTTGTGGAGTTAAACGAGTCAATATGTTTAATAAAGATGAGTACAAGAATTCCCCTTCAGCAAAAATATCTCTTTACTATAAAGTTTTGCCCTTGGGTATGCTTGTAATAAATCCGATACTTTGTATATTGTACCAGGGGAATGAACTATTTGCATCAACATAAACCAGAAGCAATTATACACCGAGATCTTGAACCTTCGTATGCTTTCTACTCTCTGACTTTTAATTGATTTTAATTTTCCCACTGCATGCATATTAAGTGTCAGATTATTTAGCCTAAGACATGCATTGTTCGTTCCTGTATGATTGAAACTGTTGAAAGTTGCTTCATTGTACATGAGTAAGATAACAGAAATATACTGCGGGATGATTCTGGGCATCTGAAAGCTGCTGACTTTGGGGTTAGCAAGTTGCTCAAAGTTGCAAAAACTGTCAAAGAAGACAAACCTGTGACTAGCGAGGATACTTCTTGTACGCACTCTTCCTTAGTGTTTCCTGCATTTAGTAAAAAGATATTTAAAAAAAGAGAAATGTTGCAAACAATGACTCCAAAAAGGGTTGTAATTTGCATTATTTGCATATTCTACAAGGATGTGCTAGAACAGTGCTGTTTTCCATGAGTAGTTTGGATTTTGTTAATTTGATATGATTATGCCATGCTTTGTGGCATGTATTGTCATAAGATTGGTGACTTCTCAGTCCTGTTGCCATTGTGGCTGGTTTTGATGCATAGTTATTGTTGCTGAGGTAATTTACATGTCTTTGAGCAGGGCGCTATGTTGCTCCAGAGGTCTATAAAAATGAGGAGTATGATATCAAAGTAGATGTCTTTTCATTCGCTCTAATATTACAGGAGGTAAGCAAACTCTCCTTACTCCTCTTCCCTGTTTGCTTGTGAGCACCTAATATGACTTTATGTGCCTGTTTGGATAACTGGGAAACCATGGTTTTATAAGGGCTTTTGGCCTAAACCTTAGTTTGGGAAAATTTTAAAATAAATAGCCATATTTGTTCAAAAAGGCTTATGGACCAAACCATGATTTTGGATAAGTTACTAAGAATAGCTTCTGGAACAGGAAAAGAGTTTATGAACTACCCAATTATCATTTTATCCTAATTTTTTCCCACTCTCTCTCCTCTCTCTCCCCTCCTCTAAAATCTCCGTCGCCTCCTTCTTCTTTCTCTGTCACCATGGTCTATCGCAGTGGTCTATCGGCATGGGTCGCGTGGAGCTCGTCGTCCTTGTTCGTCACTTGGGTTTGCTCTTCTTCATCGCCGTCGCCGCTGGATCCCCATTCTGTTTCTATCACTAGTCTCACTCTACCGCTAAAGCAACTTGCCTTCACTGGAGTCGCCTTTGCCGTACCGTGCCGTCGTGGGTCGCTAGAAGAAGAAGGAGAGGAGGACGATGATGAGAAGGAGAAGAGGGAAGAAGATGAACAGTGCCTTTGAAAAACAGTGAGTAATTATTTTTTTTTCTAATCCCATACCCTTTCTGGTAATTTACCAATCACAAAAGTCCTTCTGGTAACAACTATCCAAACACTCATTTATTCAAAATCACTTAGAAGCCCTTTTTTAAAAACTGTCTAAAAGCCCTTTTTTTTCCATAAGTCTTTTTTTAAAAGCCTATCCAAACGGGCCCTATTACTAACCTTTGGATTCAGATTCATTTTTATTCTGGACTCTTTTTACTTCTAAGTGTACTAGTACTTTTTGTGTTGTTGTTGTGTACTTACTCGATGATCTTACTCTTCTCTTGTTGGGGAACCTAATTTCACAAGATAGATTGAAACTAGTTAAATTAATTGAGTTTTGTATTTTGTATCTATGGGGTTACTTTCAGTATCTGACTTGCATTATTATCATCACTTGATGATTTAGATGTCAAGATATTTTAAGTTTTCAATAATATATGGTATCTATTTTACTCATCAAGAAGATATTTGTAGGATTGAGAGATGCCATTTTAAAGAGTTTGGAAATTCATATAAGTCAAGTTTTCAGCACTCAGTGCAAAGTAAATGCTATTTTCTATTTGAAGTTTTCAAATGCTTATAAACAGAAATTTCATCTCTGGCTTATGAACTGTTTTCCTAGCACAGTCGACGTAATCTAACTCACATAAGAGCGTTAATGTGTCTGAAATATTACAACTATCAGTGGGTTGTTATTTGTAGAGACGGAAGACAAAAAAATGACGGGAACATGTATGGTTTTATTTTATTATAGATGATTGAAGGTTGTCCACCATTTCATGCAATGCCGGAAAAAGAAGTTCCTAAAGCATATGTTGAAAATGAACGTCCACAGTTCAAGGCTTCATCTAAGGTTTATGCGCATGGATTAAAAGAGTGAGTCCTTTTAATACAATGCAGCAAATTTACTGACTCATAAATGTCTCAGCTTCAAAAGATACCTTGAATAGTAGGGGTCAAAAGATCAAAAGAAAAGGCAATTCCTCTTTTGTTGCTGTATCCATAGGTTAATTGAGGAATGTTGGGTTAAAGAACCACACAGGAGACCCACGTTTGGACAAGTAATTGAGAGATTGGAAAACATCAGCAGCCATCTTGCGAGTGAAAAGCGCTGGGAGGTCTCTCTCTCTCTCTCTCATTTCTTTTTGTATTCAGTTTCCTTTTTTCTTTTTATGGGAAATTAAATTCTTCATTAATTTTTGTGTATTATAATTTTATTTGTCTATGGTTGCCTGTCTGTACGAGTGTGTATGAGCTATGAAATGTCAGAGATGGTTTGGCATACATTTCAACAATTTCATTCTGAATCTCTTTTTCTCTATCTAATCTGAAAACAGTAGAGTTAAATTATACTTGATGCTTTAAATTACATAAATTTTGCTTATGAGCCCGCATGCTATCTCTTGTAATCTAGGGGGGGGGGGGGGAATACAAGTTTTGTGCCATCCATATTAGTATCTATACTTCCTAATTCCTAGCATGTTGTGTTACGCACTTCACAAACTGTTTTGAAAACCCGACTGATGACAGTTGCATGCTGGTTTGTAATTTTGTATTTATAAGAGTTTGATTGTAGCGTAGTGGTTAATGGTAATGTCTTTTTTTTTATAAAACAGGATTGTAACTCTAGATGCTTCATGAATCTGAGGGCCTTGTTGGGAAATCGGACGAATCCAGGAAGCCGATCATCTAGGTTGATGACTTGATGAGTAAGAAACTGCAATTGGAAGCAAGCAGAGTTTCAGTTCATTTTTTTTTGTTACAAAGAATTTTTGGAAAGGGGTTGGGCTCACCCACGATGCAAGGGCAGAGTGAAGTCTCCTTTCTTTCTAGGCACTATCAATGTCGGGCAGGGCGAATCGTCTATTACCTTCAGGCGTAACCCTAGGCACTCAAAAGGTAGGATGCCTCCCTAAGTACCGCGACTGGAACTACAACAAAGTAACACTTTTTAGGGATCGAATACGCTACACATAGTTGCATGTCTCACCTCTTCATTAGTTGAATTTACAGACGATGGATAGTTTCAGTTCATTTTGCACATACATATAGATGGTTTTTGGAAATAACAAATCCCTCCACGGTAAACCATGTTGGGTTTGTTGATGTTCAATTGAATTGTTTGTGGCCTCCATGGGAAGCCCACTCACCTCCTTCAGTTTAAGTGTTTTTGTATGAGCGGTGAGAAAATAAATTTTGGATAAAATTGATTTATAATTATGATTTTAAAAATAGATTTGATTGCAATTGAGTTTGGCTTTATTTTGTTTTTTGGCCAAAGATTTTGGTTATAATTGTATAGTGAAAACCATGATTTTTTGAAAAAATATCCAAACATCCCTTAAGTGAAGTTCATCCCCCAGTAACTACGATGCAGCTACAAAGTGGTTTAATTGGCAAATGGCCATGAAAGTCGATGAGGATAAGTCCTAGGTAGATCCATTTGAATCGCACATCAAATTAATTAAGATATAAGCATTTCTAAAAATGGGACATTTCAAAGAATATCGGCATATTTATGTCCTTTAATTAATATATCTTATATGAGCACTCTGCTTAAAAGGTCTCAAGTAGTGGTAGAGCAGTGAATTAGATTGCATTAAATTGTTTTTCAGACATGGGTATCTGATTCAGGTCAAATCTGAGTAGGCATCAATTCTAATTGAGAGTAGCTCAACGGGATTTTTTTTTCACTATTTACCAAATATTTGAACCCTCCACTTTATTTTAAAACAAAAACAATTTATTTCTACTTCATCCCGTATCTAACACTTCTCGAATACCCTTCTGTGGAAGACATGCTTGCTATCCATATATTTTTTTTTTATACATGAGAGGGCAGAAGTTTCAAAGTAAAGAAAATTAAATTATTAAAGAATTAAATTTTATCAATTCTGAATCTATTAAATGCCTCAAATGTGAAAGACATATGTCAAATATAATAGATCTAGAAAAATCTTTTTTACTAGAGCATTCGCAACTCTATTTACTTATCTAGAAATAAATTGCAATTATAAATAACTTTAATTCGGCACTGTATACAACCCAACCCACATAGATATCACATCACAAGCAGCCTCACCAACCTAGGGTGTGTTTGGATTAGCTTTTAGAGAATAGATTCTGGAGAATAGATTTTGGGTAGAATAGATTTTGGGAAGAATAGATTTTAGGAATAAAGATGTTTGGATGATTAGTAGTAGAATCACTTTTTATATTGGTAAATTACTAAAAAGGGTATGATATGATTAAAAGTAAGAGGTGAAAGATGATAGAGAAGAGAGTGTAGAGAGGAGAGAGAAAAAGAGAGAGTAGAGAGGAAAGAGAAAAAGAGAGATAAGAGGAGAGAGAAGAGAGATAATAGAGAAAAGAGAGGAGAGAGGGTGTAAGAAAAAGTAAGGGTATAATAGTAATTGGATAATCCAAAACCTAGGTTTCAAAGAAAAAGCTATTTTCATTAGCTTATTCAAAACCTAAGTTTCAAACCGAGGTTTTGTCCAAAATCAATTCTCAACAAAAATTGTTGATTGTGTAAAAATTTTCTAAACCGCAGTTTTGGCCAGAATCCATTCTCCACCGCTGTTGCCAAACACGCACCAAGTCGAACATCAGCATGAGGATTAGAAGGAAGATGGTGTAACCAAAAAACAAAAAAAAAAAGGAAGGAAGATGGTGACGAGCAGCACCTCGTTTCAATGATAAATATTTTCGCTTACCAAAGACTTTTGGGGGGAAATTGGTACTTAATTTTGGTTTAACAATGGGAGAAATAAGGAAAATAAAGAAGAATTATTCTGTTTTTTTTTTTTTGCAATGTCAATTATAATGTTGAAATTATTAACCCTGTTGGTTTCTTTTTAGTACTTCTTTAAAAAGGATATGCTGTATATACCAAACAGGTTGTCTATCCATCCACTGCATTGCTACAGCATTGAAATGCCTACACTATACAAGCAACCATAAATGTTACCCATTTGATAGGTCTGGGCATTTTTCAGATAACTTTATTTTTGTTATTAAGAATCGAGACATCAAGTTACAAGTACCTACTTGCACACAAACTGAAACTTCATGAACAGTCATGTCAATGAATTTCAGTTTATCTGACCATTTCAAAAAAAATGTTAAGTCAGAAAAAGCAAGGTTTGAGAATTTGAGGGTTCACTGGGGAAGTCTACTTCTTGAATTTGTTACCCGTGCAAATTTAGATATAGAAACGGATCTAATACTTTCATACAGGGTCTGAGCTTTGATCATCTCTCCCTAGCACCCCCCCATCATCCTTAAAGCGTAGAAGAGCAAAACTTTTATAGAACTGTGAGACTTTAGGGTCTGCTTGAATCTTGGAGCGGGTGAAACCAGATAGATGAAGACCCTGCAAGCTTCTAACACGAGAAAGAGCTACGTACACCATGCCATAACCAAAAGCATTTGACAAGTTAGTGTGAACTCTATCCAAAGTCATTCCTTGACACTTGTGAATGCTCAAAGCCCATGCCAGTATAAGAGGAATCTGCTTCCTCCAAGCAACAACTTCATCCCCATGCATTATTTGCCAAATTTCCGGTTCCACTACCAAAGTTTCTCCTGAGTCGAATTTGACAATTGGTAGCAGCATATGAGGGCATACCTCATCATAACTCTTTGCCCTGGCGAACCCCACGACTTCTCCAGTCGCGCCATTCACCAACCCTCTCCAGGTGTTCAAATTCTTTACCAGCATAACTCGTGCTCCTTCGCAAATGGAGATAGAATCAGGTGCCAGCCCTATACTGAGTTGCCTCCTCCATCGCTGACCACCATGATCAATTGCATTATAAACAATAACCTCCTTTTGCAGTCTGTCGAGCATTTCTTGGTTCACTTTCTCCACATCTTTGTTCAATGGGAAAAGTTGTATTACAGAGGGATCATCATCACACTCGGATTCTGGGACGCAAGATTGTTCAAGGAATTCCACATCCTGGGGATCAACCTCTCCTATCCTTATACCCTGAAGCAACTTGATGAGCAGAATGTCAGACTGCCTGAAGATCTTAGTGAATTCTACCTGTATATCAAAGCTCTTGTTCCAACTATCAGCTTCGAAAGCAAATTTCACGCTTCTCCATGAAGAATTCTTATTAGGAATGGGTGGTAACTGAAAGAAATCCCCACTCACTACCAACTGAATTCCCCCCCAAATATGCTCTACTCCTTTCACCTCTCTGGCAATATACTCAAGACAATCAAACAGATCTGCATCTATCATGCTGATTTCATCTATAACTAATGCTTCAACATTATGCCATCTATTCCAGGCCCTACTGTTTTTGATAATCCTATCTAACATAGCTTGATGATCAGTGGGGTTGCTAATGCCAATACCAGCAAAGGAGTGCACAGTTTGGCCTTTGATAGCACAGGCTGCAATCCCAGTTGAGGCCGTAATATAAACTCTAGACGGTTTGTATAAAGTCCTTAATCGTTTGATTGCCTGATGCAGGACATAGGGAAAACAAATTAGAGAAACACAACTCTCCCAAGTTCATCAGTTCAGTAGTTTTATTGTCCAGAATTTTACAAATTTATCAAAGTTCTACTCAAACATAAAGATTGTAACTCTTAATACCTAAGTAATCCTAAAGTAAACCCTCAATAGACTAGGTAAAAATCCACTGTTACTTCAAATGATAAGATATTTCGAAACTTGCTCGCCTAGTTCGGCAGCATTACCTCTTGAAGGAATAGGGTTTTTCCAGTCCCAGCCGAGCCCGTGATGAACACTGAATTGCCCCGAGAAATTGCAGCCAACATACTCTTCTGCTCATCCGTCCATTCGATTTTAGGCTTTCGTGGCTCTCTCTCTTTCGCCTTGTCCTTCTTCTTCAACTCACTGTAAATCCACTTCTTTGGTTGTCGAGAACTCTTGGAGCTGAATTTCCTGTATGCAGCAGTAAAAACAGCAGCTACTCCAACGGTGAGAAATTTCATTGTTGTTCACAAACAATGCGCGACGAGACAATTTTATTTCATCAAGATTTGAAGTTAGTAACAATCATTTGCCATATTTGATGCTGTGAGTTTCCTTAAGGGTACCATAGTGAGATTACATTTTCTTCACATTTTGGTGAAGCGAAGAAACACAATCAGGACGAAGAAGATGAAGATTTATCATGATTTAAAGGATGTTCTCATATCCAATTTGAGGGGTTTTCCAGGGTTTAGGATGAGACGGTAACGAAAGAAGAAAAAGAATTCAAAAAATTAAATGAATAAATTAAGCATGATAAGCAAACAAATCTCCATATCTAATCTAAGTATTGGAACATCCCCAAAATTTAAGTGTTGGCAAAAAAATATATATCACCAAAAAATTAATCTAAGTATTAAAAAAGGAAGATTAGTACATAAATGGACCAGAAATACGTGTGTGTGATGAAATTATAAATTATAATATAAGTAGATATATTATTAAATATCTTACATTTCATCATTATTTTATTTTTAATTATAAAATATTTATTCATCTCTTAAATTGTGAGTGTTTGTTTTTTAAAAAAACTATATTTAAGTCTCATGTTAAAAAAAATTAATGATAAAAAATTTAAAAAAAATATCAAACGAGTATAAACTCTTATAAGACTTAAAATTAATTTTTTGAGATTTTTTTATAATAAAATTTTTTATATGAGATTTTAGTATAACTTTTTTTTTACTTTTTTTTGTCAACATTATATTTTTTTTTATCTTTACTCAACTTATTTTTAAAAATTTATTTTTGGTTTAAATACAATATAAATATATAATTTGTTATATATTTGTTATATAACTTAGAGATTGATTTTTTATACATAATTTAAATATGATGAATTCTTATGGCTTTATAGTCTATTTGACAGTCATTAAACAATTTATGTTATTTACTTTTCTTAACAAATTGACTCTTTCACCATGTTTAGTAGTAGGTAAGAAGTCTTTTACTTCCTTCTGTTGGTACGATAAATTTATTTTTATTTTTAATATTTTAAATCATTTTAGTTTTATTAAAAAAAAGTTAAGAATTGTGATGAAAGTGAAATTTTTTGGATCATTTTATCCTTATTATAAAATTTCTAAACAACTTTAACTCTTCCCAAATTATAAAAAAATATTTTAGATTATTTTATCTTAAATTATAAAAAAATATACATCAATTCTATATTTATTTCTATCCTACTAAATAAACTTTTAAAATTTATTTTTATTTTTATTTTTATTTTTATTAAAAACTCTTATATTATACCAAAGCGTATAGTTTAAGATTTGAATTTATGTTTTCTTTTTTGTTATAAGATGAGGCTGTTTGCAGCTTGTTGATAACTAATATGGTTCTTATACCTTAAAAAGAGTCAATTTTTCATTAAGAAAATAAAATGTAAAATTTATAAATTGGGCCTAAAATAGAAACTAAATGGGTTGATCTTGGGCTTCACATTCTCACTCGCACATAGAGGGCTTTTTTTTAGTTACCTATCTGATTCACTGAAATTTTACCCCGACTATATCTAGATCTGACTCGCATCGCACACCTGACTATGATAGGTGAGTCTCTCAACAGAAATTTTCTGCATACTCTAAGACTTAAATTTAAGACCTCGCTTAAATGATATCGTACTGTTTACCATTCGCACTAACTCAAATTAGTCATACAGGGCCTTTTATAAAGCTTTAAAATATTTTCGGGTGAAAGAGATTTATCACGTGGTTGTTAAGATTAACAGTTTTAAATGGTACTACTATTAAGTTGATATTAATTTATTATATGTTAATGTATTAATAATTAAATTAATTAGTGATTAAATATCAAGGACATGAGGATGAGACAAAGTGAGAGAGGGGAAATAGAGACTAGAAAGAAGTGAAGAAAGCTCCATACCGAATCATTAGTTTATAAAAATAATGTTTTAAAAATATCAGAAAAGTTGTCACATAATTTAAATACAACACGATCAAATATTGTTGATTTGTTTTAATATTTGTCCCCCTGGAACATGCATGCACACACGCCACGATTTACGATGATAATTAATTAATTAATTAATTAATAAGCAAATTGCGTTTGAATCTGTTCAATTTACCCCCCGATGTTAATTGTGAGATTAATCATCATTAGGGTGCCATCTTGATTTGAATCAAAGAAATCATTTTAATCTTTGTCACTGTAAATATCAATTAAAGCTTGTGTAGTTTAATAGTTTATCTAATGAGTATTTTTTTTAATCAATAAATTAACATAGACTTAACAGATTTGATTGAACGACTTTATAATTCAATAGTTAAGTCATGTATTTAAAAAACAAACTTACTTGTAACAAAAAAAAAAAAACTTACTTACTTAAACTCACATAATAATAAGTGTGTGACAGTCCCCACCAATATCAAGCATTACTGTTGTTGTGTCCACCAATGTCAAGCAAACTTGATATTAACTATAGGATGTTCAATTTGGAGCGTGTTTAAATTGTTAGGAGTACTATTTTGTTATAGTTTTAGTCGCGACATTTAGTGAGACATCTTAATTCTTAGGTGTCTAAGTTTACGTCTGAAGGTAATAGACGGCTCATCCTGCCCGACATTAGTATCACTTAAGAGGAAGGGAGATTTTAACCCGTCATTAGATCGTGGATGAGCCCAACCTCTTTTTAAAAATTTTTATATATAAAAAAACTATAGGATGTTAAAAAATAATAATACTATTAATAATTAACGTTTTATATTTAATTTTTTTTAAATATATTTTGAAACATACATGGAGTCAATTATTATCGGTAAACAGACATATATTATTATAATAATAAAAACTTGTAAATAATAGTTTTTAGACCTCAACATAAGGGTTCACAGAAACTTGTCAAAGATTGGCTTTAGATTCCAGGCATGATATTCGTTGTAAACAAGACAAAGAATCAATTTCAAGATAAATATACATATATCTATGAATCATATGAAAGTTTACAAATCACATGTCAAAAGTTTCCTTATAAAAAATAGTTGAGGTAGAAAACGTAGTACTCATTCAATTATTAATATAAAATTTAATTAAAAAATTAATCTTAGACATAAATATAAAATATATTTTTTATATTTATTATTTTTTTAAAAAATATTATTATTGATACTTTCTTAACAATAATCAAATAAATGTGAGAATAAAAAAATTAATGGAGATAGTTAGAATATTTTTAAAAAAATATATCATATTAACTAATCTAACTAATTTTTTTAATCTGATTAGATTAATTAAATATATTATATATTAAATATTAGAAAGTATTTTTTTTAAAAAAAAATCTCTACCAACCATAGAGATCCTTAGTTTTAGTTCCAATCTAAGAATGCCATAGTATAAGTTCCAATCTTTGAAAGATCCCCACATGATTCAAATTCGGATTAGTATATACCCGTGGACTCTTATATTACATACACTTTCTTTATGTATGTATGTATGTCTGTATGTGTGGGCAAGAGTGAGGCAGGGTGAACTTTCAGAAGTGTCGTTAACCATGTTGGAGGAGGGGACTGGATTAGGGTAGGAGCAGGGGAGGAGGGATTAGATAGATTCATTAGAGAATGATCAATTTGACGGAGACTATGATTATTAGTGTGTGTGGGCCACACTACAATGGCCTTTTGTCGTTTTCCGTGGCCACACTCTCCATTGATGGGCCGTCCCATCTTTAGGGCACCCCTACCTCGTCCCCTCACCCACCCTACCGATAATATCCGCTTCTCTACTCAATTTTATTATCATCGCTCTTCTTTCTTTTTTACCTAATATTATAATAATTTAATCACTTTTACAAAAATAATGTAATCATTCTTGTAATATTTAATTTCACTAAAATTTCAAAAAAAATATAAAAAAATTAAAAAATTATTCTTATAATTATTAATATAAAAATTATTTTACAGTATAATTTCTATTAAAAATTATATTAATATATTAAAAGGAAAATTAAGGTGAAAATTGACTTATGATTTTTTTATTATTTTATGTGGAAGATGATATATAAATATTTTAAAATGGTATAAAAAATATTACGGCTGTTAATATAACATAATATCTATTATATTTTTATATTTAGACAAAAGTGTAGACTCAATATAAAAATTAATCTTAACATTTGAATTATCTTTCTATTTTTATCTTTATTAAATTTTCACTCATTATTTTTATGGATAATTTTTAACTCATTATTTCTCATATTATCCTCTTTATAAATATAAATATAACTAAAAAAACTATATATATATTACATATTTAGTTTTTAATTAAATTTTATTAACATTTCGAACAGCAAAATTTTAGTAGTGGTTCTTTATTAAAAAGAGTTAAAGAGAGTAATATTTTAAAATCTTCATATATATTTTTATATGTAAATAAATTTTATAGTATCAGAAACATATTAGCAAAAAGTTCATCAGTAGATCCTATAAAAAATTATACTTAAGAACAATAAATTTAGAAATATAGAATAAATTAGATTTTTACATTTAATACTAAATCAAATATCTCAACTTAGTCATATATCCATAGAGTATTTTAAATGATTCATTTTAGGGGTTGTATATACTTTTCTTATGATTTAATAAAATATACTTTTAAAAAAAAAATCTAGAATCTCATTAATACTTGACTGTGGTTTGTGGATAGAGATGAAAACGTAACTTTCATATAAATAAAATTAAGTTATATAATACATAATATTTTAATTTTATTTTTTATATATGTTTAATATTTTAATTTTATTTATGATATAATTTTACTTATAATTTTTTTAATTTAATATAATTATACTTATAATTTTTTATATTTAATATAATTATTAATATTTAAAAAATAAAATTATAAATAAAATTAAATTAAGATATTAAATACCTACAATAAATAAAATTAAAATATTATATGTTATATAAACTATAAAATTTTGTAGAGTCTTATCGAAGATCAGAGTTTCATCTGACAGCATCATGTCTTAGGAGATATGTATTTTATTTTTCCGTAAACCTTGTGATAAGTAAATCAATGATGTTGATTAGATTTTTTTAAAAAAAAAAAAAACAGAACGAGTAAACGCTAAACAGAGACAAAAAGTAATTATATTTCATAAAATAATTTTAGTAATAAATGTACAATATTCATTTAGAAAGAAATAAGTGTTATAGTTGCTTTGGAACAAGAAAGTGAGACCCAGAAAATAAAAAAGTAAGAGTGTCCTTTTGAATCTGTATAAAACTAATATTCATTAATAATCATACTTTGATCTGAAATTAATTTGACAGGAAACTCTTTTAAAAAATCTGTCTCTTATATACATAAACAAAAAATGATCTCTAACAAGGTTTTAAAATTCTTGTCGGCCAACCCCTCAAGTGAATTCAAATCTGATCCTACTATTAATGCAATGATTTTGTTGGTAAGTAAATAAGACTTGTGTATGATTAATTCTCTTATTTAGGATCTATGTATAATTATTTTTTTATTCAAATAGATTTCAACATGAAATATGTAATTCTTCCGCTATAGATTTTTAGTTTTGTTACACAAAATTATTAGGAGATAAGAGATCAGAGTTTATTTCATTAAGTATAAATATTTTTTTATTAAAAAAATAATATTCAAAGCTTATCAAATATTAAATACGAGTATTTATTTTAATAAAGATTTAAATAATAATTAATTATATTATGAAAATTTAATTTTTTTTTATTAAATTTAATTTTTGTATGTAGAAATTGGAGTTTTTGATAGATGATAAAGTAACAAATTTTGAACATGTTTTAATAGTAAATAATTTTAACTTTTTTTTATTCAATTTAATTTTTGTATGTAGAAATTGGAGTTTTTGATAGATGATACAGTAACAAATTTTGAACATGTTTTAATAGTAAATAATTTTAACTAGCTACCACTATTTAATTTGCCCCGTGGATAATAAACAGATTGCTGCTTTCAAACAAGATTTTGGATTGCCTTTGGAAGTATTCAAACCCATGCATGTCCATGAATAAGACGAGAGATTTATGTCATACTTCTACTATTGTGCTCACATGGATACAAATACCCCCGGCTAATTTATAAATATTAAAAAATTATTAAATAATAAATATAAGTAATTTAAAAATAAATTATAAATTTGATAAAAATAATATATTAAAATCTTATATTTAAAATAAAATAAATATTTTAACTAATTTTTATACGAGGAACTAGTATCTTTCTTTTATTTTCTTTCTTTTCTATAGTGATAGACCAAATGTTAATGATTTATATTTATTTATTTTTTAAATTATTCATTTAAAATAAAATTTAAAGTTGAATCTACAAACCCTTTTGAATTTATTCTAAACAAATATTTTTCATAAAAAACCGTAAGAATAATGTATTTGATAATTAAAGGTAAAAACGTAATTAAGAAATATGCAGCAAGACATTGGAAGAGTTATACGAGAAGGTGAAGAAGACTATGCAAAATAATATAAATTTTATAAATAAAAAAGGGGTCATCATTATCATAATGTCACCTTCAAAATTTCAAAAAAGTCTGAATCATGTGGTGCGTAACTTGCAACTTGTGACTTGTAAGTACTTGATTTCACTCGTTAACCACAAATCCACAATCCAATGCGCACTACTTATTCACGCGCCTCCTATACTTTTATCTCCTTTTCCTTAAAAGATAATTTATGTTATATTTATTGTGTCATTATAATTTAATTTAATTTAAAAAATGAGATATAAAGCAATGTGTCTATTTATTTATAGTTATAGATTATACAATTTATTTTTAAACTCTATGAGATGCATATGAAAACATGTCTAATTAAATAATACATTTGATGGAAAATAATCAAATAGATATATGTATGATTAAAACATATTAATGGATAAAGTATTCTTAAAAGAAATCAAAGCGAATGGAGAAACGAAGCTTGATACAAAGTTAAAAACAATACAAGTGAGAAAATCAAACGAGAATTTTCAATATCTTTTTGAGTTAGGGCCCATTTGATTTGATTTTTGAAAAAAAAAATTACGGAGATATACTTAGGAAGAAAAGTAGTTGTAAAAAAATAAGTATTTAAAAAATTACTAAAATAGCTTTTTATAAATAAATTATCAAAAAGAGTATGACGTAAGATGATAGAGAAAAATATAGGATAAAATGTTTGTTACACAGTTCAAAAACTATTTTCTCTATTTAGAAATTAGTCCCACAAGCTTATATAAAATTATAATTTAGTCCAATTTTTTTTTTAAATATTTGATAACTGTTTGTTTAATTGTTGACTAAAACTAAAAAAAAGCATTTTTAAAACTATTATTTGATTCAGGTTATATAGCACCCGATATCCTGATTTTATTTTTCATATGCGTTCAATATCTTAATCTTATTTATGATACAATTTTACCCATAATATTTTTAATTTGATACAATTTTACCTATAATTTTTTTAATTTGGTATAATTCTTAGTACTTGAGATATAAGATTATATGTAAAATTATATCATAAATAAGATTAAGATACTAAACACATGAAAAATAAAACTAAGATATTGTCCATTTGTTTTTTTTTTTACTAAAAGTTTGATTTTGAGTTTCATGAATGAAAACAAATTATATCAGAGACGTTATCCTTCTAATTGGGACTGGATTCAAATTCAAATTGGTTGAAATTTTTTTATAGGGAAAAAAATACAAAAATATTCCCAAATTTATTGATCCTAATTTAAGACTCTACAATGACTTATTTATTGTGAAATCTGATCCTTAAGGACTAACCTAGGATTGAATCTTGTAATAAAATTACTTAAATTTCCTTAATATAAAATCTAATAACAAAAACATAAAATATCAACAATAGTTTAAAAAGCAATAATTTTGACTTATTAAAATAATAACAATTGAAGCGAGATAACTTATTTAAAAAATTTCTCTCATTGATTTTAGAATAGTCACTAAAAATTTCATAAACATGAATCTTCTTATGTATATCTCTCCCTCTCTTTCTTTCGTTACACAAAGTATTTAAACATGAATCTTTTATTTACCATTATTCATTTCACCTTATCTTTGCCACCTTAGCAAATAGCAATGAATAATCATTGATTTATTGAAAAAAATGAAAAGAGTATAAGAAAGAGAGATTGAAGATAAAGTTTTGATTCGCGTGTTATCTTGATTCCTGGCCATGACAATTCTGGGGAATCTACGTACTTGGGGTGGAAATTTCGAATTTGAAGATAGTGGGACTTATCATTGTTTTTCATTCATCTTTACCACCCTTCAAAGATTCCCCTTTTTTTTTTCTTCCACAACATCCATTTTTTTTTTCAAATTATGACTTACCATTCAATACCCCAGGAAAAGTTAAAATTATTTTTTACAAAAAAATTAAATCTAGATTAAAATTATATTTTACAAAAAAATTAAATTTAGATTTTAATGATATCATCATATATGAGGAGATATTGGTTGAAATTTTTATGTGTGAATTTAAACATTTAATCTTAAGACTCCTATAGTATAAAATTTGTAAGTCATAATATATACCCAAATCATAAATAATGTGAGTTATTTTAGTTTCCTTGTCAAAAATTGTGAAATAATTTTTTTTTATTTTCAAAATTTTGAGTTCTTTGCAAAAACTTCTTTTAGCTCTTAAAACATTAAGAAAAAACTAATATTTTAAATTTGTGTAAATAATTTTTTCATTAATTATCTTATTATACTACTCCTCAAGTCTTATGTTCAGGAGAGTTAGTTGGAGGTTGATTTTAATTTATTAATATCTTCATTAATACATTTTATCTCTTGTATTTATTCTTTTTTTTTAAATTAATTATCTAATTTATAAACTAATGTATAATCTAGTATTACACATGACTGTTTTAGAAAGATCACATCATATTTATTATAATTAATTAATTTATTTAACTTACTTAAATTAGTTAAATAACCTTTATATTAAAGTTAGAATAAGTATTTTAGTAATGAAATGCAATACGTGAACACATCAATTGACAAATAATTTTTTTTTGTTATGCAAATACTATTTTTCACTTTGAATTATGCATAGAAAATTGTCCTAAAGTTTATATTATGAAAAATATAACTTACTTAATTGTCTCATCGCATTTTCTCCCACATAACATAGAAAATTCATAGTAAAAGTAAAAGTATACCTTACATATATAGGAGTATCATTTCATGTTATGTTGGAGAAAATATGTTTTTTAAATACATTACAATTTGAGTGAAAATTTAAACAATAACTTAATTAATAATATAAAGGTTATCAACACGTACAGTAGTTGAAAACTTCTAAGAGAGCCATTGTAAATTAATATCATGTAGTGTCGATCTGCATTAGATTTCCAACAAAATTAACTATTTTACCTTATAATTGATAGCTATCACTGCCGGTCAATGAAATATTTTTACTATACGAAGCTCCAGTACAATGTTCCTTGTCCTTATATTATCATTAATTAAGTAAAAAAAAATTCAGTATATAATATAAAGTTAATAATATAATATTACCTGCTTAATAAATTATTAGTTAGGGTGCTAAATTTAGTTATAAATATAAAATTTTAATTTATTTTATATTTACTTTTTTAAGTCTTAATTATAAAAAATAATTGATCTTTTTTAATAAATATATAAAATTAAATAAATTAGTTAATTATAATTAAATATAACCTCTCAAGATAAATTTATATTATATAATATTTAATATATTTAAATTAATTAATTAATTTTTATATTAGTTATAATTAACTGATTCATTTAACTTTATATATTGATCCAAAAATTAAACTATCCTTATTTATTACTCATCCATATAAAACATATTTTCTATATATATATATATATGTATATCAACTTTTCTCAAATTACCTTTGTTGATACCAACTCAATAATAATCAAGTAAGAGAGGGAGAAAGGGAATTAAAGAAGATGATTATAGTATTTTTAAAAAAATATATAATATTAAATAATTTAATTAACTTTTTTAATATAATTAAATTAATTAAATAGATCATATACTAAAAATTAAAACAATACATATATCAAGAGGGTTTGTATTAATGAAATTAATGATTAAATAAATTATCTTTTATAAATAACTAATTTACTTAATTTTTAAATATTTATGAATTGGTAATCCATCTCTTATGTTGATTACAGTATTATAATTTTTTCTAAAAAAAATATATTATTACATTTTATTATATTTAATTATAATTATAAGCGTTATATACATTTTTTAGATTAAAGAAGTTAAATAAATAAGTTAATTATAAATATTTTAAAATAAATTTATATTATATACTATTTATTTTATTCAAATTAATCAACTAAATTTTATATTAATTATAATTAAATATTTTATTTAATATTTTATTATATTTAAACAAAATTAACTAACTCAATTAGTATATGAGATTTGTTTTTTTTAATTTGGTAAAAGCTAATGTTGCGCGTGAGAACAGGCCGAGGTGTCGCGCGTAGGAATGTTTGGCCGCTTACAGCAGAATCTTTGTTTCTCTTGACTGTGCGAGCGTGGACACACACGATAAAATCCACTTCCTATTATTATATTACACCCTCCATTCTCTGCATATTACTATTACCATCGCCGCATATTAAAATAAAATAAAACACAGAAAAAACCGCACTTAAATTAATATTATCATAATAAAAAAAATCCTAATCCAAATAATATAATATATATAATTTCCCAATTGTTCGCTTTAATACACATTCCCCATTCAGTAGTCGTATTATTCACTTGCTCTCTCTGTCGTATACTCGTATCTGATACTTATGATTCTAGTCACTTCTCTTCACCTTAAGCCTTACCTTCCACACACTCCCACATATAACTCTCTCTCTCTCTCGCTCTCAGACGTCCTTTTCAGTCATAAATTAGCCAAAAGCAAAACGCTACGGAAATCGCACTCTCTCTCTATCGAGCGGGAAACATTATTGCCATTGCCTCTTCTCTCTCTCTCATCGCCTCGTCGCCTCCATCTCCTCTCTTCTTCAGTCTCCACACCATCGCCTTCGTCCTTCAATCCATGTCTCCACCTTCTGCTTCATAGTCTTCCTCTTCCTCTTCATCATCTTCTTCTTCTTCTCTCTCTCACTGATCATGGACTCTGCATTCGATGGATTCTCTATAAGGTAACATAGATCTTTTGTTTTCCCCCTCTTTTTTTTCTCTGCTTTATCTTTTCTATTACTATAACTGTGATTGTTTGATTCTTAGTTAATTTTTTGTTTTTTTGATTATCTGTTGCAGGGACTATACCTCTAAGATGAGGTCCGTCGACATCTTTAAGTGCTGGCCGTTTAGTACCGATGATGTGTCAAGAGAGGATGTGGAGTCCTGGCTTCCTCCTATGGTTGTTCCGAAGCCTCGGAGCTGCGGTGACGAGCTCGAGGCTTCGAGATCCGATCGTGATGATGATGAAAAGCCGTTGGATGAAGGAATTTCCAGAAGCGAGGGCGATCAATTGGTGAAATCGGAGGAGAGGCTGGAGATGGTTTGCCCGGTGTGTCGAGTTTTCAACGCTGCAACCCTGACGGCAGTAAACGCGCACATCGATGGATGTCTTGCGCAGACGATGAGGGAGGAGAGGCGGCAGATGAAGTCGAAATCGAAGGCGCCTAAGAAACGTTCCATTGCTGAGATTTTTGAAGTTCAGGAGCAGGAGGAGCAGCCGAAGATTGAATCCGTTTTGAAATTCTGGCCTTTTCGTGAGAATCCGGACGAGGTGTCTATAACGGTCACTAAGTTCAAGTGGTGGTCTCGCCGGCTCGAGGCAATGAGATCCAACAAGACTGATGGAGAAATTTCAGGAAATGATGCCGAATGTCTGAAATCGGGAACTTCTGTTGCTGTGGAGGAGGAAAAATTGGAGATGGTTTGTCCTGTTTGTCGGGATTTCAACGCCGCAACGGTGACGGCGGTGAATGCTCACATCGACAGTTGTCTTGCGCAGGCGATGAGGGATGAACGCCGGCAGATGAAGATGAATTTTAAGGTGAAACCGAAGGCTCCGAAAAAGCGTTCGATTGCTGAGATTCTAACGGTGGCACCTCAGATCAAAGCGACGGATGCTGAGGTCCTCGAAGTCGACAAAGACGATGAGGATAAAGAGGAGAATAAAAAAGAACATAAAAATGATTACGATGGTGGGGATTCAAGTGGGGTTGGTGCTGTTGCCGTATTTTCAACAGTCAATAGCAAGAAAAGTACAAACAAGAGGAAAAAGAAAAGAATGAAGAAGCCAAAGAAGAAAAGTATGGAGGAAAATTACAGGATTGAATCAGTGAACAATGGGAAGAAGATGATGAAAAAGAAAAAGAAGAAAAAGAACGACTTCATTACAAAGAAGGTACGCAATTTATATGTCATAAAATATAGTTAATCTTTCATATGTCCAGGCTAGTTCCATGGTTGTTAGCTGTTTCATGAGAGCTACAGATAGAATTCGTGATATATTTTCCATAAAATGTTACTGAACTCTGTAGTCTTGTGGTGATTTAGTTGTTTATGTCATGGAATAATAACTTTCCTAACTCCACGTCGTCTTTTTCCGCATAAAATTACTGCTGAAAAAGCTGGTTAGCGAGGCAACCATACATATTTGTGAACGAAACTGGTTTTCGTTAGTATTTGTGTGATGTAGACTCCATGGCAGAAAATGTTAGAAGAGCAGAAAATAATAAGGTAAAGAAATAGAGAGGGACTACAATAGTGTTGCTCCAGCGGAAGCTGCGTGGTTGGTGCTTAGTACAGGTGGCCTAAAGGGGCCACTTATGGTTTACGAAGAAAAGCGGAGATAATGGTGCGTGGTTCTACTGGCCTCGCCCTATTGGCTACTAAAATATGGGGAATCTTCATGGACCATGGGTAATGAACATATTCTCATATCGTCGTGTTTAACTAACGTTTCTGATAAAAAGATTGGTGAAATGTAAACGCTGGAGGTAGAAGACCTAGTTTTTTACTAGTGAAGAATTAAGTGAAGGTTAAGAATTAGGGAGATTTTCTAATTACAATGATGATTCGGTTTGTGGAGTGACACAGTTGAAGTTCATGTGGTGAGTCTGATTGTTGAATGCCTGGAAATTCAGTGAATATGGATATTTCATTTGAAAATAACTGATTTGAGTTATATAGGCCATTATCACATGGGAACTAGCCTCTCAAGTGCCTTTGTGCTTTACTCATTCGGACTTGCGGTCATTAGTGAAGCGAGTGGCGGAGGCAACCTACCTTATGATGATTTGGTAAATATTATATATGCCAAAGAGGAGTGAAATGAATGGCCCATATGGTCTGATTTCATTCTGAAAGATGTGTGGTCAGGGTGGCGTTGATTTGCACATTATCTGCTGGTGACGTTGCCATGCTTCCAACTTATTATTCTGTAGGACTTCCTTTTGATTATTTGAGGAACCAGTAGTAGCAAACTTTGTTAATTTGTGTAGTTATTTAGTGAGAGTCACTCTCCTCATGCCTTAGCAAAAAAATCAAGCAGCAAAAAGGAAAAAGTCAGGTGAATTTATTTCGGAGATATCTCGATGAAATCAGAGTAAGTGTCCTTTAGATGAAACATACTTAAGAGGGTATATTGTTTCGGGAAAAGAGAAGACTGAAAGTATCAGTTATAACTTATAATTTATATATGCATGTGCGCTGGCTGAATTAATTTGGCAGTGGAAGTTGTTATATATGCAACCCTAGGGATTAATCATGGTCATATTATGATGATTTAGGATGATCTTACTGATAAGTGTTTCCCTAGATATTAGGAAACTAATTGACTAAAAAACCTTGCAGTGACCTTTCAAATAATTGCGCGGTACAACCTTACTGTATGAAGGAATGCCATCTGTATGATATATAATTTTTAGTCTAACAATTTTTTATACTAGTTACTCTCAGATATTTGTTATTACATTATTTTTTGAACTACTATTGGGATTTTGTAGACTAAATGTTTAACATTCCGCTCAGTACTCTTTTGGTAGAAAATAGAGTAATTTTATATTACATAATTTTGTTATGTGTCTTTTCCCCCTCGTTATATCTTTATCTACATTGAATAGAGTATCCTTTATAAACAATCGATTTGGCTGTTGTGTTCTGAACTTATAGATATAAAGTATTTTCTACTATATTTAATTTAGAATGTAATTTATAGTGAGAAAGTATCTCAGCAAAACCTTTGAATGATTATTTAGTGCCAAAAAGTGATTGATTAGTTTTTTTTAATGGTTCTTGTTTTGGTTGGGGGACTGAAATTTTGTTCTTCTAAAACCCTTTTAGTGTTCCTGACTTCCTTTTTCTTGTGATCTACCACCTATTAGATACTGTTGTAATAATATTTATACAATTTTGTACGAGCTAATTAATGTAAGCTTATAATTATTAGCTATGCTTTTTTATGATATATTTGGTTCCTATTTACAAGTATTCAGTAGATTTTCTTTTAAGTTATAAGGATGATTTTCTTATGACAATTAAACTTAACTCCTCTTATTGCTCTATCAATGTATGATAGATGGTCCTTTCTCTTATTATTGTTTTTGGGCATATCCCTTTTTTATATTTTAACCCTATATATGTCAACCTACTATTTTGCAGTTTTTTAAAATTATTAGAAAGGGAAAGCATACTCAAGATTAAATTAATGCTGCATTACATAAGAAAATGGCATAGTTGATCTTGTTGGTAATACATTGCCATGAAACTTTGACAGTTCTCATATTTTTGTTTTAATTTCTATAAAACCCAAAAGTAAACCCACAAGTTGATAGGAGAAAATTTGAAGTTTTTTTTTTTGTTAAGGGAATCTTTAAGATATAAAGTGATCATTCTTCAAAGTATTTTCCTATTGTGATTAATTTTCCGCTTTTGAAAATAAATGCTAAATTCGAAAATTCGAAAATTCGAAAATTCAATTGGATATGAATTTTCCATTTGTTTGGACAATAAATTATTTTTCTTATCAAAGATAAATTTGATTATATGTATAGTATAATGAATTTCACTAGAAATTGATCACGATGCCATTTAAAAATACCCCCACTTTATCTTATATGTAATCTCTGAGTATAACTAAAAACATAATTGCTGCTGCACTTTTATAACTAACTTTTGGATGAGGGATGTCATGAGACAGAAGGACTATTGTTTTTTAGGAGACATGCATTTTTACATGCCACATTACTAGCTAGCAAGGTATACGATTTTTTCATGATAGCTATCTACATTTTTTATTTTTATGATTATGTTTTATCCTTTTTGGTTCACTGGAGATCAATGGAATATAGACTTTACATGGTTTAAAAGCATTGCAAACCAATACAGTTTTGTTGTGCACCATGATTTAATTTATCAATTCAATGTTGTGGATTTTGATAGTGTAATGCTGCAAAAAAAAATATTGCCTGGCAATGTCATGTTCTTGTCATTAATGACTGGAAGGATATTAGAAGTTTCTTCACGATTCTCTCCAGTGACAGTTTTTAAAACATATCTTGACTAAACTATGCAGATGAAATGTTTTGTTATTATTAAGGTTGTCTGTTGCCATTATTTCATTCCTTAGATTGGTTCTGCAGTAATTTAGAGCGGATGACAAAATCATATATTTTTTAGCATTCATCTCATTCTTTGAACTGTGGAGATTTTTGTAAGGTTTTAATTTTCTTTTTGATATTATTTATATGGCTGAAAATTACTATGACTCGAAATTGATTTTAAAGCTTTTAGTGCTGTTTCATTTCTGTTCTGGTAAGTTTGGGACCAGAGACTCATTCTTTCTTTTTGACACAAGTGTTTTTTAATGGTTAAAAGGTTAGCCAACTTGTTGGGATTGAATTTTGTTAACTTCATCTTTCTCAGGAAGTTGCTTATAAGCGCAAGGTGCAAACTCCAGTTAATAATCCCAGAAAACTGAGAAGTTCAATTGATAATAAAAGGAGTGCGCTTGATGAAATTGATGCTTCAAATCATAAAAAGATATTAAATTTGAAGTCCTCATCTGTAGAAAAGAAGCAAAAAGTTAAAGGCTTCAACTCAGTTGGAAAGCAGCAAAAGGAAGTGCCTCCTCTTTGTGGCATTCTTAAGAATCAAACGACAAGTATTTCTGGAAGGACCTCAGACGTTTGTGATCTACAAGATGGTAACGAAGATAGCCATTGTGACACTCAAGGTATAACATCAGACAGGCATGTGAAATTCTCGGTTAAGGATGACATACTTGATCACTCATCTGATGAAACCATGTTCAGTGTATCTTCAGATGTGCCAGCTACAGCATCGGGGAAGCTGTCCTCTGGAAGTGAAGAAGCTGCTCTTTTGGAGGTGAACAGAAGTGATGAGCACACTTCCACTGATATAAACAAGAAAAGGGAGTTTTGTCCTATAGTTGAAAATGAAAAATTTTCTACTACTCCTGAAGAAGTTTCTGGACAATCTTTTTTGAAGCCATGTACAAATCAAGAGAAGTCAAAGCATCTAGTGGAGAAGTGTCAATCATTGACAAAGGTTGCGCTTCATGATAGTAAAAATCTACACCTGTTTGATAGAGGCAACATGACTACAGTTCCTTATTCTCAATATGCTGGAACTAGTAGAACTCTTTCTGCTCTACAACCGGGGAAGATTTGCAGGGTAAATACTCAAACGCATGACTTTGAAGCTCTCAGCTCCTCTGTTAAGTTTGTTGATCATGGGAAGGATCCCACCCATCAGATTTCTACTGTAAACTCAAATTCATGTACAAGGACTTTTTTGGAGCCTTCATCATCTTATTCTGCCACATGTCATCAAGCTAATGAAAGACCTCAGCTTCCATCACAGTTTTATGGAGAGTATGATAATAATGGGCAAGCTTTGGGTGCCAAACCATTTTCTCACATGTTTTTAGCAGGTACGGTAGATAACTCATTCTCCCTTCCTGGCTCGGGGCAAGTAAGTCTAAGAAATAACTGCTTGGATGAGAGCATTTTTGGTTTGCCACTCAATTCACATGGTGAATTAATCAATTTCAGTTCAAGCGGAAAATTTGGGATGAATCAACCTCAAACTTTCAGTACATCAAGAGTTTCGTGCAGCGGCATACCTGTTAATAATATTGTCAGTCGTTGTGGGCAGGATTATTTAAGCATTAATGAGAGGCTTTTTGTTCAGGAAACACTAATAACAGATTCTGAGGAACCATTTCCACAATATCCCGCCAGGCTAGGTGTTACTGAATTACAAAGAATTGAGGGGGCGGAAGATATTCACTGGCCTAGTTCTGATACTAGTTCCACTTCCAATCATTTTCCCTACCCATTTCATTCAGAGTTGAACCTAATGAGAAACTCATTCATTGGGCAGAATCAACACAAGCAGGTTGAAAAGCACAAGGGAAATCAGATGGTTTATTTAGAGGAAAGTTCAGATCCTGTTTCGCTTAGTTCCAGCCAGCAGACAATGCGATTGATGGGTAAAGATGTTCCAATAACTAGAAGCAGCCATGAGATGAAAGAATTTGCAGAAGATGCTTGGGCTGATGAGGTTTCCAGAAGAAGGCATTGCTCAAAAGATGTAGCTTTAGAAAATTCTTTCATGGAAAGATGTTCTAAGCAAAATTTGGCTTCTGGTTCATCATCACATATACCAACTGAGAATATCTTGCAGTCAGCGAGAATCCATAACAATCAGGCATTACAAAGTAATTATGGAGCTCAAAATGGAAGCCTCAGTATCGGCAGAAATGCTAATTCATGTTTTCTTCCAGTTGCCCAAACGCCTCCTACATCATCTGGGGTATTTAATAGGGCAGCTCATGACTTGCCAAAACAGTTTATTTCTGGAGCTAAACCTCTAGGACACGGTCCTCAGTCAGAGGGAGTAACTAATCCTTGCAATTTTGCACAGCCAGTCTTTGGATTTCCCTTCTCGAATCCAAGTGATGAAGAACATGCTCAAACATCTTGGTTTCAAAGATCCTATAGAAGTTTGCCCCCTTGGATGTTAAACTCAGCTCATGAAAAGCCACCTGGAACACCTCAGCAATTTCCCGGCCCGAGTTGTAAAAGTTCTCCTCACAATAAATGGGGAGGGAATTTTACTCCTCCACATGTGAACCATTCAGCTGTAGTATATCCTCCGACTTCTCACGGTCAAATGAAGACTTCACTTTGTCCAACTTCAATTGTTCAACATCCACCTGAACCAGTTACATCTGTTACTAAACCATCCTTTACTATAAATAGTGGTCGTAGAAGCATAATTAATTTCACTGACAGAGTGAAGTTCGATGACGTGACTATCGAAGAACCTCGAAGCAAAAATACCAGGAAGAGGCCTGCGGCTAATCTTGATGATTCCCCGACAGCTTTTATGCTACCTAACACAGAAGTGCAAGAAAACTTGAGTTGTATGGCTGATCTGACACGAGAAAACCGAAATGCCGAAATGCAACATTTGAACACAAGGGTGGTTGAACTTGATCCACGTGGGGATAGTGGAAGAAAATACTGTCGCCAGAACGAGGCTCTAAGTATCCATCCTAAAAGCTACCCCGGCGTCGAATCTGTTAAACCGGTTGGTGTGATATCTTATGGTCCTGTCAGACTAAGCCCAGGAGCTAAGCATATCTTAACACCCTCACAAAAGATGGAGGAGGATAACTCAAAACTGATCCATTCTTCCATTCCCATTGCTGCAACTACTACTGACCACCGTGGTAGGGATCTAGAAATTCAGAGAAAATTGACAAAAGTATACAGAATGTAGAGAGACAGGTCATATCATTTTATGATAATTTTTTTTTTGTATTCATATTTATATGATCCACTTGTTAAGATGAGCATAACAGAATCGTCCACGTACAACTATTGCTAGGTTGCTTGAACAGGTGGGAATTTTGATATAAAATTTCGTTCAGCCATAAATTTGTCAAAGTTTTATGGCTACTTCAGAATTTTATCACCGAAGACATTGGTTGATGATGATGCTATTGACGATGATATCTCATTTGGATCACAGGTATTCTTACACTTGGCATCTGTAAAATGACATGTTCATCTGTTAAATTACTTGGAAATCATGGTTTCCCTATTTTACCATTCTCAAAATTTTTTATTATTCTAAAAAGTAGACTACCTTAATAACGAAAAATACATTAGTTCGTCACTTTAAATCTTTCATCCATAATTCCTTGTACATCTTGTAGGATTGAGTTGGTTTATTTATATATTTTATGGAGAATTTACTTGAAAATTTAGCGTCATAGTAATTTTATGGAGTAAACTTAATGGGAAGGATTTATCCTTTACTATCATCTAGACATCAATATCTAGAGAGAAATTAGTCTCTATTGTGGGTGGATATACTCCCGTCATTTTTTTACAAGAAACAAAAACTGTCTTCTTCAAACCTGGAAATACCCAACCCAGAATTTAGAGACATTATACAAAAGCTAGGAAAATATATATATTGCATGCAGATGAAGCATATATATGAAGAATTAACAAAGTAATGGACGCATTTTTTTTAATGAACATATTTCTATTATTGTATGCAAAACAACCATTATAATCAAAATTTTGTCGCACACAAGAAGTTGAATAAATCTAAAAATTTAAGCACTTATATTAAAGTATATTTGGATAGTGTTAAATGGTAGGTTTCAACGAAGTCTCATATAGAATACTCCAATCCCATGGGCATCAGCATCAGACACTTCTCTAGATGTTATTGTTTTTATATTTGTTGTGTTCTCTGGTATTTCCATCAGTACAACTGTCACATATGCTTCCTTATCCAATTCTCCTATAGTCATGAGTAACAGCTACTCATAAATTGCAATTTTTTTTTTCTGGGTAAATATATAAAATATAAAATCCCAGTTAAAATCTAAAGCAATTTTTATTGTTTACTCACAAATTAACTAGTCTGTCTTTAAATGACAAAATTATCTGGCTAAATATATAAAGGCCTTAATTCTTTGATCCTCAATTAACTAATCTGAACTTTTTGCTCCGTGATTTAAACTATTACCTCCTATTCTAGTTATAAGACTTTATTAATTTTTTAAAGAGATTAAAAAAATTAAATGAATTATTTTAAAGTAATTATATTTATTTAATTTTATCAAACTAATTTATTTGACTTATAAACTACTCATTTTAAAGAGGTTATGCAGCATATATTATAATTAAGTAATTTATTTAGAATCTAAAAAAATTAATGGGGTTTTATAATCAAGACCAGAAGTGCACTATAATTTTTTTTTCATAAAAGGAAAATTACTTATAAAGGGACACGAATTGAGAATTCATTTAACCTAAGATGGATTGTTCAAGGGTTTTCCCCATCATATGGGATGTATAGAATTCATAGAAGTGGGGAATATTTATTACACTCACCAACGAGCTGAAAAATTGTTTTTTTTTTTAACTGCTATTCGTATTTTGATAAATTAAAAAAATATTTCTACGAAATTTAAGATTTAACTAAACTATAGATTTAAATTAAATCCTATGATTTTTTTTTTGAAAAAAGTGCTTTTACCTTAATATATAAATGAGTGACAATAGGATAGATTCTTCGGAACATATAAGCGTTGAATTTTAAAAACGAATCCTTAAATTGATAGACAATGCAATCATCCCTAAGAAAATGAATTAGATATCTGTCAACAACAGTTTATATTATTTTAAGAATTATCCCTTTTGTAAATGCCTGTTTAATGTTTATGAAGGTCTTTCCAAGGGTACAGCAAAAGAATAATAATAATAATAACAATAAACAGAATTTTGTGTTAGTTCTCGGAATATAGAGAGCACATAATTTTGTTTAAAATAAAAATGACAAGTTAACAATGAATAATATAGTTTATGATTTATAAATAATCTGGTTTTTCTTAACACATACTTTATATAAATCCCCTACGTTCAAAATAACATAAAAAGATTAAAAACAGTCAAACTCAGTTTTTCTCACAGAACATGAACTCCCAAAGTATCTCAGCGCTTCCTTGCTTCTTTCTCAGCCTGCAAAATGAAGCAGAACCTTATTATAAAATCATTTCTGTAAATGAATCATTTCTCGAATATATATATACGTACTGTTCTGATGACTCTGTCGAAAGCATCAGGGCCATAACGATTTATGTAAGTTTCTACAGCATTTTTCCTTGCATCAAAGCTCATCATCTGAAGAACCTGCTTGAGATGTTCTGCATAATTGGAATTGTTGATTCCAAAGGTTGCGATGTTCTTAGCGTAGCGTCTCACAAAATTGTCATATATGTAAGCTGCTCCATTGAACATCGGCCGGCAACACCAGCCACAGGCAAAACACCAGCTTCATGTATGGCCATATCGGAACCCTAATTAACCCCAAACAAAAACAAACATTCTTACACAACATTCCAAGATATTAATATTATTACAGCCCTGTAAATTTTCAAATCCATGCAGATATATAACACAAACTATCAATTTTATAGTCGTTGAAGCCTTATTTTTATACGATATAATAACCCTAGGGTAAACTTTGAGTTATATACCGATAAAATTCTTAAACTTTAAGTAATTCATAGATACAAAATGAACGAAACTAATATTATCGAATGATCAGAGTTATTTGAATTTGGTTTTGTTTATAGGGAGGTTATTAATTAACATATGACTTAAATTTCAGGGAGATTTTATATAATTTGGCCTTAAAATAATAGCAGCATTAGGAAAATACCAAGATAGGAGTTCATGGCATGAAAGCTCAAAGAGGGTGATGAAGGAATATAAAACCCAGTAGGTCAGCCATTGCTGGTCATCCAACGTATTCGGACTCTCCATTGCTTTCATTGATGCCAATCTGTGTAATATTACATCAAAACTATACCAGTTTAATTAATATATAAGAAAATTATAAAATGTTTAAAATCATAATATATAGAATTAAACCATGAATAACTTACAGAGGATACAGAAGCATGACTCTAGTCTGGTAAACAAATCAACTGGCGGATATTTTGGTAAAAAATGGATTAAGGATGACATAACTATTATCTTTATACCTTTTCATCTAAGGACTCTTGTGAATAAGGAGTGTTTAAGATTTGATCCCCTTACGAATTAATTTTTTTAATCTAAGGCACATTAGCCCTCTCTTGTAACAATATATATATATATGAACACATCAAAATATAAAGAAAAAGGATTGTTTAGTACATGAGAGGAAAAAATGTGGGAAAAAATGACGTATTTATTTATATTTTTTAAGTAATGATAAAATGGATATAGAAACAAAATTCATATGCGTGGAACATATATCGGGACAAGTTTGGTTGGTGGATAGTTTGTAATTTACCGACAAACAAATTTATTACTCTTCTATATTTTTAATATATGATCTTTCTTTCAACATGTATTTACTAAAATATTTTAGTCATAATTTTTAACTTTCTTACTTTCTCTCTTATTTTGGGATAATTTAAAAAAAATAATAAATATAATAAATATGTATGATATTTTAGACTAATATCAACTTTTTAATTAAATTATATATTAAGTAATAGAGGAGTAATTTAGATAGATTTTGAACTGTAAAAAACATGCGTATCAGCGTATGTTTATATATATATATAGATAGGGAGAGAGATTATTTGCAGTGTGTGTATATATATATATATATAGTTACCCGATGAGTGTATCGATATTTGTGGCTATCGTTGCAAGGATGCCCATGATGATGAAGAAGCTGCGGTTTCTGACGTTTTAGGAAGACTCAGAATGAGAGATGATCTTGAAATAATATTGCCTTCTGAGCCGTGTGTACAGAGAGAGAGAGAGAGAGAGTAATGAATGAGGGGTGTGTTTGGATTAGCTTTTAGAGAATAGATTCTGGGAAGAATAGATTTTGGAGAATAGATTTTAGGGAGAATAGATTTTGAGAAGAATAGATTTTGGGAATAGAGATGTTTGGATGATTAGTAGTAGAATCACTTTTTATATTGGTAAATTACTAAAAAGGGTATGATGATTAAAAGTAAAAGAGATAAAAGATGATAGAGAAGAAAGAGGAGAGAGAAGAGAGTGTAGAGAGGAGAGAGGAGAGAGAAAAAGAGAGATAAGATAGGAGAGAGGAAAGAGAAAAAGAGAGATAAGAGGAGAGATGGTGTAAGAAAAAGTAAGGGTATAATAGTAATTGGATAATCCAAAACCTAGGTTTCAAAGAAAAAGCTATTTTCAGTAGCTTATTCAAAACCTAGGTTTCAAATCGAGGTTTTGCCCAGAATCAATTCTCAACAAAAATGGCTGTTTGTGTAAAAAATTTCCAAACCGCGATTTTGGCCAGAATTTATTCCTAAACGTGGTATCCAAACACACGCGAGGTTGAAGAAGGAAGTAAAGAATGTTTGAGGAGGAGAGAGATGACCCAAATGTGTCGTGTTGAGTCTTCTTTTCTGTAACGCAAAGAAACAAGTACGCCTGCATGAAGCTTAACATTATCATAATATTCATTTGCATGTGCTTATCAGCTTCACTTTCCAATTAAGTGCCTGTTTGGGGGAGCGTTTGAGAATGAATTCTGGGGCAAAATCGCGGTTTGAAATTTTTTTACACAAACAGCAATTTTTGTTGAGAATTGATTTTGGACAAAACCTCGGTTTAAAACCTAGGTTTTGAATAAGCTACTGAAAATAGCTTTTTCTTTAAAACCTAGGTTTTGAATTATCCAATTACTATTATACCCTTACTTTTTCTTACACCCTCTCTCCTCTCTCATCTTTTTTTTTTTCTATCATCTCTCATCTCTTTTCTCTTATCTCTCCTCTCTACACTCTCTTCTCTCTCCTCTTTCTTCTCTATCATCTTTCATCTCTCTTACTTTTAATCATATCATACCCTTTTTAGTAATTTACCCATATAAAAAGTGATTCTACTACTAATCATCCAAACATCTTTATTCCCAAAATCTATTCTTCCCAAAATCTATTATACCCAAAATCTATTCTCTAAAATCTATTCTTCCCAGAATCTATTCTCCAAAATCTATTCCAAACACACCCTAAAGCTTTTCCCTTTCCTTTTATATTGCAAAGGAGCGTCTTGGAAGCAATTATGTATTGAATATAAAACATCTCCTAATATAATAAAATATTCTAATATTAATTTATCATGCTATAAAATACTGACTTATTTCCCTAATTACAATTCCCGTTAGTAAGACGAGTCTCTTCCTGTGCCTCTCACTTTTTATTACTCATTCATTTTTTAATATATAATCTAATTGGGGAATTGATATTGATCATAAAGATAATATATATTTTTTTATATTTATCAATTTTTTTTCAACTTACCATATTGATATATTTTTAACAATATTAAATAGGGGAGGGAGTTAAATAGAGTTGGTAAAATAAACTTAACTTGTAGGTTAAACCCATTTTATAACTAAACGGGATAGACTCGGGCTGGCCAACCCGTCTCTCCAAGCTAGCGGGTTGTGACAGGAACGGGCTAGCCCGCAACCTTTTTTTTTTTAAAAAATAATAAAATTATTATTTATTTTACTCAAATATTATTTTAAATATTAGTAAAAATAGTTACTGATTTGTTAATATTTATTAACATAGTATAATTGATTGATATTATATTATTAATATTTATTTAGATTTATAGTTATAAAGTTTGAGATTTTTTATAAAAAATAAAAAGATTTAAAAATATAATATTAGTAATTTTTTATTATATTAATATGATATTAAAATTTTTTTATTAGTATTTAAAAAAATGAAAAGTTTGCATGATATCTCAGGCCTCCTTTGGTAATGATGGGGTTGAAATTGGAATCAGAATCTGGAATGGAATGGAACTGGATTAAAAAAGTATCTTTGGTATGTGTATGGAATCTTGATTTATTTTTTATTTAACATGTATATTTAAAATCCAAAAATATCAAAAGACCCTCTTGATTTTTTCTTTGTTTCCCCCCCCCCCCCCAAAAAAAAAAAACTAATCCCATGTCTGTTTAATCCACAGAAATTAGATGAACACCGCAAAGGCGCAAAGAGCTAAATTGACGAATTAAAACTACAAATAAAATTTATGATTTAATTATCAATTTATTATAGTTTAATTGACTTAATAATATTATTAATAATATATTCTCATATGGAAATTATTTATAAATATATTTTCATCCATGTTACCCTTTTCGACTCTGGTTTTTTTAGTAGGTTTTCATTAAAAAGAAAAAAAAATTTCCTTGCAGGCGACTTTTTTGGTAAGGATGATCTCGTGGGCGTTTCTGTAATTTCATACTCTGGTCTCCAATTGTACATTGCGCGCCTTCTCCTCACAAGGATGCTCTTGCTGTTCTATATTCCAATTAGCTCCTCATTTTCTCGTTATCGCTGTTTATCTTCCTCTCTCTGATGCACATCTGAACCCCAATTCGGAGCCTCCGTTAATCTGCAACATACTGCATTGGTTTTGCTTCTTCAATCTCTGTACGTTCTGGAAACCCTAATTTTCGCTTATTGTTTTCCTGTTCCTTGATTCAATTTCGTTTTGATTCCGTTTTACCATTTTAATTTGAGTGTTTCAAAGTTTAAAACTGTTAAATTCCGGTTCTGGGTCCGAGTACGAATGCTAATTGGGGCGTCGAGTCCGTTTCCCCCAAGTTTCATGGAAATTATACGCTGTGTTCCGATTCCGATCCGAGACCCACCGGGTGCCTTATGGACCAATTGACCCGACAGTTGTAACCCGTTTTGTATCAGTTGGGCCAGGCGGGTTTCTATCGCAACCGCCCCAAACCCCTCCAGAGGCATGGGATCCTACGTTCATCCTCCGGTGTCGATACGAGGCGGGTCAACCCGCATCTTGATGTTCGATTGTCACTTGGCCTTGCCATCTGATGTAGCTTCATTTATTTTGGTTCCGATTTATGTATGTATGCTTTTTCGCGCGGCAATTCCGGATGAAATGGCTTTGTCTGTTTTCATGCATTTTACGTAAATTCCAAAGTGTATTGCCATTTGATGGTAGCTTTCTCTGTTTCAGTTCTTCAATTCCTGTTCAATGCTTCTCTTGCTATAAATTATAGTAGTACGTTGCGCTTTAAAGGATCTTTATAAAAAGATTTTTGTTTTTGGTATAATTATCACTTAGCTGTTCAGTTGCTGCTTAGAGCCTATTTACGTATTATGTCAATGTTTCAATGAAGTCCTCCAGTTCGTTAAGTTACAGAGTATCAGTTTTTTTTTTTTTTAAATCTTGTCATCAATAGCTTTTGAAAGAGGCAGATGAATTAGTGATAATGTTGTCCTTTACAAGTAAAACTTATCATCCCTATTGATGCTCGTTTTCAAGGCAAACTGGTAGCTTTTTTTTGGCCTTTTATGGTATTTAATTATTTTCAGATATTTTGTGTTCTCATATATATCTTCTTCACTGATTGCGTCATGAGAGTCAGGAATCAGTTCATCTGACTCTGACTTTTTGGACTTCATTCTTAAGTGAAATTTTTGAGAGGGAAAAGTTCCCCTGGAGTTGTTCCTTTGTTTTCTTTCTTAGAAGAAAACTTTAATAGCTTTTGTGAACCTCAACACCCCCCCCCCAAAAAAAACAAAAAACATGATTTCTGTCTTAAAAGTGACCAGTGTTTTCTGGCAGCTCAGAATATAATTGAAAATATGCTGGATAATGTCTTTATACTCATGCTAACTTGATTTAAAAACAGTCTGTATGTATCTATAGTGTACTTTTTTTTTAGTTGTAAATTTGGGCCTCTTGTTTTCTTCCATTTAATATCTACCCTCAATCTGGACAAAAGTCCATATATGTGATTGAGGGTCTTTAGTACCTTCATCTGGATCTTGTTTGCGTCTACTTGTAAATTTTTTCCTTGTATCAATTCACTTTTTTCGCACAACATGATCTTGTTGATGTCACGTTCGGAATTGTTGATGCCATGCTTCTGTGACAGGGACGGATTCATGCCATGGACATGTCGGATGGTGTGATTGTCAAATCTAGCAGGCTGAAGTCGGTTGTATGGAATGATTTTGATAGGATTAAAAAAGGTGATACCTATCTTGCTGTTTGTAAGCATTGTAAAAAGAAACTGAGTGGTTCAAGTACTAGCGGGACATCACATCTGAGGAACCATTTAATCAGATGTCAGAGAAGAGCTAACCATGGCACGGCACAATACATTACAGCAAGGGAAAAGAGAAAGGAAGGAGCTCTTGCAGTTACAAATTTCAATTTAGATCAAGATCAGAAGAAAGATGATGCCCTTAACCTTGTGAACATTAAATATGAGCATGAGCAGTTGAAAGATGACACTGTCACTGCTGGAAGCAGTAACTTGGATCAAAGACGGAGTCAATTGGATCTTGCACGCATGATTATTCTACACGGTTACCCATTGAGTATGGTTGAGCATGTCGGTTTCAAAATGTTTGTAAAGAATCTACAGCCAATGTTTGAGCTGGTGACCTTGAATATGGTTGAGGCTGACTGTATTGAGATCTATGAGAAAGAGAAACAAAAGATGACTGAGATATTGGATAGATTGCCTGGTAAAATCAGCCTTAGTGCTGATGTGTGGTCTGCTGTTGGTGTTTCTGAGTATCTGTGTTTAACAGCAAATTACATTGATGAATCATGGCAGTTAAGGAGGAGGATTTTAAATTTTATCATGATGGATCATTCCCACACTGAAGACATGCTTTCAGAAGCTATCATGACTTGTTTGATGGATTGGGATATTGATAGAAAGTTGTTTTCCATGACAATGGATTGTTGTTCTACCAGTGATAACATTGCTATCAGAATTGGTGAGCGACTTTCACAAAACAGGTTCCTTTATTGTAATGGGCAACTGTTTGATATTCGCTGTGCTGTAAATGTTATACATGTCATGGTTCTGGATGCTTTGGGTGCAGTGAGTGAAGTAGTCAATAAAATTCGAGAAAGTATACGTTATATTAAAAGTTCACAAACTGTTCAAGCAAAGTTCAATGAGATGGCCAAAGAAGTTGGGATTCAGAGTCAGAAGTGCTTATTCTTAGATAATCCGCTACAATGGAATTCAACTTATTCAATGCTTGAAGTTTCCTTAGAGTTCAGGGACGTTTTCACTCTTCTGCAAGAGAATGATTCTGCCAACAGAAGTTGTCTGTCTGATGTTGAGTGGGAGAGAGCAACTGCAATTACAAGCTATTTAAAGCTTTTTGTAGAGGTTACTAACGTTTTCATAAGGAGCAAGTATCCAACTGCAAATATATATTTCCCTGAGCTCTGCGACATTAAGTTGCAATTAATTGAATGGTGCAAGAATTCAGATGAATTTATTAGTTCTATTGCATCAAGGATGAGAAGCAAATTTGATGAATATTGGGGGAAATGTAGCCTAGGATTGGCAGTTGCAGCCATGTTAGATCCTAGATTTAAGATGAAATTGGTAGAATATTACTATCCACAGATCTATGGTAGCACTTCTGCTAGTCGTATCGATGAGGTATTTGAGGGTGTGAAGGCTCTGTATAATGAACATTCAATCTGTTCTCCATTAGCTTCTCATGATCAGGGTTTGGCATGGCAAGTTGGGAGCGGTCCACTTTGCCTACCGAGTTCTGCGAAGGACTCCAGGGATAGATTGATGGGATTTGACAAATTTCTCCATGAAACTTCTCAAAGTGAGGGTGTGAAATCGGATCTAGACAAGTATTTAGAAGAACCTCTCTTTCCGCGTAATGTTGATTTCAATATATTAAATTGGTGGAAAGTTCACACTCCCAGGTATCCCGTTTTATCTATGATGGCACGAAATGTGTTAGGCATTCCAATGTCAAAAGTTCCACTGGAATTGGCATTCAGTAATCGAGGAAGGTTGCTTGATCGTGATTGGAGTTTACTTAATCCTGCTACTGTACAAGCTTTGGTGTGTTCACAAGATTGGATACAGAATGAACTGGAAAGCTGAGGAATGCTTTTCCGTTGTCTTCTAACTCCATGTCAATTTTCTTAGGTACCCACTTGTAAGTTAGATCTTCAATCTCCACAAGTTAATTCTCCTTAGGCTTCCAATTTATTATATTAGAGTTTACTTAGTTTACATTCTTATGTAGTTGAGCAAGCTAGTTTACATTCTTATGTAGTTGAGCAAGTTGGTTTCATTATTTTCCTTTTTCCATCTCTATTTATTTATTGAATTTTTTGTTGATTGTGTTGGTAATCTGTGTTTTTAGTAATTTATTATTTATGATGGGCAGAAAAATGCAGTCACTGTAACTAATTGTTTCCTTGATAAGAACGCATCTTGAGGATATCATTTATGAATTTTAACCTTATCATCCAATCAAAAAGAAACTTTGTTAATCCTCCCAAAATTCTTTGTTAACCAAGTTATTTCAGTTTTGCCCATCTATATACTAGGCAAAAAACACTTGCTGGGCTCTAAATTTTTGTATGATAAAACCTGGACGCTTTAGATTTTTTTCCCCTCCTTTTGAGGATTAAATTATCAGCAATGTTGATATTTTGATATTTCTTGATTTCGATACATCTAACTTGAGTGCCACTGGTTTTCAGAGTGAAATAACTTCGCGAATGAGACAAGAGACAATGAGCTGATGGCTCACAGGCCACGGGTCTCGTTCATGATTAGGTGAAAGTAAAGTGTTCAATTCTTGTCCTTAATCTTCTTAATCGTTACTCTCAGGCTTCGAGGCCTCCTCTGTCACATTAGAAATAAGAAGAAAACGAAATATGGACACACACACATATGTAGAAAAACTGCTAAATATGTCATATCTAGATTCCCAGATATTCAATTTTGGTGTTTGGTCTAATGGAGGTATCTGGAAAGCAAGTTGCACACTTGTCAGCTGCTTTTGAGGAACTGGTTAGTGCTTATGTGCAACATGTCAGGGATAGCTTATGAGCAATTATACACATCCTACCGTGCATCGCATGGAGTCTGAAGTATGTCGCACTATGTTTGATTTGTTAATAGCGCTGCTTTGCTAGGTCCTATATTTTAGTTCTCCTCCGGTCTTAGGAGTATATTGATATTGATAATCTGTGGAGTAGTCATACATGAAATTGCCTAGATAGTTGGGAGTGTTGCTTGAAATTACAACGACAGAGAGATTGTTTGTATTGTATGTACAATTTTGTGTTTGTAATATTTATAATTTGTCCCTGCATTCTTTTCCCTGCCAAGATGATGGTAATGTTTGATTCATACAAGTATTAACTACAATAAAAAGCAGAGCAAAAATGAAAATTGTTGACCAACTTTTTTGGTTTTGGTCAATAAAAAACAAGAAAACAATTTTACAAAACTTCTAAAAGTTGTTGTTAGTTTTTTATTTTTAAAAACAAATTTCAATTTTTTTATTTTCAAAAACAATTAAGTAAAAATAAGTTGTTAAACATGTTTTTTTTTTGTTTTTCTGTTTTTGAAAACAGTTTTTTATTTTCTTAATTAGAGAAAAAAGTATTAACAGCCTAAAATTATAAATAAGGTCAAATTTATAACCTCTTATTAAACTAGAAAGCTATTAGCCCTGATAAATTGCTGTTGAGGTAAATTAAAAGTAACTCTAAATTTTGTTTTTTTGCATTCATACGTATATAAATTATACTATAAACTTAAAACATTATATTTAAAGTGTCAAAGCTCATTTCACTATGTGATTTAACATTATACTATTTGTAAAAGATTTAATATATTTATACATGATATAAACATTTTCAAAACAACATATATTTTTATTATTTTATATATTCTTTGAATTAACATCTTAACTATTCATATATATATATATATATATATCTATATATATATTGCTTTTGTTAGAAAATAAAGAGTGAGGGAAAATAATTTACAGTTCAAGTGAGTTACGGGATTGACACAATACATACACTATAAATAGAGGAGAGGGATGAGATTATGAAAGATAGCCAGAAGATTCAAGGGTTGGGGCAACCGATGGAGGAAGTGATTTATCAATATCTTCATTATTGTTTTAAAAAAAATCTTCTTTAACATGAAAGGGTCTTTTAAATACTATTTGGTACGCAAGAGTTGAATATAAAAAAATAGCTTCTTTCACTGTGTAAAAAAAAAAAATAGCTCTACGAAAAAATAAAATGAATTAATAAATTAATAAAATTTTCATATTAATTTTGTTATTTTGAGTAATACCAAATTCTCCCTCTCATTTATTTTATCTCAAAGACAGATAACCCTAAAATTAATTATAACCCCAGCAAAAACAGTCTCGTGAGTAGCCGATACATTTTTTTTCATCGATCAAGCATTCCACACCCTTCGAACGCCGTCCACTGTTGTCAGTCCAGCGTGGTTGTTCTCGGGCCAGTAGTGAAGAAGGTTCGAACGCTAGGGCCTTTTCTACTCCCACATTCCGGTGAGATTAATTTGTTCAATCTGGCTTTGAATCTATGTTTTAATTTGTTCCCCGCTTCATCTGTTCGTTGCTTTGTTTTAGAAATTCTTTCGGAGTCGGTGTAAACCCCTGATCAAACTTGGCTTCAGTTGCTAATGGCGACTTCTCTTCTGAAAATTCCGAACATTGCGTTTCGCAAGCAACATAACCAACACGTTTTCATCTCAAGAGGCGGTAGTGGCCGGAGCAGTATTGCCATTTCTCAGAAGAAGAGTTCACGTATGCTTCCATTAATGTCAGTATCGGCTTCATCTTCAGTTCAAACCTTCCTTGAAAAGTCTGCGCCTCCGCCCCAGAATATTGGCCAACCCATATTGGTGATTACTTTTTGGTCCCATACTTAAATGTCGCTTTGATGCTTAGATGTTTCATCTGGCAAATGTTGACACAAGCAATGAAATTACTGTTTTTACATTTTTTAATGAACCTTGCCTTCAGGTACGAGGTCTTAAGAACAACTGCTTCCTGGGAAATGAGCAACATTGTCCCTTTGTACTTCAGCTTCATTCTGTTTCTTTTCACCTTTGTAGTTAGTGGAAACTGAAATTATACTTATGTGAGCAGTTTGTTTAGTCCTTTCAAATAAAAAGGACATGAATTAAAAGTGTTTATTAAACTCACGAGGTTCTGCAAGAAAAAAACGATGCTATATGGATTTTCTGACTTCTTATACCTTACTAGAACATATAATGGCACTTATATACTTGCGAGTGTCAGCATTTTCTATCCCGATGATTTTAATGATAAACGTGTTGGAACTTGAACCTAATGCACTAGGTTTAGCATGTAAACTCGCCTCGAGTTACCGGCTGGCTTATATCATTTTAATCATTGCCAGGGGAAAAATGATTCCGATTTGCACTTGGTTGAAGCTGAAATGAGAAAACAATTGACCTTGGTTGATAATATCTATTGCCAGTAATGGCCAACTATATTCCTTGATGTATAAGTTTTTCTAGTTACTAGTCTAACCTTATTTTATGAAGTACAAGTCTGGATTTGCCTTCTGATTTTTTATCCCTTTCACTTCTATCTGTGGCAACTTCCCATGTCTACAGCAGTGCACCCTCCGTCATTATTCTTGCTGGTGGTATTCTTACCTTTAATTTTTATTACTTGTTGATAAGACCTTATTAATTATAACGCCTTCATTTGAATAGGAACAACCTTTTGCAGCTTCCCTTCAATAAATATTGAGCTATTACCGTATATTTTTCTGTTTATTGACAACATACTGTTGCCCTGCCTGTATTTAAATATATGACTGCCCAAATTACATAGTAAATCTGCATTTATGATGACTTTATGCAATTCAGGTTAATTCGTGTACTGGCAAGATGGGAAATGCTGTCATTAATGCAGCAGAAGCTGCTGGACTGTATGTCGTTCCATTGTCATTTGGCCTTGAGGAGGAGTCTGGACGAACTGTTAAGATCAATGGAAATGAGTTTCTTGTGCATGGCCCTTCTGAGAGGGAAAACAGTCTTGCTTCTGTCCTTGATAAATATCCAAATTTGATTATTGTGGATTACACAGCGCCTTCTGCTGTAAATGGTATGTTTTGAATTTTTGAGCCATGTTAACTGATAAGTGGAGAGAATAAATAATTTTATTCTCCCCCCTTAAACTAACTTATTTACTACATTTTGCAAAGAAAGACAAGCAATCTGTATTTGTTGAACATGCTGAGTCATGCAACCTTCATACCTTAGCCTTAGTGTCTGTTTTTTTAAAAAAATTATTCTTTTAATTTAAATATTAGAAACTCTTGACATTTTAAACAAACGAATTGAGTCAAGTGTACTTAGTGGGTTGGGATAATTCATCTTTGCTTGGCCTTTACATTTTATGCATGCATTGTTACTTTCATGAGAGGAACACATTTGAATTTCTGAGGTATCAATTTACAATTTAACATTTAATTCATAGTCTATTATCTGTTTTATGTATGAGTTTATACATCCACTAGTCTTTTCTTCTCACATGCAGGTAATGCTGAGTTATACTGTAAGTTTGGGGTGCCCTTTGTGATGGGGACCACTGGTGGAGATAGGGACCTGTTGTATAAGAATGTTGAAGACTCAAACGTATATGCAGTGATATCACCTCAAATGGGGAAACAGGCATGTCAAACTTAAAACCCATGATCATTTCCAATTTTTTGTGTTTTTAACACTTTAGTATTTTGTCATCCTCATGCTGCTATTCTCTTTTTCCCTTAGGTTGTTGCTTTTCTTGCAGCTATGGAAATTATGGCAGAGCAATTTCCTGGAGCCTTTTCTGGTTATTCCCTACAGGTCATTCTTTCTCTTTGACATCTTTGGCGGTGGGTAGGGTGCTTATGGTTATGGACAGAAGTTCCTAGATCACTTCTTAAGCTTTTCTTTTCATTTGTCTCACGGTTGCATTTTAATGCCATCTAGTTTTCTGCAAACAATAACGAATGAGCAAAACAAAAACAAAAATAATCAGAATTGTGCATTGTGATAGTATAAGAATTGGTAAAGTCGCCATGGTTCTCCATCCAAACTTAGCCAGAAGCAATGGTTCTTAACTGGTTGAGATTTGAACAGATCATAGTGCAAATAATTCCGCTGCTGAATTCTTGTTAATCAGAAGTCTGGAAATGCCAATTCTGAATTGCGCAGTCCATATTTCTAATTAGAAAGTGGGTTTTACTGTTCGTCTAGAAGTTACTATTAACTTGTTATAAAACATGATATATGTTAGGAAGTCATAGATATGAAGAATTATTTATATATTCATAATATAGCATATCATGCTGTGTTCTTGATAGTTTATGACTGGTGTACTCATAATGAATGGATCATTGGATAAATTACTTCTGAATAAAAAATGTTTAGTCTAATAAACTCCTTTTCCGGTTGTGATTATATTTCTATTGAGCTTTCATTTGATGTAATAATCAAATTGGATTTATTCTTTCAAGATGTTAGGTATTGGAGTCTCACCAATCAAGCAAAGTTGACGCATCTGGAACTGCCAAAGCTGTAATTTCTTGCTTCAACAAGTTAGGGGTGTCTTTTGACATGGATCAGGTATGTTAGATTACATTTCCTGGTTCATTGTGCTATGGTATCTTATGGTTTGATACTCGCCTTAATGCTCATTGTTCTTCTTGATGAACTTCCTGTTTGCATGGTTCAAATTTAGTGATCTTTATCCTGGTGTCAGTGGTAGCACATCGAATAAATAGCTTGTCAGAGTATAGAGCATCTTAACTGAAAGCTTCGTCATTTGTTCACTGAATAACTTTTGAAATGCATTTTACGATCTTTTTTCCCCTTTAAATGTTAGAGGGTTAGTTCATTTTGAGGTTTTGCTGCTACCCAATCCCTGGTATCTGTAATTCCATATAAATATAGTCTCCTTTTTAAGCTACCGCAATTTTCTTCTTCTTTTTTAATTCTGACCTTTTGATTCTTATGGTTTTCAGAAATTTAGGTTGGAATACAATAATTCGTTAATTTTGACCTATGGATATTTCCTTATACTTCTTAGTCCACATTCATCTTTGAAGCATGTGCTACTGACATGATGACTACTAGGTTGACCATCTGGTCCACCTGGTCCATTCTTTTATGTCACCTTTACATGAAATGAAAATTTGGCAGCTTTGGATTACTGAACTCATAGTTATATTCCCTCCAAAAAAAGTTCATCATTCCACTATTCGTCCAAAATGTTGAGTTCAAATCTGGAAGCAATGTTGGTTCTCATATATTCCCTCCCAAATACATTTTTCAGATACAATTGATCAGGGATCCCAAGCAGCAAATTGACATGGTGGGAGTCCCAGTGGAGCACTTAGCTGGTCATGCATTTCATATGTATCATTTGACATCACCAGACCAAACGTATTAAATGAAGTCTTTAATCTCATTCTCATTTTTTTACATGTTTTGGATCTTTTCCTTGTCCTCAATTTTTTTCTCTTTGAATTTTTTTTTGCAGAGTTTCCTTCGAGTTTCAACACAATGTTTGTGGTAGATCAATATATGCAGAGGGCACTGTTGATGCTGTCATCTTCCTTGCCAAGAAGGTAATGATTCTTCCACTATCTCTTTCTTATCTTGTCAGGTTTAAATATACCACTTCATTCGCTGATGGGATGTGATTATGAATGATGTTTCAATTTTTCTTGTTAGATACTCCTCTGTACAAACTAGGTCTTATATTAAGACGGCAGGAAAATTATGTTAAAAAGATGCATGGTTCCCAGAAATTAAAATAAAAAAAAAATACCTGCACTACACGGTAAGTGTTCTTGGATACAGTATTAGAACTTTCCCAACCATTACATTTAGGAATTTTATTCCTTTTAATTAAAAACTAATTCAACTCAAGGTATGATAGGGCATGTTTTGTCCATGCTTGGTTAAAATATTGCCGATTTGTGGGACAATCTCCATCCAAAAGTTAATGGAGCTAAACTAACAAATAGCATCCAAGTCAGCATACTAAGTTTGATGTTAAATTTTGGATGGAGATGGGATAAAACATGATTTACGGACTAAATTGAAAGAATTTACTTGTGGGGGACCAAATAATATTTGATCTATCAGTTAGGGATCTAAATTGGGATTTTCTCACAAGAGTATGACCAAGATTGCCTCCTCTTCTTTGTTGTTCTTCCAGTTGTTTATATTCAATGTAAACTTTTTAGCATCAATGTTCTTAATATTTGGTTATGAACTTTGGTGTTCATGCAGATTGAATCAAAGGACAGCAAAAAAATCTACAATATGATTGATGTCCTGAGAGAAGGTAATATGCGATGAAATTTTGCTTGAAGACCCTGGATGTTTAGTTTGTCTTGGAGCTTGTTTAAAGAGATTCCAACATTTTGGAAATCGAAATGCAAACTCTTTTCCATTGTCTGCTCATATCTTCTTTCTTTTTCGTTGAGAAAAGCTTAGGGAGCATTCTGGGTGCCATGGCCTTGACCAGACCTATAGATTTTGTGTTTTGAATTTCACGGTAGGTCAATAATTGAAGAAATGACACAGTAGTTCCAATTATATTGCTCACTGTGGTACTGATAACGACAATCGGAGTAATCGTTGAATAATAGTAAGACAATGACAATGGTTCAAGAATCATAAATTAATTCAATCGTGATTAAAATAATATAATTAACATTATTACTTAAAAAAATAGTTATTAAAATATAAATTTGATGGACTGTTATTTAACTTAAAACCATTTCTGGCTCAACAGGAAGAGGGGAAAATATAGAAATTTAATTTAGTAGATTTGTCTAAAATTTTTAACTAAAATTAGTTAGGGGATTAGTTCATTGATTAAACTGGTCAATCTAAATTGAATTTTAATAGTATGTATATTATGTACAAGTCTCTACAGATTCTTAATAACCAAAGATATTATAACATGCAGCATACCAATCATGATGGTCCCTTTTACACACAAAAAACATAAATAATTAAAGTATTCCACACTGAATTTTAAATTTTAATGTATCACTAAAGCAAATTATATCGTGAATAATGTTGTGGGGAAAGTCTCCTCATTATGATGATGTTCATGAGTCGAATTCGAAGACAGTCAATATGAATCAATTCTTAGAATGAGGCAATGAGCATGATTATGTGTGAAAGAAATTCCTTACTTATCAGAAAGATTATGAAAAGACTGTCTGTGTTTTGGGTTTAGAGGGGTGGATTGTGTCACGATTTGAGATTGTTGGGAAAAGTCGAAACCTAAGCAGTCGAAGGTAGTTAACCTAATTAATCTTCAAACTAATAAAGTAACGAAGTTGCGAACTTCGTTTAGTTTAGAATTATAAATTTGTCAAACTTTTGAGCTTAAATCTTCTCATAAGAAATTGACAAACAGCAGGCTTAGACTAGACCATAATAATCAACTCTCAATTCACTTTTTACAATACAATTTACGCATGTTTCTCAAAATGTTTCTTTACAAAAAAGCGAATTTGATTGGAAAAGGGAATAATAAAAGCTTACTAAAATCTGAACAAGTGTCTTGAGAAGTACCTAACCAGTTTAAAGGTATATATAACAGTGAACGTTAGATTTTAAAGTTAGGGTAACATAGAGATGAGAAAATTCAAACAGATATGTTGTTATATAAGGAAAATAAAATAAAATTTATGATGATCATATACGAAAAAGAGTCGACGTAGTCTCTATTAAAAATCATTTGAGATAATTCAGATGTTTACAGAGAAATCTGTTGGAGATACTGATAAATATAATAAATTAGTCCGTACGAAAATTTCTTGAAAAGTGATAAAGTAAAACTGAAAAAAACACTCTATATAATTTTTAATTAAACTTAAAGTTTTAATTAATGATTTATCTAAAAATTTAATATAAATAATCCCCCTTAAAATGATTTGTACAGAAGAATCTTTTGCAAAGGGTAAGGCATGGACGCTTCACTTGCTGGCACTGTACGTTTTGTGTGGCTCTGATTCCTATTCATTTGGACTCTGCTCAGTGCCCATACCTTAATGTAAGCTACCAGACAATACATTTTCTGCTTCTGGTTTTCATAAACCCATTTGAATATTTTAACTCGTAAATCATTTAATGATTTCTAACATTTATCTTGTATTATAAGCTGTATATCATTATTTTGAACCGTAATTTGATCGGTATATATTTTTTATTTTTGAAACCTATGCAATGTTACAACTTACAAGAAGCTAGCTCTCTAATTAACATTAATATAAAGTATATAATTTTTTTAAAAAAAATACTATTTAGAAGTTTTAAATATTATAATTTATTTTTTAAACTTTATGTAATGCATGAATGCCCAGCATAATTAACATAATCAAAAGAATATTGATTGATTGTATAAAATAAAATATATTCTTTTAACATTCTCTACTTAAGATTTGATTTATAACGGTTTTTTTGCTGGTATGTTATGGATTTATATGGCACATATATATATATATATATATATACATACATAGAGAGAGAGAGAGAGAGAGTGAGAGAGAGCACATGAGATTATTCTGTTGGTGGTGGATTGAAATTGAAATACAAAGAAAATTAATGAGAGGATAAGAGAATGACTGATTTTGCTAATTAATTTCCTTTTAAGACTAAACCAGCAAAAAGTAGGAGTAATGTGTTTACAATATATATAAAAGGTTACGGACATTTTATAGAGAAATGGAAAACATGAAACTGAGATCACAAATATCTCTTATCTGTGTTATGTAATTTAGAATGGCACTCAAACATGTTTTACTTCATCCAATATTATATGTAAATGTATTTGCTTATATAGTTGTTGGGTTAAGAGGGGCAAATAATTTTTTTTATGATTAGAGAAGTTGACGTTTAATCCTCTAACTTTATGTAAAGTTTCGGTTTGATTGCTTAATTTTAAATTTTGTTTTTTAATTTTCTAACTCTAATTTTGTCTCATGATGATTTTTTTAAATAACAATCGTTATTATTTAAAAATTTTAATTTAATATATCAATATTTAACTTTTTAATGTAATATTTTTTGTTAACAACATTAAGGAAAGTTATATATATCTCTTTACCAAGAGGTTTGCTTTTAGTATATTAGTATTATATATATTGAATTTCTCTCCTTCTCGCCCTAAACGTCAAGAGATATTTACTTTGAGAAGATAAAATATACTCCGGTACTTAATATATAATTTATTTAATTAAATTGATTAAATTAAAAATATTAGTTAAATTAGTTAATATGATATGTTTATTTTAAAATACTCTAACTATCTTCTTGGACACCTTCCCTTCATTTCTTATTTAGCTTGATTATTATTGAGGGAGTATCAATAGGGATAATTTAAAAAAAAGTTAATAAATATATATATAAAATATATCTTATATTTAGAATTAAAATTAACTTTTAAATTAGATCATATATGAAGCACTGAAGTAGTATTATTTTATGTTGAGGTTTATTGTTGGTTAAAAAAGCTAAGCAACTAATATAACATTGACAAAACTGATTATTATTGTCAATGATTTTTCTGACATAGACCTCTCCACTCCCACATCACATCCAATTTTAAATTTCCATTTCAAAGGAAGTTATTTTCAAAATAAATCCACATCAATCCCAAATCAGTAACATGGATTTTTATATATATCACGTTAAGAGTAGAGTTGTAATGCACTAAGCTAATGTGTGGGGCTGTGTTTTGAAGTCTTTTTAGAGAATGAATTTGGAACAAATTAAATTAAAAGGAGGGAAAAAGTACTCTTAATTGTAATAAAAGAAAATAATAATGTCAAATTCATAGTAATGAGGTTATTCTTAAAATGGTTTAGTGATTTTGATAGGCGAGTTTTCCATTTATGGTACAAAGTATTGCATATAGAGAGAAGGCATCTTCTTCATCACCTTATTCGAATTTTAGGGTTTAGAAAAGCACATGATATGTTGCAGTTGTGGTCCCATGCACACAGAGTTAAACACCAAGTTTCGAATAATACGCATTTTTATAACTTCGGAAATCGACAATTAGGTGTGTACTAGCATTCTAGGGTTTTGAATATTACTTCACACCTGTAATATTTTTTTTCATATATATATATTTGGGTTATTAGATTAATTTGAAACATTGTCCACCACAAATATTGGGGGTAACTTTTGTAAGTTTTAGTTAAGATGTAAATTTGCTATCGAAATTTTTACTTAGGAGTTGTGTATATTTGAAAGTTTTTTAAGAGAAATGTTGCCTCAAAATTTTTCAGATTATAGTAATATCGTCCTGACTGTTATTCAAAATTAAATTTAACTGTTAATTAATCAATATACTGATGTGACATCTGTTTCATGGGTAAATGTGTAAATTTACCCTAAAAATTTTCACTCAAGAACATTAGATATCCGGAAAAAAAAATTAGATTCAATGTCTCTCTCTAGGTTCAGTTTGTAACCGATCAAACATACTGAATTGACCAGCCCACATGTCATAAACTTCTTGTTTTCTAAATTAGATTTATAAATAAGAAGATATGTGACTATCTTATATTATTCCAATTCATAATTTTTTTTTGTACAAAATTTTTTAAAAAGGAGTTGGGCTCATCCATGATCTAAAAGTAAGGTAAAGTCTTCCTTCCTCCTAGGCGATACTAATATTGGGTAGGGCGAACCGTCTATTACCCTCAAACATAAATCTAAGCACCCAAAGAGTTAAGATATCCTCTATTCCAATTCATAATTGAATGTGGCCAATTTAACAGTTGTCAAGGAGAAGATGATTGTACATACCCAAATTCCAGCACCACAATTATATTTGAGGCAGGCCTCAAGGAATAATAATTGACTTTAATCAATAATCAGTGGATTATATTTTCAAAACCTACGTGGTCCTCAAACAAGAAATTTCAATTATTCAAATTTCCTTTTCTGATGTGAAGTCACAAAGTCTACACAAAAGATAGACTTAGAATGGTATCAAACTTGTTCTAACCACACATGCCATAGCCACATCCTGCATCTAATAAGGTTCAGCAAAAATAGTAAAATTGCAGAATCACAAAACCTACAATATAATATCAAATTTTGGTTTTGCATTCAAAGTATCGGACATGAATGTTATAAATTTGGTTGTTGTGGATATGAAATTACATTGCAATTTTTCTTTCTTTTAATATCTGAGTTTTTTTTTTGGGATACTACATGACTACATCAAGAGTAAAATTTTGATTTAAAATATATTATATTCATAGAATGTAATTTTACGTACGTGCTCCATCGTAGAATTTAACGTTCAATGATCGCATTAATTATAAATAATAAAAAATTTGAGAAAATTAATATGTAAGTCTCTATAATTTTATCTTATTTTTAGTCCTTGTAATTTTTTCCTTTTTATTGAATCTTTATAATTTTTTTCAATTATAAGTAGCTAAAATTACAAAAAAAGACTCTAGAAAATGATAAATACTAAAATATGACAGTTACTAATAATAAATTAAGCATTATCAATTATAGATTAAATATTACTAATATAATGTCCTACTTTAGCATTTATAATTTTTTTAGAGTCTTTTTCTGTTATTTTTCTTTATAAGTATTAGTTTCTATACTCATAATTTATTAATTTGTAAGAAAAATAATATTAGTAACTGATGATGACATTGTTCTCCTTCAGTATACCTAATTATTTATTCATACACTTTATATATTAGATTACTTGCAAAATCATTTTATCGAAATGATTGAAATAATTTCTTCTCAACCATGGAAATATAAGCATATTCTTTTGGCGGATGAATACGGCTACTATTATTAAAATATCCAAACTTGTTTTGCTATGAATTAACGAATATATATACAGATATTTTCTTTTATGTAGGCCCTTTTTCCTTACAATATTTCTAACTAATGTACCTCCGTGTTCCAAACACCCCATGATTTTCTAGGAAGGGACCTAGTTAGTAGCTAGCTAGCTAACTAATTTGATTGAACTAGATTTTTGATAGATTCATCTACAAATTAAATATTTGATACTACTAAATCACATTAGAATATCATTAAACTCAATTGAAAGTAACACTCTCACATGAGATTTTTTTTCATCTACAAAATCTGAATTCTCAAATTAGTTGAAGATAATGGAATCCTTCCAACTCAACCCAACTATTATTACTTTTATATACTTTCTTCGATTCTAAATGTATTAATTAGATAATTAATTTATAAAAAATTAATAAAATAAATTAAATTAATTATTTATAAAAGTATGTATTGATTTTTTTAATTTTTTTTAAATTATTTGTATTAAAACAATTACCCATTGATCTCTCCTTAATATATGTAATAATAGGAATGATTTAGAAAGAATGTTATAAATTTAAAAAATAAAATAAATTAAAATCTTATATTTAATATCAAAATAATATTTTAACTAACTTTTATATTTAAAATTAAACGGATTAAATAATATAGAAATTTTAGCTAACTATACCAAGATATGAAATGTGACTATGTTTTAAATTGGTTGTACCTACAAAACAACTCATTGCATTTAATTGATGGATTAATTGTATGTGGGTCTACATTATTAAAATTTTTGACGAATAATTTCATATATGGTACTACGTACCAATCACTCCACAGAAGATTACAGAAAATGGTGGGGACATTTCAGCATTATTATTATTATTGCTTTTTATTCCTTTCTTTGCCCAGACACCCCTTTCTCTTCTTGCCTTTATATTTTCCTCTATGGGATATACAATAATAATAATAATAATATATGTTAGGCCAAATTTTGATCCTCCTGGATTTTGTCCAATTAACATGATGATCCCTCTGTCAATATTTCTCCTTCACATCATCAAAATATATTCTTAGAATTTGGGGAGTAATTAAAGTAACATGACAGTATTATTGGATATGTTCATTTAATTTGGAGTCTTCTATGAATAATATATATACACACCAATACTAATGTAAGAATATTAAAATGTGCTTTTAACTAAGGATATATACTTTCACTATAATAATTTGAGTTAAAAGTAGGTTAAATTTACATATATACTCTTTAAATATTGAGTCGTATATGCTCTCTAACTTTTGAAACTTGTCAACGAGTCTCTTAAATTTTACATTGGTGCATATAATTACCCTTAATTAAATTAATGAGGATATTATCGTACTAATTAAGCTTAGTTACGTTTGTGAAATAATGAATTGATTGATGACAATGAGAAGATAAACAATATAATTTATATTAATGTTCTGACAAATTTTATGTACACAAAAGTTGGTAAAATTTTATTGTCAATTTTTAAAAAGTAAGAGATTAATTATCTATATATGACTAAAAAATTTATAGGAATTTTAAGTAATTTAACCTCTCTGATTAATGCTTATTAATTCTGTTTAGTAATATGTGGGAAACTGTTTTGGATATTTTGCTTAATTAAATTTTGTTCATTCACTGAATGAAGATAAGATAGCGAGGTCAGGAATGGAAACTTAATTAGTAAATATTGCGTTTCAAAAAATTCTGAAATTTTTGCTTAAGTGTGAAACATGAAATTTCAGTAGAAAATTAGAAACTTTGAGGACATTGCGGGATCAATGTGTTAATCAAATATCAATCAAATATTTCTTATTCACCTAATTTAATTTGGTGTCTTAATTAGTATAATTATTTGCATTCTAGTCATATATATATATATATATCTATATATATATTAAGCACTACGTATGTATGATCTTACTGGTTTAGCATGTGTAATGTGATTGAATTCGATATAGTTATACTTAATATACAGTTTAGGTGATGGAGCATAAAGTTCAATTAAAGTTATTATATATATATATTGTGATTAAAAACGAATAAATAAAGCATGAGATAATTGTCAAGGAAAATGAGAGGTGTTAAATTGAGATTCAAACATGAGATGTGACAATTTTCTGAAGACGTAGGAATTTAATTAACATTACAAGACATCATATGCCGTATCATTCTCTTCTAATTCTAGACTTGAGGTTTTTCACCTATGATCTCTAGCTACGATAGACTGTATATAGATTAAGATTATTCTATTATGATCATATAAGTCTAAAGAGAAAACACATTTCAAAAGATTAGCTTGTTAGATTTGAGAGCTACTTGAACGACATGCTTCGTAATAAAGACTCATAACAATGTACCTCAGTTTAAAAGCTGATATCCCCAATGATTCTATTGACATTTCACTCGGTCTCTTATTAGTTAGAGTTTTCAGCGGGTAACCCTCTCTATTTGGTAATTACCACTAAATTTATCTCTATTTAGTAATTATATATAAACTGTATGATTAGAAACGATTATGTGAGAATTCATGTACTAATAGTGAATCGGTTAACCATTTTTTTCTGGATGAGTTGACTAGCTTGGATTTTACATCTTTTCTTTTCCTGATCGAATCTAAAACGATATTATTTTAAGTTTAAAAAAGGTATCACTAGATTTATGTTTTAGTAACCTTGTTTTGTTGCATTATGTGTGTTTTCTACATAAATATTTTATTTACTTATAAATTTAATATTTTTTTATTTAAATATTATTCTTTTATGAGTTATATACGAATATTTTTATATATTTTAATTAAATTATACCCCAATTTAATTACGGTTAGAATATTAACTTTTGAACCACTGTCTGGATTGATTCAATGATATCTTCCTTGAAGCAAATTACCCTAATTAATCTTCAAACTTTATTTAATTTAGAATTTTAAATTTGTCAAACTTTTGAGCTTAAATCTTCTCTGAGGAAATTGACAAACATGAGGCTTAGACTAGACTACCATGCATCAACTGCCAATTCACTCTATATAATACAATTCACACATATTTCTTTAAACGTTTCTTTAGACAAAAAGCTCAAGCGTAGAAAAATTACAGCACTGACCATATATATGAACCTAACTAATTTTTATCCATTTTCGATAATATCCAGTTCAGCTCAGCATTTTTTTTCTTTTTAATTGCTGGGAACAAAATGGAAGCGTATTTGAATTCTGGGATTGCTGTGAGAGGTAAAAACTCTTTACTTTTTAAACCTCAAATTAAAATAGATTAGTCCCGAGCCCAAAGTGGCTTGGGATACTCTTAATTAAATAAAAAATATGTTTCTCCATAATTAATAATAATAAGATATTGCACAAAATCTGAAAATAGTCGTTACTATATATTTATATTTTATAGTGATTCATAATATATTCTCTTAATCGAAATGGATAGGTGGGTATTGAGAACGCTAATAAGGAAATGTTGATACAAGTTAGTCAAAACATCTTAATTAATTAAGAGCAAATGTAATTCATGAATTTTGTTCCTCAAACGCAAAGCCGTCTCAAAACGACACGCAAAAGACTTTTGGTAAACGTTATTATTCTGAAGTGTATAATTAAATTGAATAAATAATTTTGATTATAAAAAATGACCACGTTAAACTGATAGTTTAACATACTAAATCAATAAATATGGTCTAATGATGAGGAGTATATGGTAATATGAATTATTAAGAGTGGTACAAAAGAAGTAATTTGAATTAAGTCGGGAATTCATGACATTCGCATTATTTGTTCGCAGGAAAGAATATATTTTAAAATACTTAACAACGTGAAATTTGAGTCAAAACTCAAAAAGTATCCAACTATTCAATTTTATCATTTTATGTATAATTGGAAATTTTTTATAGTACTTGTGATGGATTAACTAGCGTCCTATTTCGTATACCTTCAAAATCATCTTAAAACAATAACGTTAATATTAGGCAAATTATTTGGTCCTTTGTTCCAATTTAGTTATTTAATTTTAATTTTATAGAGTATCTTTTCAGTCATTTAATCCTAACACCATTAGTCTTAAATGATTTTTTTGTGCCATTGTTATTTTTTAAAAAATAAAACTTAATATGTCATTTATTTATAAATATTTTGTCAATATTTAAAATTTTAATGTTATGGATTTTTGCAAGTGGAATTTACAAGGTTAAGTTAGAAGACTAAAAAATATTTTATAAAATTAAAGGACTGAAACAAAATTTTGTGTAAAGTTAAAAGATATGGATGCATTTTTGACTTAATATTATTAACCAATAATATATAATTGGTTTAAGCGGTTAACTCTTGTTCCTAATGTGAGAGTCTCAAATTTGAGTTTTGTATATGAAAAAATTGGATAACTTTAATGTACTCTTACATGATTTGACACGATGATTTAGTATATATTATTTTTTTAGTCAATTATTAATTATTAATGGTAATCTCAAGTCACTTTGAGCTTGAGATTAATTTATTTTGAGGCTTGGATAGCATGTAAAGGTTTTCGCCTCTGATAATAAATATAATTATCAAAATTTAAATTTATATTCTAATTTTTATAAGAACGCTACTACTTCAACTAAAACAGTTTGTATAAAAAAACAAACCATAACAGTTTACTATTAGTGATTTAGTATAGATTATTTGATTTTGTTTACAAAAATCGGTTGATATTGTTACATATATTACCAAATAATATAATACTATCTCTCTTTTTCTAAATATATAACTTTGTTTCTAATATAATTTATACCACATACCAATCTTATATTAAAAAATGGACGAAGTAATATATTATTCTTTCAATCTTTAATATAAAATCTAATTGATGAATTGATATTAATCCTAAATATAATATATATATTATATTTATCAATTTTTTTTAAATTATCCCTATTGATACTCTATCAACAATAATCAAATAAGAGCAATGGTGAGAGTTAAAAAAGATGATCATGGGAATTAAAAAAAAATATAATATTAACTAACTTCTTTAATATAATCAAATTAGTTAAATACGTTGTATATTAAGAATATGATACGTATTATAAGCGTACATACAAGGCATGGTTGGAACACGTACGATCAATTGTTGGCTTAAAAAATGCACGATGAAATAAAACTTACATTTTATAAATATCTATAAGAAAAATACATAAAAGATATGTTCCATTAATGATGAGTGCATAGGACTTTTGAAAATGCAAAAATGTAGGTACAAAGCATGGCCATTGTGTAAACCATTTAATGAAAAAGCTCATTGAATTGAAAATTAATCAAGATTTTCAAAATAAGCGGGGCCATCAAAATCAAAGTACAGGAATGGGATGAGAGAGAGAATAATGAAAATAACGAAAGTGACTCGAATATGAATTCCCAAAAGGATTACAGCTAATTAATTAATTAAAATTAATTAATTTCAAAATTGAAGATCATGATCACGACATCACGTGGTGAGAGAGCCCATTCAGTCACGTAACACTAAGCTTAGTTTTTGTGTTTTTCAAAGAAAAAATATGCAGTAAAAAGAGAACAAGAAATGCCTCTAACTCAGGAGAAGGTTAGTTAAAAAAGATTTATCACTAGACTTTATTTTTATCCAAGTTTCAAGGTATTATCATTTCACTTTAGTGCACAAGATGATATGTTATAACAAATTAAGTTTATAAATATATGATTATATTCTATTCCTTTGTAGATTAATATAGAATATAATTAGGAAGCTAATTTTAGTCTAAAATATAATATTTATTTTTTATATTTATTAATTTTTTTAAATTATTCCTATTGATAACTCTCTCTCAACAATAATTATAGACGGAGAGAGGGAGAAAGTTATAAAAGATGATTAGGATATTTTAGAAAAATATATCATATTAACTAGCTGAATTAATTTTCTTAACCTAGTCAAATTAATTAAATATGTTATATATTAAAGACCGAAAGAATATAAAGGTATGCGTTGAATTTCGCCAATGAGATGTGTGTAATTTATAAGTATGTCTATATAAGCATTCTTCAAAACATGAAATTTGTTTTGACTTTAATTAGTTCTTGAAACTTAATTTATCTAAAATACTATCTTTTCTTCAAAGAATAAATAAACAATAAAAATCTTTGACAAAATTGCTAAAAAAAATCCCCTATTAAAACTTATAATGTCCAAAGGTATCTAATATTTGTTTAAGAACTAGCAGATGCAACTTATTTTTAGTTGTGTATAACATATCTTCAATTATGTGAAAATATCTTCCGTTTGCTTTTAAACTAGAACATGTGCAACTCATCTTTAGTATATCAACACTTCTTCAGTGATATGCAATCTATATTTAATTATATGAAAAAATCTTTAAAATAGAAAACATTTGCGCATATAAAAAATATGTTGTGTACAGTTAAAAAAAATTGCACACACTTAAAATATGAATCCTTGAACAAATTTCAAGTGTATTTGGGTAATAAAAAGTTCAATGAGGGTTTGTTTTAATAATTTTCCAAAATCTTTCTAAAGAGATATTGGACTGAAAATCTAAGAATGCATTGAATTCTTCACACACACACGTGAAGAAAAAGTAATGAATTGGAGGTTGAAAGAGTAAAAGCCAAAACTGAGAATCCCAGAAGAAGGAAAAAACTATGTGTGGTTTTGGGCGCAATGTGTAAACAGGTATTGAAAACTTGGAAGCTTTTTGGGTGAAAGAACAGATTGAAGGTCACTCTCATCCTCTCTCACAAAATTATCTTTCTTCACCATGTCACTTTCATAGAGAACCCACCCCCTCCTTTTTCTTCTCCCTCTTACCTTTTTCCCATACCTGAAGGCTTGGATGGACCCTTCTTTTACCTTCAACCCCCCCTCTCTCTCTCTATATATATAAATATAGAGAGTGTGTGTGTGTGTGTTTTACTCATGTTTAAGTAAAAAATATATTTTCTGATTTGTATTACATTTTCTCTTATAGTTAATGACTTTAAATAGGGATGATAATTGGAAAAAATTAAATACCTTATCGAGTAACTTATAATACAGACTATATATCTATCTATTATAAAAGGTGTCTTATTAAGGATAAGAGGGAGTATGTGTGTGTGTGTGGGGTCTTCCATGCTTTGACTAATTAAGCAAATGTTAATTGAGTTCAAAAAGCTTGTAAATACATATGATATATATTAGTTAATTAACAGCAAGAATTTGTCAGCTTAGATGGTGGAATCAATTGACACTCATTTGAGCGAGTTTTTGTTGACACCTTGCCCTAAGTTTTATCATGAGTTTTGCAGTAGGACCACATTATATTGATGGGGTGTTGAAATCATTTCAAGTAATGATAATTAATTATCTCTTAAAATCCTGTGTATATATATATAAATGCAAAACTAATTTAGCCAATAAAAATTAGTTAAAAGATCTAACCTAGGCTTGAATAATGAGATAATATTACTGGTGAGTAATCTATAAGTACTTCTATAATTATATTTTAAGATATAAGTACTTCTATAGTTAAATTTGATGCTACTCAATTCATCTAAATTTTTATTTATTAAAAACACACTAATATTAAAGTTTATTAGTATAAATTTAACAATTAATCTATTGTGAAAGTTAATAAATAGTTAAGGTCTAATTTTATCCTAAAAATTTTCGGATAAAATCTGTGGGGTATTCGAAAGATTTTATTAAATTAATATTGCTCAGAGTTAATAAAGAAACAATGTTGCCTTTGACTAACTGTCATAACATTACTGCTAGAGGCGAATGATGGTTGGTCATGTAAGTGAAGAAGGAGCTAATATTGTTCATTTTTTAACTCTACGATATTGATTAAAAAAAACTTTCGTATATCCATAATTACTATGCGAAAATTTTTAGGATAAAATTAAAACTTGACCTTGGTTTGAATGACTAGTAGAGATGGGGATGATAGTTGAAGGGTCATGTTCGATTCCATAAATACGTGTCTTCATCTTTCTTGGCCAACCATCTTTTCCATATTCTGCAAACTAAGCTTTTCACACCTTAACCACACCACAACACCACTCTACAAATAGCTCCTTCAAACCTCAGACCTAAGATTACATATTAAGCAACACACTTTATCTTCTGCTTCTTCCTTTTTTCCTTCATCTCTCTCTCTCTCTGGCCATGGAGGTTCCAAATAATAACCAGCAAGCAGCTGAAGGAGGAGGAGGAGGAGGGTCGTCTTCATCTCTGAAGAAGAATGGAAGAGGGAAAATAGAGATAAAGAGGATAGAGAACACAACGAATAGGCAAGTGACTTTCTGTAAGAGACGTAATGGTTTACTCAAGAAGGCTTATGAATTGTCTGTTCTTTGTGACGCTGAAGTCGCCCTCGTCGTCTTCTCTACCCGTGGCCGCTTGTACGAGTATGCCAATAACAGGTTCGTTTCGGAGAGTTACATACACACACACATATATATATATATGATCGATCTTCAATATTCTTTTATTTCTCTGTTTTCTGAAAGCCAACTTCTGGGTTCATTCATAATTTTCCTTTGAGCTCGTCAAAATTTGTTCTTTCTGCTATAATAATTAGATCTAGGGAACAACTATTTCATATTCTGATGTTCTTTCTTTCTTCACTTGAGCACCCTGGAAGGGAAAGCATGGTTTTGTTTCAATTTCATCTTTTGTATCTGTACTGAAGTGATATTTATTATGTTTGTTTTTTCAAGTAAAATACATAAAATAATTAACTGTCGGAAGCTTATTATGAAGTTAAGACCGTGCATGTTCTTAGTTTAGCCGAAAGCGTGTAAATTTCTTAATAATTTGTCCACTTTTCTTTAATTTTCTTCTTCATTTTGGTTGTCTTTTTCCTTAATGAGCTTTCTGGTTCGTACATGCAATTATTCATATTATAGATATATTTCCCTTTTCTCCTGTAAGGTTCTTCCCACTTGCTGGGATTCAACAAATCTGTGAAAATAGATAGAAATAGGCATTAAGGTGAAACATTATAATTTAGAAGCGTTCATATAAAAGCTCAAAATAAGAGCTAAAACTTTTAGGGTTCCAAAATTTTGCAGGTTCAAGATCTTAGCTTGCATCTCCCATTTTGCTAACTCTCTCTCTCTCTCTCTCTCTATATATATATATATATATTTCTCTGTCTTTGTTTCTTTACACATCCTAACCTTCAAATCTAGCAAAGTCTGCTACACAAACACAAAGCTGTCACGAGTTTTCATCAATCTCTTCCATTTTTCTTGATACTTCCTTAATAGTTTCACTTTAGATTCTCATCTTTCATCTGCAAGAAAATGATTCACAAGAAGCTCACAGATGCAGATCAGTTCAATTCTGAGACTGTACAAAATTTCAGATTAATTAATTACCTGGTTAATTAATGTTAATCAGAGGTTATTACTACGAGTCCTCTTTCTGTTTTTTCCTTAAATTTTCTTTCTCCGTATAAAGCAGAAATGAATTATCCCACCATTTTTTTTAAAAAGAAAAAATTAGGTCTTTCTTCTTCTTGTTTTTTTTTAAATGGCAACAAATTTTGCTAAATCTTTTTAGCTAAGTTTCCTCTCGATTCCTTCTCCATAATTCAATAACTTTTGCCTAATTTCTTAATTTCTTAAATTTGTAAATGTAAAGCAAATATGAGCTAGGGTTTAAATTCTTTCATAAGCTGATCAGTTCAAGTATATTTCAATAAAATATAAAATCATTTTCACATTTATATATTTTCACCAAAAATAGAGTTCTTTACTAACATATAACATGAGGGTGATGTCTTCTTCTTCTTCTTCTTCTTTTCCATAGTATTTCTGATGCAGTTCTATACTTTTCAGAATATAATAATAATAGAAAGAATCCAAAAGAAGTAAAATAAATTGGTTTCTGGTGTCATCTTTTTCTTGATGGTCGAGCTGATAAAAAGTGGAACGCCATGATATCATATTTCTAAGAATAGCAAAAGAGAAAGAGAACTTCTCTCCAGGCTCATCTATACTTAATATATCCCTCTCTCTCTCTCTCTCCCCCTGTCCCCTTTTTATGACTTTCATCTGTAGGAATAAAGTTTCCAACTCTTGACGTAAATAAATAACCCACCTACTCTCAATTATGTGTATAGGAAATTTCATAGAATGGGAAGTTCATACTTATTGAATAAATAAATATCAATTCTTACTTTGTGTCAATATGCTTTATCAAAGTTCATAGAAAGAGGTGTTTCCTCTTTCACAATAAAATGAGATACCTATTTGGTACTCATGCTATTTTAAATATAGAAACTAGTTATTGTATGTTTAGCTTTGATACTAAGACTTCAATATATTTTATCTCCTATATTTATCATTTAATCTCAAACTAATTTATTTAATTTATAAACCGATATATAATATAATGTTAAATAAGTATATTTTAGTGAAATCATATTATATTTGTTATAATTAATTTATTTAACTTTCTTAATTTTATCTAAATTAATTAAGTAGCTCTTACATTAAGAAGTATAGGAGTATGTCATTATATTTCATCACAGATTTTACACTTTAGAACAACATAAGTTTTAAATTTGATCTACGAATTCAACAGAATCAAACTTAGAATGAAACTTGATGTGGAGAAATATGGAATATAATTGAACAAACACATAAAAGAAATATGGAACAAGAATATCGTGTGGTTGATAGCAGAGAGAATAGGAGAGTCAAAAAAGGGGAAGAAGGACATAGGGAAATGTAAAGAAGTAACAGCGAAAGGTAAGAAGGAAAAGAAGGAAAGAGAGTAAGGAGCGTATGAGAAATTGTGAATTATTCTGAGCTTATTCTTGTGCATAGTGATGTGAAGCCTGCACCAGCTTCAGTAGCTGATCTCCGATTATTCACTTTCTCAGATTCATCAAAGCTTCACTGACACAAACTCTTTATACACACACACACACACACTTCGATCCACAGAGATAAATCCAAACTATATTCTGTGTCTTTATTATATAGTTATGGGCAAGCCACATGTGGCCTCCACCTAGGAGAGAGATATTTATATACAGTGAGTTCAACCCTATCAATTAAGGGTCATTTTAGCTGGAGAGAGAGAGAGATGTGCCAGCATGGAAGAGACAACCAATCATCAGGAACTACTCCAAATTAAGGCTGCAGTAACTATATACATATATATATATATCATACCTGGATTAGTGTTCATAGGAGCAGCTGCAAGTAGTGTTTCTCTTTAGTAGACTTCTGAGTATATATATATGCCCATCCAAAGCTGTCTTAAAGTGTAAAGCTATATATATATATATATATATATATATAGTTTATGTATCTTGCTTTGTAAGCTTTGTGTGTTGTGTGTGTACGTGCTATAAATGGATGATTGTGTTGTTGTTGTGTGGAATTGCAGTGTTAGGGCAACTATTGAAAGGTACAAGAAAGCATGCGCCGCTTCCTCAAACACAGAATCTGTAGCTGAAGCTAACACCCAGGTACGTGTACACTCAAACGTGTGCGAGTTTAAAACTAAAGTAATTAATTAGGTTGGTTTCAAGAATTCAACCATATATATATAGTTGTAAGATATATATAGATATATACCTAGGCTCTCGTACATATACTAAGCTAATTTATGTGTATATTGATATTAGTTTTACCAGCAAGAATCATCCAAGTTAAGAAGGCAGATACACGACATTCAGAATCTAAACAGGTCACTTTCTTCATCTCTGTGTGTGTGTGTGTCTCTCTCTCTCTATATATATATGTTGAATTGAGATATCGAGTGAGTGCTGTTACTTGAATTTGCAGGCACATTCTGGGTGAAGCTCTGAGCACATTGAGTCTGAAGGAGCTTAAAAACCTAGAGGGAAGACTAGAGAAAGGTTTAAGCAGAGTTAGATCTAGAAAGGTATGTGTAAATCTAAGGGCATGCATGTTTGGATATAATATATATAATATACCACTGGTTTTGCATTTTGCATTGATAAGTTTCTAAGTTGATGATTTTAACTGTGAAATACTTTACTGAATATATGTCCCTAAATTCTTTAATTTTCAGCACGAAACATTGTTCGCTGAAGTTGAATTCATGCAAAAGCGGGTACTCTTCTTTTCATCCTCATTTTTTTAGTTATTCCTTCTTATCCCTTTTCTATTATCAATATCAATATATAAATATTACATCATTTATATATTGTAAATATAATATCCTATATTTCATATGGCATTATATGAAACATGTTAGTTCTATTATTACTTACACACAGAGAGAGAACAAGTCATAGCTTTCTCATTGAATTTTTGAACTTTTTACAAATGTTGAAATTGCTATGTAACTCCAAATAAACGGATACACATACATAGAGGCTATAGTGTTTTAAATAATAGTATTCCTGACTAAATTTTATGTTAAGTACATTTTAAATTAGTTTACTGCAACAAATAATTTATTAAGGCAATTGAATCCCAATAATTAATTAAATGCTCTTACAATTAACAGAAAATGCATTTAGAATTTAGAGACTAATAAGTTCTTAAAACAAGAATATAATAAGTTGCCCAAATTTTGCCAAAAGTTAAATGTCAATGGAACAACCTAATCGTCTCTTCATCATATTGAAATTATAAGTGTATTCTATAGGTCAACCTCTTCTAATGTACTATGTAACCATTATATTGCAGGAAATGGAGCTTCAAAACCATAACAATTATCTAAGAGCAAAGGTTTTTCCTTCTCTCCTTATCTATAAATTCCAGTATACTATGGAGTACGTGTCATCATATCAAAGGTTCCTTATAAATAGAAGGTCGTCGGTTTATCCCGCTTATAATATTAAACTAGTAGTGTTTATCCCTCTAATTAAAATAAAAGGTCCAATCCCTTCTTAATGCATACAAAACATGCATATTTATTTTGTGTGTATCAAGAAAAGACAAAATCAAAAGATCATGAGTGAAATATATGAGCTAACACTATCTTGTGTGCGTTTAGAAGAAACATGACCTCAAGATCAGGAGAGAAACCTAATCCAACACTACTATCTCATGCATGCATGCATGTCAGCTTGAGCTTGGTGTTGATATATATAGAATTATTTATGGAGTTGATGATGTGATGCAGATAGCAGAACAGGAGAAGGCACAACAGCAGCAGCAGCAATCCAGCGTGATGCAGCAGCAGGGAAGTGTGTGTGAGTCAATGCCATCACAATCTTATGACCGCAACTTCTTCCCTGCAAATCTCTTGGCTTCTAATAATCATCACTATTCTTCTCATAGTCAAGATCACACTGCTCTCCAGCTTGTGTAAGTTTAGTTAATTAATCTTATGATCGCAATTTGTGTGTTCATTTCAAAGGGAAAAGAGAGATAAACACATAAAAAGTGATCCCTGGTGGCTACTTTTGATAATGCTCTGCTGTAGGGAGGGCTTTTTATATCGTCAGGGAGGGCACGTAGTTTGTCTAAAATTTACGTCGGCGTATATTTCCTACGTCAGTCTAAACAAAGACAAAGGGACCAACGTAAAAAGTAAACTTTCTACGTAGGTTATCCATGAACTAGAAATGAGAACTATCTTTTTGTGTCTATCCCTTTTTATACTCCAAGTGATGAAGTGCAATTTAATGGATTCTAATTGGTGTGTTGGTTTTGTATACTTCTGAGTAAGATTAGGGTTTATCATAGAGGAATTGGTGGGAGATCAGACTACTTAATTATAGTTCATGACTATGCTTTATAATTTCCTGTGTACGATATTATTAACCATTTTTAATATTTGTTCTTTTCTGATAACTATTTATTTATTCTCTTTGTGATACTCAGGTAGTAGCTGATAATTGAGAGGAAAGATTATTGGAAATTGTTTCATAAGCTTCATTTTCGTCAATCTGGATACTCTGCAACTGGGGTCTAAACTGGAGAACCACTCATATGGGATCAGTTTTTTAACTGAATGCCTTTAATTAATTAGAATTATTTCCATTATTAATTACTCTCTGAAATAGCCAGACAATACCAGCATTTTGGCCCCTAACTTCATATATCATATATTATTATATAAAAAAATATGGCTTATTATTATGTCGTCTTTTTTCTTTTAATGAGAACTATTTTTTTTTATCTCATTTCTTGCTGGTTTGTTCAGATTTGCTACTAAGAAGCGCATGTTCAAAGGTGTAACAAAATCAAAATGTGAGAGTATATAATTTATTAATCAAATGAATATTTGGCCAGTGCGTAACTGCATATAGGAGTTGATATATTAGATTTCTTAATATTGATGCGTTATACTAGCCATTTTTGTCATTTACACGCTCATGCATAAATAATTTAAAGAAATATATAAGATTAACTTTTCAGTATAAATTTAATTTCACGAGAGGAATTATAAAAAAATATATATATGCTGATTTTGACATTTACTTAAGGATTTTCTAAGTCATATATGAATTCACACTCTTTCCTAAAAGATATCTACTTAAAAATTTCGTCTCTATATTTATTCATTATAAATGACTAGGAGACTTCCAGCCACGTTGCTGGAAAAGTTTCAATCCAAGCAATAAAATAATTTATGTTTAACAAAATTATATGCTACTTCTTTTATAAAATTTTTCTAAAATATAACTACTATTAATTATTTAAATATAAATATAAAAATTAAGATGTTATAACTATTTTTTTTTTAGAAATTTTAATTTATCCCCAAAATTCAGCGTACTCTATAAAATTTCCTTCTTTCATTTTCTAATAATTTTTTTAATTTTATAATATTTCTCTCCTCAAAAAGATATAACCCACCATAATAGATAAGTATTATATTATAAATAATTTATAACTAATAGGAAAGAATATGTGTAAATAATATATATTATCACTATTATGCAATGTAACATAAATCAGAAAATAAGAGAGCAAAGGGAGATCTAGAAACCATACTCTAATACTAAAATTGTAAAATTCTCCTAAAATATACTATTATTAATTACCTTAATCTAATTTATCGTATATTTATCATTTTTTTCTTAAACTAATTTATCTAATATATTAATTATATATATCTAATGTTACACATGAATATTTTAGAAAAAACAAGTTATGTTATAATTAAAAAATTTATTTAGCTTATTTAATTTATCCAAATTAGATATATAGCTATTATTTTAAGGATTAGAGGAGTATATAAAAGCATAAAACAATTTCTCCAAATAGAAAAAGCATGTGTTGTCAAGTAATTTCCAGGGCATCTCCATCTTAAGTCTTGAACTTCAAGTAGGGTAGTGAGTCTAAGAACTATTTATACGCAGAGCAGCTGATACAAGTAAAATATCTATGCCAAAGCAAGGAAGTACTTTACCAAATTAAAGGAACATATTAGACGATACTATTACAAGTAGAATAATTTTCCATACAGAAAAGCATTTTTAAGCAGGTAATTTACAGCAATACAATAGCAGAAAATTACATTACAATTACTAATTATAATCTCTGCCCAGATAAAAAAAAAATGAAGCTGCTTGTAGCTGTATCTCTTAATTCTAACAGCCTCATATACTGTTTCTAATACGGTACTGTGATGAGTGGGAGCTTCATCTATATATATATATATATATATGCATATGGAAATATCTGACCATATTATGCTGTGCAGAAGAGCGTATAAGTTAGAGGCTGAAGGCAAAGCCTTCTTCCCTCAGATCCCATACGCATTTTGCCCTAATGAACCTTGTGTTCATTTGGAAATGTCCAAAAAGGAACACATATTGAAGCCTTGGAAGAAGCAGTAGACCGAACTGTGTTGATTTTCAGTGTTGTGTGATTCCACATCTCCCGATGAATTTGTCAGAGATATTTACATATTTGTTCCATAAACTCCGAACTTTTGGTAAGCCAATTTCAAGCCATGGCTTTGCAGGGCCACTAAAATGAATCACAGCAGCATCTTTCAATCTATCTGAACTAATTTGATCTTCTGATTGATCATAGTGGTAACCTAAGTCAGTCACAAGCCATGATGAATCTATAGGATGAACTTGGCCCTCAAAAGCAATCAAAGAAGGTGGAAGCACTCCTGGTTTCCATAATTCCAACCCAGATTTGAGGTTCTGTGAAATCAAATAAACATGCTGAATTTTCAGAATATGATTTCATGACACAAAAGAAACAGTATTGCCAAAGTACTACTCTCTCGATTTTTAATATAAAAGTTAGTTAATTTTTTTTAGTAGATTGAAGAAACTAAATAAATCAATTAATTATGACCAAATCTAACCCCTCAAAATGAATTCAGATTATATACTCTTTGATCTACTCAAATTAGTCAACTAGCTCTTATATTAGTTATAATTTACTGGTTTTATTTATCTTCCTTAATTTACCTAAAAATATCAACTAGCTCTTGTATTAAGGACTAGATAAGTATTATAGTTTTATTCAGTTGAAATGCATGGATAGTTTTATTATGCTCCAACAAGTACTATCCATAAGAGTCACATCAAATATTCCAGCACACTATTATAGTCCACAAGATTTGAACAAACTGAAATCTTTCCTACATGGTTTCCAAACACAAACCAGTTCGAAGTGATATTAAAAATGCAAGGAAAATGCAGTTCAGAACCATGGACCAAGTAATTTCTGCTCATCAGTTCAAAATGAGAGACAATGAAATATTCAGATTACTTATTCAATTCTATGGTGCTTCAAGATATACTTACAAGTTTCAACCATTGAAAGTAAGTCTCAGTGATATTCGATCTCCTCCAAGCTTCAAGATCAAATATACTCATGCCATAGAGCCATAAATTTTGATCAGGATCGAAGTTGGATGATATGAGAGGATGGGAGAAGTTCAAGTAGTTGATGTATTTACTTCCAGGGAAAACAGTTTCTTCCCCAGATGATAACTTGAAAACCGAACCAGAGACTTTTCCATTAAGATCTTGCTCCCACAGAGAAGATATGTCATGTTGCACAACAACATCGTCATCCAAAAATATTACCTTGTTCAGGTCTGGAAACAGCTGCGACAAGCCACAAAAATCAAATCATGAAGAGTTCATCGGGCTTGTATTACTCAATCAGAAGACTTCTGCTAAATCTGATCCCAAAAAATCTATGTTTTACTCCTCCGGTGCTTAATATAATTGTGGAATTAATTTTGGTACTAAATATAACACATATTTTTTATATTTATCAATTTTTTCTCAAATTACCTTTATCGATACTCCCTCAACAATAAAGTGGAAGAGAGTAAGGAAGATAATTATAGTGTTTCAGAAAAAACATGTCATATCAACTAATTTCCTTAATCTAATCAAAATTAGTTAAATAGATTATATATTAATGGCAGGAGAAATATTTACCTCAGGGATATAAATACGGAGATGATTCATCAATGAGAGGCTGCTGGGCCTTAGAACCTCCATGAACCTGTTTTGCTCTTGATCATCAATATGGTTGATGAATTCCCTTACTTTAATATTCTTGTAATAGTTCTTCCAAATCAATTGGTTAATCTCCAGAATCTCCTGAACACCAGCATTAACTTCTTCAGACCAGTCATATTGGTGCAATCCCCTAACTTCAACTATTGCTGATTTCACACCGTTGGTGGCAAACCATGCATGCATGGCAGGGTAAGTTTTCTTATCAGTGACAATGTGAAAGACTAACTTTTCAGGGTTGGCTGAGTTTTCAACAGTAGAGGTGACAACAACAGAAGCAGCAAGGACATTGTCAGTTAGTAGAACAAGATGGTGAAAGGTGGGATCAACAAGCCGAGACACGAATTCCGCAGAAGGAAGGCGAGATCGGGCCATGGCGTTTACAGAGTATTCTTCAGCTAACTTGAGGCATAGACAGTTTAAGCTTTTGGGAACACCATGTGAAGCTAAATGCCAGTAAACTGAATCCAGATGTCTTGCTGATTGCACCTTTCGTTCCATTCTTGATAGCTGCAAGTGATGATCAGAAGATGGTGCATGGAAATAGAGTCAACACAAGAGAAGACTTCGAAATGTTGATACTACTCTAATACTTAATATAAGAGTTAGTTGTCTTTTTTTAGATAAATTAAAAAAGTCAAATAAATCAGTTAATCACAACTAATATAAAAATTAGTTAACTAATTTAAGTAGATTAAAGAGTATATAATATGAATTTAAAAGGTTGAATTTAGTCATAAATAACTGATCTATTTAGTTTCCTTAATTTACCTAAAAATCAACTAACTCTTGTATTAAGTATAAGAAAAAACATATCAAATATTTCTCTTTGTAGGTGAAACCAATCAACGGTTTACTTAAATAATTAAACTTTCTCAAAGTTAATTCTAAGTTATATATATATGTGTGTGTACCGTGGCCTTGATCTTGAAAGCGAATGCTTCGAGGTCTTGTCGTTTAGAAGCCTTCATCTGTTTAACAAGCTCATCGAATGATTCAGCTCCTTCTTCATTCACATTACCTTTGTTTGCCTCTAGCAGCGCTCTGGTCAGCTCATCTCTGAGTTTCTTAAGATAAGGACATGCATAGCATCAATAGCCACGGTACTAAGGGAAAAAAAACGAAAGGAACTATTAAAATTTAAATCCTACTATTAGTTAACTGCACGTTTGGATTTTTTAAGGTCCAAATTTAACTTTTTAATTATAATTTTACTATTTACGAAATAAGTATAGGAGAGGAGTTTTATTTCGACTTACTTAAAATATATTTATCAATAACTAATCTAAACAAGAACTAAATTTAATTGAAAGGTAGTTTAACATAAAGTGACTAAGTTGTACTAACACTGAGTTAAAAAAACATATTTTTTTTAAAAAAAAAACTCGTTTTAAAAAATTAAATAATTTCATATATTATAGGCTAAATTTATGCACACTCTATTTATTAAAGATTAAAATGAACGTTTAGTCAATAAAAAATGACGAAGTTTAGATAAAGAGCGCAAAAGAAAACGACAAATGACCCTTAAAGAAAAAGTACTTATTGGGTAAACAAAAGTACATGACTATTTTAATTTTTGAGATCACTGTGGATTATGCTGATTGAGCTGTCCTATCTATTCTTTTCCTTGCCGTCTTGTTATCTTTGTCTTCTTGGTTTAGTCCGAGTGGTAAGTGATTCGGTATCGTTTAAGCGAGGACTCGAATTTAAGCCTAAACGAATGCAAAAAATCCCCGTTAGGAGACTTACCCACTATAGCCAGGTGCGCGACGTGGGTCAAATCCGGATGTAGTCGGGGCAAAAGTACGATGAACTAGGTGAGCAACCAAAAAAATAATATTTCCCTTAGTGCCAGGCAAATCTTACCTAAATTCGATGCAATCGACGTTCCACAAGTTGAGTAATGGACAAACGGCATGTATAGATAAAATTTTGGAAAAAAGTTTTAGAAAAAAAAATTTAGACAATTTTTGAAAAAAAATTTAGACAATTTTTAAAAAAAATAGTTATGAATAAATGAGTATTTAGATAGTTATTACTAAAAATATTTTTATTAGTTATAAATTACTATAAAGGATATAAGATAAAAATAACATCACTATTGACCATTTTGCTACTGCTCACTCGTTACTTCTTTTCCTCTTTCTCGCCAATGGAGAGCATGGTGACGGAGAGTACGATGAGCACGACGGAGACAACTAGTGACGGAGAACACGGCGACATCTCCAGTCCCCTCCACAATGACGTCGACGATGACCATTCTCCTACAACGATGCCTAGCTCCGACGACCAGCGGCCACGAGTGACAATCGACCAGCGACTAGCAACGTCCACCTACCAACGATGACAGAGAAGAGCACCAACGACACGGAAGAGAAGAGAAAGGAGAAAGAGTGGGAAAAAATAGGGATAAAATAGTAATTGGGTAGTTCATAAACTATTTTACTGTTCTAAAAGTTATTCCCAGTAGTTTATCTAAAACTATAGTTTGATTCATAAGTCTTTTTAGATAAATATAACTATTTATTTTAAAAGATTTTCAAACCAAAGTCTAGCCCTTTTAAAATCTTGATTTAAGAGTTTTTTAAATAGATACAAAATTAAAGAAAATAATACGTTTGGATTTATATAGCCATTGATCATTAATAAATTTTTTAATTAAACATATAAATATTTAGTCCTTCAATAATAATATGATATACTTATGACTTAATTAAAAGATTATACACTTAATATGTTTGATCGAAAACTTTCCACTTATTTATTTGATCGAAAATTTTATAATTAAGATATTGATAATATATATATGATAAAAATTACATATAAATTATGCCAATAAGTAAAACCATGCAGTTACTTAATCATGATTTATGTCCATTTACTTAATTGATATTCCACTGCTTGAAGTAAACGCAAAGAATACAAAATTATGAATGATAGTATTTGCCAACGTTTGTCTCAAGGAGAGTTAAGAGAAAGAAAATTAACCGTAATAGAGTTAAAAAAATTGAAAAGACATAATATAAATTAAAAGATTAAAATAGTTATATATACAATTAAAGAATTACAAGTATACTTTTGAGACTACCTAAAATAAATGTAACAGGTGATTTGGCTTCTTATAATAATAAGCTGTTAACACTTTCAATTAAATTAATTGAAATTTATTATTATTTCTATAGAATTTATTTAATTAATTTAATTAAATTAGTTAATATGAGATATATTTTTTAAAATATCTTAATTATTTTTTTTAATTTTTTTATTTGATTGTTATTGAAAAAATATCAATAAAAATAATTTAAAAAAATATTAATAAATATAAAAAATAAATATTATATTTAAGATTAAAATTAATTTTATAATTAAATTTTATATTATAAATAAGAGGATTATTTATCCATATAATGCCACACAAATCCCTATGTAACTTTTATACACACAAATATCTTGTTTAGCCAAATGGCTTACAGACGTGCTATTCATGCTACATTTGTTTATATTTATTGATAACGTTAGAAAAAATATATTATTAACTCATACCAATAAATATATATATATATATATATATATATATATACATACTACTAACTATTTCATACATAGGGTATTATTTAAACTGTGCACTTTTTCAATGAACAATGTATAGATTTCAAAGTATTATGCATGAATATGTGTGTGTTTAAAAAGTATTTAAAATATGATTTTAAAAAAAAATTGGTATAAATCTTAATTTAGAAAGATTTTATTCAAAATAATTTTTTGACCAAACTATAATTTAAAATTAAAATTTTAGATAAATGATTGAGACTAACTTTTAAAATAGTAAAAGAATTTATAAACTATCTAATTACTATTTTATTTTTATTTTTTTATATTATTTTTTCTCTATCATCTCTCATCTCTCATCTATCTTTTCTTTTATCTTATCTCTTCTCTATTTTCTTGTCTTTACCTACTCTCATCTCTCTTTTCTATATTCTCTCATCTATCTTCTCTCTCTTTAGTCTTTTTTACCCTCTCTCTTCTCTCCTCTTTCATATTTTTAATATGATAATTTTTTAATTATAAAAATCTTTTTAACAATAATTATTTAAATATTTATTTATTTAACAAAAAATTAAAAAACTATCAAAAGCCTTTTATATCTCCAAAAAAAAAATAATGAACATGTCTTGTCGGTTGTCATAGACATGAGAGGCAATTTCTTTTCATATTTTTTTTTTAGGCCAACGTTTTCATATTAATTAATGGGAGAATGCCACTTGGTTCTAGAGCTGGTAAAACGGGCTGGGCCCATTTTACCTTAAGGGAGGGAGGGCTGTGGCTGGCAAAATGCCAGCCCATTTTTGGGCGGGCTGCACAGGCCGCCCCCCCCCTCAGCCCGCCAAATTGGCGGGCTGGCCCGTCAGCCTGCTACTTTTTTTTTTTAATATTATTATTTAACATTTATTTTACTTAAATGTTATTTTGAACACTCCTATTATCGAATATTAGTAAAGATAATTACTTATTTATTACTATATATTTACATATTATAATTGATTAATATTATGTTAATATTTATTTAGATTTATAATTATCAAATTTGAGATTTTTTTATAAAAAATAGAAATTTTTAAGAGTATAACATGAGTAATTTTTTATTATACTAATATAACATTAGAAAATTTTTATTAGTATTTTAAAAATGTTAAACATATTTTTTTAAAAAATTAAAAAAAAAAAGTGGCGGGCTGGCGGGCCAGCCCGCCACTAAGGGGGGCGGGCTCGGGCTGGCATTTTGCCAGCCCGCCCCGCATTTTGGCGGGCTGGGAGCGGGCTGGCCTATTTTTGGCGGGCCAACCCGCATTCTCAGCTCTACTTGATTCACAAAATATCAATCAATCTAATGGTCGCTAGATTCCTAACAATTTTTTTTTCAATTAAAAAAAATAATTTGTAAATATCAATACAAAAGGTTACAAGTTAAAATCTTAATTACAAGTTGAGAGTTATATTTAATATATAAATGACTAATTTTTAATTGTGGCTCTTAAATTTGTAACAGTCCGATTTTTTTTTTATTTTCAATTAATTTTAGAGAACATTTTACAGGAGGAGGTTAGAAACCTAATTATAATTAAGTTGATATTTTGAGATGTAATTATCATTCTTCATTAATTATCTATGTTATAAAAAAAATACAAAAGTAATCTTGTAGTTGGGGTTCACAATACATACCTGAGACGTGTCACTCTCGCCCAAAAACCTTCTTCGTACACAATCTGCAATTGTCATTTCCACTAATACAGTTAACTGAATTAAAGTATTTTGGAATCTAATTATATATATATATATATATTCTTTCTTTTAACTTTACCATGTTTTGTCCATGCAGTAATTGCACGAAAGGCAAAACAAAGGGGACAAAACAAAAATTCAAGAACGATGGAAACACAGAAAAATTAGAATACTAGGAACAATACTTCAGAATAGTAAAATGGTTTAAAATAAAAATAATAAATAAATAAACGATAAAAGCATGAACATAACGAGTAACGACCTCCCTCCCACAGTGAATTTTCGTTATACGTCCCTCGCTTTAGTACTTTTTCGGGACGGAAATTCATATTCTTCGTTTCTTCTCATCGACGCCATAACCAAACCTTACCAACTTAATTTTCATTCGATTCAAAATAATTGAAAAAAATACTCTAAAATTAAATTATAGAGTACAAAACCAAAAAAAAAAAATATAGAAGACTGAAGTATTAATTTTAAAAGTGAAGAAAAAGCACTGCGAAGCAAAAACTGAAACTGAAGAAGAATAAACGTGAGATTCGAATTACCTAACGACGAGCAAACCGCAGCAGATTCGAGCGCCAAGAACGCGATTCTGACAAAGAGAAATGACAGGACAATACCGAGCAAAAGCACCACCGGCAGGACAGCGCCGACGGAAATCCGGCGACCTCCTGCAGCAGTCGCAGTCGCCGCCGTGCTCGCCTTCGCAGATCCTTTTCCTGCTGCTCCTCCGCTATTTGATATCGCGATCACTCTCTTTATCCCCTTCGCGGATATGTAGAACTTCATCCTCTTGATTCCATTACTCAATCCGATTGTTCCTCTTTCTTCGTCCTTCTGTGGATCAAATCGGCAAGAGAGATCTGATGCTTCACTGGCTCCCTGGTTCAGTGCGAGGCAAGCAAAGAAAAGAAGGAGGGAGGGAGGGTGAGAGCGAACAGCGAAGTGATAGAGCATTTATGCTTTTGTACTTTGTGGAGCAAAATGGAGTTCACGGGAATCGGAATTCTGCATGAACAGTGAAATCAATTTTCTCGAGGAAGAAAAAGAGAAACCAAATCAAATAAAATGTTTCTGTAAAATTATTGTGAATTAAAATTCTTTTCAGTGAGGGAGAGAGAGATACTGTTACTGTATGCGCGTGTTTTTTGGAAGAAAAGCCAAAACCAAACACAAGCCGGGATCGAGGCCGAGGGAAATTAGCACTGTAACCATATGCCTTCACTAATTGCTATCAAGATCAATATATATTAAACTATTAAAAACTTTTTCATCAAAAAAATATAAATAAAAAGTTTGCCAATAATAATCAGCCCATAACTGCAAAATTGAGATTTTACATTAAAAATTATAAAATATCACTTAAATTTTAAAATTTTAAATCAATTTTATTTCTAACATTTTACAGTTAGGGGCTATACCTACATTTGATAAGAAAGTGATAATATATTTTTGTAAAAGATTTTGATTTAAAATTTTAAAATTTAAGTAAGATTTTTGTATGATTTTTCCCTTCAAATTTATAAAAGTAATATAGAAACCTTTTTTTTAATTGAGAAATCCTTTATAAATTCATAGGGCGGGTTTAGTAACCTATGGACTGTGTAAACATCGGAGTGGTGCGAGTATTCGTGTTTTGCCACTAACTTTGGATGTTAATTACGGTTTTAACACTCTTTGCTACCGACACAGCCATGACTTGAAATCATCCTCTCTTGACTCTTGTGTACCGAGGGGTCGGCCGTAGCGGACCATTACTTACCTCACCTGAATGCGACAGTTGTTAGTTATTGTTTTTAGAAATTAGAATAAGTATGCGTGTAGATAAGATTTAAAAAAAAAATTACGGAAAAAAAAAAGTTTTTAGACAGTTTATGAAAAAAAAAAATTAAAAAAAATTATAAAAAAAATAGTTTTAAATAAATAAGTATTGTAGAGGAGTTTTGTAATTGAAAAATTACTAAAAAGAGTATCTATGAGAGATGAGAGAGGGTAAAAAAGATAGAGGAGAGATGAGAGAGGAGAGATAGTGAAGAAGATATAGGATAGATGAGAGATAATAGAAAAAGTAGATGAGAGAGGAGAAAAGATAGAAAATATATGAGAGATATGAGAGAGGGTGTAAGAAAAATAAGGGTAAAATAGTAATTGAGTAGTTCATAAGTTATTTTACTGTTCTAAAAGCTACTCTGATCAGCTTATCTGAAACTATAATTTTAAAACATGGTTTGGCCCAGAAGACCTTTTGGATAAATATAGCTGTTTGTTTTAAAATTTTTTCAAAGTGAAGTTTGGGCCAAAAGCCTTTTTAAAACTATAATTTTGTTAGAAAATAAACCGGCCTTAGATCAAATCAAATGTTCAAAATCATGACATAATTGGTAATTATTAAAAATACCGTAATAGGTTGGAACCTTTTATAAAAGAGAAAATCCTAAAAAATACCTATTTAAATTTTAAAATTATGTTTATTATATTTTATAAGCTATTTATAACTCTTGTAAAGTTATTTACAACTTATTTTTGTAAAAAATCTTGATTTAGAATTTTAAAATTTAAATGGATTTCTTTTTGAATTTTCCCTTTATAAAATTAGACATATTTTTGCCAAACGCTTAGATTAACTAACTGTAAATCATTTCAATTTAATTAAGTCTTGTGTTTGATCATGAATATACAGCCATGACAATTATTTAGAGATAACAGATTTTTTTCTATTGTAGATTTATATTTTCATAAATCGGACTAGGCAATTACTAATAGCGCCCGATATTGATAGATAAATTTAAAAAAAATAGACATGTCTTTTTTTCATAAATGCAAGTAATTTGAAAATTAAACTATATAATCCATTATTTGTAAATAGTTTAAATTTAAATTATTACAGATTGATGATTTGTTTAGATTTGATTTTTCTTTTTAATTAGGATGAGTCCGCATATTTGTATGGAATTCAATATTTTTTTAAAAAAAAATTCCCACATGAACTAGTGTTATAAATAGGTTTGTTGACCTGTTGTAATTAGAGTTATTGATTCGTTTGGTATGGCATTGATCCCAATTTGATCATTCGATTCAATTTTAGGGGAAAATCAACCAATAATACTAATTCATTTCTACCAAAATATAACTATTTCATTACAGTTATGTATTAGACAATTATATATATAGCATTAATTTAAATGGCTTTCTCTTATAAAATGTATTAATTAAATAATGACAAATTTCATCATTATTTTTCCCACCAAACATCGAATATGATTGCGAGATAATTTTAAACTAAAAACTTTTTTAATTATAATTTAAATTGATCAAATTTTTGTGTTTATTTTTTCTTAGGTTAGACGCCAATATTGTCCTTGTTGATGATAATGTTTCTCATAATAGGCTATCGTTTGTTCAATTGCTTTGTGATCGAAAAGTAAATTAATTTAAAAAAAAAAAAATTGATCAATTAATCTTCAAAATTAAGCTCAAAGCTTACAATTATACTTATTTTACATTTTAAAATTTTTATTTTAATTAAAGATATATTATTATTTTTGTTTCACTTTATTTTTATTTTTATTTATAAATTGAAAGTCCTAATTTCTGCCCAAATTTTTTTTACGTCTTATAAATTTAATTTCAATTTAAATTTTACGATTAATTGTAATATATATATATATTGAAATATTTATAATTTGGTATGCCTTTAATGGTTCTGAAATACTTAATTCTTGATGGCCAAAAAAATATTTAATTGTAACTGGCCTAATTAATCAAGATTCGCCCATCCCAAGTAAAGAACTCGTTTTCAATGCTCTTCACCAAGCCGCGTATGATTGAATTTTAGATTATAGCTGTTTATTTATTTTAAACTTTAATATATTTAAAGATAAATAAAAATTCTATTTTTTATAATATGAGAATACCAGAATAATCATTCCCAAAAATTAAAGTGATTTTTATAAGTCCGCCAATATGAATGAGATCACTAATAATAATCAATCTAACATAAGAGACTGACTAAGAGTATATCTACTCTTTTAAAATTTAGTCTATAAAGGGTTATTATCTCTTTTAATAAATATATTTTTTTATATTTGAATTTATGTTTTCTTTTTTATATGAGTGAAGCTGTTTATTACTTTAATTAATAATAAATTATGCATGAGGAAGTATTATCTCATAAGAGAATTAATATCTTGGTTATATAGCTATTACAAAGATGTATTTGTTCTAAACTATATGTGTGTGTGTGAAATTAATTAATTGTATTTGACTCCAAATTTTTATAGGGTTTGGCATTGAGGCTATTGGTTTTAATCAGAAAATGAAATATAACAATAATGTTTGGTAAAAGTCTAAAGTAAAAAATAATGGAAAACATCAAATCATCACTTGGACTATAGAGACTCACAATTCCTCCCAATGCTTCCAAAGTTAACCTAAATGCCTAATTGATTAAATTTATTCATTGTTAGGCACACTTTAGAATTGATTAAGAACTCTGCAAATTAAATCCGTTTGGCCAAACAGATCCTTAATTTTCACTACTCAAATTTCTTGAATTTGAGCCTCCTACAAACTAATTAGACCGATCGGTATAACTAAAAAAATGGCCAAACATCACTCTTCACTTTATAACTCATCTAAACTTTCATGAAAAAAAAAAGTGTGCCTTACCCTAATTTATTTAAAATAATAACATTGATCTAGTAACACTATTTAAAATATGCAGGAAGGTAGTAAGAACTGAGAAGATAAAATGGTTAAAGACTAATTTTATTCTAAAAATTTTCGTATAAAAGAGTTAGGTATTTAAAAAATTTTTAAAATTAATATCGCCCTACAAATATTAATAAATAACAGTTAATATTAATTTTTAATAGTTATAGTGATTTTGTTATTACTTTAACACTTCCGATACGATATTAATATAAAAACAAATTTTTAGATAACCACAATTCACAGGTATTTTGTGAAAAATTTTAAAACAAAATTAGACTTTAACCCATATAATAATAAATAACATGCTAGATGTGATGGATTATATAAGAGTAATTCTTGCGACCTAAAAAATAACATTATCAATGGGTGTTAGGTTTAAGGAAAAAAATTAGTCCCTCTGACAAATTACTATTTAAATTTTCGCTAAGAGAGATATTTATATTTAATATTTTACAGTGTCTCGAATATGATTACTTTCGATAGGAAGGTATGTATGCATTTGGATCAATAAAAGGTCCTCATTTAATCTTTTAATACTAAAAAGTTTAAGTAGGTTCAGTATCGATCTCCTATTAAGACAAGGAGGCTCAAAAAGAGCTTATAAGGATCTTACAAAATTGTTTACCAAATAATTCCTCATAACAGTAATAAAAATTTAACTTATATTTTTATGATATATGATATAAGAGTCTATTTTTTATTATATAAGTCAAATCTAATTGGCAAAAGCTCCTGGTTTAGAATATATACGAAGAAATCATATCATTCAGCCCATCATTGAGTGGAGTGTTGAAAGAGGACAAGGTGCTTTTTAAAAAAAATCCAAAAAGCACGTGTGAAGCACTCTAAAAGTGGAATGTGATTGAGATTAAATAAGCTATATTTTTGGAGAAACATATTATTAATTACTGTTTGGATAATTTAAAAGATTAAAATTTGCTAATGTGTATGACTGTTTTGTCCCCACAAATTGCGAGATAATCAATTTGTGTGCACATGGAGAAACCTTTTTGGTTGTTGTTTTGGTGCTTTTTTTTTGGTACAATGTTTTTTTTAGTTGCCTATCTAATTCACCATAATTTTACCTTGATTATATTCGGATCCGACCCGCATCGCATACCTAGCTATGGTGGGTGAGTCTCCCAATGAGAATTTTTTGAATACGTTAAGGCTCAAACTCGAGATTTCGTTTAAATGATATCAAACTATTTATCACTCGGACCAATCCAGTTGGTACAATGTTGTTTTGGTGCTTCTGTTGTGGAAAGTAGAACCATGTCATATCTAAAGTGGGCCTACTACAATTACATCATACACTGCTGTGTCGGCCCAAATAATTTGTGATTGGGCCCTTACGTTTTTTTATTACTCAATCCCTTAATATAAGAGCTAATTAATTTTTTTATAAAAAAAAAGAGCTAATTAATTTTTTTGGATAGATTAATAAAATTAAATAAATTATTTAATTATGATCAAATCTAATTTTTTAAAAAAATTTATATTATATATTTATTAATTTCCCAAATTAGTCAATTAGCTCTTATACTCTCTCCGTTCTTTTAATATAAGAGCTAGTTGACTTTGTTTAGATAGATTAAAGAAGCTAAATAAATCAGTTAATTATAATTATAACTAATATAAGAGTTAGTTAACTAATTTAGATAGATTAAGGATTATATAATATGAATTCGTCTTGAGGGTTTAGATTTGATCATAATTAATTAATTTATTTAATTTTTTAATCTACTTAAAACAATCAACTTACTCTATATTAAAGAATGAAGATAGTATTAATTTATAGTTAACTAATTTATTTATATTTCTTAATCTATTTAAAAAAATAAACTAATTTTTATATTAAAAAATTATTACTTTAGAGTATATTTATAAGAGAAAACTTTCATTTATCTAGTATAAAATATGAGTTAAATTTAGTAAAAATAGTTAATCTCTGGTTGAATTAATGTTGGAAAGTATGCCTATGAAAAGTGCCTCCAATTCCAATGGGATGTGATGCTTATCAATTATATTAACTTTTGTTTGTTATACCTATAATACTTCTTATATGCTGGAAAGTTAGGTTTCTAATCAATAAATCCTCTAATATATAAAATTTTTAAGTGCTTAAAAACTTTAAATTTGAATATCTTTAAATTTAATTTATTTAAAATATAAATTTTTCCTTGTATTGTCTTGAAAAAAGAAAGAAAACAATAGAATCATAAATAAAATGAAAGAATGAAAAAAAAGTCACCCCTCTATTTTTTCCCAGACCAGAGACCCCTTTGTCTTAATTTGATTAGCAAAACAAAAATATATAAATCAAAATACATAGGTTATTTAGTTTTACATTTTATTTTTTTGGCATACTTTTTATTTTTACATTTTATATTGTATATGTTAAATTAATGTAGTATTTTATATTAAATGAGTGAATAATAATCGGTAATTATAATATTGATATTGATTGATGGCAAACATATCATTTTCCTTTTGTCCTTATTGGGGTTTAATTTAATATAATGTTTTATTTTAATCCCTTAATTGGGACCAAATGAAAATCTTATATAAAATTAGACCCCAAAAAAAATATTTTTACCTTTTTATTTTCCTTCAACTTTCCTGCAAAAGCAATCCAACAAGTCATGGGCTCGTTGAATCCGAAATGGTTTGAGTTTGGGCACCAATGGATGCGCCTGAGCATCGGTCCAGCAGTCGCATTTCTAAATTCGTGGACCGAATGAATGAATAACGATGTAGAGCTAGCTTCACCAACTGATTGATCTATGCTTCAGTTATTTCTGCGTCTGCAGTTTCAGGTATGTTCTGTTTTTCCTCCTGTAGAAGTTCTGAAACTTCTGCTAATTATCTTCTTTGTAGATTATGATTGCATCTCATGTACCTAGTTTACTGCTTATTTTCAACATGGCTTTGTGTCAGCATACTTTTCTGGAAATAGGGTCGGAGCTGTTTGGAGTTCTGTACTTAATGAATTTCAATTTTAGGAAATCTCATTTTCTGGGTGTGGTTTCTTCCTGATTTATTTGCTCGTTCATCGTATTTGATTGTTTTAGAGTGGAATTTTTGTTATAGAGATCACCTTAAACTTTTATTTTGAATGGAAGGAGAAGGTGGGAAAGAGAGAGGTTAGAACGATCAGCTTTTGTATTGTTGCGGATCCTAAAATTTAACACTGGACTTACTACTGAGGCCATGCTTGAATTATATAGATCTGGGAAAAAGGTCAGCAGTGAGTGTATTAATCTGTGCTAATTGAATATTATATATAATGTGTAATTATTTATCTTCAAAGATAGCTTCAAGAAAACAACTATTACTCATTCTGTAAAAGTCAGGAATTACAATGTTTGTGTCAAGATAATATCAATGCAGACTACATAATTATAGTTTGAACGCTTCAAAGGTATAAAAGTTGGAACGTGGGTTCTATGTTTTGCTGTCAAGATTTACACCTTGAGCTTATTCCTTCGTTTTAAGATCTTGTTTGTTTGGAAAAGGGAAAAACTTTGGTTATAATTGAAATGTAAGCACATAAGAAAGAGCATCAAATCTTTTTTGGATACAAGAGAAAAAAAAGAAGAAGCAGGAAAACCTACCCTTACATCAAATCTGATTTAAGTTGTTTTACTATGTTATCTGTTGGGCTCTGGAGGGCAGGGACATTGGTGCTGGAGTGCATGTTACATTTGAGTGTAAAAAATAATTGGGTTTACGTATGATGTATACCTACCCTTTTTTGTATACAAGAGAGGAAAAAAAGCAGGAAAACCTACCCTTACATCAAATCTGGTTTAAGTTGTTTTACTATGTTATCTGTTGGGCTCTGGAGGGCAGGGACATTGGTGCTGGAGTGCATGTTACATTTGAGTGTCAAAAAGAATTGGGTTTACGTATGATGTATAAATGATGAAATGTGGACCTAAGTTTGAGGTGCTATAAACTAGTGAAGGAAAGGGTAGGATAACCATCCAATATTATAAATTTGTTCTTTGAACCAATTTTGTGTGAAGAGGACTCTAAAGACTTAAACTTTGACTCTAGAACTTCATGTCATGTGCAAATTAATACACTTTGTGGACTTAGAAACAAATAGGTCCCAAATGATTTAAAAAATCATATTAGGGGGCGAACATAGTTGATGCTAATTTTCCTAATTGTGTTCTATTTCATTTTATATTGATATTTCTTAGGAATCCTTGTACTTCCCATAAGCTAATTGATGCTTGCAGCTTAAATATTTTAGGACTATAAAAGGTCTCTACTGTCTTTTGTTTAACTTTAAGATAATAGTATGAAGCTGTTTGATAGAATGTATTTAACATCCTTAGATCAGCCGTATAAGGGAAGCATAGGTGTAGAACTAGTCTCTCTCTGTTTTTTTTTTGGTCACAAACTCTTACTAACACATTGGCAACATGCAATACTATTGGTAGGATCGACTTGCAAATACGATCTCAGGATGTACTAAAACCTGGATGAACTGTTAGAAAGATATCTAGCTGGCAGCTGCTTGAGTCCAAAATTGTTAAATATATTTGTATTTTCTATATATAGTACTTTTTATGATATACTTATTTAATTATTAAGTTTTGGATTCTATCTTAGATTTCATATTTTAATTAAAATATATTTATTTTATAAAATTTGCTTTTACCATGGTTGGACTACTAAACCGCTTCCCCTCTTTTCAGTGGTTCAGTTTCTGAAGTCTGATCCATTTTCTAGAACATTCAATATATTAGTTCAAACATAGTCCTCCACCTAGTGGGTTCCACTCTCAAGTCTTCAAGTTTTCTGGCGCCAGTTGTGTGTTGTCAGTATTTTTTTGACTTGTGACTGATAAAATTTTGTTGTACTCATTTATAGTATGCATTTACTGTTGTCAATAGTTGGGTGAGCACTAATCTTAAGCTATGATGTGATGGCTCTGTGTATTTGGTGTTGTACATGTCATTAATATCTGGTTGATTTACGGATATGATCTTCACCCATCAGAGTTTATGGGTAGAAGAGGCTCATTTAGACTGAAAACTTGATCTTTCTTATATTTTTGGAGAAGCAAATGAAGATTTTCACGAGACATCCGACTGATGATATGAAAATTTCACCAAAAAAAATAGTAACTGAATTCTACTTTCTGTAATCGTTCTTTCACGACTTTAAAGTAAAGAACTGTATCTCTGCTTGCAGCATGTTGAAGCGTGGATACAAATCCAAAGCATGGAATGGTCCTCAGAATTGGCGGGTCCCATTACTTCTTGTATTTCTTATACTGATGCTAGTTGGACTTTTGTTACTATTTCAAGATGGAGTTCAAAAGCCTAATTTATCTGATGGACTTCAAAAACATGAGTGGAATAGCTTTCACTCGGTAGTGAAATTGCATCCCACAGTAGAGTTCCGGAATGGAACAGATGTAATATGGCAAATACCTGAATCGCCCAAGGCTGTTCTCTTTCTGGCTCATGGATGCGATTGCAGAGCCGTCAACTTTTGGGATCAATCACCTGAGTGCCCTAACTGCGTTGGGCTACCTGAAGATCGATTACTTGTACTTAATGGTCTTGCTCGACAGTTTGCTGTTATTACTATTTCAAGTGCTGGAAGATGCTGGACGTTGAATGAAGAAGTTTTAATTGTTAAAACCATTATAAATTGGTGGATTAGTGAAAGGAAACTGGAGAAACTTCCTCTTGTAGCTTTGGGTGCTTCTTCTGGTGGGTATTTTGTATCTGTACTTGCTAATATTATGAAATTTAGTGGTATTGTGCTCATGATTGCCGAAGGAACATTTGGGCAAATCCGTATCAAAAAGGACTATCCGCCTACTCTCTTTGTGCACATGCCTAAAGATCTCTACAGGGAGCAGAAAATAGATGAATATGTTTAAGTTCTTAAAGATAAAGGGATTGACGTTGATGTTATTGAATGCATGGAGTTCCCCTTATCACCAAACACTTTAGCCGATAGAATTCCTGGTCTTGATCAAACCGTTTCAGCAAGGCTGTTTGAGTTCTTTCAGGAAAAGGGCTTTATTGATGAAAAAGGATACATGAAGAAAGATGGGCGTGCATTAAATTGGAAAAGGGCTCTTCAGGAGAAGGAAAGTCTCTCCATTGATAAGCATCTGTTCCCACACATCCAAGAGGAGCTAAACCTTGCATTTGCTTACCATGAGATGACTAGTGTCCATTCTGATAAGATTTTTAAGTGGTTTGAATCTCACATAAGCTGATGGTGATGGGACCTTACTCAGTTTTTTTCCCATTTTTGGAATATATATATAGATATATATAGCCATTATGATTTATGACTCTGTCTTTTCCTTGAAATATTAGGTAAATAGTCTAACTTCCATTTTTGTAATATCCAATGGTTCACATGTAAAGACTTTTATGATGGATCGTTCTGTTCATACAGATAAGATACAGATATTATGACAGCTCAAAATATTTAGTATTCATGTGCGATTTATAGTGTATCTGGTACAGGAATTGAACATGTATTGACACAGTATGACTCTTTATATTTAAATTGTTCGTATTAATGCGGCACCAACATCACCTAGAATGAGACCTAAACCCAATAAGATGACATGTCTGGCTGTCTGATGTTATAATGAACACATAAACCATAATCAACTTTACATAAATGAAAAAGGATTTACTTTCAGGAAAAAGCTGAAGAAAGTCATAAGTATAGGAGCATTCCTATATTTATGGGGTTCAGTTGCTGCTGCTAAGTCCACTTAAAAAGGACATTAACTTGACCTCCTATAATTATAACTCACCCATTTTTCCTCCACAATTATGGTTTTCTATGTTCTATCTCATGGGGTTTCTTAGGATGTTGACTAATATGTTGTGTCTTTATTTATGTTCACATGTGACTACTAAACCTAAGAAGATGACATATCTGTTGTTATAATGAACCCACAAATCATAATCAACTTTACGTAAATGAAAAAAGGATTTACTTTCAGGAAAAGCTGAAGAAAGTGATAAGGCTTCGTTTGGATTGGGGGGAAAATAGGGAGAAGAAAATATTTCGAGGAAAAACTTCTAAAAATAGTAAAAGATTTTACTTTCTTTTAAATCCCCCCCCCCCCTAATATTCTCTCCCTATTTTTCTTTGTATCCAAACGAAGAGTAAGTGTAAGACATGCCTATATTTTTGGAGTTCAGCTGGTGGTGGTGGTAAGTGCACTTAAAAAGGACACTAACTAGGCCTCCTATCCAATGACCATAACTCACCCATTTTCCCTCTACGAATATGGTTTTGTGTGTTTTATTTCTTAGGATTCCCTATGATGTTGACTAATGTTTTGTGTCTCTGTTCATATTGACATGTAGACTACCAAACCATGCCATTACATTTGACTAAAGAGACCATAAAAACAAAATTTTGAACATGGTTGTGGGCGTTGCTCGTCTGTCTCCACAACCCAGCTGCCTTGCTGTCACCTTAAATGGAATCCTTGTACTATATACCGTACGTACAACTAATTGCCAACTGTAACTAATTTTGGATTACTTTGTCTATAAATAAGATTCATTTTAGATTGGAAAAAAAACATTACAGGACCTCTTAAACTGAACAAAGATTTTAGACTATCAAACTAAAAGTTTATGAACTTCATTCAAAACTGGGAAACCAAAGAAGCTAACAATGTTGTAGTAGTCGTAGAGTACTGACAAAATATCTTTGTCAAAGTAACACTGAAGAATAAAAAACAACACAGATGAATTAAAGTCTTACACTTAATAAAACACTCTCATTTGAAAAAACAGACACACAAAGACCAAATAATTGGTTGCTGATCAGATCAATCACGAGGCTTCATTCGTCCCTCATTGGCCATTCTGAAGAGGTGAGCCTGAGCTGCAGCAGCCTTGTTGGAGCCAATGGAAGCCACAAATCTGTCTCTGACTTGCTTGGTGGTGTAAGGGAACTTGTTGTTGACAAGAGAGTTTAGGAATGAAGCAGTGCCTTCTCTGTAGAGAGCTCCAAGCCCATCAGTTCTTGTGTTGGAAAGTGCTTGAGGCAAGCTCATGCCTGCACCACTGAACCCTGGAACAGTACCTGTGGCTCCAAATGCACTCCCTAGGGTTCCCCACCATCCAAGCAATCCCCAGATGATTGTTGGGTGGTTTCTCCAGTAGCTGCACATTAAACCGGTACACTTGTTTAAGATCTTGGATATTGGATATGATACATTTGCTTGCTTCTTATTTCTTACATGAAATGTAGTATTTTCTCTGTGCAGTAAGCAAATGAAAGGAACTTATACCTGCAAGTACCAGTGAAGGGAGGAGAAGGAGAAGGAAGGTAAGGGGGTGATGAAGGTACAGGGGGGGTGCCTGGGTCGGTTGGGGTTGCCGGTGGGTCGCCACCTCCATAAGAAGGTGGCGAGTTATAGTAACCACCACCTGACGGAGGATTTGATGGGGTAGACGGTGTTGATGGTGTTGGAGACGGGTCATGATGTGGAGGCGATCCACCGTTCTTGCCAGAGGGTGTTGATGGTGTTGGATGATAACTCCCACCACCGCCGTGTGACGGTGTTTTATGAGAAGGTGGTGATGAGCTTCCATAGCCACCAGCAGAGCCATGAGATGGAGGACTCCCATATGATGGGACTGCAAAAAAAAAAAAAAAACAAAGAAAAAGGAAAGTGAAATTTCTCAGTACAGTTTCTCTTTAAGAATTTGATTATTCAAACCACTCATCATGCATAGCCATGAGCTGCATCAGAAGAAAGAAAAATATATATCTTCCAGGGTCAGAAAGTTGCAGAGAGAGAGAGAGAAAGAGAGACCTGAGGGGGGAGATCCTGCATGTGGGTCTGGAGGAGAGTAAAAAAAGTTTTTCTGATCTTCATTGGGGGTGGTAAAGGAGATCCCAGGGATGACAAGATTGTGGGAAATCAATGCGGTGATGAGTGTGAATACGAGTAGAGAAGCAGCTGGACTGCTTCTTCTAATCTTCTCCATGTCTCAGTGTTCTTAGAACAAAACACAGTGAAGAAGAAGAAGAAAGGAGGATTTAGGTTTTGAAGTGTGGATTGGAGAAGGGTGTGAAGAAGGAAATATAAGAGGATGGTTCACACGGAGTGAAGTTAATTTTTACAGGTGGAGAAGTGTGTGTATAGTTGATGTCCTGCAGGCTGCATTTACTCACACTATGTATTACTGTTCACTTCTTTCTCTTTCTCCAATAATGCGTTTCTTTTTTCTTTTTCTTTAACAAAAAATAAAAAAGAAAAGGAAACACTGAAGAAGGAGCTTAAAGCTGCAATATGTGCTTCCTGTTGTTCAGGAAATACTCCATGGTGAATTCAGTTTTTCATTACAGATAAATATCCACTCTGTTTCAATTTATAAGATATTTTTAGAGTAAATTGCAGAGACCAATGGACTTTATTAAATACAATCAAAGACTTTAATTTTTTTCAAGAAGTATAAAACACTATCTTCTAACTAACACCTTAACACGTACTTAATTAATGAAGAGTATTTTTAGAATAAGGTCATTGTTTTCTCCAAAATATTTTATATTATGAAACATGAAATTACTCCAAAAAATGTCTTATAATACACATAAAAAATGTTAGGAACATTTGAAAAAAAATGTAATTCACTTTTAATATTTCATAAAATCTATCAATACTTTTAGTCTTTAAAGATATATAATTATAACTTTTAACATCGTTTACCATCTTTTTTTTTCAAGAAAATAAGTCTGTTTATGTAATTTTCTCAACTTTCAATGGGAGTCGCTTTTTAACATGTTTCAATATTTCTTTATGATTAATTTAATTAGTTTAGCAGTAATTTAATAAGTTGAATTAAATTGTTTTGTTGGAGAGCAGTGTTAAGACACGTGTCAATGTCCCATGTGCTACACACACACACACGTATAGTGTGCAAGTGGATTCAGTAGTTTAGGATTTATTTTAGCTGTTGGCAAAAATGCTTTCACACACTTCTCTTTCTTCTTCAATGAAATTAGGAGATCCCACGTGAAAATAATATCAATCCCTTGCCGCTCTGCGTTTGAGTTGTAGATGAGCTTAATTTCTTTTTAAAAATTTATATATCATAATACCAAACCCTTGACGTGTAAAAGTCTACAACAACCAACATATCCAATAAAGATACATTGATTCATACGATGTGGATTTGAATTTTACTTTCAAAATTAAGAAAGAGATCTTAAATATAAGAATTAATTAAAAGATTTATTTTAATTATAAATATAAAATTTTAATATACTTTTAATGAGACTAATTTCTAATACAAATGAAATAATTAAGGAGATATTTTAAAAAAAATTAAAACATATTTATTATAAATAATTAATATAACTAATTTTTTAATATTTATAAATTAATTATTTAGCTTAAATATTTATATCAGATCAGAGTAGTATTTTTGTCTGTATTAGTTGAATTAGAAGGCTATTTCAAATTCAGATTCACATTGGCACCACCAAATTTTTTGGAGTTGATATAAATAGGGATGAAAATAATTAATGACTGATATTGATAGCTGGTTAGAAGGTTAATCTAGTTTAACTAAAAATTTTGAGTTCGAGACTTGAGTACGCAACAAACGCAGGTAGTAGGATAACTATACGAAAGAATCCTTCAATTCACAATCCGAATTAGTCTAGAACCCTTGTTATGTCTAGAAGGATAATCTACCCTAACACACTGGAGGAGAAATTAAAAAAAAAAAAGACTGACATTGATTTATATTATTGGGTGGGAGAGAGACCTTGATTTTATTGCATACATCAAAAGATTGAGTTCAAATTCTTGTTAATTGCTATTCATTATTGGTAGGTGTTCATTAAATGTGGTAGGTCTTGCCTTAAAATTGAAATAACCTATCTACAATTACTTTTTTTTTTATTTTTTTTGAGGGGGTGGTTAAATTAGTTGGTCTACATAATTTTGACTTAATTTTAACAGATTGTTGACATGCTTTTAATTCTTAGACAATAATTTGTTGTGATCATTAATTTCAATATGCAAAATTAGAAAATCGCATTTTTATAATTTTAATAACATCAACTCTCACTTCTTAACTATCATGAAATTAGTTAACTTTGCCCCATAATTAGGAGCGGAGAGTCCAAAAATAACTTTAAAAAACAAAGGAGGAAGGAACAAAAGAAGAGAAGTCAAACCTTTTTTCCACTCAAACTATCCATCCGTTTGGCTTTCTATTATCAAAAAAGATTTATCCATTTGGTATGAATCTAATGTCATCAACAATCAATCAAAAGATATTGACAACAATGAATTCCTTTACCCTATGTCTGGATAGGAAGACAATTAGGGGAAAAAATATTAGGAGGGATAACTCTAAAAAATAATAATTTTTTTTACCATTTTAGCAAAATTTTCTTTCTAATATTCCCTACCCCTATTTTCAACTCACTTTTCTCTTCATCTAAACATAGCCTTAGTGTAGAGTAGCATTATGGAAAATCATTCAAAGTTTATTCCAGTTTTACCGAGGAGGAGGCTCTTTCACACATAGCATTGGGTCAGGCCACAGTTTGTGACATGGTGGTTCCAACCCTCTTCCACGCCAATGATTTACAAATGAAGTTTCCAGTTTCCTCACCTGTCATCACAGTCACATTATCGCACATCAGTATAAAAAATTAAGAAAAAGCTTGGGGCAATACTTCAGTTTTCGCTGTTGAGTTTTTCAATCAAATTACAACATGGGAAGATTTTTTATTCAAGGCTATGTTTGGATGAAGGGAAAAGTAGGAGGAAAATAGAAGGGAAGGAACACTAGGAGTAAAAACTTCCAAAATTATTTTGAAATTTTCTCTCTTAGAATTCTTTTCTCCATATTTTTCTCCCCATCCAAGCATAGGGTAAATGTCGATAACTTAGTGGTGGATGAATATACATCAGTCTACTCAAGGATACTAAGAAACTAAGAATCAAATCCAAAAAAAGAATTAATATCCATGCCTCTAGAAAGTTGAACAACAGTCACGTGTACTTTTCATGAAAAAAATCTTCTTACCAATAGCATATTTTCATTATACCAGCTCAGTGAATTTATTTTCCCAGAAAAGGAAAACAACATTGGGGGAGAACACTGCATTTAACCATTTTAAGTTTTGACTGACTCAATTCCTTTCTATCTTGATGTCTGCATGGTGCTTTGGTCCTAATGCTGTCATGAAGGTCAATCTTAACCTTGAGGAATAAGATATCACTACCTTTGACCACTAAGTGAAAACTATGACTTATTTGGTGGAGACTTGCTCATCAACATATATGTAGGTTTTCTTAGGCGTCATGGGAACAAATAGCACCTAAATACTGAGAATTGTAAAAGAAGTTGCCATATGAATCAAATGACAAAGTTGCAAGGATAAAGACTAGGATGTCTTGCATTTTGTTTTGTGATTTCACAATTATCATTTCACTATGCATAGACTTAGCCCCTGTCAGAGCCAAATAAGATCCCTTTTGCACTTGATAAATGAAACGGAAAGATGCAACTGAAGAACTATAAAGCTATACTTGTACAAAAAAAAATGTTATTGAAGATTGAGGAAAGGTGAAGAACTACTGATCAATGATGTTTTACATCAGAAATGACAAAAAATGGATGCCCATTTGTAAATCACTAATTGGTAATAATATATGTGTATTTGAGCATGTGTTCATGGATAATGAAATGGCAACATGTGCATGATTATCCTACAAAAGCAAGCATATCTAACACTGACATCGGTAAATATAACAAAGATGAACTTGTAAATAAGAGACATGCTGGAAGTTTGAACAAGATATCACATGAGGAATAACATATTTCAACAATGAAGTACAAAGAAGTTCTAAACATCAGGAAGCTGAAACACAGGTAAGAGAGCATGCGAGTATGTTGAACTTGGTTCCCATTGACATACATAAATATTCGTTAATGAGTTTGCCTTTGGCAAATAATTGTAGATATGCATTATTTACAGAGAGCAATAACTTGGGTCGTGCTACTTAAGAACCATTATCTCACTTCACATACGCTTTGGAACAAGGTTTCCTTCCTAGTCTACACGTGGATTATACTTTTGATATTAGTATTCAGTACTCTCTTATTAACGAAATTTTCTTCTTCAAAACAAAAGTTAAAAGACAATAAGAAACATGGAAAAATTACAATACACCAAAGAAAAGCTAAATATCTTAAGAAACAAACCTGTCGAACAACAAATGGCTCTGTGGTGAGACTAAAAGGTTCGGTCAAAATAGTAAGAAACCCATTTTGATTGCCATAAATAATGTCAGTGAAAGGCCGATCGCCTACCTGCCACAATATACTCATGCTGAAACATGAATCCTCAAAATATGAAACAAAACTAAGCAACAATGAGCTCTTCTAAATTCTCTGTTACCATGATTAGTCGTGAGGATTCACAACCAAAATGCTTTTCAATTTCATCAGCTGATCCAGCAGGTTTCTTCAACCCTATGGAATGCAAATACATACAGACATCAACACCAACACTACATTATTATTGACAATCCAAATGGATATTAATATTTCAAATGCCTAACGTTTAAAGATAGAAGACATGTCTCAAAACAAAAGATTTTGAATAAAAAGAAACACTTACTGTGCCTTATGACTCTAATCCCAATTGCCTGCTCAAGCGCCTTAGCTTTGGAACCATCATGATCATATTCATGAAGTCCTAATTCATCAGAGACAAGTAAAGAAGCATCAATATTGACACTAATACAAACAGTAAATCGCAGACACACCCCAGACAACAAAATATAAGTGTTTTAGATATGTACTGGCTTAGAAGTACCTACACTCCAAGATCCACACGATGAAATATATAGTGTTTATAAATAATTTAAGTGCCATGTCTATTTGATAACATGATTCTATCTTTGAACTATAGCTGCTTCATAGCTTATGGAATACCATACAGCTCCAATTTTGAACTAGCTTCATACAACACTTACCAGCAGAGTTACTGAAGACAGCAACATCAGGACCAAACTCCGATTTACAACATTCCAGCGAAGAAGCAAGAGGAGGCCAAGGGGTCAAAGTGTAAGGAGCAGTAATGGTATTATCCTTATCAAACACGACCCCTTTGAAACCCCTTCTTCGCATCTCACCCCAATCAATGTATCTCAAATCCGGAACAGAAACATGGGGCAGTGCTAATTTGGGGTTCTTCACAAACACACACGTCGAATAAATGGCCTCCAAGTTTATTCTCTGCCCTAACGCCGCTTTCATATCTGCCCACCACATGTTTGTGAAAAGTACCCGCCTTTCCTCGTCGTTCTCGAACCCCTTTTGCTCGTCTTCTTGTGGAAGCTTTTGGTATCTGGGTTCTGGGTTCTGATTATTAGTGTCTTTGTGGTCAATAGAGAGAAGGAATTGAAGAAACAGAGGATGGCTCTGGTTCTGATTCTGGTTCTGATTTGAATTGGAACTGACGAAACTGTGGGGATTTCGCAAAGTCAGAGTAGATAAATCTCTGATGGGGATTTTGCTGTGAGTAGTAGAAAGTGATAGAGTGGTGAGATTTATCTCTTGATTGGCATTTCGATGAAAATTCAGAAGTTTTGGATGGAGGGAACAGCAACTCGGAAGGTAAGCAGCTACAGTAGCCGCAGGCATTTTTAGTTTTATCTTAAACTCGCCTCCTTTATTTCAAGTCAATTTTAATCAAATGGTAGAGCTCGGGCCATCCATGAAATCTTACATAACAAGACCTCTCGTTTAAGTACCTTCCATAATGTATGATGTATTCCCACGATATATCAAACCATGATAATAGATTTTGCCACTCTTAATATATTATTTTTTCATGCTGGCTAGTTTAAATTCTAGACAAAGCCATTTAACCATCTATTTTTTTGGTTAGTTACCCGATTTATCAAAATTTTGTCTCGACTATATCCAAATTCGACCCGTATCACGTATTTGGCTATGGTAGGTGAGTCTCCCAACGGAAATTTTTTTTATACACCAAGGCTTGAACTCAAAACCTCACTTAAGCGATACTGAGCTATTTAATCAACCTCGTTATTTAACCATCTATTAATTATATTGGGTGGATCCAATTATTTTTTTTTTTGGTTGCCCACCCGGTTCATCGGAGCTTTGCCCCGACTACATCTGGATTCGACCCGCGTCGCGCACCTGGCTGTGGTGGGTGAGTCTCCCAACGGGGATTTTTTGTATTCGCCAAGACTCAAACTCGAGACTTCGCTTAAACGATAACGAACCGCTTACCACTCGAACCAACCCCCGTTGGTGGGTGGATCCAATTATAATCTATTTAGAATTTGTTTGTAACAAGTGGGCCGAGCCCAATAGTTAAAAAGGATAGCCCAATGAGGAACCCAAGTAAGTATTTTGACCCTTTGGGATGGATTAATCAATGGTGAAAAAACAGCAACTAATTAAGATGGGAAAATTCCATATAAGTACCCTCAAAATATGTAAAACCAGATCAGTGATTTCAATTCCGCTAATCCCAAATCAGTACAGAGGTATCAAATATCGAATCTTAAATGTTGTTAATTTACTAGCATGTCCTCTCCCAGAATATGTTTGGTAGCATGGAACTGAGAGCAAAGAAGTAGAAATAAAAATATAATCAAATATTTTTTTTGTTTGGTTTCATGAAACTCGATTCTATTTGCAATTCTAACATTTTATTCTATTTCAATTCAATCTAAAAAGTTAAGAATAACTAAACTTATAAAATTTCTATATACAATTTTACCATTTTTTAAATTAAGACAAAATGACTTTTTCTTCCTCAACATGCTACCCCTCAATGGCCATGGCTTCCTTCTTCATCCTCACCACTCTCGCTGATGCCATCCATGTACTTAACAAACACTAGTCACCCCGTCCTTTCTTGCGGCAGCTTCGCTCTCATTTCTCTCACTCACACTTCTATCCCCATACTTGATTGTGGCACTAACTAGTTCCTTTGTGCCACTGTCAACTATGGTAATTGTGGCGGTCGCCTCAAGTGTGACAGTTTGTATCAGCGACTGTAGCTGTCGCCTCGAGTGCAATAGCACCAGCAGCACAACTCTGACGTCTTTGGCTTAGTTCAGCATCCACCATACGAACGATTATTCACCTTACGACGTCAACTTCATGGACGACTTTAACGAATGGAAAGAGAGAGACAAAATAAAAGAGGAGGAAGAGAGGCAAGAAAATTTGAGGCAAATGATGAGGGTAAAAAAATCTTTTTATTCTACTTTCATCTATTTTTCTTTTTTTAAATATATATTAATTTCATATTTATTTATAACATACCAAATAAATCTTTAAAGTTTATTTTTAATCTAATTCTATTTCTATTTTTACTTTTGTAAAAAACTCTTACCTCCTACTAAATAAGAAATAATGTCTATAATTAAAAGAAATATGATAATATAATAAAAAAATTACAACAACTTGATTAATAATAAAGTAAAATTATAAGGATTAATGAATTAATTTTTTTAAAAGAATTTCTAAATAAATTATACTTTTATCAATCTTAATTATTAAATTTTATTGATTTTTTAAATAAATTAAAAAAAATTATTTTAAATTATTTATATTTTTTTATCAAAATAATTTATTTAATATAAAAATTATTTATTTTAAATATATTATATAATATGTTATAATTAAATAGTTTATTGAAGTTTTTAATCCCTGTAAACAAATTAATAGAATTTTATAATTACGACGGGAGAAAAAACAAGACACGTTGCATCACTTTAAGAACGCATATTCGCCTTTTGTTTTCTACTGAATTTCGTACAATGCACGTCCTGTTGAATTTTGACATTGATATTTCATATCAATGTCAGGAAATTAAAACATTTTTTTTGGAAAATGCACAACCACATACTCTTGATTACTCCATGGTTTCGCCTCTTCATTTCCAGTCACTACATCTTCAACGTATCCCTCATCCATGGCTTCCAGAGCTGCTATTTCCTCATCGTACAATGCACGTGCTGTTTAATTTTGACATTGATATTTCATATCAATGTCAGGAAATTAAAACATTTTTTTTAGAAAATGCACAACCACATACTCTTGATTTTTTATAACCAGATTTTTCTTATTACTCCATGGTTTCGCTCTTCATTTCCAGTCACTACATCTTCAACGTAACCCTCATCCATGGCTTCCACAGCTGCTATTTCCTCATCATCAGAACCTCAAAGACTTCAAAGCATCAAAGCCTTCATTCAATCAAACGACACCGTTACAATCCCTCCCGACTACTTCTCTGTCACTGAGCTTCGTGAAGAAGTTGCAGACGAGCTTGCTGCTTCCATACCTATCATTGATCTCTCCCTCCTCACCTCACGTGACCCTCACGTGCATGCTGATGCCGTTCGAGAACTTGGCAATGCCTGCAAAGAATGGGGATTCTTCATGGTAACATTTCAACCTTTTCTCTTTCAAACCCTAGTGATTAGAGTTGATTTTGTGGTCACTTTCAGATCATAAATCATGGGATTTCGGAGAAGCTGATGAAGGACGTAATAAACAAGTCCTTTGAGTTTCATGACTTGTCTCTTGAGGAAAAGAAGGAGCTTGCAAATGAAGAACTGATCACACCCATTAGATTTGGAACCAGTGCTCTTCCTCATGGAGAGAAGGTTCATTATTGGAGAGATTATCTGAAAGTTGAAACACATCCTACTTTCAATTTCCCTCACAAGCCTCCTGGTTTCTCGTAAGTTTAATTAAGAACTTTTCATCACCTTTTTTTCGTCTTATACATCTATTTCATCTTATATATAATTACAACTAACGGAATCGATAAAAAAATTAGTTAAAGATAATAAATTAAATATGTCATAAATATATTTCTTGCTAAATATATATTTATTTATGAAGAAGGTGAGTGAGTGAAAAAATAGGTGAGAGAGATAGACATCGAGTGATAATTAACAGAGAGATATAGGTAAAAATGGAAAAAGTAAATTAATTTTTTTTTTGGTAAGAAAAAATTTAAGTTAAGCCTAAAGAACTCACAAAGGAAATGTTTATCTATAGTTTTAAAGAATATTTATAGATATATTTATATATTACTTACTACTATTATTTTGATATTAGTAGTAAAATTTGATTTCACAACTTTATAAATTATAAGTTAATTCTTTACTAACTTGATCAAGTATATATTATTGGAAAATGGAATTAATTAATTTTTAGACAAGTACAAAGTGTAACTTGTAAAAAAGTATCAGCACTATACTAAAAATTATAACTTGTATATAAGATCACAGGATCTTTATCTACTTCATTCCACACCTTTAACTTGTTTCTGTAGGGAGCTTGCGTTTGAGTATAGTAGGAAAATCAGAGAGGTATTGAGGACTTTGTTTCAAGGAGTATCAGAGAGTCTAGGGTTACCACCCAATGCCATTGTTGAGTACACAGAGTTTGATTCAAGTTATCAGACATGTCAAGTGAACTTGTACCCTCCATGTCCTAAACCAGACCTTGCTTTGGGATTGACTCCACATACTGATAATGGCTTAATGACTCTTTTAATCCAAAATGAAATTGGAGGCCTTCAAGTTAAGCATCATGGCAAATGGGTTAATGTCAATCCTCTTCCTCACTGCATCATTGCCAACACCGGAGATCAACTTGAGGTCACTTTTCTTTTCATTTTTTTTTACTCAATTCTACTTTAATATTTGAACTTTAACTCAGCACAATAAATCATTTGAATAACTTTTTTTCTTAGGTTGTGAGCAATGGGAGGTATAAGAGTATCTGGCACAGAGTGGTGGTGAATGAGAGAAACACAAGGCTTAGTTTTGCACTTGGGAATGGACCAGCACATGAGAACGAAACAGGCCCTGCAACTGAGTTATTAGAGAAGGAGAAGCCAGTTTATAAGGCCATCAAGTACAAGGACTACTTTCAAGTTCAACATGAGGCCAGATGTGTTGGTAAGAGAGGCTTGGATTTGATTCGTATTATTGATTAATAACAATATATCCCAAAATGCTGTAATGTGCACTTATATATCTATCTTAATTATTATTACCATTTGAGTTTGTGTCCTATGAGATTTTACGCGCGCGCGCGCACACACTTCAATTTTAAATGTAATTAAGGTTGTTATTGAGATTATCTAGACTTTCACGTGTTTATGTTGTTTAATGAACAAATAAGGAGATGTTTTACTGTGAGTGAGCAATCAAGTTCATGTCTGTCCCTGTAAGTGATGATTAATTAGCAACAAACAATGAAAAGAAGAGGATGATTTGTTGTTATTCAATCCATCATGGTATTGAAACAAAACCGTTCACTGAACCTGCTGAGGCAAACTAAGCCATGTTAAAATAATATATATTCGATTTCTAGGGAGTACTATTTTATTATGATTCCAATCGAGATGCTTAGGGAGGCATCTTAACTCCTGAGTGTTTAGGTTTATGCTTGAGGATAATAGACAGTTCACTCTACTCAACATTAGTATCGCCGAAAAAAAAGTGAGATTTCGTCTTGCCCTTAGATTATAGATAAGTCTAACCTTTTTTTAAAAATTTTTTTACTAAAAAAAATATAATTTAATTAAATAAAAAGAATAATATTTAAATAAAAATTATTAATTTATAAAAAAAGAATATTTACATATAAACCCACATAATTTAATAAAATAAAAAATTAAGGGACTACTACTGTTTTTTAAAAAAATTTAAAACGATGTTATTTTAATAATAATATATATAATTTAATATATATATAATTTAATTTAGTCAATTAGTTTAAAATTTTTAATCCGACCAATGTAGTCCCGGATTTCAACTTTCCATGGCATGATTCTATTTTATCCACTTGAACAAATCTTAAAGCCTAAGAAAGCTGACCACGTTGTAAAAAATGAAAAGAAAGAAAGCGGACAACAACGAAGTTGTTTAGATAAATTTAAAAAAAAAAATTTATAAAGAAAAATTTTTAGATAAATTTAAAAACAAAAATTTTAAAATAAAATTTATAAAATAAATAATTTTAAATAAATAAATATTTAAATAGTTATTATTAAAAAAAATTTTATTCATGATAAATTATTAAAAAAAGCGTTAGATTAAAAACAGGTTCTCCTCTCTCTCATTCCCATCTCCAGGCTGGAAGAAGATGCAGGAGGAAGAAGGACAGAGGAGTCCATGGTGACATTGTTATCGGTGGACCAAACCCCAGGGGTGTCACTGGAGAAGACGATGGCGGCAGTGAAAGAGGGAGGAGAAGTGGCTGGGGTTTGAGAAGGAAGGAAGTGAAGAGAGAGAGTGCTGCTCGGAGAAGGCCATGTTTGGTTTGTATCAGAAGCAAAAAGTGTAGAACCTGGTGAAATACTAAGTGCTGTAATGGCGGAGAAGAAGAAGAAGCGAGGAAGAAGTAGAAATTGAAGTAGTTTTGAGCAAATTATTTCTTTCTGGGTCTGAAAATTTTTCCCTGCATGAGAAGGAAGCATGGCTTGGTATAAAATAATCAAATCAAAAGGAAGAAAAATCAAAGAAAAGAAGAGAAAAGTTCTTGACTTTTGACTCTTGCTGGTAGTTTAGCCGAAATTGGTGTGTAGGTGGGAAGGAATAAATATTTTCTTCAACTCTGTGGTGTGGATTTTCAACGTTGAAGCACTGTTTTGACGGAGGAGGAAGACGAAAGAGGAGGAAGAGAGAGAAGAAGAAAAGGAGAAAATATAAAAAAAAATAGAGATAAAATAATAAATAATTAGGTAATAAATTTTTTTATTATTTTAAAAATTATTTTTAATAATTTATTTAAAATTATAGTTTATTTTATAATTTTTTTTAATAAATATAGTTATTTATTTTAATTTTTTAAATTAAAATTTATGTTAAAAATATTTTTAAAATTTAGATTTTAGGACTATCGACAGGCACAACATCAGCATCAATACAGCTGGGCATTTGTTCCGAAATTACGAAACAGCCCATGAGAGCATATGCTATTATGCTTTCATGACATCAACAAACCAACCATTCCTCTATTGCTGACCATTGACGACTACGACGACTCAGCCATCATAGGATGTAAACTAATATCTCTTCCACTCATTATAATATTGAGATAAATATTTATTTTAATTTTAAATATAAAATTTTAATTTATTTTATTTTATAAATTTATAATTTTTTACTAAAATATTTTTATATAATTATACATATCTTAAATTTTTTTTATCATGAGATAATTCTAATAAACCTGACAATAGAAAGTATTTTAAAAAAATTAATGCATAATTATTATAAATAATTAATTTAACTAATTTTTTTAATTTACTTAAATTAATTAATTAGATCTTATATTAAGGGCCGGAGAGAGTATAAAGTTAATTAAAATTGAATAAAGATAATAAACATATAAAATTTTTAAATATACCATTAGTATTTCTTATAAAGAGAACCTAACCTGGCATATCTCTAAAAGAGCATTTATCATATTAATATAAAGTTAATATAGTAATATAAGATTCTGTTAAATTTATTTAGATTTTAAATTCGATTCCTATATAATACAATTATCTTAAGAAGAGACAATAATAAATTTTAAAATTTGATATATGATAATATGATATAATAAATAAATAAATAATATATAAAAATAGGGGAGCCAGGAGACATCAGATTCATATACGAATTGTTTCACTAAAAAAAAGTAAGAATTTCGTGGAAGTGCGGATTAATAAAGAGAGAATCAATTTCAGACAATTGTATAAATATGAATTTTCCCTCTGCAAACATATATATAAATTTTTATCACACATAAAGGACATATTCCACCAAAAAAGAAACTGATCGAAGTTTAAATAATCATTATCCATTCAACAAAGGCTTCTAACTAAAATCTATTAGAATGAGAGCTCTTAGCTATTTCACTAAATATAAGATAAATGAAGGACATTAATTTCAAGGAAACATTAGAGCTCTTAGCACTGTAGCAAAGCTTCCTAGCCATTCCCTGAAGCAGAATATGAGACTTGAATTTGAGACAAAGGCATTGGAAAAGTATATTAATAACTAAAAACTATTATTACAAAATGTTGTCTTCTCACATTTCACACTAATAGGCAGCATATTGGAGCCCTTCACCGTGCGTACATAGCAGCAGCCAAGCTCGTTATTTCTTGAAATAGAACTCGATATTTGAATGAGAGTAACGATAACAGCGCGTAGTCATAGCTATTTCACTTGCATCCATTAGACAAACCATTTATGTTGAGAAATAAACAAGATAAAACATAATCAGCTAATAACGAAGTTTTGTTTTGCAAGTAGAAGAAGATCAAAGGAAAAGGAAGATCAAACCTCATTTAAATGATAACGATACTTGAAAAGTTAATGTATCTAATTACCTCAAGGGAAATTTGTTGTTGATATTCAGCTGAAGTTTTTGAAGCAGAGGGCCTTAGCAACATAAAGTCGATCTACCAAGTGCTCAAACCATCAAAAAAATTTATGTCTCCATGGTCTGACTAGGAAGAGAGAACCACAAACTCCCCACAAACTCGCTGCAAATCCAACCCCCATACCAAGATACAATGACTTTAGAAAGTTGTCATCTGCATTTCCTTTAGCTAGCTTTGCGTATTGAGTCTCTTCTTCTCTGTTGCAATTCTTTAGAAGAGGGTCTCCATATAGTTCACGATTGCTAACAAAACTCCATGAATCAAAACTTTAAATTTGGATTCCCAGTGGAATTTTTCCAATGAAATTATTGTATGAGAAGTTCAAATATTAAAGAAAAGATAAATTAGAGATAGTAGAAGGAATCTCTCCAAAAGGCCTATTATAGCTGAGTTCAAAAGATTCCAAATTTTTCATGTCACCAATTCCTTTAGAATTTTTCCAGTCAAATGGTTTTGAGACAAGTTCAAGGAATATATTTGATTAATACTAAAAAAGTTCTTTAAGAATTTCTCTAGACAAGCTATTGGCAGACATATCAATAATGCTACAGCTGGTTGGTAATCTAATTCTCTCCCTTTAGTAAATATTGTTATCATGTCATTAGAACCAAATATTTTAGTTGGATACGGGATTTTGTATAGGCAATAGGATATAGGTCTAGAAAGCTTATTTCCAACAAGATCAAGTACTATTAAAGAAGAAAGATTGCACAATTACCCATCGTATGTAGGTTCAACTGGCGAAGGGGTGAGACATGTGACTATTTAGAGCTTGTTCGATCTATAGGGAGTATTACTTTGTTGTGGTTTTAGTCGCGACGCTTGGGAAGGCATCTTAACTCCTAAGTAAAAGAATTATTCAGATAATAACATCAATTATCAATGTATTTATAAAACTAGTTAAAAAAGATAAGTAACAAGATGACAAGTAAAATAGGAAGTCATGATTTTTGACACGAATATGAATATCTATAAAATATAAAAAATCTATCATGCCACGTAATTCAGGAACGGCAGACAATGATCCACATAAGGTGCAGACTGCAGAACACCTTTTTCATCCTTTCATTTTTTTTTTAAAAGAAGAGATTCTCAAGAGACTTTATCATGCAAACCGCCCGAACTTTTTCTTTGTATTTGATTGTAAAGACTGTTTCTCAGAATTTGAACTACTTGCATGTGTTTTTGATAACTGATTGCAGTGGGGAATGGACCGGCTCATGAGAATGAAACAGGACCTGAAATTGAGTTAACATATAAGAGCATCAAGTACAATGACTACTTTATCAAGTTCAACATGAGAAACGTATTCTCATTAATAGTAAAACCTTTATTACTTCAAAAGAACTGAGGATATCAAGTCAGCATTAGAAATACACTCATTGCTCTGCATATTTGAGCAAACTTTGTTATATAATGTTCAATAATACATTTAATAAATGAGAGAAATACTTTGAATACGTATTCTAACCAAGCATGACTCTATTCTTTCAAACAATATCAACCAAAATAAAATAGATTACCTCAATTGTCCGAACTTTTAAACATCAAAATGAAATAGATTATAGAGAGGTGCTTTAAAGTGAATGATTTTTACAAATTCCAAACTTCTATATCGTAAACATCAAAATTCATATCCAAGATGCTCATCATATGCCATTTCGTTTTCATTGTTACACTTACACCTGAAATCTTAGAAACAGAGGCATATTATCTTTCTATTTAGTTATAACCCATAACTCATGATGCACAAAATACAACATAACCAAAGAAATAGACCAAACTCTGTTCATCAACAGGTTCCCGTTCGAGCAAACCCTGTTTCATCAATGGCTCTGTTATTCAAACAAAAAGGAACAGAGCTACTCAAATGGTCACACACAATTTTGTTAGATGTGTTCTATAGCTATCGATCGCTGCAATTTGCAATTTGCAATTTGTAACTTTTGTTATCTCTAACATCAGAGTTAATATCCAATATGCCTCCAAGCGTACAAATCTACACATTTCAACATTGATATGCCTTTTCGTTCTTGTTAGATACAGAGGCATAATATGTTTATATTTGGTTCTAACTCAGAACTCATGTTTACTGGTTTCAGGTTTTAGGCTGTGAGTCAGGGCAAGTATAAGAGTATTTGGAAGAGACACTACATTGAAAGAGAAAATGATCGAAGTTGAAAGTGCAATCATATATCACATGGAGGACTATTCATCAAAGGTTTCTTAACAATAATTATGAGACACACACATACACACTAATAACTATTATTACAAAACGCTCTCTTCACACAATTCACTAAATTTAAGATAACAAAAGTACATTCAATAGGAAACATCAGAGTCCTTGACCATGCGTAACTGCAGTAGAGATCCTTATTCCTTGAAGCTGCAGAACTCAATATTTGAATGACAGCAATGGTCAGAGTAGTCATAGCTATTTCACTTGCTTCCATTAGACAAACCATGTTGAAAAATGAACAAGATAAAGCATAATCAGCTACGAACGGAGTTTTGTTTAGCAAGTAGAAGAAGACAAAAGGAAAAGGAAATTCAAACCTCAATTAAATAATAAAAATACTTGGAAAGTTAAGGCATCTCATTTATTACCTCAAGGGAAATTTGTTTTTGATATTCAACTGAAGCTTCTGAAATAGAGGGCCCATGCAACATAAAGTTGATCTACTAAGTGTTCAAACCATCGGAAAAATTTGTGTCTCCATGGTCTGACGAGGAAGAGAGAGCCACTAACTCCCCAGAAGCCCACCGCAAATCCAACCCCCATACCAAGATACAATGACTTTAGAAAGTTGTCATCTTCATTTCTTTTAGCTAGCTTTGAGTCTTGAGTTTCTTCTTTTTTACAACACTTCTTTGGAAGAGGATCTCCACATAGTTCACGATTGCCAACAAAACTCTGATAATCAAAAGTTTGAATCTGGGTTCCCAGTGGAATTTGCCCGATAAAATTGTTGTATGAGATATTCAAGTAAGTGAGAAAAGACAAATTAGAGATTGTCGAAGGAATCTCTCCAGAAAGGCTATTGTAGCTGAGATCAAGGGATTCTAAGTTTTTCATGCCTCCAATTTCTTTGGGAATTTTCCCAATCAAATGGTTTCGGGACAAGTTCAAGGAATACATTCGATTGATTCTAAACAATTCTTTAGGAATTTCTCCAGATAAGCTATTAGCAGAAAGATCAATAATGCCACTTCCAAGTTCTAAAAAAAGAGAAGATTGGTAGTCTAATTCTCTCCCTTTAGTATATATGTTTATTATTTCAGTACGGGCACCATATGTACTACTTGGATGCGTGATGTTGTATAGGCAATGAGGTATGGATCCAGAAAGTTTATTTTCAGCAAGATCAAGTACTGTCAAAAAAGAAAGATTGCACAATTGTGATGGAATATTGCCTATAAATTGATTGATCCTTAATTTAATAATTTTCAAATTTTGTGCCACATGAGGATTTGGCAAACTTCCAGAAAATTCATTTCTGTCTAGAAGAAGGTATTGCAAATTTGTCCATTTAAATAGATCTAATGAGAATTTGCCAAAGAAATTGTTATCACGCAAATCCAATACCGCAAGATCCAATGAGGCCATGGAGGAAGGAAGCTTACCAGTTAGCTTATTACTCTGCAAGACAAGGTAATCTAGATGTTTCCAGTTGGCCCAACAATCAGGAAGTATCCCAGTTAAATGATTGTGTGATAAGTCCAAAGCAGACAACCTGCTTTTCCTATTACTTTGTGGATGGCACAATAATGGGGAAGTAGATCCTGAAAAGGAGTTGTGAGATGCCAGAAAGTAGGAGACATTTTCTGATATGCGCGGGAGCCCTCCAGTGAAATTATTATAGTCTAAATATACATATTTTGAGTACAGTGTCACATTGGAGATGTCTCCACTGATCAAGTTGTTTGATATGTCAACATGATCAATTCTTGCTATGAAGCTCCAAAATTTATCTGCATCATCAATTGTTGAGATCCCTGATGTAGAAATGTCTAGATGATCTAGGGACTTTTGTGTGTATAGCCATGCTGGAAAATTGGGGCCTAAGCTTGTATTTGCTGAATCGAAATGTTCGAGTTGAAATGGTGGAACCCAATTAGGATCATAGTTAAATCTGAAACTAGTTGAACTCAAATCCAGCAATGTTAAACTTGATAGATTAATAAAATTCTTTTCTGAAAGAACACCCTCCCAAGAGTTGCTATCAATACTTAAATCACTCAACTCACTGAGTTGTCCAAGGCTTTCGGGAAGATTGCCATTCAAGTGATTGTGTGACACATCCAAAACAGTCAAAGAAGAAAGGTTTCCAACAAATGATGGAATTGATCCTTCTAATTTATTATTGAATAACGATAAATAATTTAGGTTTGGAAGCTTGAACAAAGCTATTGGTAATCCACCATGGAAATAGTTGTAACCAAGGTCAATATATGAGATGTATTTGGTGACATTAAAGAATGAATTAGTTAATTCTGAGGTGATTTTGTTGTAAGAAAGATCAAGAGTTTTAAGAGAAGTAAAATTGGCAAAGTTGTAGGATGGAAAATCTGTCAAATTACATTCTTGCAAGCGTAATTCAGATAGTGAAGGCAGCATAGCCACATAGTGGAGCCATTTGGGTTCACTCCCAATATCATTGCTACTGAGGTTAAGATATTTTAATGAGGGAAGTCGAGAAAGCCAATGAAGATCATTTAAAGCCATATCATTATATGAAAAGTCAAGATAACGAAGAGGAGCAGAAAAGTTGGGTGATGGAGTATAAGAGGTGGCAAATGAGTGGTTGCTGGATTTATCTCTATGTAGAGGAAATTTAGAGGCTTGGCATGGTGGGACGCACACACTTGTGAAAAAATTATAACTCAAATTCAAAGAGTTGAGAAATTCGAGTTGAAGTAGAGATAGATTAATCACACCTTGTAATCCATGATCGGCTAGATCAAGCTCTGTAACTCTACCTGTGAGGTTGTCACATTGAACTCCCTCCCATAAACAGCAATCATCTTGACTGATCCATGAGGAGAGTTGGTTTGAAAAATCAACGACTCCTTGTTTGAAGATCAAAAGTATTTGTTGGTCATTCCCACTGCATCTAACCTTCTGGCCTGTATTGCATAATATGCTTCTGTTGAATGTTGCAAATAGGACAAACAACAACAAAAAGGAAATTAGGGAAGCGAAGTTGGCCATTGGGGTAAGTTTGAGTATTATGCCATCAATGAAGTCTTTGCATGATATATATACACACGAACACACACACACATATATTTGAAAATATGAAGTAAACCAAAATGAAAATGCCTTAAAAAATTGATAGCCACATGATATTCCTTGTCATCAAGTCAACTAATCTTTCCAAGTCTTCGGGTCTTTCTCAATAGAAAACCGTGTCATGAATGCATGCAGCAACTCCACATCACGTCTTCCTGTCTTTTCAAGGAAAAAGTGGAATATTAATGCATTCATTTTCCATAATGTTCTTTTTCCATTGCAACAACCAAAAAAGTTGCTTAAGCAACAACCATTTTTGTTTTTTTGGTCCGACGCAATGCAAATAGACCATTCAATTAGAGTTTATTTACGAATATAAAGTTTAGCTTTTAAAATAAAAATACCGTATAAATTATTATTTTTTTAACCAGCCCCTATAAATTATTCAATCAGAGGTTATTGCGCCCGCAAGCACCTTTAATAAAAAAACTCAATTAAATCCATGTAGCACTTTTAATTAAACTTGTGTTAAAGTCCAAAAAATAATTTTGGGTCTTGTTGCTTTTTTGTTCGATAAAAAATCAATGTAGCACTTTTAACTAAATGTGTATGCTGACTCAAAGCCTAATCACTTCCTATCAATCCCCTAGGCATAGAGTTTGATCACAAAGACCTGATTAAATGTTGACTCAAACTATAAGAATCTAATAAAAAAATTATAAAAATATAATTAAAAATTAAGTGAAACTATAAATATATTATTAGTTTTCCTTTTATACTTAAATCACTAAAGGTTAATAAATATATAATTTTAATTTTTAATACTTGAAAAATAATTTTATAAATAATCAAATTATTATTTTTTTGTTATAAATTTTTTTGAAAAGGGGTTAAGTTTCTTTACAATTTAAAGTTAGGATGAAGTCTCTCTTCTTTCTAAGTGATATCAATGTTGAGTAGGGCGAGTTGTCTATTATCCTCAAATATAAACCTAGGCACTTAAGAGTTAAGATGTCTCTTTAAATGTCGTGACTGGAATTACAATAAAATGATACTTCCTAGGGATTGAACATATTCCAAATAATCGTATATCTTACTATTTTTCCAATTAAACGCGTAGACGATGAATTAAAAAATAATCAAATTATAGAAACTGAGTTATATTATATCAAAATTTAACTAATGATTTATGAGCAAGAGAGATTTTGGTAAAACTTTTTTTGCCAATTTCGTCAAAAACATCATTTTCTATCTATTTATGTTAACCAATCCAATAGCAAATGCTAAAGTTGTATAATACTATTTCAAATTTTTTGATTCTTTTCTACACAACTTCACAATAGAATTTTGTGAGACCCAGTCTAATCTGGATTAAGCCAAATAAAATGTGGTACATTGAAAATATTACTCAATTCATCACGCTTGTAAATCTTCGTCTCTTACTATACTCAATTACAATATTTCTACTCATGATTAATAGAACCCATCGAAGAGCTTCTATTATTATAATCTTTTACAACAGCCAATACTAAAGTTGCCGAATATTTTTTCCAGTCTTTCCACAAACATAAAATATTTAACAAGGTTGTATTTTCAAAAATTTAATTTGTGACCTTTGGTTAAATTAGTGTAACCCCGTATCAGTTAAATCTAACTATCAATAGTAATAAATCCACTCATTTAATTTTATTCATCTATACTGTGCAACTCCTTTAGATTTTAGAAGGAAGGCGGTAATGCAATACACTGTTACGTTGTAGTAATTGAAAAGGCAATTCATACAACTCTGATAAATATCTCATATATATATAATTGGGAACAACGCATTTTTATTATTTTATGACGATTCATCCAACATGCACAGACTTATCACTAACAGTGTTTTAGATGGAGAAAAAAAAATTAGGGGAGGAGAAAAGTAGGGAAGAAAACAGAGGGAAAAATGAATATTCTCTAGGTTGAATTATGGAAGAAAGTAGGGGAAGGAACCGATAGGGGAGAAATATGGGGAGAACAAATGGGGTGGGGCTCATATAGTTTTACCCAAAATTGGAAAGATTTTGGAGAGGAACCCAATTTTTCAAAACTACCCGTGAACATGGGTACACAAAGACTACAGCTCAGTATGTCTACACGAGCCCATGATAAAAAAATCTTGTACAACCCAAAAAATATAAGGCTGGGTTGGGTATCGAGTTATAAAATATAACCCACATTTTTTTTAAGCTGAGCATCAGACAAGGGAGTTGCCTTACCCTACCCTACCTTGCCTATGAGTACTCATTCTTTTAATTTTTTACTTTTCCTGTTATATACTATACTTAGAAAGAATAATATGATGGCTACTGGTGACTAAATGATTATTTTAGAAATATGAGTAGTTAAGTAGATAAATTATAGTTTTTAAAATTTATAACTAATTTTTTCTTTTTTATTTTAACTTTGCTAATAATTATATAATTACATTATAAATTACAATTGTTTATTTTATTTTTTTATATGTTTTATTCTTGTAAATATTGAGGAGATTGATATAAAGTTGTAATTATAAACTACTTAAATTTCAAGATTTTTTTTATAAGCAATATATTTCAATAATTTAATTATTATCTTTTTGTTACCTTATTTTTAGTGAATTATAAATATTATTTAACTTTTGAAGAGACATATGAATATAGTATTATTTTAAAAGTTTATAATTGTAGATTTTTTCATACAATATTAGTATGACATCACAACTTGAGTATACAAATTCATCCATGTTTAACCTGTCTATGCCTAGGCTAATATGGTTAGAGATTTTATTATGTAGGGTGAGCATTAAGTTGTAAAATATAGTTTATATTTTTTTTGAGTAAAGCACTTGTAGAGAATTATCCTATCTAAACACCCCCCCTTAACACAACACAAAGGTAAAATATAAATTATTAGGGTCTTTAATTTAAGGGGATTTGTGTATTTTAGCAAAAAAAAAAAAAGCAAAAGAGTTATTCAGATAATAACATCAATTATCAATGTATTTATAAAACCAATAAAAAAAGATAAGTAACAAGATGAGAAGTAAAATAAAAAGTTATGATTTTTGACACGAATAAGAATATCTATAAAATATGAAAAATCTACCATGCCATGTTATTCAGAAACGGCAGACAAGGTTCCACATCTAGTTAAATACAATATCCCATCTATCATGCTTGTAAAGGGTTGCTCATTTTTCAGTCTGCTTTTTATAGCACTAACCACATTAAGTTGATAAGCCAATGGCAATGACCTAAGGTGCAGACTGCAGAACACCTTTTTCAACCTTTCATTTTTCATTTTAAAAAAAAAGAGATTCCCAAGAAACTTCATCACGCAAACCGCCCCAACTTTTTCTTTTTATTTGATTGGAAAGGCTGTTTCTCAGAATTTGAACTACTTGCATGTGTTTTTTATAACTGATTGCGTGGGGAATGGACCAGCTCATGAGAACGAAACAGGCCCTGAAATTGAGTTAACATAGAAGAACATCAAGTACAATGACTACTTTATTAAAATTCAACATGAGAAAACGTGTTGATTACATGGTACAGAGGCTAGGCATTTGTTCTGAAATTACCAAACCAACCCTTATTCTTTGTCTATTCACATGCCCCTCCGCAATATAACAGGAATATTTTTGATTAGTCCATGATGAGGGAGTTCATTGTTTGGAGATTAACAGTAATATGTGATCATTTTCATATGCTTCTATTGAATGTTGTGGTAAGTTGCGACAACATGGTTAACAGTAAGTTATCCCAATAGTAACACTATTTACCTTATTTGGATTAGGTATCGAGTTACAATTTGACGTTATTCCTTGTATTAAATTGTATTGTATCAACCCAAAAAAAAAGTGATAGCAACATCAAAGGAAATGAAAATTTTTATTAAGTTTTGTATGGTATAAATACAAGTTGAGAAAATCGTTGTTACATTTGAGAAGTCTTCCTCCTAAATTTTCTTCTGCTCATCAACGGAATCCATAAGCCAGATTCCATCACGTTAACAGTAAAAAGTTTATGGGCTATTGGAAACATATGAAATTAAGGTTTTAGAAAAGTTTCTGCTCTAAACTTTAATTTAATTTTTTTTTTAAAATAAATAGTCATATTTTTCTATAAATACTTTTAGGTTAAACTATGATTTAAAATTATGATTTTAAATAAGTTACTGAGATTAGTTTCTGGAATAGTAAGAGAGCTTATGGACTACCCAATTACTATTTTACCCTTATTTTTTCTTACACTCTCTCTCATCTCTCCTATTTTTAATAAAATCATACTCTTTCTAATAATTTACTAATATAAAAAGTCATTCTGAAAATAACTATCAAAATACTTATTTATTTAAAATTATCTTTTTTCTATAAACTCTTATCCAAGAGCTATTTTTCAAAAACCGTCTAAAAGTCTTTTTTTTAATAAATGAGAGAAATCATTATATATTTAATAAATGAGAGAAATCATTTGAATACGTATTCTAATTCTTTCAAAGAATATCAACCAAAATGAAATAGATTACCTCAAATGTCGAACATAATATGCCCACATGTGCATGTAAATCTTACAGGTTACAACACTCATCATATGCCTTTTCGTTTTCATTGTCACACTTACACATGAAATCTTAGAAACAAAGGCATATTATCTTTTATTTAGTTACCGCTCATAACTCATGATGCACAAAATACAACAAAACCAAAGAAATAGAATCAGTTGACGTGAAGTCAACATTAGAAACAAAGCGTAGCTCAGGTTCCCGTTTGAGCAAACTCTATTTCATCAATGCTTCCGTTATTTCAAACAAAATGGAACAGAGCAACTGAAATGGTCAAGCACAATGTTGTTAGATGTGTTTTATAGCTATCGACTGCTGCAATTGGCAACTTTTGTTATCATTGACATCAGAATTAATATCCAATATGCCTCCGAGCATACAAATCTACACATTTCAACATTGATATGCCTTTTCGTTCTTGTTAGATACAGAGGCATAATATGTTTATATTTGGTTCTAACTCAGAACTCATGTTTACTGGTTTTAGGTTTTAGGCTGTGAATCAGGGCAAGTATAAGAGTATTTGGAAGAGACACTACATTGAAAGAGAAAATAATCGAAGTTGAAAGTACAATCATATATCACATGGAAGACTATTCATCAAAGGTTTCTTAACAATAATTATGAGACACACACATACACACTAATAACTACTATTACAAAAGGCTCTCTTCACACAATTCACTAAATTTAAGATTACAAAAGTGCCTTCAATAGGAAACATCAGAGTCCTTGACCAGGCGTAACTGCAGCAGAGCTCCTTATTCCTTGAAGCTGCAGAACTCAATATTTGAATGAGAGCAACGGTCAGAGTAGTGATAGCTATTTCAGTTGCATCCAGTAGACAAACCACGTTGAAAAGTAAATAAGATAAAACATAATCAGCTAAGAACAGAATTTAAACATCATTTAAATGATAACAATACTTGAAAAATGAAGGCTGCTAATTTATTACTTCAAGGGAAATTTATTATTGTTATTTAAACAAAGCTTTTCAAACAGGGGGCCCAAGCAACATTAAGTCAATCTACCCAGTGGTCAAACCATCGGAAAAATTTGTGTCTCCATGCCCTGACGAGAGGAAGAGAACCACAAATTCCCCAAACGCCCCTATACCAAGATATAATCACTTTATAAAACTGTCATCTTCATTTCCTTTTGCTAGCTTTGCGTCATCGTTAGCTTCTTTTTTGTCGCACTTCTTTGGAAGAGGATCTCCAGAGAGTTTATGATTGCATCATTATCCTTATTTGAACATTTCAAAAAGTAAGAGTAGGGTTGGAAATAATTAAAGTTCATTACCTAAAATGAGTTGATGTCAAGTTGGTATTAGAAACATACTCAGACTTGTTTTATATATTTGATCAAACTCTGTTAAATAACGTTCATCATATATTTAATAACTAAGAGACCATTTGAATATGCATCTTAACCAAAGCATGACTCTGTTCTTTCAAATAGTAACAACCAAAATGAAGCAGAGTATCTCAAATGGTCAAATAAAAAAGAATGTTATAAATCTTACAAGTTCCAAAAACTGTTGCAAGTTCCGAATTTGTTTGATATCTTAAAACATCCAAATTAATATCCAAAATGCCAACATGTGCATGTAAATCTTCCAGATCACAACAATCATCATATGCCTTATCGTTTTAATGGTTAAACTTACCGCTGAAATCTTAGAAACAGAGGCATAATACCTTTTTATTTGGTTATATCTCATAACTCACGATTAAAGTTGAAAGTACAATCATATATCCCATGGAACACTATTCTTCAAAGGTTTCTTAACAACATGAGATCCACATACATGAACAAAAAACTATTAATACAAATGTTCTCTTATCACAATTCAGTAGGCAACATTAGAGTAGTCCTTGACCATGCGTAGCAACAGCAAAGCTCGTTATTCCTTGAAGCAGGACTCAATACTTGAATGAGAGTAACCATCACAGCACGTAGTCATAGATACTTCACTTGTTCCCATTAGACAAACCATGTTGAAAAATGAACACGATAAAACATAATCAGCTAAGAACATAGTTTTGTTAGCAAGTAGAAGAAGATAAAATGAAATGGAAAATCAAACAATTAAATAATAAAGATACTTGGAAAGTTAAGGCATCTAATTTATTACCTCAAGGGAAATTTGTTATTGATATTCGACTGAAGCTTTTCGAACAGAGGGCCCACGCAACATAAAGTTGATCTACCAAGTGCTCAAACCATCGAAAAAGTTTGTGTCTCCATGTTCTGATGAGGAAGAGAGAGCCACAAACTCCCCAGAAGCCCACCGCAAATCCAACCCCCATACCAAGATACAATGACTTTAGAAAATTGTCATCTTCATTTCCTTTAGCCAGATTTGAATCGTGAGTTTCTTCTTTTTTGTTGCACTTCTTTGGAAGAGGATCTCCACATAGTTCACGATTGCCAACAAAACTCCAAGAATCAAAACTTTGAATCTGGGTTCCCAGCGGAATTTGCCCTATGAAATTGTTGTATGAGAGGTTCAAGTAAGCGAGAAAAGACAAATTAGAGATGGTCCAAGGAATCTCTCCAGAGAGCCTATTGTAGCTGAGATCAAGGGATTCTAAATTTTTCATGCCCCCAATTTCTTTGGGAATTTTCCCAATCAAATGGTTTCGGGACAAGTTCAAGGAATGCATTCGATTGATACTCAATAATTCTTTAGGAATTTCTCCAGACAAGCTATTAGCAGAAAGATCAATAATGTCACTTCCAAGTCCTAAAAGAACATAAGATTGGTAGTCTAATTCTCTCCCTTTAGTATATATGTTTATTATTTCAGTATCGGCACCATATGTATTAGTTGGATGCGTGATGTTGTATAGGCAATGGGGTATGGATCCAGAAAGCTTATTTTGAGCAAGATCAAGTACTGTCAAAAAAGAAAGGTTGCACAATTGTGATGGAATATTGCCAATAAATTGATTGCTCCTCAATTTAATAATTTGCAAATTTTGTGCCATATAAGGATTTGGCAAACTTCCAGAAAATTCATTTCCGTCTAGAAGAAGGCCTTGCAAATTTGTCCAGTTTAATAGGTCTAATGAAAATTTGCCAAAGAAATTGTTATCACACAAATCCAATACCTTGAGATCCACCAATGAGGCTATGGAGGGAGGAAGGTTACCAGTTAGCTTATTACTCTGTAAGCCAAGGTACTGTAATTGTTCCAAGTTGGCCCAACAATTAGGAAGTATCCCAGTTAAATGATTGTGTGATAAGTCCAAAGAATACAACTTGCTTTCCCCATTACCTTGTGGATGGCACAATAATGGAGAAATAGATCCTGAAAAAGAGTTGTGAGATGCCAGAAAGTATGAGACATTTTCTGATATGTGCGGGAGACCTCCAGTGAAATTATTATACCCTAAAGATACAAAGTTTGAGTACAATGTCACATTAGATATGTCTCCACTGATCAAGTTGTTTGATATGTCAACATTATCAATGCTTGATATGAGGCTCCAAAATTTATCTACATCATCAATTTTTGAGATCCATGATGTAGAAATGTCTAGATAATTTAGGGACCTTTGTGTGTATAGCCATGCTGGAAAATTGAGGCCTAAGCTTGTATTTATTGAAAAGAGATATTTGAGTTGAAATGGTGGGACCCAATTAGGATCAAAGTTAAATCTAAAACTAGTTGAACTCAAATCCAGTGTTGTTAAGCTTGATAGATTAATAAAATTCTTTTCTGAAAGGACACCCTCCCAAGAATTGCCAACAATACTTAAATTACTCAACTTACTGAGTTGTCCAAAGCTTTCGGGAAGATTGCCACTCAAGTGATTGTATGACACGTCTAAGGAAGTTAAAGAAGAAAGATTTCCAACAAATGATGAAATTGATCCTTCCAATTTATTATCGCTCAATGATAAATAACTTAGATTTGGAAGCTTGAACAAGGATATAGGTAATCCACCATAGAAATTGTTGGCACCAAGGTCGATAGATGAGATGTCTTTGGTGACATTAAAGAATGAATTAGGTAATTCTAAGGTGATATTCCTTATCGTCAAGTCTACTAATATTTTGAAGTCTTCGGGTCTTTCTCTATAGAAAACCGTGTCATGGATGCATGCAACTCCACATCAAGCCTTCCTGTCTTTTAAGGAAAAAGTGGAACATTAATGCATTCATTTTCAATTATGTTCTTTTTCCATTTCAACAACCAAATTGTTTGAATGCTTCAAAAACTGGAAGTTGCTTAAGCAACAACCATTTTTGTTTTTTGTTGCCCGACACAATGCAAATAGACCATTCAATTAGAGGTTACTTACGAACATAACGTTTAGCTTTTAAAATCAAAATACCGTATAAATTATTATTTTTTTAACCAGCCCCTATAAATTATTCAATTAGAGGTTATTGTGGCCGCAAGCACCTTGCATAAAAACTCAATTAAATCCATGTAACACTTTTAATTAAATGTGCGTTAAGGCCCAAAAACTCAATTATTTCGGTTTTTGTTGCTTTTGTCTTCAATAAAAATCCATGTAGCACTTTTTAACTAAATGTGTATGCTGACTCAAAGCCTAATCACTTTCTATCAGCCATCTATACCTAGATTTTGATCATAAGGACTCGATTAAAGGTTGACTCAAATTACAAGGACCTAATAAAAAAATATAAAACTTAATTAAAAATTAAGTAAAACTTTAAGGACCAGGGGATTAGTTTCCCCTTCATACTTTAGTTACTAAAGTTTAATAAATATATAATTTTAATTTTTAAACTGTGAGAAATAATATTATAAATAGTTAAATTATAAAAACTAAGTTAAATTATATCAAAATTTAACTATTGATTTATAAATAAGAGAGATTTTGGTAAAAGAAATTTTGCTAATTTCGTCAAAAATATCATTTTCTATAATCCAATAGCAAATGCTAAAGTTACATAATATTATTTCAAATTTTTTTAATCTTTTTTATAAAACTTCACAATAGTAATTGAAACGGCAATTCATACAACTCTGATAAATATCTCATTCATATATATATATATTGGGAACAACACATTTTTATTATTTTATGACGATTCATCCAACATGCACAGACTTATCACTAACAGTGTTTTAGATGGAGAAAACAAAAGATACGGGAGGAGAAAAGTAGGGAAGAAAACAGAGGGGGGAAGAAGCTAAGGATAAACATGGGGAGAACAAATGGGGTGGGGCCCATATAGTTTTACTCAAAATTGGAAAGATTTTGGAGAGGGAACCAATTTTTCAAAACTGCCCCGGCCCTGTCCTCACTCCAATCAACACGGCAACCTTGTCCTTGATATTCCAATTTCCGTTCGATTTCTTTCTCCATCAGCTAGCTGTATTCTCCATCTACATATCCCACAATTGTAAAAGTGATTCTGAGAAAACTAAATTAATAATTAATAATTATTGTAGTATAAAAAACAGACTTCATATACAAGAACATACCAACATTAGAACAACTGCAAGGTTTAAAAAATATTTATATAAATATTTACAAATTCCATCTCCCTTTTTATAGATTGTTTATGTAATTTTTAAAATTAGCACATGTGCTTATGTTTATATTAATCAATGTTATAATTTACATTCATTCAACTCACACATGTAACTTTTTTTTATAATTTATATTTATAATTTTTATATTAATAAAATCCTGATATAAATTATAATTATAATAATAACAATTATAATATTAATAATATTAAGTATTTTGGAATCTTTAGGTACAATTGGAAACATCTTTACGTATAATCTTTAATTAATTATATAGATAGCCTAGCCAAGACATGAAATAAAATTACATGTGCAATAGTTTGAATCTCGTATTGTTTATTAGGAAAATTATTCATATTTAATATTAAATAATACATCAAATATAATTATTTTTAATAAGAGGATATCTATATTTAGTTTAATTAATAGAATCTGCTAACTCAATAAATTTAAACAGAAATTTAATTATAAAATCATGATTTAAATTTGTTAAATCAACATTTTTTATTAATGAGATTAAAGAGTTAAAAATATACTTTATAAATTCAAAAGATTAAACTAAAAATTAGTGAAGCGAAGTTGGCCATTGTAGTAAGTTTTAGTATTATGCCCTCAGTGAAGTCTTTACATGATATATATACACACGAACGCACACACATATATATTTGAAAATATGAAGTAAACAAAAAATGAAAATGCCTTAAAAATTGATAGCCACATGATATTCCTTATGGTCAAGTTTACTAATATTTCCAAGTCTTCGGGTCTTGCTCAATAGAAAACCGCGTCATGAATGCATGCAACTCCATCTTATCTTTTTCAATTTCCAAAACCAAATTGAATTATTAGTGGGTATTTACAACTGCATCTTTTTTTAACTTTATAAATAAGAAAATTCCACTTGTTGAAGGATATATACAATTGCAATGATATATTAAAATATTGAAGGCCGATATAGCTCAGTGAATTTTTATAAATTTTAAAAATATTTGCAAACCAAACAAGCTCCATGAATGTCATGGAGTTTAAACAATATTCAGTATTAAATAGATTAAATAAATTAAATAAATCAATTAATTATCACTAATATAAAATATAGTTGATTAATTTGGGTAGATTAAGGAATATATAATATGAATTCGTCTTAAATAATTATATTTAGTTATAATTAACTGATTTATTCAACTCTTTTAATTTATATAAAAAAATTAACTAACTCTTATATTAAGAATTGAAGTATATTGATTACAAAAGAAAAAATGAACTGGAGGGATACTAAAAATGCATTATAATCGTTTCCAATCTTTCCATTCTCTCTTTGTTTTTCCAAAACAAACTTAACAACTTTTAGTTGCAAAATTTATTGAGACCGGGACTAATTTGGATTAATCTAGATAGAATTTGGCATATTGAAGACATTGCCTTATCCACACGCTTGTAAAGTCTTCATCCCAAACTATACTCAATTTCAGTCTTTCTGGTCATTAATGGTTTCACCAAAGAGCTTCCTACTTGTCATCTCTTTCAATTTCTTTTGGTGAAAGAGATTTTGCCAATTTTGTCAAACATCATTTTCTACGATGAAATTACACCAACCAATCCAATAGCAAATACTAAAGTTGCATAATACTTTTTCTTTTCTTTTTTTTAGTATACAAATTTTTGAAAAGAGGTTGGACTCACCCATGATCTAAGGGCAGGGCGAAATCTTCCTTCTTCCTAGGCGATACTAATATTAGGTAGGGCAAGTCGTCTATTATCTTCAAGCGTAAACCTAAGCACCCAGGAGTTAGGATGTCTCCCCAAGCGTTGCGACTGAAATCACAATAAAATGGTATTCCCTAGGGGATCGAACACGTTTTAAATGGTCACATGTCTCACCCTTTCGCCAATTGAACCTACGGATGATGGGTGCATAATACTTTTTCTAGTCTTTCAGTTCTTTTCTAATAAACTTAACAACTTTTTGGGCCCCAACTAATATATATCAAATCTATCATAAGCAATGTAAATAAATTTTATAACAGCTAACGAGCAGAAAAGTGCAACTGTAGCAAAGCTTCCTAGCAATTCCCTGAAGGAGAATATGAGACTTGAATAATTGAGAGAAAGGAATTGGAAAAGTAGTCGATAGTCATCACCAACAAAGTTTAGTATAGATAGTATATAGTTAAGTCTTTTAAATATAATGTTCTCGGTTCAAATCAAACTATGCAAATGGAAAAATACTTTGTTAGAACAGATAAAACATACTTCGATAATTATTTTAAATGGTCAAATTGTAGGAAATGAGTTGGATTGAATCAAACTTTAGCAATTGATTTATAACTAAGTCAAAGAGATTTTGGGGAAAGAGATTTTGCCAATTTCATCAAAAATATCATTTTCTACTGAATTGCCTCGTTAACCAATCCAATAGCAAATGCTAAAGTTGCATAATACTATATCTAATTTTTCGATTCTTTTTTAAAAAACTTTACAATAGAATTTTGTGAGACCCAATGTAATATGGATTAAGCCAGATAAAATGTGACATAATGAAAATATTACACAATTCATCACGCTTGTAATAAAGTCTTTGTCTTGAACTATACTCAATTACAGTCTTTCTACTCATGAATAGAAACTTCACAATCTTTGGGTTACCCTTTTCGATACCCACAAACACAAAGTATTTAACACCTTTATATTTTCAAAAATTCAACTTGCTACCTTTAGGTTGAATTATGGGAGAGAGTGTGATGCAACATTTAGGAAAAATGAATTGTGTTCCTTTATTAATCATCCAAGTATATATAATCAAATAGTACAACTGACTTTCAACTAAGCAACAGAAAAGGTAATCCTAATGGAATTAAGTTGTGATTGTTATCTAATAACAATATTAACAAGATTATGTGGTTGATAACCCTCGGCAAGCTAGAGCATGAATGTTCTTCATGCCAAGCTTATAAATGAGCTCATGAAATTTGGGAGCAGGTAGAGGCTTGGTGAAGATATTGACCAATTGACCGTAAGAGCACACAAGAAATAGGTGAATGATTTTGGTTTGCACCTTTTCACGAATTAGATGACAATCAAATTCAATGTGTTTGGTACATTCATGAAATATTGGATTCCCAGCTATGTGTATAGCGGATTGGTTGTCACAGTGAATAAGAGCAAGATCAATATGAGATAAGTCAAAGTATCGAAGAAGGTAAAGGAGCCATTGAACTTCACAAGTAGTGGAGGCTAAAGCACTATACTCAGTTTCAAAAGATAAACGAGAAACAATAGCTTGCTTCTTAGCTTTCCAAGAAATTAGAGAAGGTCCAAGAAAAACTGCAAAACCGGACACGGAACGTCTAGTGTCAACACAACCAGCCCAATCAAAATCACTGAAGCTCTGTAAGCACAAGTTGGATGTGGCAGAAAAGAAGATTCCTGTACCAGGAGATGGCTTGATGTATCGTAACACTCGGTGCCCAGCTTGCAGGTGAATATCTTTGGGGTATTGCATGAATTGGCTCAGCTACTGTGTGGTGAAGCTCAAATCTGGCCTTGTGGTGGTTAGATATTGAAGTCTACCCACAAGCAGTCTATATAACAAGGGATTGGCAAGGGGCTTGCCGTGGTCCTTGGAGAGTTTTAAGTGTGGATCCATGGGAGTAGATGAGCAAAAGAGAGAGAGAAAAAAGGCTAGGCTCTAGATACCATGTGGCGCAATATTTAGGAAAAATGAACTATGTTCCTTTATTAATCATCCAAGTATATATAATCAAATAGTACACCTGACTTTCAACTAATTAAATGATAGAAAAGATAATCCTAACAGAATTAAGTTACGATCGTTATCTAATAACAGTATTAACAAGATTACGTAGTTGACAAAAAGTAGGGGAAGGAACCAATCGAGGTGAAAGATGGGGAGAACAAATGGGGTGCGGCCATATAGTTTTACCCAAATTTTCAACTCAAAATTGGGAAGATTTTGGAGAGGAAACCAATATTTGAAAACTGCCACGGCCACAGCCTCACTCCCATCAACACGGCAAGACTTTATGCAGTCTACGTTGTCCTTGATATTCCAATTCCCGTTCGATTTCTTTCTCCATCAGCTAGCTGTATTCTCCATCTACATATCCCACAATTGTAAAAGTGATTCTATATTAGAGAAAACCAAATTAATAATTAATAATTATTGTAGTATAAAAAACAGACTTCATATACAAGAACATACCAACATTAAAACAACTGCAAGGTTTAAAAAGTGCTAATACATATATTTACAAATTTCATCTCCCTTTTTTATAGAGTGTTTATGTAAATTTTTAAAATTAGCACGTGTTTATGTTTATATTAATTAATGTTATAATTTACATTCATTCAACTCACACATGTAACTTTTTTTTATAACTTATATTTATAATTTTTATATTAATAAAATCCTGGTATAAATTATAATTATAATAATAATGATTATTAAATTAATAATATTAAATATTTTGTAATCTTTAGCTACAACTGGAAACATCTACGCATAATCTTTAGTTAATTATATAGATAGCCTAGCCAATAGTTTGAATCTCGTTTGCCTATTAAGAGAAGTATCCATATTTAATACTAAATAGTGTCTTAAATATGATTATTTTCAATAGGAGGACACCTATATTTAGTTTAATTAATAGAAAATGTTAACTAAATGAATTTAAACATAAATTTAATTATAAAGTCATCATTTAAATTTGTTATGTCAGAATTTTTATTAATGATATTAATGTATTAAAATTAAAGGGTTAGAAATATAATTTATAAACTTAATAGACTAAGCTAAAAGTTGATGTCAATTTAAAGGATCAAACGCGTAAATTAGCCATTTTCTTTTCAAATTAGATAGGGAAAAGGAATATATAATGTCGAGGTTAATTTTGAAAGTAAATATAATAATATCTCAACATTTCCTTCCCAGAACGCCAAGTGTGACTCCGCAAGCACTTCTAATCTACATCAAGTCTTTGTTTTTATTTTTCATTTTGACGAGTTAGTTAACAGCTACGTCTACTAATTGTTAACTGCAAAAACAAATTTTACAAGAAAAAAGCAACGCACTGTCTATATGAACACCAATTGGAATTACGTTAAAATGTATTTCTTTTGTATTCTAAATCAATTATGCTTTAATTAATCAGAAGCCACAAACACAATATTACACCCATGTCCATCAAGCAGGAGAATCTCTAACCAAGGGCACCTCTTTACTCAGCATAATTAACCAGCCTTCTTACCTTTTCTTAGCTTTCACTTCTCCACTTTCCTTCTTCTTCTTCTGGCCAGAAACTTCATCCTTAGCGGGCAAATCATTTTCCTTCTTTCTCTTAGAAGACAACCCATCTTTCTTACTTTGATCCTTGTTCTTGGCTGCCTTCTTCAATTTTTTTTCTCACTATTCAGCTCACTAGGAACCCCTTTGTCAGTTTTTGATCCCTTTCCTTTTCTTCTTATCCACCACTGGTTCAATATTCATTTCACCATTCTCACTATCTTCTTCTTCTGCATCCCCATCTTCCTCATTACTAATTAAAGTTCATTACTTAAGATGAGCTGATGGTCAAGTCAGCATTAGAAATATACTCGTGATGCTCTGCATTTGATTTGAACAAACTTTGTTATATAACGTTCATTATATTTAGTAACTGGGATTATTTCAAAAGCTATAAACCAAATTCATTATAACCTCCGAGCGAAGTCAACATTAAAGTTCATATCAAAAGAAAAAAGAAGTCAACATTAAAGAGTTTATCCGTTCTATTTTCTCAATGGCTCTTTTTCTCATCAACTTGCGGCCTCTTTAGAATTTCGTCCTTCCACTTTTAACTACAATGTTTTTGTGGCTCTAACTTATTCTAGTTTATATGAAGTAAAGATTGGGGACAAAGTGGCAAGAGGAAAAGCGACGAGACAATGCCTGGTTTGGTAAATCAGGATTGGAGTTATGGAAAGAGAATTGAATAAGAATGGTAATTAATGCTTGCTTCAAATATGTTAGATGTCAAAGTGTAGCACTAAAATAGCTATAAATATACATGCTTTGTAGTCTAGTGATATAAAAGTTTCTTTATAAATAAAATGCCGTAGATTTAATCATCTTTATAACTTTAAACTGTTAGTATCTACCCTTATAATTAGAAAAAAAAAAACTAGCTATAGATAATTAGCTATATTGCAGCTACCAATATATCTAGGATAGAATGTTAGAATGGCGGTGAGTGACAATTTGAAAGAAAAGGAATGTGGTTGGAAGAACCACCCCATTAATCCTACTCTTTTATTGTAAAATGACTTAATAGCCCTCCTGTAAAATTGCTTAATTCTTATGAAGCTTCTAGGGACTATTTTGGAATTAATTTTCTTTTGTAAAATGATTTAATTTCCCTCATATAATAAATAAATATTCTCCCTCAATGTATAGGTTGTGAACAATGGAAGGTATAAGAGTATTTGGGAATGAAAAGACTGTGCAAAGGAGAAGCAAGTTAAATTATAAGACCATCAAATAGAATGACTACTGTAAACCCAGTTCAACATAAGGCCGCGTGTGGGGCTTGGCATTTTTTCTGAAATTACCAAACACCCCATGAGCAAATGCGCATCAAATTACCAAAACAACGCTTAATCTTCGTCTATTCACAGGCCCCCGCAACATAAACTCCCACCTATTAACAACAATCTTTTTAACTAGTCCCTGAAAAGAGAGTCGATTGTTTGGAGATTAACAGTAATAATATTTGATCATTTCCAAATGCTTTCTGTTGAATGTTGTTGTAAGTAGCGGCAACAGCAAAGCTAATGAAAATTTTAATTGATTTGATCCGTAGAGTAAACTCAATGAAGTCTTTCTATATATAAATACATGTTGAGAAAATCATTGCCAGCAAATTGTTAACCAAAAGCAAACAAACATTTAGATGCTTAAAATGAGTTGATGTCAAGTCAGCATTAGAAACATACTCAGACTAGCTCTACATATTTGATCAAACTCAGTTATGTAACATTCACTATATATTTAATAACTGACAGACCGTTTGATACATATCCTAACCAAGACATGACTCTGTTCTTTCAAACAGTATCAACCAAAATGAAACAGAGCATCTTAAATGTCAAATGAAACAGAATGTTATAAAATCCTCTTAACTGTGGCAAATTCCAAATTTTGATATCTTAAAATATCCAAATTAATATCCAATATGCCAACATGTGCATGTAAATCTTACAGATTGCTACACTCATCACATGCCTTTTCGTTTTAATTGTTAAACTTACACCTGAAATCTTAGAAACAGAGGCATAATACCTTTTTGTTTGGTTATATCTCATAACTCACGATTAAAGTTGAAAGTACAATCATATATCCCATGGAACACTATTCTTCAAAGGTTTCTTAAGAACATGAGATCCACATACATGCACAAAAAACTATAAATACAAATGTTCTGTGATCACAATTCAATAGGCGACATTAGAGTCCTTGACCATGCGTAGCAACAGCAAAGCTCGTTATTCCTTGAAGTAGGACTCAATACTTGAATGAGAGTAACGATCACAGCACGTGGTCATAGCTATTTCACTTGCTTCCATTAGACAAACCATGTTGACAAATGAACAAGATAAAACATAATCAGCTAAGAACAGAGTTTTGTTTAGCAAGTAGAAAAATATAAAAGGAAATGGAAAATCAAACCTCAATTAAATAATAACCATTCTTGAAAATTTAAGGCATCTAATTTATTACCTCAAGGGAAATTTGTTGTTGATATTCAACTGAAGCTTTTGAAAGAGAGGGCCCATGCAACATAAAGTTGATCTACCAAGTGCTCAAACCATCGAAAAAATTTGTGTCTCCATGTTCTGACGAGGAAGAGAGAGCCACAAACTCCCCAGAAGCCCACCGCAAATCCAACCCCCATACCAAGATACAATGACTTTAGAAAATTGTCATCTTCGTTTCCTTTGGCCAGATTTGAGTCGTGAGTTTCTTCTTTTTTGTTGCACTTCTTTGGAAGAGGATCTCCACATAGTTCACGATTGCCAACAAAACTCCAAGAATCAAAACTTTGAATCTGGGTTCCCAGCGGAATTTGCCCGATGAAATTGTTGAATGAGAGGTTCAAGTAAGCGAGAAAAGACAAATTAGAGATGGTCGAAGGAATCTCTCCAGAAAGCTTATTGTAGCTAAGGTCAAGAGATTCTAAGTTTTTCATGCCTCCAATTTCTTTAGGAATTTTTCCAGTCAAATGGTTTCGTGACAAGTTTAAGGAATGCATTCGATTGATACTAAACAATTCTTTAGGAATTTCTCCAGACAAGCTATTAGCAGAAAGATCAATAATGCCACTTCCAAGATCTAAAAGAAGAGAAGATTGGTAGTCTAATTCTCTCCCTTTAGTATATATGTTTATTATATCACCATACTCAACTATCATAGTTGGATCCGTGATGTTGTATAGGCAATGGGGTATAGCTCCAGAAAGCTTATTTTCAGCAAGATCAAGTACTGTGAAAGAAGAAAGATTGCACAATTGTGATGGAATATTGCCCATAAATTGATTGCTCCTCAATTTAATAATTAGCAAATCTTGTGCCATATGAGGATTTGGCAAACTTCCAGAAAATTCATTTCTGTCTAGAAGAAGGCCTTGCAAATTTGTCCAGTTTAATAGGTCTAATGAAAATTTGCCAAAGAAATTGTTATCACTCAAATCCAATATCCTAAGATCCAATGAGGCCATAGAGGGAGGAAGCTTACCAGTTAACTTATTACTCTGCAAGGCGAGGTAATCTAATTGTTCCCAGTTGGCCCAACAATCAGGAAGTATCCCAGTTAAATGATTGTATGATAAGTCCAAATAAGACAACATGTTTTCCCCATTGCTCTGTGGATGACATAATAATGGGGAAATAGATCCTGAAAAGGAGTTATGAGATGCCTGAAAGTAGGAGACATTTGCTGATATGTGCGGGAGACCTTCAGTGAAATTATTATCCCCTAAACATATATAAGTTGAGTATAGTGTCACATTGGATATGTCTCCACTGATCAAGTTGTGTGATAGCTCAACATTATCAATTCTTGCTATGAAGCTCCAAAATTTATCTGCATCATCAATTGTTGAAATCCCTGTTTCAAGAATCCATAGTTGTTCTAGAGACCTTTGTGTATAGAGCCATGTTGGAAAATTGGGACCTAAGCTTGTATTTGCTGAAACAAAATTCTTGAGTTGAAATGGTGGGACCCAATTAGGATCAAAGTCAAATCTGAAACCAGTTGAACTCAAATCCAGTGATGTTAAACTTGATTGATTGGCAAAATTCTTTTCTGAAAGGACACCCTCCCAAGAATTGCCAACAATACTCAAATCACTCAACTCACTGAGTTGTCCAAGGCTTTCGGGAAGATTGCCACTCAAGTGATTGTATGACACGTCTAAGGAAGTTAAAGAAGAAAGATTTTCAACAAATGATGGAATTGATCCTTCCAATTTATTATCGCTCAACCATAAATAATTTAGGTTTGGAAGCCTGAACAAAGATAGAGGTAATCTACCATGGAAATTGTTGGAACCAAGGTCAATATATGAGATGTCTTTGGTGACATTAAAGAATGAATTAGGTAATTTTGAGGTAATATTGTTGTCATAAAGAATAAGAGTTTCAAGAGACGTAAAATTGACAAAGTTGTAGGATGGAAAATCTGTCAAACTACAATCACTCAAGCGCAATTCATGTAATGAAGGTAGCATAGCCACATAGTGGAGCCATTTGGGTTCACTCCCAATATCATTGCTACTGAGGTTAAGATATTTTAATGAGGGAAGTCGAGAAAGCCAATGAAGATCATTTAATGCCATATCATTATATGAAAAGTCAAGATAACGAAGAGGAGCAGAAAAGTTGGGTGATGGAGTATAAGAGGTGGCAAATGAGTGGTTGCTGGATTTATCTCTATGTAGAGGATATTTAGAGGCTTGGCATGGTGGGATGCACACACTAGTGAAAAGATTATGACTCAAATCCAAAGAGTTGAGAAATTCAAGCTGAAGTAGAGATAGATTAATCACACCTTTTAGTCCATGATCGGCTAGATCAAGCTCTATAACTCTACCTGTGATGTTGTCACACTGAACTCCCTCCCATAAACAGCAATCTTTTTGACTGATCCATGAGGTGAGTTGGTATGAAGACTTCACAACTCCTTGTCTGAAAATCAAAAGTATTTCTTGGTCATTCTCATTGCATCTAACCTCCTTACATGTATTGCATAATATGCTTCTGTTGAATGTTGCAAATAGGAATAACAGTAAAACAAATGAAATTTGTGAAGGGAAGCTCCTCATCATTACGTTTGATTTGAGTAGAATGATCTCCACAAAGTGTATGCATTATATATATGTATATGTATATGTAAGTTGTGAAAATCAATGAATAGTTGCATGCATGAAAAAATTGGAAATTCAAAAGTAACACGAAAATCTAATTTAATTAAAAGCCTAAAAATTTTCAATATAATGTGCTTCATATCCTAACTTAATTGGTGCAAGCTGGGTCGGCAGGGTTCGGTTCTAACGCCAAGTCAGACTAGACAACTGGCCGGTTCACCAATTTCTAGTATAAACCAGTTAGTCCAGTCTAGTTTTTAGAACCTTGTTTTTTCAAGTCTTTTAATAATTCCAAGTCTTCCAAATTTTTGCTTGTAAAAAAGAAGTCTTCCCATCTTCTCAGTTAGATAAATGCATCCAAAGTCCAATTAAGTGGATGAGCCAATAGCAATAACCAGAGGTTGAGACTAGAGATCATGCAATTAAACCGAACAAATTAAACTTTCCAACTATGAAATCCACTAGAGACTCTTGATAAGTTAATGCCAATCAACATTCTAAATTGGAATGGACTTCCACAACGAATTTGACTTCACCATATGTATCATTCTATAAATACAAAAACCCTATCTATCATGCTTGTAAAGTGTTGCTCATTTTTCAGTCTGCTCATTATTGGAACTACGAAACTTCATTTAGTGCTGAATTGCATTAACCTAATAAAGTTGATAACCCAATAGCAATGATCTAAGGTGTAGAATACTATTTTCAGTCTCTGACTTTTAATTTTCCCCAAGAAACTTCATCATGCATCCGAACGAACTTTCCAACTCTAAGATCCACTAAAGAACTTGGTATCTTAAAACCCATCAATGTTTGAAATTAGAATGAATGAGAAATCATCACATTCTTTGGGTGTTTACGAATAAATAAATAAACTAACCAGAAAAATATTAAAATATGAGAAAATGGGAGAAGAAAAATCTGGAGAGGAATATTATCATGTGGTATCCCTTTTATTTGGATAGACAAGAGAAACTTAGGAAGAAAGAAAATGAGCAAATATATAAGTAACTAAAATACCTTTACTTTTATATCAAAATATATCATGTTTAAAATCAAATATAATTGATATTCTTTAGAATGCTGAACATGAATGGGTACGTGTATCCTTAATAAGAGTTTCTCTTTTGTATATACTAGTTATTATACCCTATTATTAGGTATTATATAGTTTCAGAGTTTGTAGCTACCCCTCTCAGTATAATGTCTTGTCTATGAATCGAATTCGAAACTCAGAGAGATCTATCGAAACCTTACACCACTAGATTAACTCTAGTTGATCTTTAAGAGGTGTTTCTATTTGAAATAAAGAGGATTGAGGAGTCCTAATATTTTAGCCCTATCCTAAATATTTTGACTAGGATACCAGTTTGATTGGATTAAACCTAAGGAACATTACAGATAATATATATTAGGGATGTACCATAGTAGAGATGGTTTTATGTTTGATTCTTAAATAAAACACTTATATTAAGAGGGGCAACCACAAAACTCAAAACTAAGATAAGTTCATTACTCAACTAATTCTCATAACTGATAAATTCTCCAAATAGTTCCTTTAACATTTAGAAATTGACAATAAATTCTCTTAAACCTCTAAATTTGAGCATAATATACACACACACACACACACTCACAGAATATTGAGCGGATGAGGAGGAAGTGAAGATTGGGGACAAAGTGGCAAGAGGAAAAGAGACAAGACAATGCCTCGCGTGGTAAATTAGGATGGCAAGTAATGCTTGCTTCAAATATGTTAGATGCCAAACTGTAACACTAAAATAGCTATAAATACGCTGCCCTGATAGTCTAGTGATATGAAAGCTTCTATATAAATGAGAGGTTATAAATTCAAATCCATCATTTCTAACTTCAAACCATTAGTGTCTATCCTTATAATTGAAAAAAAAAAAAACTAACTATAGATAACCAACCACATTGCGGCTACCAATATCTCTAGGATAGAAATGTTAGAAGGGAGGTGAGTGACAAGTTGGAAAAAAGGAATGGGGTTGGAAGAACCACCCCATTAATCCCACTCCTTTATTGTAAAATGAGTTTAGCCCTCATGTAAAATTGCTTAAGTTCCTAGGGACTATTTTGGAATTAATTTTTTTTTGTAAAATGATTTAATTGCCCTCATATAATAAAAGAAACTTCTCCCTCAATGACTTAGGTTGTGAACAATGGAAGGTATTAGAGTATTTGAGAATGAAATTACCCCGCAAAGAAGAAGGCAGTTAATTTATAAGACCATCAACTACTTTAATTACAGTTCAACATGAGGCCACATGTGGGGCTTGGCATTTGACCATAAATTTCGGAGCTTGAACAAGGCTGTTGGTACTTGACCATAGAAATTGTTCTCATTGAGGTCAAGAAAAGAGATGTGCTAAGTGAAATTAAACAATGAATTGGGTAATTCTGAATGTAAACCACTCCTAGAAAGATCAAGAGTTGTAAGTGATGTAAAATTGAGGAAGTTCAGGGAAGGAAATTCTCTCAGTCCACATTCTCTCAAGCGTAACTCAGGGCGTTAAGGAAGCATGTCCATGTACCGGAGCCATTTGGTTTCGTTTCGAATATTAGTCTTCCTGAAGTCAAGATATTCTAAGGAAGAAAGTTGAGAAAGCCAATGGAGTTCGTTTATGTGTAAATCAAAATTATCTGAGAAGCTTAGATATCGTAGAGAAACAGAAAAATTTGCTGATTGATTAGAAGAAGCAGCAACTGATTTGGAGATTTGGAATGGTGGCTTACTCACAGTTTCAAAGTCATTATAGCTCAACTCCAAGTGATTGAAATAGAAAAACAAACGAGATTTGTGAAGTGAGAAAGCTTGCAATTGTGGTCAATTAACTTGAGTACATTGGCCTTAATGAAGTCCTCATCAAGTTTTACTTGGTATGTATAACTTGTGAGGATCATAATGCAACAACAAAAAATGAAAATCAGAAATAAACAGAAATTTAAATGCCTTAAAAATCTTACATCCACATCATATTCTTTATTTTAAAGTCTTCAAATATTTCCAAATATTCTAGTTTTTTATTCACGTGAAAATTATGTCATAGATTCATCCGTTTTTGTGATGAAGATGATGATGATAAAAATTACATGTGGACTATTATTTGTTTGTGTTTCAAATAGTAATGATGAAATTTTTAAGTGGCAACTGGCAAGTCTTGCTTTACAAGTTTAATTGGTTAAAAAGTTCGTTCAAGTCAATTCTCTTCCGTGTTTTATATGATTGGTTTAAAAGCATAATGTGAATCGCGTATTTAATCTTAAGAGATAAAGGTCTTAAGATTTCAAAATCTCACACGCACGCATACACAAAAATCCTTGATAAAAAAATACTCCCTCAGACTTTAAATATAATAGCTAATTGAGGGTTTAGATTTTAAATGTACATAATTAAATAAGATATTTTAGTGAGATCAATACGCAATCATTACAAATAATTAATTTAACTAATTTTCTTAATCTATCTAAAGTTATTAAGTAGACCTTATATTAAGTACCAGATATAGTATATATGTTTTTTAGCATAACTTCTAATCAAGATTTAAGGAAAAAAAGGCTAAAATGTTAATTAGCATACATGGTCAAGTAGATCTTTTAAATACCTTTTTTAAGTATTTTAGACTTTTTAGTATTTGAAAATAATTAGAATTACATATCAAGTGGTAAATGTTAATTTCTAAATGACATGCTATATAATTAAAAAAATATAAAAATTATGATATAGTATAAACCATCAACAGTAACTTTAATGACAAGGGGCTAATAGCTAAAACATAAAATATTATAGTCTTTAATTTAATTTTTTAAAGGATAGAGGAGTAATCTGTAACTCACTCTAAAATTTAGGGGTCCTTATCTACTTTAGGGGGGAAAAGCAAAAGAGTTATTCAGATGATAACATCAATATCAATGTATTTATAAAACCAATAAAAAAAGATAAGTAACAGCACGAGAAGCAAAATAAGAAGATATGATATTTTTGACATGAAGAATAAGAATATCTATAAAATATAAAAGATATATCATGCCAAATTATTCAGAAACGGCACACAATGTTCCACATCTAGTTAAATACAATATCCCATCTATCATGCTTGTAAAGTGTTTCTCATTTTTCGGTCTGCTTTTTATTGCACTTTCCAAATTAAGTTGATAAGCCAATGGCAATGACCTAAGGTGCAGACTGCAGAACACCTTTTTCAGCCTTTCACTTTTTTTCTTTTTAAAAAAAGAGATTCTCAAGAGACTTCATCATGCAAACCGCCCGAACCTTTTCTTTTTATTTGATTGTAAAGGCTGTATCTCATAATTTGAGCTGGCCTGTGTTTTTGGTAACTGATTGCAGTGGGGAATGGACCAGCTCATGAGAACGAAACCGCCCTGCAACCGAGTTAATATAGAAGAGCATCAAGTACAATGACTACTGTATTAAAATTCAACATGAGAAAACGTGTTAATTACATAATACAGAGGCTAGGCATTTGTTCTGAAATTACCAAGCCAACCCTTATTCTTTGTCTATTCACATGCCCCCCGCAATATAACAGGAATATTTTTTATTAGTCCATGATGAGGGAGTTCATTGTTTGGAGATTAACAGTAATATTTGATCATTTTCATATGCTTCTGTTGCATGTTGTTGCAAGTAGGGGCAACATTGTGAGCAATAAGTTGTCCTAATAGCAACGCCACGTGATTTGTTTGGATTAAGTCCCAAGTTCAAACACAGCATTGATATATTTGCGGCAACATTGTTAGCAGTAAGTTATCCTAATGGCAACACCACTTGCCTTGCCTGGATCAGGTCTTCAGTTAGAACTTGACATTAATATTTTTGTGTGACTGTTTGTATTAAATTGTATTATATCAACGAAAAAAAAAGTGGCAGCAACATCAAAGGAAACGAAAATTTTAATTACGTTTTGCATGGTATGAATACAAGTTGAGAAAATCCTTGTTACCTTTGAAAAGTCTTCCTCCTAAATTTTCTTTAAGGGAAATTTGTTATTGTTATTTAAACAAAGCTTTCGAAACAGGGGGCCCAAGCAACATTAAGTCAATCTACCCAGTAGTCAAACTATCCGAGAAATTTGTGTCTCCATGCTCTGACGAGAGGAAGAGAGAACCACAAATTCCCCAAAAGCCTGCAGCAAAACCAACCCCTATACCAAGATATAATGGCTTTATAAAGCTGTCATCCTCTTTCCTTTTGCACTTCTTTGGAAGAGGATCTCCAAAGAGCTCATGATTGCATCATTATCCTTATTTGAACATTTCAAAAAGTAAGAGTAGAGTTGGAAATAATTAAAGTTCATTACCTAAAATGAGTTGATGTCAAGTTGGCATTAGAAACATACTCAGACTTGTTTTTCATATTTGATCAAACTCTGTTATGTAATGTTCATTATATATTTAATAACTAAGAGACCATTTGAATATGTATCTTAACCAAGGCATGACTCTGTTCTTTGAAACAGTATCAACCAAAATGAAGCAGAGTATCTCAAATGGTCAAATCAAAAACAATGTTATAAATCTTACAAGTTCCAAATTTGTTTGATATCTTAAAAAATCCAAATTAATATCCAAAATGCCAACATGTGCATGTAAATCTTACAGATCACAACACTCATCATATGCCTTATCGCTTTAATTGTCAAACTTACACCTGAAATCTTAGAAACAGAGGCATAATACCTTTTTATTTGGTTATGTCTCATAACTCACGATTAAAGTTGAAAGTACAATAATATATCCCATGGAAACTATTCTTCAAAGGTTTCTTAACAACATGAGATCCATATACATGAACAAAAAACTATTAATACAAATGTTCTCTTATCACAATTCAATAGGCAACATTAGAGTAGTCCTTGACCATGCGTAGCAACAGCAAAGCTCGTTATTCCTTGAAGCAGAACTCAATACTTGAATAAGAGTAACCATCACACCACGTAGTCATAGATATTTCACTTGCATCCAGTAGACAAACCATGTTGAAAAATGAACAAGATAAAACACAATCAGCTAAGAACGGAATTTTGTTTAGCAGGTAGAAGAAGATAAAAGGAAAATGAAAATCAAACCTCAATTAAATAATAACAATACTTGGACAGTTAAGGCATCTAATTTATTACCTCAAGGGAAATTTGTTGTTGATATTCAACTGAAGCTTTTGAAATAGAGGACCCATGCAACATAAAGTTGATCTACCAAGTGCTCAAACCATCGAAAAAATTTGTGTCTCCATGTTCTAACGAGGAAGAGAGAACCACAAACTCCCCAGAAGCCCACTGCAAATCCAACCCCCATACCAAGATATAGTGATTTTAGAAAGTTGTCATCTTCATGTCCTTTAGCCAGATTTGAGTCGTGAGTTTCTTCTTTTTTATTGCACTTCTTTGGAAGAGGATCTCCACATAGTTCATGATTGCCAACAAAACTCCAAGAATCAAAACTTTGAATCTGGGTTCCCAGTGGAATTTGCCCGATGAAATTGTTAAATGAGAGGTTCAAGTAAGCGAGAAAAGACAAATTAGAGATGGTCGAAGGAATCTCTCCAGAAAGCTTATTGTAGCTAAGGTCAAGAGATTCTAAGTTTTTCATGCCTCCAATTTCTTTAGGAATTTTTCCAGTCAAATGGTTTCGTGACAAGTTCAAGGAATGCATTCCATTAATACTAAACAATTCTTTAGGAATTTCTCCAGACAAGCTATTAGCGGAAAGATCAATAAAGCCACTTCTTAGTACTTGAAGAAGAAAAGATTGGTAGTCTAATTCTCTCCCTTTGGTAAATATTGTTATCATGTCATTAGAAGCAACTATATGAGTTGGATGTGTCATGTTGTATAGGCAATGGGGTATTGATCCAGAAAGTTTATTTCCAGCAAGATCAAGTACTGTTAAAGAAGAAAGATTGCACAATTGTGATGTAATATTGCCTATAAACTGATTGCTCCTCAATTTAATAATTTGCAAATTTTGTGACACATGAGGATTTGGCAAACTTCCAGAAAATTCATTTCCGTCTAGAAGAAGGCCTTCCAAATTTGTCCAGTTGAATAGGTCTAATGAAAATTTGCCAAAGAAATTGTTATCACGCAAATCCAATATCAGAAGATCCAATGAGGCCATGGAGGGAGGAAGCTTACCAGTTAGCTTATTACTCTGCAAGATAAGGAAATATAATTGTTTCCAGTTTGCCCAACAATTAGGAAGTATCCCACTTAAATGATTGTATGATAAGTCCAAAGAATACAACATGTTTTCCCCATTACTTCTTGGATGACACAATAATGGGGAAATAGATCCTGAAAAGGAGTTGTGAGATGCCACAAAGTAGGAGACATTTGCTGATATGTGCGGGAGACCTCCAATAAAATTATTATAATCTAAACATATTGAGGATGAATATAGTGTCACATTAGATATGTCTCCACTCATCAAGTTATTTGATAGGTCAACTTCATCAATTCTTGCTATGAAGCTCCAAAATTCATCTGCATCATCAACTGTTGAGATCCCTGACGTAAACATATCTAGAAATTCTAGGGACCTTTGAGTGCATAGCCATGCTGGAAAATTGGGACCTAAGTTTGTATTTCTTGAACTGAAATACTCGAGTTGAAATGGTGGGACCCAATTAAGATCAAAGTCAAATTTAAAACCAGTTGAACTCAAATCTAGTGATATTAAGCTTGATTGGTTGGCAAAATTCTTTTCTGAAAGAACACCCTTCCAAGAATTGCCAACAATACTTAAATCCCTCAACTTACGGAGTTGTCCAAAACTTTCGGGAAGATTATCACTCAAGTGATTGTATGACACATCTAAGGTAGTTAAAGAAGAAAGATTTCCAACAAATGATGGAATTGATCCTTCAAAATTATTATTTTGTAACGATAAATAATTTAGGTTTGGAAGTTTGAACAAGGATATAGGTAATCTACCATGGAAATTGTTGTCACTAAGGTCAATATGTGAGATGTCTTTGGTGACATTAAAGAATGAATTAGGTAATTCTGAGGTGATATTGTTATGATAAAGATTAAGAATTTTAAGAGACGAAAAATTGACATAGTTGTAGATTGGAAAATCTGTCAAATTACAACTAGTCAAGCGCAATTCAGATAGTGAAGGCAGCATAGCCACATAGTTGAGCCATTTGGGTTCACTCCCAATATCATTGCTACTGAGGTGAAGATATTTTAATGAGGGAAGTCGAGAAAGCCAATGAAGATCATTTAATGCCATATCATTATATGAAAAGTCAAGGTAATGAAGAGGAGAAGAAAAGTTGGGTGATGGAGTATAAGAGGTGGCAAATGAGTAGTTGTTGGATTTGTCTCTATGTAGAGCAAATTTAGAGCCTTGGCATGGTGGAATGCACACACTTGTGAAAAGATTATCACTCAAATCTAAAGAGTTGAGAAATTCAAGTTGAAGTAGCGATAGATTAATCACACCTTGTAATTCATGAGTGGCTAGATCAAGCTCTGTAACTCTACCTGTGAGGTTGTCACATTGAACTCCCTCCCATAAACAGCAATCATCTTGATTAGTCCATGAGGCGAGTTGGTTTGAAGAATCAACGACTCCTTGTTTGAAGATAAAAAGTATTTGTTGGTCATTCTCACTACATCTAACCTCCTTCTCTGTATTGCATAATATGCGTCTGTTGAATGTTGTTGCAAATAGCACAAACAACAACAAAAAAGAAATTAGTGAAGCGAAGTTGGCCATTGTGTTGGTAAGTTTGGGTATTATGCCATCAATGAAGTTTTTACATGATATACATACACACAAACACACACATATATATTTGAAAATATGAAGTAAACAAAAATGAAAATACCTTAAAAAATTGATAGCCACATGATATTCCTTGCCGTCAAGTCTACTAATATTTCGAAGTCTTCGGGTCTTTCTCTTTGGAAAACCGTGTCATGGATGCATGCAACTCCACATCAGGTTACATCCGTTCTTATCTTTTTCAATTTCCAAAACCAAATTGAATTACTACTGGGTATTTACAACTGCATCTTTTTTTAACATTATAAATAAAAAAATTCCACTTGTTGAAGGATATATACAATTACAATTATATATTAAAATATTGAAGGCCAATATAGCTCAGTGAATTTTTATTAATTATATATAGTACACTCACGTATTGAGGTAAATTGAATCATTTATATATACATTTTTGTTTTATTCATTTAAATGCCTACAATTAGAAAATCTAAAACCACATACTTTTTATGGTCAAGTCTTTCTAATACTTCCAAGTCTTCCCATCTTTTCATTGTAACAATATAAAAGGGAGCTTTTGCCCATTTCGTCAAAAACATCATTTTCTACATAATTGCATTAACCAATCCAATAGCAAATACTCCCAATCTTTTTGAATAAATTAAATAAATAAATAAATTATAACTAATATAAAATCTAATTGATTAGTTTTGATAGATTAATGAATATATAATATGAATTTATTTTAAAATATTAAATTTAATCATAATTTACTGACTTATTTGATTTATTTAATTTACTCAAAAATTGATATAATTAATTTGATCAAAGAGAAAATGAACTGGAGGTATACTAAAATTGTATTATAATTGTTTCCAATCTTTCACTTCTCATTTTTGATTTATTTAATTTACTCAAAAATTGATATAATTAATTTGATCAAAGAGAAAATGAACTGGAGGTATACTAAAATTGTATTATAATTGTTTCCAATCTTTCACTTCTCATTTCCCCCCTTAACTTTTAGTGGCAAAATTTATTGAGACCCAGACTAATTTAGATTACGACAGATAGAATGTGACATATTGAAGACTGGCCCCATCCATCACGCTTGTAAAGTCTTCGCCCCAAACTATACTCAATTTCAGTCTTTCTCCTCATCAATTGTTTCACCAAAAATCTTCCATTCTTACCATCTCTTTCAATTTCCTTCGGTGAATGCCAATTTTGTCAAGCATCATTTTCTATGAAACTACATTAACCAAACCAATAGCAAATACTAAAGTGGCAGAGTACTTTTTCTAGTCTTTCAGTTCTTTTCCAAGAAACTTCACAATTTTTGGGACCTCCGACAAACCTTTATCAAGTCAAATAGGACCTTTTCCGTCAGTAAACATTACCAGTTGTATGCCCTAAACTAAATTTATGACATTTGGTTAAACCAGTATAACCCCTAAATCAAGTTACCCAATCTATGGTGATTCTGCACAAACACAATTCAAAACTCTACTTTGTTATGTGACTTGAACCCTGCGTCTGGCATCTGAATATGTGTGTATTAATTTGATTAAATTTAAAAAAGAAATCAAGAAGAAGAAGAAGAAGAAGAATGATTTTTCAAAAATCAAAATGCAGGAGTAGAATGGGCCATTCCCTTGAGCCCATTTCTCATGCATTATAGGCTCAATATTAAGAATGGCCTCCCTTCCCTTACCCTATACCCAAAAAAAAAAACATGCATCTTATCAAGAGCCAAACATTAAATAGAGATGTTTTTCTAGACATCTGACATATGTTGATCTTTGAGATTAACGTAAACAGATTTTAACCAAGTTATGTAATGATACATCAATGTCTCTGTTCTTCCAAACAGTATATGGCAAATTGGAACACAGCATCTAAAATGTCGGAGAGATAATACATAGGCATCATATCCCAGGTATCTAGAACATGAAAATGAAATATACTAGTGTACCAAATTGGCCCCAGATCATTCCAGTGCCAATGTCTTCTTATCATGAAGACTAATTGATAAATCAAACTAAAAGTAGAATACAGCACTTAAACATGCCACAGAAGCAAGTGAAGTGGTTAGGTCAAAACAACGAAACAAAACAAAATGGAGGTTTCAAGTGCATGTAGGACCAAACTCTCAACTGAAAGAATATTGGATTCTGTTCTCAACATTCTCTCATCAATTGCAGCTTCAGCATTCAACTCTCAAAATTACATGACAATGTGAACACCAATTATAATTACGTTAAAATGCATTCCTTCTGTATTCTAAATCAATAATGCTTTAACTAATCAGAAGCCAGAAATACACTCTTCTATTGAGAAGAATCATAAGCAACGTAAATAAACTTATAACAGATAACGAGCAAAAATGATAAACCAAAAAAAGGACCTTAACGATAGAAGTAAAACAAAATTTGTGGGAGGACACGAGAAGAAAAACCATACAATATTACACCAATGTCCATCAAGCACGAGAATCTATAACCAAGGACACGTCTTTGCTCAGCATAATTAAGCAGCCTTCTTAATTTTCTTCGCTTTTACTTTCACTTCTTCACTTTCCTTCTTCTTCTTCTGGCCAGAAACTTCATCCTTAGCAGGTAAATCATTTTCCTTCTTTCTCTTAGAAGACGACCTATCTTTCTTACTTTTATCCTTGTACTTGGCTGCCTTCTTCAATTTTTTCTCACTATTCAGCTCACTAAGAACCCTTTTGTTAGTTTTTGATCCTTTCCTTTTCTTCTTATCCACCACTGGTTCAATATTCATTTCATCATTCTCATTATCTTCTTCTTCTTCCGCATCCCCATCTTGCTCAACATCTGACTCATCTTGACTGAGTTCATGACCTATATTATCATCCATGTACCGAACTTCATGGATCCTACCCTTCCTCTTACTAATTTTAAGATCCTTCTTAGCCTCATCTTTCACAATATCTCCATCCTCTTCCTTGGCTTCTTCCTCTTTGCTCTTAGCTCCCTCAATCTTCAATTTCATATCAGGAATTGCCTGATAAAGCGGCAACGCAAGCGAGTCCAACAATTTCAAATGAAAAGACCGGACAGAACCCCACCCTTTCGGCATGAGCTCCACGATCCCACTGATTGCCGCAGTCACATTAGCAACAATCTCGTCCCTTTCCATTGACACTTTAGCAACTCTCACCACACTACACGTACCTGTCCTGAGGAACAAGAACGCCGACGAGCATGCCCTCTCAATCTGCTCCTTCCAATTTTTATGCTTCAAATCCACCGGCACAGGAATCTTCTTCTTCTTAAAGAAATGCCTACCCAACAGCCGTGGCAGCAGAGGAATCACCCCTTTATCAGCGAAAAACGTGTGGTAAGAACCACAGAGCTTCCGCTTAGCTTCAAATGGACGATAATTAGACTGAAGCTTCGAAAGCTTAATAACTTTAGAAGCTGGAATATTCTCCGATTGGAGCTTCTTCTGCACCTCCTCTTTGGTAAGATTCAACTTGGGTCTGTCATCGATGATCAAACAGTGCTCGGAGAATTCGGAGAGAAGAGAATACGGAAGTGGGATCTTGTGGGCATTAACGCGAGACTTCGGAGGGAGTTTGTTGAGTGTGAGAACGAGGTAGACGAATTCATCGTCTAAGTCAAATAGCTTGGGTTTCTCGGTCTCGGACTTGGAATTCCTCCATTTGAGGAGAGCATCAACGGCTTGTTGCACCATAATGGGGCTCACCCTTTCAACAGTTGTGGAAGGTGCGCCTGCTGGGATCGCCACAGTCATGAGCGATGTTCGTTCGAAGATGAAGTTCGAGGGTTTAGATGTAAAGGGTAGAAGAAGAAGACGAAAGCTTATAACATTAGGGTTTAATTAAAGAATTTGGGCTTTTGGGGTTTATGGTTAATTTTATTTTGGGCTTTTGGGTTTATTTCAGTTTTACAAAGGGGGAAAAATTGCTATTGGACCAGAACTGAGGCTCAAAAGCCCTAACGATAAACAATACGTGTAAACAATCCGTACCTTCAATGATTTAAGAATATTTAAAAGTATAATTAATATTTTAAAATATATAAAAATATAACTAATACTTCAAACTAATTTTAAAAATATAGTTAATACTTTAAAGTATTTAAATTATTTCAATTGTCTTTTCACTAACAAAAATATAAATTTTTATTTAATATATGCTATATAAATTTTTTATTTCGACACATTATTGTTTAAAAAATCACACGAGTAATATTATTTTAATAAATTGTACTAAATAAATTATAAAATTTATCAACATATATAAATCATATACAATATTAATTTTAGAATTTATTCAGTACTTTTTTTTAAATAATATAGCACATGTGACATTTTAAATAATAATGTGTTAAAATAAAAAACTTACTTGACATGGATCGGACTAAAATTTATATTTCTGTCAGTGAAATGGTAAAATTGTGTCAATTTAAATACTTTAGGGTGCTGATCATACTTCTAAAATTAGTTCAGAATACTAATTACACTCTTAAATATTTTAAGATACTAATTACTCTTCTAAAATTAATTTAGAATGTTAGTTGCACCTTTCCCCTAAACAATAGCTAAGGCAATTGGGCCAATGAGCTTAGTAGTTGAGTTGAATTTTCATTTTTTTGGTACTGAAGAAATCATATCATCTTATACCCAAACAGAACAAGAAGTAATCATATCATCTATATCAAATCAATGTAGACAAAAAAAAAAAATAAGTTCATATGAAGCCATAGTATTCCTAAATTATATGAATAATATGATTCCTTTAAACTCTGAGAATTTTTTTTTAATTGTTAATCTTTCTACATTGACTTTGGTTTTTTTTTTATTTCTTTCATATTTATCTTTAGGTTTGAATAAGATACATGGGCAGGAAAATATAAAACACATGGAAAGATGAATACAACCTTTACATTTCAAGGGGAAAGGTATATAGTTGGATCAATTATTGGGGAGTTGTCCATAAAATTACATTATTGTTGTGAGAACAAAAAAAAAAGGTGAAGAGAGAGAGAGAGATAAATGAGTTCTATATACATTTTTAATTTTTTATGTCACTATATCTATAGCACGTTACTTTGAATTTTTCTTTTAAAATTAATCAAGTACAGCACAAAATATACGCAAAAGAAGCATAAGAACAAACTAACTGGTAAGACTTTAATTCTGATTGGCGTGAGTCTGACTGGCGTTCATGATTTAATTTGTGTGTCCACATATGGTTTTGTTTTAGACAACTTATCTTGTCTTCTATTTATTAAAAAGACTCTCCCCTAAGTGTGTTAAGGAAATTTTGGAAGTGAGCAATGGAACATATAAATATTGGGTCTGATAGAAAGAGCTAATTTAAATGACTTGAGTGGTCCACTCCCAAAAATGCTCGCCAAAAAAAAAAGTCTCACCACTCAATTTTCATATTTATGTCATTTTAATAAATTCAAAGGACGGCTTCCTGGACCTGGAGTATCAGATGGTGTCCAAGTTTTGGATTTAGCTAACAACTTTCTCTCAGGACCTTTATCTTCTTTATCGTGTGACCCTGAGGCCAACCCCTCTCTTTTAAGGTTATTTGAACCTATTAGATAATCATCTCACCCAACAACTCCCAGATTGTTGGAACAAGCGGACATCATTAATTTGTCCTACATTTACTTAATTGGGGAATAATTAGGTGGTTGGTCAAGTTCCATCAACGATGGGTTCATCATTATATCATCAACTAAAGGTGCTAGATCTACATAGTAATGGCTTTTCCAGTGTTATGCCTTGGACCTGGACTTTGCCAAAACAAACTTTCTGGATCAATCCCTCATTGTCTACTCGACATAACTGGGTTTTTTTTCCAGTAATTAATGAAAATGTTTTAGCCCAAAAATTAACGTATGACATCCAAACTCTAGATCATGTCATGAAAATTGATTTGTACTCAAAGGATCAGCAATTAGAGTACAAGAAAAATCTAAGGTTGGTGCGAAGCATTGATCTATCAGCTAACAAGTTATTCTGAGAACCAAGTTACAATCCTTGAACTTGTCTTGTAATTATTTGATAGGAGAGATACCAGAACAGATTGGAGAGATGAAAAATCTAGAATCTCTTGATTTCTCCCATAACAATCTTCATGGTAATATTCCTCAGAGCACGTCTGGCCTATCTTTTCTGAGTGATTCGAATCTTTCATACAACCATTTCAGTGGACAAATTCGGCTGGGGACTCAACTTCAGGGTTTTGAAGCATGGAGTTACACTGGAAATCCTGGGCTTTGTGGAGCTCCTCTTCAAAAGAATTGCACAGTACAAGAAAAACCAAACAATACAGAGCCTTTGGAAGGAAATGATGATGATGCTTTTTTGAAGTCATTGTATCTTGGAATGGGAGTTGGCTTTGCTGTGGGATTCTGGCTAGTTTGTGGTTCTCTGTTCCTCAACAGAGCATGGAGGCACACTTATTTTCGATCCTTTGATGGTGTGGCTGATCGAATCTATGCCTTTGTGGCCAACTGGCCATAAAGCTTCGAAGATTCCACCAAATGGCAATATGAGATACCTCTAGGTTGGTTATAAAAAAAATTTTTGTCTATTTAACTTGAAAGTTTTATTTTATAACAATTTTTATTTCCACACACATTCATAAATGTTTTAAAGAATTCTTTGCTTCCTAAATCAAATGAATAATGCAAGTCAAGGTTCCGTTGATGTATTAATGCAAGGGCTAATTTCAACCAATTAAAACGAATTAAATTATTAAACTTTTATTCAAAAATAATTAAAATGCCCCAAAATCTATCAAAACTTGCTGCTGATTTAACGGCTGCATTTAGATTTCCTTTTTCTCTTTACCATTTAATTGTCATTTGAAAAAGAAACTCACATTTAGAAGATAATTTTTTTATGTTCTGATTGAGTTAGAGTGAACTCATACGGTTCATTCTTGTCCTGCAAAGTACTTGGTTGTTCTGCTGAGAGCAATCAAGTACGCTTTGTATATATAACAGAGTTATTAAAGTTGTAAAGTATTTTTTTTCTTAATTTAAGTTATAGGGATAAAGTTAAAAAATTATTAAATTTTAAGGTAAAATTAATAAAGTTTAAGATTTTTCTTGATATATGTGAAATATGCTAGAAATGAAGAGTAATATATATATATATATTAAAAATAATTAAATTTAACAAAAATTAATTTTAATGCATATTTTTTTCAAATTTTTAAAGAAGTTTATATTTTATAATGAATGGAAGAGAATAACTGTCTCCAATTTATATTTTTATATATAATTCAGTCTTAATGCAAATAAAACAAGTTCACTTTCAATTGAAACAAATGGCTTTATGTTAAGATTTATATTATTGTTTTTTTTCCTGTGAAATGAACATGAAAGGATGTAAATAATAATAAGTTATGGGGTATTTTCTTATATTAATTAAAAGTTAGCAATTGTTTGTAAATGGTCTATTGGTTATTAAGTATAGGCCCATTTCATAGCAATTTCCTGAGAAGAAGGAATTCAAAAGCAAATGGGAACTGATCAAGATTCTTGAGCCATAAGTTAATTACAAATGCAAGTCGTCAACTACCAACCCATTAATAGGAAGTTTTACTTCTTTTTTTCTCATATCTTCTCATTTCTTATTGGGAGAGACGATCCTCTTGGACTTGACACAAAGACCTGGTCAACAAGGTCGGAAGACTTCTGTAAAATGGTCAAGGAAAAAACATAAAAAGGTTGTATTTTGAGAAAATTACAAAGAATATTCTTTCTGTTTTTGAGAATTAATGTAAATTGACTTAAATTTTGCTAAAATTACACAAACATTCATTTTGTTGTTAAGTACTTTTATAAACCTTCCTTAAAACAAAGATTAAATTAAATCAATGTCCTTCAATTTGTTGTTTTTTTTAAATCATACAAACCTCCTATCTACTTTTAAAATTAACTTCTCATGAAAAAATATAAAGAGATAAATCTTCAAAAACATTTAGAACTAAGTCCATGTATTTTATCATCTTTTGGAATATTTTTTTTTAGATTTTGAAATACAGAGAAAATTTCGTTTAAAAAAATTGAGGGAAATTTATTTTTTTATATTAGCAATGTGTATGTAAAAATTTCAATAAAAAATTAATATAGTTTCCTCAAAATTGGGGGGGAAATCATGTAATTTCACTCTAGAAATAAATAGCAAAACATCAACTTCATTTCTATAAATAGTCAAACATATGTCAACTTCAGCACCAGATATAGACATTGCTAGAGATATATAACAAGCCTTCACTTGAAGAAACCGTTTCATGATCGATGATGATTCGATTAACATCAGAAATGTCTGTTATGTTGTTGGTGTTGGTATGTGCAGTGAGATTCAACACAATCATTTGCTGCCATGAGAGTGATCGAAGCTTACTGTTAATGTTCAAAGAAGGCGTTGTTGATCCTTCCAACCTCCTCTCTTCTTGGTCTTCTCTTCATGATTGCTGTCTATGGCATGGAGTTGTGTGTGATTCCAACAACAGAGTCGACGCTCTTGATCTGTCAATCAACAATAATCATTCAGAATCGTTGAGAGGTGAAATCAACTTATCTTCTTTACTTGAAATTGAATTTCTTGGATTCTTGCATTTGGACTACAATGACTTTGAACGCCTAAGCATGCCGTCTATCAATCATACTCATTTGCTACCAAATTCTTCTTCGCTTTCTATTCTGACTTTATCATACAATATTCATCTTCGCATAGATAATCTTCATTACTGGTTCTCTCGCCTTCCTTCCCTGACACTTCTCGATCTCAGTGGCATTCATCTTCCTACTGAAACCAACTGGGTTCAATCATTGGCTTCGCTACCTCTGGAGACATTATATTTGACTGATTGTAATTTGACCAGCTCTATTCTGTCTCTCGAATATGCCAATTTCAGCTCCTCACTTTCATGGCTTGATCTTGGTCTAAATGATTTTAGATACGGATTACCTAATTGGTTGTTCAATCTTAGCCAAGATCTCTCCCATCTTTATCTCACTCAAAGCAATTTGAGAGGTCAAATTTCAGATTTGTCACGATATCAACAACTAGTAGAGTTAGATCTATCTAACAACAAACTCAGAGGATCAATACCTGATTGGTTTGGCCAATTTGATAGATTAGTTGAACTTGATCTATCTAATAACTCGTTTCACGGCTCCTTTCCTTCTAATCTGTCTTCAGAATATTTAGACATTAGCTTCAATGACTTGAGTGGTCCACTCCCAAAAAACTTTGACGAAAGACCCTTTTCTCTTTTGGATTTGTCTCACAACTCAATTAGTGGAGACATATCAAACTTGTCGCTATACAGTCAAAAAATATTTATGTCATTCAATAAATTCAAAGGACAACTTCCTCGAATATCAAATGGGGTCCAAGCATTGGATTTAGCTTACAACTCTTTCTCGGGACCTTTATCTTCTTTGTTGTGTGACACTGAGACTGATTACTCTAGTTTGGAGTATTTGGAGCTATCAAATAATTATCTCACCCAAGAACTCCCAGATTGTTGGAACAATTGGACATCTTTATCTTACATATACTTGGGAAACAATCGGCTGGTTGGACAAGTTCCATCAACGATGGGTTCATCATTATATCATTCTCTAAGGGCACTTGATCTACATAATAATGGCTTTTCTGGTTATATACCTTGGACTTTCCATAAAAGCAAGTCCTTGTTGCTGCTCAATTTAGCAGGAAACAACTTCTCTGGAAGTATACAAACATGGATGCCCCAAAATGTATCAGTTGTGAAATTGAGATCCAACCAATTTACAGGCAACATTCCACCACAGCTATGCGGTCTCCATAATTTGATTGTATTGGACCTTGCCAATAACAAACTTTCAGGATCTATCCCTCATTGTCTACACATCACAACCAGTTTGGCTTTTGACTTTCTTGAAAATGTTATATTCGATCAAGTCGGCGCTCTAAATTTTAGCATCCCAACTCCAGGTGAATTCATGAAAATTGATTTGAACACAAAAGGCCGACAACTAGAGTATGAGAAAAATCTAAAGTTGGTGCGAAGTATTGATCTATCAGCTAACAAGCTATCAGGAGAAATTCCTTCACAATTGTTCAAGCTCACCAGGTTACAATCCTTGAACTTGTCTTATAATTATTTGATAGGAGAGATACCAAAGCAAATCGGAGATATGAAAGAGCTAGAATCTCTTGATTTATCCCATAACAGTCTTCATGGGAATATTCCTCAGAGCATGTCTAGTTTATCTTTTCTAAGTGATTTGAATCTATCATACAACCATTTCAGTGGACAAATTCCATTGGGCACTCAACTTCAGGGTTTTGAAGCATGGAGTTACACTGGAAATCCTGAGCTTTGTGGAGTTCCTCTTAGAAAGAACTGCACAGTACAAGAAAAACCAAGCAATACATAGCATGTTGAAGGAAATAATGATGATGTTTTTTTGAAGTCATTGTATCTTGGAATGGGAGTTGGCTTTACTGTGGGATTCTGGGTAGTTTGTGGTTCTCTGTTCCTCAACAGAGCATGGAGGCACACTTATTTTCGATTCTTTGATGGTATGGTTGATCGAATCTATGTCATTGTGGCCATAAAGCTTCGACGATTCCGTTGAATGGGAATATGCTACAACTCCAGGTCAGTTATGAAGTTTTTTTTTTTTTTTCAAAGCTTTCTTTTATGTCTACACACATTCATCAGTGTTTAAATGATTTCACTTTAAAATATTTTATTTTTAAAACAATTAAAATTCTCAAATCTATCTTTAAAATATTTAAGTGTGCAAATTACATTTATGTCCCTCAATCATCAAAAGTTGTTGCCATTTCAACAGCTGCATTTAGATTTATGGTCCAAAAGTTCAGATTTTTTTTTGGTTCTCTTTCCTAGTTAGTTGTCATTTAAAAAAGAAAACCACACCTGGAAGGGTTTTTTGTTTTGGTTTTGATTGAGTTAGAGTGAACTCATATGATTCATGCTTGTTTTTCTAAGCAATAGGGAGTTGATTCCAGCTGATTTCCAAGACTCGCATGCATCGATCCCAGAAGCTTAATTCGGCGCTTATGCTCTGCTCTTGAGGGAAGTTAGGATCAAGCTCCAGTGTCGCAGCTTTAAAGCGTTGACATTAAATGTTCTTGGGCTATTAGATTGTAGTGATGTGTTACGTTGTCAGATGTTCGTTTGTCATCCTGATATAATGTTTCTCTTCAGATCTTGTGAGCTGGGTGGGTACACTTGATTTCGCTGTTTATAATGTGTCCTATTATTATTAAGATGTGTTTGCCATATTTTAGTAAATCCCCCAAGTGTTGTAAGTGAAACATGAGATTTCAAAGATTTTATTTTGAAGTTTGCTTATCTCATCATCATGATGTTCATAATTTCTAGAATGTAGGGGTATGCGTATTAAGATAAACTAAATATATATATATATAACTTCCTTTAATACAACTATAATGGAGAAAATTATTTTAGTTTTAAATGTCCGATGTCAATTTTGTCTCTCTCACATATTTATTTAATTTTTTTAAATTACCCCCATATCAATCTATCTATGTTGATAACCTTCAATGTAAATGATTTTACATATGGATTGCCTAGTTTTTTTTTTTAACAAAAAAGTTTAAGTGGGTTCGGTACCGATCTCCCATCAAAATCAGGATATGGCCATAGGGTTTAGAAAGCGTTTACAATGGACTTACGAGATCTCCTACTAAAAAAATCCTCACAATGGTAAAGGGAATCGAACTTACGTCCTTATAAGATATAAGCTTATTTTTTATGGCAACTCTAATTTGCCCTAGTTGGTTGGTTGTTCAATCTTATCAAAGATCTCTCCCATCTTCTTCGTCTCAGTCACAGCAATTTGAGAGGTCAAATTCCAGATCTTTCAGGCTGTCGAAATCTGATGTCCTTACATCTAACTAACAACAAACTCACAGGATCAATACCTGAACCAGCTTGACGGATTAATTGAACTTGATCTCTCTAATAGCTCGTTTCACAGCCCCATTCCTTGCTTCTAGTCTCCTAAACGCATCATTTTTAGAATATTTAGATATTGGCTTCAATGACTTGAGTGGTCGGTCCACTCCCAAAAATCCTTGCCCAAAACAAGTCTCCCAACACAATTATTGGGGATATCTCACTTTTGAATATATTTATGTCAAATAATAAATTCAAAGGACGCCTTCCTCGAGTATCAGCTAACTAATGAAAGTTTCGAAGATTCCGCTGAGAATGGGGAAAATGCTACAGTTCCAGGTTGGTTATAAAATTATGCTTTCTGTATTTAAATTCAAAGTTTTCTTTTACAAGAACTTCCATTCCTACACACATTCATCAGTGTTGTCAAATATTAATGCAATAAAATGAGTTATATATCGTAAAGAATCAAATATTTACAAGAATTAATATTAGTGTTTCATCCACTGAGTGCCAATCTTCCAGAATATCACATCACTCATAGCCTTTTCAGCTTCATTGGCCATTAACTATTTCCCATTTCATAGCAATTTCCTGAGAAAAAGTAATTCAAAGGCAGTGGGGTCTGATCAATGACTCTTGAGAAAGAGTTAATTAGTTTAATCATTTTACAATCTCTATGCTTATGGGTTGGCATTACTGGTCGACGTCTTCGTAATACTTTATTTACCATAGCAATAGTCATCAACTGCTCTTTCCTCAGCGTGTTATTTACTTCTCTTTTTCTCATATCTACTCTCTGTTTTCTTTTAGGCAGAGACGATCCTTTAGGATTTGTGGGGGAAAGATCGGTAGACTTGGAAAAAAGGTCGGAAGACTTTTGTGGAATAAGCTATACTAATATTTCTTGTATTTTGAGAAAATTACACAGATATTTTTCTTACCTTTTTAAGAATTGATGTAAATTCTCTTCAATTTTGCTAAAATTATACCAACGTTGATTTTATTTTGACGTACAGACTGTGTTCGGAGAATAGGTTGTATGTGTTGTAATTTGAGAATAATAAAACTTATTTAAAAATGTTGCAAATAATTAAATCTATTTTTGAAATTTATTGATAAACTTATAACATTTTAAAATAATTATAACTATAATTTTTATAACATTTTGATGTAATTTTAAGATTTGAGGCATAGATTGAACTTTTCTAGTTTTCTCCAACTAAGGCATTTTTTTTCAAGTAAAAATCAAATAATATTTAGTGACGGATAGTTTGTATATATCAATTGTGTTAAATTTTATTAGTAACTAACATTTTTTTTTATATAAAAATTTTTAGAAAGGGGTTAGATTTACCCACGATCTAAGAGTAGAGCGAAGTCTCCCTTCCTCTTAGGCAGTACTAATGTAGGATAAAAAGAGCTGTCAATTACCTTCAGGCTTAAATCTAGACACTTAAGAGTTATGATGCCTTCCTAAATATAGTGACTAGAACTATAACAAAGTGATATTCCCCAAGGATCAAACACACTCTAAATAATTATATATCTCATTCTTTTGTTAGCTAAACTAACGAATGATAGGTTTTTTTTGCCTACTTGATTTACCAGAGTTTTACCCTGATTATATCCGGATTTGACTCACGTCGCGCACTTAGCTATGGTGGATGAGTCTCCTAATGAGGATTTTTTATATATACTAAAACTTAAAATTGAGATCTCGTTTAGATAATATCAAACTATTTATTATTCAGATTAACCCCATATGATCCAACGATAGGTTGATAACTAACGTATTGGAACCAAACAATAAACCACTGGAATGACGGAGGGGCCCATTTAAGGATTTGGACTTGGCTTTATTGTCCTGTCACGTAACCTTAGTGCCAATAATGTGTCATTCCATGAAAAGAAGTTGAGTATAGTATAAAGAATCAATTTTATCGTAATAATATTTCAAATCTTATTAAAAAAAATATTTATATTTAATATTTAGTAGTATCTTAAATAAAATTATTTTTTATATCATAACTAATAAGTAAAAGGTGAACTTAAGCACTTTTTGTCATGCAAAGATATTGTATATTTGATTATAAATATTTCTTTCTCCAGTCTTAAATAAAAGATAACAATATATTTTGTATCGTAAAATTATAATTTTTTTTTAAAATCTATATGATTGTACATATTAAAGAGATTTCTATCAAAAATAGTTTAAATATTGAAGAGTATATTTTTAAGAAAATTAACATACAGTCATTGCAATTAACTAATTTAACTAATTTTTTTAATATACCTAAATTAGTTAAGTATATTTTATATTAAGAATCGAAAGAAGAGGTAGTAGATATCTTTGTTGTCACTTATCTATTTTAAGAAACATTTTATTAATTGAGTATTTGTGAAGTGGCAGAATATTTCATTGCTTAAACTGTTGCCCATTTCATGGCAATTTCTTGAGAAAAAGCTATTCAAAAGCAATGGGAACTGAGTAAGATTATTGAGACAAATTTTAATTAATCCAATTATTTTACCATCTCCATGCTTATGTCTTGGCATTATTATTTTATGTCGTCGACGTCTTTGTAATTTTTTTTCCACCCGATTCACCGGAGCTTTACCCTGACTACATCTAGATCTGACCTACGTTGTGTACCTGACTATGATGGGTGAATCTCCTAACTGAAATTTTTTGTATACATCAAGGTTCGAATTCGAGACCTCATTTAAGCGATATCGAGCCGCTTACTACTCGAATCAACTCCAGTTGATCTTTGTAATATTTTAATACAAAACAGCAAAGTCATCAACCACTAACCCACTAACACATACGGATTTTTGTAATCAACCACTTCTCTTTATAGGGAGAGACGACTCCTTTTGGACCTGGGCAAGACGTGGGAAAAGAAAGCTGGAAGACTTGGAGAAAAGGGATGAAATACTTGGGTCAAAGGATCAAGAGAAAACAAAAATAAAAAGAGTAAGCTACATAAATATTTCTTGTATTTTGAAAAAATTACACATATTTTTCCTTTTATTTTTGAGAATTAATGTAAATTGCCTTAAATTTTGCTAAAATTATACAAAACACTCATTTTGTGTTTAAGTGCTTTCACAAACCTTCCTTAATTAAAATAAAGATTAAATTATATCAATCTCCTTCAATTTGTTCTTTTTTTTTAATACTTCTCACGAAAACAGAATGAATTAAATCTTCAACAGTATTTAGAACAGGTCCATGTATTTCATCTTTTGTTTTTTTTTTGGGAATATTTTTATACGTTTTGAAGATAAAGAGAAATATGTATGTTTTCAAAACTTGAAGGAAAAATCCACGCAATTTATTTTTTAGTTTTAGTGAGGCGTGTTGTGAAATTTTCTGTAAAAAATTTAATATAGTTTCCACAAAATTGAAAAAAGAAAAATCATACAATTCACCCCAAAAATAAATAGAAACTAAAGAGGTTTGATATAGCAAAAAGGGCTATAGCAAATCAAGATTCCGATACCATTAAAAAATGTGCTCACATTGATAGTTTTCCTAGAAGAAAAAAAGGATAAGCATCAACTTCAGCACCATATATATAAACATGGCTAGAGATGCATAATAGGACTTCACTCTGAAGAAACCGTTTCATCTATCAAAAAAGGAAGAAACCATTTCATGATGATGCTTCGTTTCACATTACGAATCTCTCTTATTCTGTTGGCGTTGGTATGTGCGGTGAGATTCAACACAATCATTTGCTGCCATGAGAGTGATCGAAGCTTACTGTTAATGTTCAAAGAAGGCGTTGTTGATCCTTCCAACCTCCTCTCTTCTTGGTCTTCTCTTCATGATTGCTGTCTATGGCATGGAGTTGTGTGTGATTCCAACAACAGAGTCGACGCTCTTGATCTGTCAAGCAACAATAATCATTCAGAATCGTTGAGAGGTGAAATCAACTTATCTTCTTTACTTGCTCTTCAATTTCTTGAAGAGCTGCATTTGGACTACAATGACTTTGAACGCATAAGCATGCCGTCTATCAATCATGCTCATTTACTACCAAATTCTTCTACGCTTTCTACTCTGACTTTATCATACAATATTCATCTTCGCATGGATAATCTTCATTATTGGCTCTCTCAACTTCCTTTCCTGATAGTTCTCGAACTCAGTGGCATTCCTCTTCCTAGTGAAACCAATTGGGTCCAATCATTGGCTTCCCTACCTCTATATGAATTAGATTTGCGTGATTGTAATTTGGCCAGCTCTATTCTGTCTCTCCAATATGCCAATTTCAGCTCCTCACTTTCATGGCTTGATCTTGGTCTAAATGATTTTAGATATGGATTACCTAATTGGTTGTTCAATCTTAGCAAAGACCTCTCCAATCTTGATCTCAGTCAATGCAATTTGAGAGGCCAAATTCCCGATTTTTCAGGCTATCCAAATCTGATGTACTTATATCTATCTAACAACAAACTCACAGGATCAATACCTGATTGGCTTGGCCAGCTTGATAGATTATTTGAACTTGATCTATCTAATAACTCCTTTCACAACTCCATTCCTTCTAATCTTGTAAACGCGACACTTTTAGTACATTTAGATATTAGCTTCAATGACTTGAGTGGTAAACTTCCAAAAAACTTTAACCAAAGCTTTCTTGATCTTTTGGATTTGTCTCACAACTCAATTAGTGGCGATATATCTAACTTGTTGCTAATCAGTGAACATATTTTTATGTCATTTAATAAATTCAAAGGACGGCTTCCTCGAGTATCATATCAGGTCCAATCTTTGGATTTATCTTACAACTCTTTCACAGGATCTTTATCTTCTTTGTTGTGTCACAATGACGCTTCCTACTCTGCTGCTTTGGAGTATTTGGACCTATCAAATAATCATCTCGCCCAAGAACTCCCAGATTGTTGGAACTGGACATCTTTGTCTTACCTATTCTTGGATAACAATCAGCTGGTTGGTCAAGTTCCTCCTACGATGGGTTCATCATTAAATCATCGTCTAAGGGCGCTAGATCTACATAATAATGGCCTTTTCGGTGATATGCCTTGGACTTTCCATAATTGCACATCTTTGGTGCTGCTCAATTTAGCAGGAAACAACTTCTCTGGAAGCATACAAGCATGGATTCCCCACAATTTATCAGTTGTGAAATTGAGATCCAATCAATTTACAGGCAACATTCCGCCACAGCTATGTAGTCTCTCTAATCTGATTGTATTGGACCTTGCCCATAACAAACTTTCAGGATCAATCCCTCATTGTCTACACATAACAACTAGTTTGGCTTCAAAAATTCTTGAAAATGTTTTATCCTCCGAAATCGGTATTGACACATACGGCATCCCAATTGCACGTGAATTCATGAAAATTGATTTGAACACAAAGGGTCAGCAATTAGAGTATGAGAAAATTCTGAAGTTGGTGCGAAGTATTGATCTATCAGCTAACAACCTATCCGGAGAAATTCCTGTACAATTGTTCAAGCTCACCAAGTTAGTGTTCTTGAACTTGTCTCATAACTATTTGATAGGAGAGATACCAGAACAGATAGGAGAGATGAAAGATCTAGAATCTCTTGATTTATCTCATAACAGTCTGCATGGGAATATTCCTCAAAGCAAGTCTGATCTATCTTTTCTAAGCAATTTGAATCTTTCATACAACCATTTCAGTGGACAAATTCCACTAGGGACTCAACTTCAGGATTTTGAAGTATGGAGTTACACTGGAAATCCTAAGCTTTGTGGACTTCCTCTTCAAACGAATTGCACAATAACAGGAAAACCGAACAATACAGAGCCTGTGGAAGGAAATGATGATGATGCTTTTTTGAAGTCATTGTATCTTGGAATGGGAGTTGGCTTTGCAGTGGGATTCTGGGTAGTTTGTGGTTCCCTATTCCTGAACAGACCATGGAGGCATGCTTATTTTCGATTCTTTGATAGTATAGTTGATCGAATCTATGTCAGTGTGGCCATAAAGTTTCGAAGATTCCGCTGAGAATGGGAATGTGCTACAGCTCCAGGTTGGTTATAAAGTTATACGCATTTAAATTCAAAGTTTTCTTTTTATAAGAACTTTCATTTCTACACACATTTATCAGTGTTGTAATGATTTCATTGTTCTGTTCGTTGCTTATGCATAACGCAGGTTAAGGCTCCATTTATGTATTAATGCAATGACTAATTTCAACCGTTTAAAATGAATTAAATTATTAATCTTTTTGTTATGATAGGAGTTAGAGTGAACTCATACGATTCATGCATGTTTTTCAAAGCAATAGGTGCTTGATTCCAAATTGTAAAGACTCACGTTCATCTCAGAAGCTTCGGACGGTACCTATGCTCGTTGATTGATGGAAGTTTGGATGAAGCTTTAGTAAATGGTCGCAACTTTAATAAGTATTCAACTGTTGGCGGCTGTACAAGTTTGATGATGTTTTGTAATATGTGTGTCTGTCAAGTTTAGACGAATTTTGGTATGTGGGATTTTTGTAAGATGTGGTTTCATGTTTTAGTCAATATCCCAAGTGTTGGGTTTTAGTGAAAAATGAGTTTGAATTGAAGTATGCTATATATTCTTATTATGATATTCATGATTCGTAGAATGTGACATATGATGAGTCTTTAAAAAGAGGCTAGAGACATTGAATGAGTATGCATCCTTAACGTGAAAAGCTACAGTAATAGAAGATCACTTCAAAACAAGAAGAAACTGACGAGATGATATATACAAGCATAAACACAACTTACAACTTCATTTTCCTTCTACCCAAGCTCAATATATGGCAATGCTAGAATAGTCATCTTTGAACACATGACATATAATTACGCCCAAGGTAATTATATTTTATTATGATTCCAGTCACGATGTTTAAGGAGACACTCTAACTTCTGGGTGTATAGGTTTATATCTGAGGGTAATAGATAGTTCACCCTACCTGACATTAGTGTCATCTATGAGGAATGAAAACTTCACTCTGCCCTTAAATCGTAAGTGAGCTTAACTCCTTTCTAAAATTTTTATTAAAAAAATGGCATAATTACCATCAGGACATCCCTCTAATGCACAAATGGTTTTACTTATCTCAACCACCAACTAACAATATGCATATAGGAACCAAAATTTATTAGCTTAAGAAAATAATCAAGGCCCCACGAGCATTAGATTTATGACTAACAAAATTGATGTATCCTTGTTACTAGAACAGGAAAATCCTAACTTGGTTTTTTGGTCATCCAATTCATAGTTCCTCCTTCTTCCTCTGAGGCTCTGATCAGAGAATCAAGTACGTTTTCCATAGCAGACGTAGATAATAACAGCTGCTGCAGCAATGGCTCCAGTAGATCCTGCTATTACATGCAACTGCAACTTCATCCCATTCAATCCCTTTGCTTCACTGTTCATTTCATTCACTGCTTCATCAGCTTTCTCCTTCAGTGATCTCATGACATTCTCTGCTTCCTTAACTTTCTCCTGCAATTCCAAAATATTTGATTCCATGTTGCTTGCTTTCTCCTGGGATTCTCTCAATGCCTTCTCCAAAGTTAGCTTTTCCTTAATCCAATCCCCCAATTCAGATCCCCTCTGCGGGGTAACCCCTTTGCAACTCCTCAAGTTTGTGTCTAATCTCACCAAATTCCTTGTCTTTCTCGGCAATTTCATCTCTCAACTCCTCCAACACCCTAATTTTCTTTTTCTTTCCCTCAATTTCCTTCAACTCAAGAACACCAATTTCTTTCTCCAAGTCCTTCGACTTCTTGTCGATTTCTACCTTTGCCTGCTTTAACCCTTCTACTTCCCACTCTAGATCCAACACCATCGATTCTTTCTCTCCCAAAACGCTCCTCAATTTAGCACACTCTGTTTTCGCTCTCTCAGCAGCAGTCTTTGCAGATATCGAATCACGGTTAAGCCTGGAAACCTCGGCCTCGAGGTCGGCCTTTCTCGCCGCCACAGCTTCCGCCGCCTTCTTGGCCACCTGAGACCGTTCGAACTCTGTCTTTAAACCTTCAATCATCTCTCGAATCTTCGGTTCGTCTTCTCTCAAGGTGTCAATCTCCTGCGTCAGTTTATCGATTTCGGTCTTCCTACCTGCAATTTCATTCGCCAATCCATCTCTCTCACGTTCCAGCGCATCGATCTTTTTCTTCAATTCCTCAACGTGACCGTCACTCCGGCGTAGATCAGGATCAGAAATTTCCTCGCCGGTTTTATCATCAAGCTTATCGTCCACCATTGTTAGTTCTGGAAGAACAAGAGCGGTAATCTGAGCGATAAACTGGCTAAGATACTAAAAATAGTAAAACGATTCCGCTACTTAGTTAATTTGCAAAATAATTAAAAAAATGGAAGAGATTTAACAAAAAGATCGAGAGTAAGAAGAATCATACATATCAATCTCAGCATCCAAACAAGAACGATAAAGAAGTTCTTATGAGAAACTAAATTAAAACCTGAGGACAGCGTCGATGTTCGAAGTCGAAGAGAATGAGACATTGATGAGGGCTTCAATCCCCGAGAAAATCAAGGACGGGTGCGAATTTCTAAGATTTTCCCAGAAATCAACAAAGGAAACTCCTCATTTCTTTTGGATCCCAAATCTCAAGTCTCGGATGCTTTGCATTGCAAGAAGCAAGATTCAGAACTCGATCTCAGTAGTTATATCTTCGTAATCACAAATGAATGATTCAAAAATTTATTAATTAATTACAGGTCTCTTCGTTCGTGCATGATCGTATGATTTTTTTTTTTTTTTTTACCAGTGGAAATGAGATTCATTCATAAAAGCCAAGGGGAAAAGGCAGTAGACAGCACAGGAAGTTAAACAAAACAGAAATAAACATGCCGATATTTATATTAAATCAGCCAATTCCTTCCCTGTCTTCCTCCAAGGCACACTGGTCGCTGCAAGAAAGAACTCCTAACCTTGCTTCACGAAGAATGAAAGAAGCTAGAGGAGGTGGAGATTCAAGAATCAGACCTTAGGAGGTCCCAACTCCCTTGAAGCCATGGCAGCCAAGTAATCGGCAGCAGCGTTGCCCTTACGGGGAATGAAAGAGAACGAGATCAAACTTCGATCAGTCAACAAGCCAAGAGTATCCAAGAGTTGATCATGCAACAGCCGAGGACAACCATCCATGCTCCTCGAAGAAACTGCTTGGTATAACCCTTTACAATCCATTTCAATGATAATTGGAATATTATCCCATTCAAAGAAACTCCGGACCATTCTAATGTCTTGGTGGCGTACTCGTTCCAGGAAGCTTGATAAAAATGGCCATTAAAACCATCAGGTCCAGGAGCGTTAAATGCTCCTAATTGAAAAGTTGCTTCCTTAACTTCTTCTTCTGTAACGGGTAGCGTTAGAGCATAATTTTGAAATTTTTGGTTGAATGTAGGATAAAGCTGCATTCAAATGACTAGAAGGGCTGCTACTGAAGAGGGAAGAATAGAAGTCAGTAACCAAATTTGCTATTCCATCCTCTTGTTCAATCCAGTCACCCACCTCATTTTTAAGTCTAACAATCAGATTTCTCTGCCTTCTTATTAAAGTAGAACGATGAAAGAACTTAGTATTTGAATCACCTGCCCTTAACCAGTCAGTGCATGATCGTATGAATTAATAGTAGTTGAGTTATAAATAGAGATCATTATTCGATAAATGTTATATTATTCCCCTATTGTAAAATAGGCCAATCGATTGTTGAGACTCGTAAAAGATTTTCAAACATTTTTTGGGAATCCAAAGTTAATTACTCATCTTATCTGTCATTAATTGTGTGTTAATTAATATAATTAGTCTTCACAATTAAGGATTGATTTTTGGGAATTCACAACTCCAACCTCCTAAAAATTATGAACATCGATGGCCAAACAAGAAAAAAAATCATGATTTATTCACATTTTAAAAAAATTACTCGTATAATCCTAATAATAAAAATAAATTAATTTTTTTAGATAGATATATAAAGACAAATAAATTAATTATAATCAAATACAACCCCTCAAGATATATTTATATTATATACTCTTCAATCTATCCAAATTAATTAATTATCTATTATATTAGTTATAATTAACTGATTTATTTAACTTGATCTATAAAAAAAACCATTTAGCTCTTATAATTAAGATTATAAGTAATAATATATAATTGATCTCCGGTAATTTACTATTGATTTTCGAAGAGTTACAACTTACTCCTCTAGTCCTATTTATAGGGTAGAGAGATAAAATTTATTTTGATCCTATTTATAGGATAGAGAGAACAATTTTGAGAAAAAAATTTCATATAACTATATAATTTTACCCTTTATTTATTTATATTCACTTTGTTTCGATTGGATATAGTATATATTAAATAAGAGTAAAGTTAAAAAGTTATTAAATTTTATGATATAATTAATAAAATTTAATGTTTTATTTAGTTTATGTGAAACATATTAACAGTAATTTAACCTTAAGATGGTTAGGGTACACACCGAAATAATTATAGTGATATAATTGGCATACTAAACTATTTAAAAGTATAATTAATATTGATAAATATTTTTTTGTTGCAATTGAAACCTTACACAAACAAATATTAAATTGCTATTTATCCCAAAATACCAAAATGTATAAATACTAAAATACCCTCAAAAACCAACAAATGAGAGGGAAGAGTCGACTCAGTAACATGGCCGGAGAAGAAGAAGCAGGGTGAATTTGAGGTTTCGGAGGGTTCGATTACACTGGGTTGCTTTCATTTGATGAGTTATCTTATGAACTAGCAGAGATATGAACTCCATAAATTATAAAACTGCTTAAGAAAAATATAATTTCATTCTCGCGTTCCCCACGTTGACCTCCAAGACAAAAAATAAGGTACCAAGAAATTTCAGCAGCGTGAGATTGCATTGCTTATAAAACCCAACCATGAGCATGAAACCTCAGAATTAAGCAATGATAAGCAACACCTAAACGAGCAAGAGAATAGAGAGAGAACCATAGCCAAAGATGGAGCCCATGAAGGCACCGGCAGCGGAGTCGCCGGTGAAGCGGAGAAGGAAAACAACCTGAGCACTGGGAGGTGCGGGGACTACAGCGTTAGAAGAATTGGGCATAGGATTACCATCAGACGTTTAGTTAACGCTTGGAACAGCATCGACCTCGCTAACGGAATCGGCAATCGGAGGATCCCCCGTTGCCATCCCCAAGCTTTCTCACTTCCTTGGAATCACCACGAATCTAAACAGATACAGCATCGGTTTTCTAGCTATTCCATTTTGGTTAATATCTTCTCGGGCGATATCTCTTGCAAACTGTATAAACGAAGCCAGGTCAACTTCGTTTGTTCCAGAGTCGATGCATTCCGTCATCTCCATTCGCATCGGATCCCTTCGTCGAAGTTCGCCTTGTTTCTTCTTCTCCAGCGACGTAAGCCGTCTGATTTTGGTGACAGTCGACCGCCTCTTCCCTCGTCTATTGATCTTCGTGCTGCCGGTCTTCGATGGTTGGAGCTTGCCAGTGGTGAGGCGTGAAGCTTGAAGTAGGTCTAGAGTCTGAAACTTCCCGCCGAAATTATTGACTTTATAATGAGGACACAAGGTAGCATTATTTTTTCGACTCTTAAATCTGTGAACTCCCTCCGAAATTGTTATGACATATTTTGAAGGGAGAACCCGTGTAGGTTCTTTCTAGGCCGATCGGATCTCACGAAAATGTCCCAGAGCCAGAACATCACTTTTTTGAGTTTTCCTCAACCAATGGCGAGAGGGAGGCACATTGCTCATGATAGGGTTCGTACTGCACTATACCCCAACACGCAACCAAGCTACTTACTTAACCTTTATTTAATATATTCACTTTTATCAAATTAAAATTCAAATATTGTTAAAAGAATTTATAAAAGTTGATCACCACTTAAATTAATTTTAGATAAATAATTAACATAATAAATATTTAAAAATATAACTAATATTTTAAATTAATTTTAAAGATATAATTAGTATTTTAAAATATTTAAGAGTATAAAATATCTCAACTAATTTTAAAAAGATAATTAACACCATAAAATATTTAAATTGGTATAATTTTACTTTTTCGTTAAAAAAAATACTAACTTTTGTTTGATACATACTATATAAATTTTTTATTTTAACATATTATTATTTAAAAAATCACATGTATAATACTATTTTAATAAATTGTACTAAATAAATCATAAAATTTTTCAATCCTTACATATAAATTTTATATAATGTCAATTTTAAAATTTATTAATTACTTGTATTTAAATTCTACATATCTGACTTTTTAAATAATAATATGTTAAAATAAAAAATTCATATAACATATACTGGACAAAAATTTATATTTTTATTAAAAAATAAAATTATATTAATTTAAATATTTTAAGATACTAATCACAACTCTAAAATTAATTATTAACATCTTTAAATACTTTAAAATACTAATTCATAACTTTAAATTAATTCAAATTATTAATTATATTTTTAAATATTTTAAAATATTAATTATTTTTTAAAATTAATTTAAAATACAATACGCACATTTACCCTTCTTTATTTTTAACACATATCTATCTACGAAGAATAATAATTTTTTTTTACCTACTTAGTTCACTAAAAATTTTTTTCAATTATATTCGAATCCGACCCACGTCACATACCTAACTATAGTAGATAAGTCTCATAATAAAAATTTTTTATATACACTAAAACTCAAATTCAAGATCTTACTACGATATTGAGTAACTAAAAACGATAGTTAATAAGTCAGTCACTCATCAGATGTACGCACAACGACACCGCCACCCTCCGTACAGTTTCCTTCCCAAATTACATTATAAGACCATCCCCCAAATCTTAATCAAACCAGCTAATCATCCCCTTTTTTGGCCAAATCTTTAATATAAATTTTTTATTCAATATATATTTAAATTACCTTTAATAAAAATTCTCATACCATGTATAATCGTATAGAAATAATATAAAGAGAAAATTATAATTTTAAAAAATAAAATAAATTAATATTTTATATTTAAAATTAGAATAAACTCATCGTCCAACTCTTATAACTCATATATTTAAGATAAAAAGAAATATGTCATTATGTAATTAAAATTGTTATTACTCAAAATGAAAGTCATTTATCTAAAAATCACAGGTCGCGGCCTACACCAGAGCTCCGTTGGCCAGTGCCAGGACTCCGAACTCCAACCGCCACAACTAACCATGGAAGGAGTTCTTTAGGGGATAAGACTAAGGGCAATATGGTCATTTTATAAGAAAATATAATCCCAAATAGTCCCTGTAAACTTCATAGAAATTGTCATTTCACAGGACCATTTTGGAATTTCCATATTTTGATAGTCCTAATATGCCTTTCCCCCTAAAAAAAACTAATTTTATAGAGTCAAATATAGTTCTAACTACCTAGTAAAACGTATAAAACTGCAAGAAAAAAAAAATATAGGTTGATACTTCCTGCAATACATTTTAGGGAACTTCAAAACAAATACTAGAGAAATTTACATAAGATTTATCCTCTTTATTAATCATAATCGAGTAGAGAGGGAGAGAGAAGGAGAGAGGGTATAAGTAAGAAGGAGTTAATTCCAATTATACAGTTTCTTACCAAAGTCTAAAGCATACCTCTGACCAGAGAAAGCAGCAAGGCTCTTTCAAGGGAAATGGCTGCCTCACGGCCTCTCTCACCCTTATTTTACACAAGAGACCCCAAGTGCCTTCCCTCATTACAGGACCTTTCTCTACAACAACGATTTCTCCCATTCTCCGTCGTAAGCCAAAATATCCACTTGATAACTCTCCTAAAACATACCAGTCATGCCATACTGAACTGGACCGACCTTTCTATGAGCAGTAGTCCCCGTCGTGGTGGCACCAATCCGACCATATTGAGCCTTCGTCGGCATTAGACTTGTCGTGTCCATAGCTATTCGATCATCCTGTTCGATGCCGTTCACTCCTGCCCGTGTCATAAAAAAAGGGTTTGTATCAATATTAATAGCTATATCTGGCGCTATTTTGGCACGAACTTCAGAATGCGTGTGTTTGGCTTGCACAGTTACACCCTTGTCAGATTCTGTTGTAGCTGACCTTTCTTGATTTCCAGAGCTCGATCTTTGGTAATAATAAGCTGGATGAACAGCTTGAGAAGGAAGCATAGAACCTCTGATAAATGTCCTTGGATCATAAGAGTCCTTGACCACACTCGCGTACTCATACGGAACAACTGGCCCGACTACTTTTCCGGGTTTTGCTGAGAAGTAAGACAACATTAGCAATTCAGTTATATTCATAAATGCGAAACATTAACTGAACACAACGATAGCAATAGAAATTATACCTATTGGGACTCTTAGCTGCCCCTGCATTGACCTTGTAACAGAAATTTCTGGGTCTCTGGGGTTCTTATTATATTCCTCAGATATTTGCCTGTTTTTGCTGGAATTGGTATCTGATTGCTCTTTTGGTACAACCATATTCGAATGCACAACAGTCGACCTACCAATAGCTCAGAGATATCAGTAAAACATAATTACTTCCCCTGAATGTTCTCAGAAATGGAGACTTGTCAAGAATGTACATATTTGGAAGCAAGTGAAGCCAGGAAAAGGCGAGGATAATTTTAACCCATTGGACACATAACAAAGAGCTGATGCCCTTGGTTGCAGTTTCTTTCTGCAGTTGGAGCTAATACAGAACAGACTAAGAACAGTTTTTTAGTTTATGATTTAGAGACTGAAGGGAGTATTATCTATCACAGACCATTCATCCCCGTCATAAGAATAATAAAACCAAAGGTATTAATTACACCAATGAAGTTACAATACAAACAAATAATTGGAGAAATGCAATGAGTTGCTGCATTCATGAATTACCTTGGAAGAGAAACATGCTTTCTTTCTAGAGGCATGATGGGGCCATTTTTACCATTATTTTCCTCAAGATGAACAAACTGCTTCCTGAAGTGATCAACAGCACTGTAAAAAATATGCACCCATAAAGTATAAGTAGAAAATAACAAAATAGAAATTTGATTTGAAGTATATAAAAAAGAAGGATGACATAGAAGTTCAAAAGCATCCAAGGAAAAAAAAACCTTGGATAAAGAAAATTAGGTCTCTCTGTTCCATTTATGTAGTCTTTCAATAGTTGTGGATGATACTCTAAAATCTCACGGAAAATTAGCTCTCGTATTTCCTCCTTTGTAACTCTTCGTCTTTCAAACTCAAACTCCATTTTACTTATAGGCTGGCAGGACGGTTCCCTCTCAACCTTTGCCAATCCCTTAAAGTAAGGATCAGCCAATGCCTGAAAACCCCAGAGATCAGAAACTTTCAGCATCTGGAGCTAATACTGAATTGCAGTTGACATTAACCTATAATACTTTTCAATGCACATACATAAGCAACAGAGCAGAAGTTAACAAACCTCTTCAGCAGTAGGCCGGTCTTTCGGATCAAAAGCAAGCAATCTTTCCAGTAATCGTAGAGCTAAAGGATCTGCATTAGGAAATTTTTGTGCAAATGGCACAGGTTGCTTTTTCCTCATGCTAGTTAGATATCTCCTTGCCTTATCATTTCGAACCTACATCCAACATAGAAGACTGTCATGTGTAGAAAACAATTTCCGCAGGAGACTGAAGCAAGGCTAACCACAAATATTTTTCCACAACCGCTTGAAGGGTTATCAATTTACCCGGGATATAGTATCCAGTGAGGGAGTCCCAAGCAGATCAGTCATCAAATCCAACTGATGGACGACATTTTTACCAGGAAAAAGTGGTTTTCCTGTTAATACTTCTGCAAAGATGCAGCCTATACTCCAGATATCAATCGCGGGGGTATACTGCATTATAACATTAAAAAAATAAGTTTTGCATGTTTCAAGGTCCCAAACGTGATACAAAATTTGTAATACAAACTTGGCTTTCAACTGCAGTTTATATATTTTTATGTATTCTTCTTTATTTTCCATATTTCTTGCCTTCCATTTTACTGAAAATCTTAAATAGTCTTCAAAACTTCCTTCAATAATGTTGGGACAAGAGGAACACAACAAAGAAATGGATATAAGATTATATGTCCTCTTCACATTTCTCTTTAGCTAATAATTTCAATGTCTGTTGTGATCACCTCTCACTAAGATTTCATAAAACCACAAAGAATGCAAAAGAAGCCATGATACACACACATACACAACAAATTGATAGATAAGGCATAGCACATAGGACATAGGTCTTCCAGCTGGCAAATTGATGGGAAAGGAAATAAAACAGATAATGCATATGCACTTTTCAAACGCATGCTTAATGAGGTAGGGTGAGAAGACTACACATAAGTCCATTTCTCACTGTCGCAAATAATCTGAATGAAGGCATACCTTTGAGTAAAATGATCCACAAAGCTCTGGTGCTCTATACCATCTTGTAGCAACATAATCCTACAGATGCATATTAAGTAAGAAACAAAACACCATCTTCTACTTTTAAAAAGATAATTAAACTCAAAAACTAATATCAGCTAAAGCTGAGAAAAAGGGGAAAAGGCAAAAAAAAAAACAAAGAAAGACAAAGGCATTGAATTGCGTACCGTCCAAAATATAGTAGTTGGTGTGTCACTGAAGGCAACTCTAGCTAACCCAAAATCACAGATTTTGAGTTTACAATTTGCATTGGCCAATATATTCTTTGGTTTCAGATCTCGATGATAGACATTTGCTGCAATGTAGCCAGGTACCAATAAGAAAATCAAGAATAGAACAAAACAACTGCAAAAGTGGCAAATGAATAGCTTAAAATGAGGGGAAATAGTATGCAATATCAGGATAATGCAAAACCTATATTGAAGATACAGGCACAATTGGATGTTCAAACAGAACAAAATGCACTATCCCAAATTCTTCCCTATTGATTAATATATATAATGAACAATGATTTTATTTCACGTATAACTTACAAAAGGGAGTTAATCAAAAAATATAATGATTCATGGATGTTAAAAACATAAATTCACTTAGTTATATCGATGAATATAAGACCACATGAATTCAAGTAAGAAATTCACAAAAAAGGTATCAGATATGAAATTGGCTAAATAAGAAGATATTAAAGAATACCGGTGTGAATATACTTCAATGCTCGAAGCAGCTGGTAAAGAAAAAACTGATAGTGCTCTTTCGTTAAGTCATCATTAGCTTTGATGACTTGGTGAAGATCAGACTCCATTAGCTCAAAAACAACATAAATATCTTTAAAGTCCTTGCTAGAAGGAGGCAGCATAATGTGTTTAATTTCAACAATGTCGGGATGTCGTAGAAGTCTGAGCAGCTTTATCTCACGAAGAATACGGGCAGCATCAGAGATGTGCTCAAAGATGTCATGTATCTTCTTTATTGCCACTTTCTCACCGGTGTGAGTGTCAATCGCTGAACAAACAACACCATAACTTCCTTTTCCAATGACTTCTTGAATTTTATAACGGTTGGCATCACCATATTCAGAGAAAAATTCAATCTCTGTCGAACTCTGTAGCAGCAAAAAAAGTAATTTATCATGGTAATACCAAGAAAGCACAACATTGACAATGTGTGAACTTTCATAAATCAAGTAGAAGCAACAAATGAGGATCAATTTTTTTTTTTTATACAACTTGAAATAAAATGGAAACTTCCTTAACTTTCTCACAAGAAGATAATTTATACTATTAAATAATTTCATACTCATTTATAAAATTAATAGGCAATATACAGATTTGTAAGTCAAGGATAATGTACCTAGATTAATGCTCTGATAAATATAGTATTTAAGCCATTAAATAGATTACAATTCTTGTGAGACACCAGTCTCTGCTTCATGACCCAAAAACAACTCTCTCCAATACATCATTTTCCCCCATTCTACTCGTATTAAAGATTTCAATTAAGCCAAATGGCACTTGCTAAATTGCTTTTGAACTCATCAACAACAAGCCAATGATTTAAGGGTCAATGACACGGATGACGTATGCCTATATATTACTCGATTGCAATTTTGAATTCAGATGCCGTTATGACTTATGATCAGTAACGCCCGATCATGAGTGGAAAGAACGAATCACAACCCCAGGGAAGTTTCAAAGGACACAGAGACGGGAAGAACATGAATCACGGCCAGAGGTAAAGAATCAGAAAGAAGGGAAAAAGCGGAGCAATTAAAATATAGTCAATGATATTACCGTTAATAAAAACAAATAGCAACAGACAACCTCTGATCTGATGCCGGAATAAAATTATAACCATCTATTAGAGGAATGCTCTCTTCTATTGAGACAAGATACGGAAACCACATCTCAAAGAGCAAGAGCAAGGAGAGCAGGAAGTTGAGATGGAAAAAGAGAGAGAAAAAGTAACCCCAATATGCAAGCTATTTCAACAATGGATTTCATCCTCCCTTAGTCACAGAAAAAGGACGGTGAGAGATCGAGAAGATAAGAGAAATTATAGAACGCAATGATATGTCAGAAAACCCCAATGAACCAACTTGGCTGAGGCTTATCCAAAAGATTAGCTTCAGAGGATCGAAAATCCCAAGTACCACCCAACATAAACATGACTTTATCAAGCCGTTGATCCAGGTTGTCACAATAGGTAGCTTCATTATTCAGACAAAACTTCAAAAAGCAATAATATTTGTTCAAATTACAGGATTTCACAGGGGGTTCAAAAAGTTTATCATCAAGCAGGGTAACAAATTAACAATCCACCTTTTTTCTGTGATCTTGCTGCATTTTCTAGCGACGCCAAAACAGTTTCCAAAACTGTACTATGGAGTTAATATTAGAGAAACAAACTCATAAAATAAAAAAGCTGCCGAGGTCTCAATTCTCCCCAAAACTCAGCCACATTTGCCCCACCTACCCCTGCTCCGGATCACAAGTCCACAATCCCAGCAAATTCTCTTCCCCAAATCCTTCACGAAACATAGAATACAAATGAAATCCCACATGCACCTTCCCTCTTCAATCCTGAATAGTACCGCACGCACCACCAACCAGCAGCCACCACCACCACCAACCACAATCAAAAAGCGACCAGGCTCCAACCCAGAATAAACGAGAACTCTCTCATTCTCCACGCCCACCCCCCAAGATCTGCGTTCACAAAACCCAAAAGCAAGCTTCCACCAAAAGAAAAGGCAACCACGATTAGGTGCAGCTGAACAAGTAAATGAAGAAATCACACAGTAGAGAGAGAAAGAAGAGCGTATAATAGTGCGCAAGATCTGTACACCGACACCCGCTGAAAGCGAGCCAGCAAGAGAGAGAGAGAACGAGAGAAAACAAACAAAGGAAAGATTGAAAATGAAGATTATTGTAGTGAAAATTTTGAGAGCTTTGAGGCTTAAATCTAGGGGGAGAGAAAAAGATGAAGTGGATTGATTATATATCCGAATCGTATAAATTACGACATACGAAGGATTCCTATACCAGGGGCATGTAGTGTTGTTTGTGAAAAATACGAGGGTATTTTAGTCAATAAGGTCAGGTCGAGGTAGGGAGATTCTCTTCTGGTCTCGGGAGTTTCGTTTTTCTAGAATTATTGCCTGTCTTACAGGTGGCATGTGAGGTATGCCATGTGCCGTACGCGTGTCGATATTCTAGTGGTCGGAGGTGTAGTTGGAGGGCCCACGTGGCAGTGGAGATTAAAGTATGAACATATGCATCGTCCATTTGATGATTTTGATTTGATAATAAATATAAATCTCATATTAAATTTTTAATCATTAAATTATATAGATATTTAAAAAATCACAATTTTTTTATTAATTATAAATAATCAACTTATTTATTGTTTTAGATTTTACAAATACTTCTCCAATTATATCTATAAGATTATAAACAAAAAAAATATTTTTTATTTATTATTTTATATACCCTATAAATCTAGGATAGAGTGAATAATAAATATGAAAGAAATTAAAAATTTATTAGTAAATTATAAAATATAATTAACGAGATTTAAGAATTTTTATTTTATGAAAAATATTAAAAATTTATTATAAAAATATTAATAAGAGGAAAGAGAAAAAGTATTTTAATGGGAGAAGTGATCAGCTTCACATTATCCAATTTGGTCTATAGCATAAACGGATTGGTACCCCTAGATTTTCCATTATCGCTTAATGATAATTAATTAATATAACCGCAATTCCAGAGGCAGATTCTTTTACTTCCTAAAACGGATCACCTCGAGTAATTTAATCAATTAATTAGTCAATTATAGCAATTTTTTACTCCCTATGATCCTTTCATTTTATAAAATATTAATAACTAATTCTCAATGATCAATATATAGATACATTACAAATTAATGTAAGTTTTTTTGAAAAAAGAAATACCCTTATTTAACAATTTGTTGGTAGATTTATAATTGATTTCATTAACAAATACTCTTTTTAAATGATAATAAAAATTTTAATAAATTCTTCATACAAGACAATAGGTTGTTGTTTCTTAAAAATAAGATTAAAAACAAAACTACGCAAAAAAAAAAAACTCTTACAAAAAAGAGCTAAAGGCTCTCTTGACATATTTTTTATTCATAAAATTGGAATCAAATACTATGTTTAATAGAAATCAAGTTATTTATATTTTATCAAACTATTATTTTTTTAATTAATAATAAAAATCATTATTATTAAAAGAAAATAGGCATTACACCATACTGATCAAAGCATTATTGTTGGTGAAGATGATACTATAAAAATGTTAAGAAATTTGAAACAAGAATTTAATATTGGAATAAGATGCTGGTAAACAAACATATCATATCTATTATTTAATGCTAAATCTGTTGCTGACAAAGTGCCCCTTTTGTCACAAATTGATGGTCTTTTTTTTTTTTTTTATTTCTTGAACAAACTAGAGTACAGAAATGGTGATAGTTACAGCGTCTTAATCTAACCTACTTTTTTTGGCTACACCTAATTAAATTTCTTCAAATAAATGATAAATAAATTATTGAAAGGTATAATTCCATTCCTAACATCAAAATCCCCTTATTAAAACAGGGCAACAACGATCTATGATCTTATAGTTTAAAAATCGAGGTTTAATCTTACTTATAATATTAAATTATTAGTATCTATCCTATAATTAAAAAATATTTTATAATGGACACTTTTCTAATAATAACTCAAATCAATCTCAAGTCTCAAATATTAATTCTTCTAGTAATTATATTTATAAGTGATCAAACTTGAATTTAATTCATCAATATGTATTAAGAATTTAAACTATAAAAATAAAAAATATCATATGATATTTTTTATTATGATATTTTTAAAATTATATATCAATTTATAAGTTAAATAAATTAATTTAAAAAAATAATATACATAAAAAATAAAATAAATTATGATTTTATATTTATGATTGAATTTAATTATCTAATTAATTCATATATCAAATATCTGATTGAGTATTATTTATTTCTATGATTTATTATAAATTTTGTCTTTTTTTTTTATAGGCAATGATTAATTATTTTAATAGACAAATATGTAGTATTAACCTAGACTGGTATTTTGGGATCCACATGTGTGTCAGAGTTACAAGTGATGTGGAGGGCACCATATCTTATGGCTCTCTGCAACCAAATATTGTTGTTGATAGCAACATAACGCAAGTGGTACAAAATTCCTACCCTGCCATTTCTGTATTATTCTCTATTTTTTAATAACCGTATCCACACAATTTTTATTTGGGAAATTTATTGAAAAAAATCCTTCATTTAAATATATAATATATATTGCCTTAAAGTACTTAAATTTATTTATTAAATATTTTTATCTTTAGTAAGTGTAACTTTTCTTTATCTATATATAAAATAGAAGGCTTGCACATAATTGAAAATATATATTACAGATAACAAAGATAAGTTGCATTCTTCTTATTTTACAAGCAAGACGAAAGATATTTATATTTAAGTGAAAATGTGTTACATATATCTAAAAAAATTATATTTATTGAAGAGGAGTTATATTTAGTACCCACTCAAAGACTTATATTCCTAAACGAATTTTATGAATATATTTTTGGGTAACAAATATTTCGGGAGGGACTTTCAAAGATTTCCCTGTTGTCTTTCTTTCTCTATTTAGTCAAATGTATCACTGTTCTCTTTGAGTATAAAGAGATTTTACCTTCTCAGTAAGTATACTTTTTAATATTTGAACTTATGTTCTCATTTTTATAAGGTGAGACACTTATTACTCTGAGTAATATACAAAAAAAATATGTCTACTTTTATAAAATAAGTATAGATAGCGATAATCTGATATATATGCCTATTTGGCAATCTCTGGCTATAATCACTTAAAAATAAATTATCTTATAATTTATGAGACACAACTATTATCTTGTACTACCTCCAATACTTAATATAAGATATACTTAATTAACTTAATTAGATTAAAAAATTAATTAAATTAATTATTTATAATGATTATATATTAGTTTTTCTAAAATACCCTTTAATCATCTTAATTTTAAAGTATTATTGATAGAAACCCTTTAATATATAATTATATAAGAATACTTTTAGGAGGAAAATTATAATTTTAAAAAATAAAATATATTAATATATTATAATTATGACTAAATTAAATCTCTTATCTAATTCTTATAATTAGGACCGGAAGAAATACTTATTTTATATGATGAAATTATTTAAAATAAGCTAATTTAGATACACATTATGAAAGTTTAAAAAACGATTAAATACAATGGATTAGAAATTTTATATTACAAATAAAGTAGATTTGGATGGCATGCGTTGAAAGTAGTGGGCAAGTCTGGAGCACTGAATTAATGGGTCACCACATTTTGTAGCTTAAAGCAAAGAGAAAGCATTTATTATTATGAGAAGAAAGAGAAGTTTGAAAGGTAAACCAATGATACATAGTTTGAGAGAGTAACGTTAAAATATTTGAAAAGGTGGCTATGAATGAATGAATGAATGAATGAATGGGACAAAAGTGTGCGGCTTACAGATATTATACAATTAAGGAAAAAAGAGATATTAATTAATTAATTAATAATATTTGTTAAGGCACACATCAGAGCATGAATATATATTATGGATTTGACATGACACTAAAGTCTCCCAATTAATAGAGGGATAGCTCCCACATGTTAATTCGATCCAATTTCATCCGCTCCTTTTTTTATCATCTTGTTTTTATTAGCACCATGTTTACCATTTATTGACCAATTTGATGAACACTCATTTTTTAGCTTTTTCTTTTTTTTAAGTATACTCCCTCTCTCCCCCTATACATATGTGTTTATATATATATTTATATATGTATTAAAAATCTGGCTTGTCATTGAATCGACTGAGACAATTATTCACTAGTTAGTAATCAAATGAATGTCAACTTAATTATGATTAATTTAAAATGAGTGATGTTATTAATTTCTATATAAATAATATATAATTTAATAAAATAGAATTGCTAAAATAAAATTTTGACAAATTACTATTTTTTAACTCAAAAACATGTGTCAGATTAATAAATGGAAAACAAAAATATAATATTTAATTCAATAAACTTTGTATAATACCATATATGAATCAAATTAGCTATGGATTGATTCATCAATTTTTTTTTTATTTTAGCTGCATGACTCGAGTTAAATTTTAATATCATGATAGGTATATGTAGACTTCAAAGTTAGTAGAGAGACTTTTGGCTAAAATAAGTGTAGCTTAAGAATATTGCAATTTATTATGCATTTAACTAAATATGTATGAAATAATTATCAAAAATTGATTTGGCATAGAAGATGTGCTAAATAATTTTTTGTGCAATAAAACACGTGCTGTAAAATGGACACTTTGCAATTGATCGAAATTAGTCGAGCAATAAAATCTCTTTACAAAGTGTATTAAGTAAATTTGTACCAAAAAAAAAAAAAAAAGTGTATTAAGTAATTGACGTGACAATAATATTAAATATCAAAGACCTATGGAAACAAATGATGATGAAAGAGAATTGCAAAAAAAAAAAAAAAAACATATGACATAAATTTTTATAATGTTATTTTATTTTAAGTGATATTCAGTTTTTATTTACTTTCTATATGAAAATATGAAAGGTTTCTCGTTATATCATTGTTCTCTTTTTAATTTTTCAGTTAGCGTTTTTGTTTGTGCAGCAACGATTTCTTTAATTTTCTCTCCATATTAAATATTTTACATTATAAATCTATAATCAGTAAATAAAATTTAAACTCTAAGACAAAATGGTGAAATAAAATAAATTAGTATAATTCTTTCCATCAAAATAAAATATAATATATATATATATATAAAGACTCAAAAACACTTGATATAAAAAAGGATTCGAAAACACTAATTAATTAAATACTGAGGAACATTATAATTTTAACAAGGGGCAAATCAATCAAATTCAAAAGAAGAGGATATTTTTTAGTCATATCATATGAGCGACACGTGTTATAAATATTTGACGTGTGAGCCACACTGTTCATATCGATATGTCTACGTAGATATTTACCATGTCATATATCTAATACATCAAATTGACATAAACGCACAAATGTTTTTATGTAAATATTTTAAAAATCAGAAGCGAAGAAAAAATTGAAGAGAGATAGGTCCATAATGATTAATGAGCACGGCATATGAACAGCTGTAATTGGTACTCTAAACACGTGGATCCCGTGCTGCCTTACCCGATCTCAGCTATTCAACCGACCCTCCTCTCTCTTTTATCTCTTGTTCTTCTAAACAAACATCTACATAATTAATTAATTAGTTAATTAATTTGTTATCAAACTCTTAATTAATTAGATTTAATACAATTTATTCTCTCTTATGCTAAATGTAAGAGTTGGATATATAATCTATTTTAATCTTAAATATAAAATTTTAATTTATTTTATTAATTTAAATACATATTATTAAATAATATATTTTTAAAAAATTAACATACAATAATTCTATGATTAGGATTTGATGCTCTGAATAAGTTTCTAAATGTAGACTTATTAAGAGCTTCAAGCATTAGTTTAATTTTTTTTGGGGGGGGGGGTGATTTTAGTGGTCCCTCCATTTCATTTTCTAACAAAAGCTTTTCATGTCTCTCAGAGGATGGAAATAAAAATGGAATAGTGAAATTAACCAAAACATGAAAAATATTGGTGATTAGAACTTGGAGATATAATAAACATTGAGGTTTTGGTACGTGAAAGGTAGTCCACAACTTACCAACATGGACATTTCATCAGCTCCTTGAAACGTGTTGGATGGCACGTGCTCTTTCAACTACTCCTTCCCTTTCTCTTTTGTCCCCTTCACCTTCTATTGTGTGTTATTATTATAAGCTATTGCTTGTATTTGGATTAAAATTAGATTTTAGATAATAATTTTAAATAGAATAAATTTTGAAGAATACATTTTGTGTAGAATAGATTGTAGATAATATATTCTGGATGTAATAGATTTTTGTGAAAAATTATTGTTAATCAAAACTTCAATTTTAAATTAAATAATTTAAGCACCCCACATTTTCTACGATCAATTTTTTAAGAAAATTAATAAACTATGTAAATATTAATTTTTTATTAAAATGAATAAAATATCTAAACACTAACTTTTTCATAATATATTTTTCTATCAAAATCATAGTTATAGAAAAAGTTGGAAGGAACTACTTCTAACAATCAAATTTTTTGTAAAATCTATTTTTTAAAAGCAAATCTAAACACATCAATAAAAAATAGATTTTTCACAAAATCTATTATCCCCAAAAAAAATCTATTACCCAAAAGCTAATTCAAATACAATTAGAAATTATCTCCCTACCTTATACCAAAAATATGGTTTTAGTAAGAACAAAAAAGTAGATTATGAATAAAAATTAGTGTTTGGATAGTTTATTAATTTTGATGAGAAGTTGATTGTGAAAAAAGTAGTGTTTAGATAGTTTATTAGTTTTTGTAAAAAATTTATTATAGAAAAAAATTGGTGTCTGTATAATTTATTGATTAAAAAGAATATGAGGTGTTTAGATTATTTTATCAAACTTTAGAGGGTATCCAAACACCCACATTGCCAACAAGGACTTTAAACTATTCTCTGTTTTTTTTAGTAAAAAAAAAAAAGAGCTTGGAATGTTGTTGGAGTGCATTATTGTTAATAATTAATTACAATATGCACTTAACATTGCTATGCACATTTTTGGGATCTTTAGATTTGATTAAGGAAAAATTTCTAAAAATTTCTTAATTGTAAAAGTTATTGTTTAAAAATATTTAAAATTTGTTTAATGATCTAAGAGCAATCTATTTTCATTAGGTGCTACTTTTCTTCAGTTATATGTGTATATGCGGGTGAAAAGAAAAATATTTACATATAGTTAAAAATATGTTATTTTTTAATTTAAAATGTTCAATTATATTATGGATATTAGAATATCAATTAGAAAATATATTAGTGGAATTTAGCATCATTATCTATTATTTTATGTTATGTTGGTCATGTCGGTAGGAGATAATAAATGGGAATATTTTTCTTTTGCCACCAATAAATATATATATATAATATGTATGAATGTTGTAACTAAGGTCTAATTAATAATTTATTTGATATTGATATAAAAAATTAGGTGAATCTAGTGATTTCTTGGTCAAATCCATATGATCAAACACGGCATGCTATTATTTAATTCTTCAAATCTTAAATTGTTTATACAAAATTTTCTATTCTTAATTACGTAATCATATGGTCATATATACTCATAAGTCATACTATATAAAGTATCATCTACTAGTAGGAATGATATTTAAAGAAAATTAAATCTCACTTAAACTAACCACAACTTCAACTACTCTAAAAATAATTCAAATTTGTTTAAGATCACAAATTTTTAAAAAATATTTATTAACAAATAAATTAGCAATGACCTTATTCTTATAATTTTTCACATGCCACGTGTGTTTCTCTCTTTTATCATTCTTCTTTTTCAGATCAATAATTGTAATTTCTATCCCTTCATAATTCATTGTAAGAATAAATTAAAAAAATAATATTAAATTACATATTACTATTATTTCCCGACAAAATTCATAAGGCGCCAAAAGCCCCAGCTCCAAGAGACTTGGGCTGTACTTATTCTCTCACGTGCTGCACGGATCCGTAAGATTTCTTTCCCACGTCGAATATCTGACTCCCCACTGTATTTACCTCTTTACCCTTATCCAAATCACCAAACCCTTTACTTTAACCGTATATAATAATAATATTGGGTGGCGACAAACAAATTGACAAAAGGGTAATTTTTGCAAATAAACTATGTTCAGCTAATAATATCATAGCGGTAAAAATATATGTTTTTTAAGATATAAATAAAACTGTTCATATTATACAAAGTATTTAAATTTTAAAAATTTGAAAGAAATAGTAGATAATTTTAAAAATATGTAATATAGGAATATTATCAGAAAATGTTGCTCCAAACATATGAAACCCCCTTATAAATATAATTGAAAAATTATAGATTTAATTCTATAATAACCTCATGTTATTAAGATCTACCATTTTAAATAAAAAAATAAAAGAATAAAACATCCACTTACCAATTTATACATATCATTTAAAAGAAGAGAAGTTAACTCTGTTGAAATAATACTTTCTTTTTTAATAAGAGTTAAACTAAATCACACATATATTAACATATAAACTCATACTTACACATCGCTTACATGTTCAACGTGCGACCTCTTTCCTGTAGAAGAGAGTGAATGCCATTAGTCGAAATAGTATTTTTAAATAGAATTATTAAAATATAAATATTATAATTTTTTCTCTCTCAAAATGTTATCCCAATCCACAAAGATAAATAATATATCTCTCAATTATAAATATAAGAGTTAATAAAATAATTACAAATTTAATATTTTAATATTTTTTTTTCATATTTTTTTTTTAAAAATTAATTTATTTAATTTATAAATTAATATATAATTAAAATTACGTAATCATATTTTAAAAAAATTATATCATATTATTATAATTAACTATTAACTAATTTTTTTAATTTATCTATGTTAAATGACTCTTATGTTAAAGATTAAATTAGTAAAATTTATTCAATTAATATAGCCAATAATCTTCATTAGATTGATGAAGAAACTAATTTCCAGATTCATTTATCTGACCAACTGAGGAATTGAGCTTTAGTACTATGATTTCGGGAAATATAAAATACAGAAGGGAAAAAGAAAGCCAGAAGAGAAAAATAAAAAAATAAAAGTGGAGGGATATGCTTAACCTGCATTGCACGAAATGGGGGATATCCCGTTGTTGAGGATAGGGACGGGAACGCCAAGTCCTACGTGGCCACGTGACGCTGACAGGAATAGGAAGAGCCGGGTGGGGCCCACAATAAAAGAAGGACCCACATTTGTCTTTAGGCCGCAAGAAGCAGACAAAGTAGGAACGTCAAGTATTGTCGTTTCCCTGCCTCCCACCCCATGCGAGTGCCTTCTCTTTACACCACACGCCCTCCTTCCCCAATTTGTACCCCCTTGCTTCTTCCTTCTTTGCTCGCCAAAAAACAATTAATATACCCACTTATATAGACTATATATGTAATATAAATACTCTTTTTAATTTTAATATAAAATTTATTTAATTATATTAATTTTTTAAATTAATTTAGTAAATATATTATTATTTTTAAAATATTATAATTATCTTTTTTAATTATATCTCTTTCTCTTATTTATTATTATTAAATGAGTATCAATAAAAATAATTTAAAAATAATTAACAAATATAAAAAAATATTTTATATTTATGATAAAAATTAATTCTTAGTATTTTTTTTCTATAATAATAATTTATAATTTAAAGCAAAGATTGCATTTTTTTACGTTTGAGGAGATATGAGCTGGACCCAGCTGTAGGCATACATGTATGTGTTTTTTTGGAGCTCAGAGCCCGATGAGATTAGATTTATACGGTGCAGTCAGTCTTTACATTATCGTCCATTTGTTCATATACCAACAAAATCTATATGAGTGTTAATTCGAGTATTAAATAATTTAATATTATTTAAACGAGATATTAAATTTATATTTTAATATATATCAAAAATTTATCTAATATAAATAGGTACACTATATAAATTATATCTAAATATAGTTAAAATAAAATTTTGATAAAATGAATAGACAACTAAAAAAATAATAAAACTATACAAATATCAGCGTGGATTTGAGTACAGGGTCATCCCTAATATTCATACTTTTGTCAATCATCAATCCCTCTTATAATTTCTTACACGATAAATTTATTTTAATTTTAAATATGATATTTTAATTTATTTTATTTTTTAATTATAATTTTTTAACATATTTTTATATAATTATATATATTAAAATTTTTTATAAAAAATAATTCAAATATATAATTAGAAAATATATATTTTAAGAAAATTAACACATAATAATTATAATTAACTATCTTAACTAATTTATTTAATCTATCTAAATTAGTTAAATAGATCTTATATTAAAGGTGATAGATAATATGTTATATATCATACTATTTAATAGATCCTATTATTAAATATCTAATTTTAAGATCTATAGTTACCCTCATTGTATAGATATATCTTTTATGAATCAAACTTGACTCTAAGAATCGAACTCGAAACTTAGAGGGCCATAATATAGATATCAATATATATATATATTTTTGTTAGACACAAGTATTTATATTAGAGATAATTATATTTGAGATATTATCAAATATTAAATATAGATATATTTTTTAATAAATATTCAAAGCTTTGCTAAATTTTGGCTACATAAGCTTAGTTGGCTTGGTAAAATGGCTGGTCTATTTATAAAATCATAAGATTACATTTTTGTGAAAAAAACACTAGATACACGATCTCAATAATAAATTTGATAAATCTTACACGGATGAAGCAAAGGAAGGTACATAAATGAAAGAAAAATCTAACATAATAAAATTTGAATGATATTTTTTTAAAAAAGAAAAGAAAAGAAAAGGCGGTGCCCTGTATAACCCGTTTTCGAACACACGCTACTAAACTTATCCCAGCCTACCTATTTTTATAGGTCATCGGGCTAATTCGACAGGTTCAACCCATATTTCTAGCTTTAACAAGGTCTCTCCAAACATACTAACAAGGGTAACACGTGGACCCCTTTCCAGGTAAGTTGCTACATACACAGAAGCTGAGATTTTTTTTTTTTTTTATAAAGTCGGAGTTAGGCCCAGTAAAATAAAGTAGGATTAATCCAAAACACTCATAATTTCTCATAAGACAGTCAGTTATATTATTCTTCTCACGAGAAATTATTATACTTTTACTTCTCATAGTTTACTCAAGAGTTTATTGATATGGATAAATAACAAATCTCTAAAATAATTATAGTTTCGTTGATCCAATATTTCAATAAGCTCTTTAGAATATGATTAAGTATCAATTTCCTGTACTCATATACCTATACAAATATTAATCTTTTGAATATAACTTAGTTCTCTGCTTCAAAAGCAGTACAAGAACTAAGAAAATGTGAAAAACCCTGCATACAATTGTTAGTATTATCTCTTATTACACCTACACATCTAGCTATGTTACAAGAAGCTGATGTAGTATCATCTATATTAAATTTTATCCAACCTATTGGAGGAAGTTTCCACTTAATATTATCATATAAATCAATATCTTATCCATCATTGATTGCACTAATATGGGTATACATTTTCCAAATATGCATTATAACATATTCATGTTCTAAAGGTCTTCATTCACCTGTATTAAAAATAATAGCATTTGTCTAAAACCAAAATTTTCAAATAGTAACACCCTAAAGAAGGTTCCAATTGCTGCCTACATCTCTTTTAAAGTTAAAAGTAAACCAATCATGGAGAAAAGCAACAAAGAAGAAAGAAATGTACCTCAACAATAATAGTTTCCTCCATAAACACTTAGCATACTCATAGAGTCACACTCTCAAGATATGCAAGATATCCTCATCTCCAAAATAAAATGAAAGGCAAACTATAGAAGTAGATAACTATTTACTCTTCTAAATATTATTAGATAACATATTATTAAAAGTTATACACATAAAGACTCTAATTCTTTCCACTCCCCGCTATTTCTATATATATTTATAAACTGCATTATACTAATTTTTTACTTGTTCTTCTAATAAGAAATATGCACTTTTAATAGAGAATAAATCATTATTAGTAGCATTCTATGACATGAAATATGATCTAGCCTCCGGTCTTGAAGGAAGGAAAGAGATTAATCTTTGAAACATAATGTTCGATACCATATTTGCCAATTTCTAAAAGTTTCGGGATCCACAAATCACCCAATCAAATCACCCAATCAATAACCGTGCTTTCCTTTTTCCTCTTTTGTGAGTGTTCTAGACAAAACTCCATAATCTTTCTATTGGGAAATAACCAACACTTAGTAAATTTTTTTTACCAAAATTCCATCTCTAATAGTCTATTTCATTCCTTTATTAATCACCTCTTTTTGCAGTAAAATAAACTTCCATAATACAAAATCCCTTATACAAGTATTTAACAAATTACCTTCATTTCTCAACATATATTTGTGCATCAAAATGTCAGCCTATAACCCATTTGATAATCCCCCATAGAAGATTCCATACTATTTTTGCACTACAAGCGCGATTTAATAATGTTAATTTCTTGAAATCAAGACCCCCATACTCCTTAGGTTCAATCACTTTTTACGAACTAATTAGGTGAAAAGCATGTTGTAAATGACTTTTTTAGATACTTGTATAGGATACAGAGGAATAACACTCACTAGCTTAGTTAAAGTAATATAACTAGTTATAGAAAGTGTGTTTTCCTTCTATACAGCAAGTTTAATTTTGACACGATAAAAGTGTATAAACAATTTCTTCTTTTAGAAATTAGGAATCCTAGATACCTTCTAATATCAACAGAAATATTCGTTCTAGTACCAGCTTTAATTCTTCTACTCCGATGCCTTACAAAACTTATCAAGGCATTCCATCATATACTTCGCTTGCGTGTTCGTCGCCACTCCAAACAGCAATAAATCATCTGCAAACAAGAGGTGAGAAACAGCAGGTCCTACTAGAGAAGCTGAGATTTGAGCACCTAACTATTTGCTGAGTGATTATATGAAAATTTTGTTAAGGAAAAAAGGGCTTTCAGCTTGGCCCCGAACCCATGAATAAGAATTGAGTTTAAATTTTGGGTAGCATGATTTCTGGGCCTGAGTTCATATAGGTCACGCCCATAAAGGCCGAACTTGTCCATTTTCGAACTCTAATAATCATCTTTCCAAGGTCATACTCGCCGGAATCTCATTTTGCTCTGTGAGGGAAGATGTTCTCTACAGCTACAAGTTATGTCTTCCTTCAATTTCCCCTCTTTACTTGATCATCTTCTTCTCGCTTCCTTCTTTCTTTACCTCAAATCCTTCATCTCAAGTTCTTCCTTCATTCCCATTCTCCAAATCCAAACGACGGCGCGGAAGTCGTTGCTTCATTCAATTGCATGCTCTGTAGGCGTCCCCCTCCCTCCATAGTCGAAATTAACAAAACATTGGGAGCCGTCGCCAATATGAAGCAGTATCCCACTGCTATTTCACTTTGTTCTCAGGTGGAGTTGAAGGGTTTCACTCCATGTTTAGTTTTTCTGAGCATTTTGATCAACTGTTACTGCCATGTGGGTCAGTTGTATTCTGCTTTCTCTATTGGGGAAGATTTTCAAGATGGGTTTTAAACCGACTACTATAACTTTGACTTATTGAAGGTACTCTGTATCAATAACATAGTTGGGGACGCATTGGATTTTCATGATGAGCTAATGGCAAAAGGATTTATTTTGGATGAAGTTAGTTACGGCACAATAATCAATGGATCATGTAAAATGGGGAAAACAAAATCTGCGGTCAAATTACTCCGAAAGATGCCGAGAGTTGCGATGAAGCCTAACGTAGTTATATACAGCACAGTTATTGATAGGCTTTGTAAAGATGGATATGTAAGTGACACGCTTGTTTTGTTTACAGAAATGATTGATCAGGGAATATTTCCTGACACGGTCACATACGGTCCTCTCATTGCTGGATTCTGCAAAATCCATCAATGGAAAGAAATTACTCAATTACTCAATGATATGTTCTAAAGAGGCATCAACTTGGATAAGACCATCCTTACTATATTGGTGGATGCATTTTGTAAAGATGGAAAGATAATAGAAACTCAAGCTGTGTTTGCCAAAATTATAAAGATTGACCAAAAACCTACTCTTGTTTCCTATAATAGCATAATGGATGGATATTGTAAAATCAATAATGTAATGGAAGCAAAGGAAGTATTTAATGGGATGATTAAAAGTGGTTTGAAGCCAGATGTTTGGAGTTATAATATATTGATTAACGCATATTGTAAGAATAAAAGCTTGGATGAGGCCTTGTAGCTCTTTAAGAAAATGCGTTCTAGAAACTTAGTTTCTCCACACAATAAGCTATAATTCTTTTATAGATGGCTTGTGCTAAGCAATCTCATTTGTTCGTGATTTTCTGGATGAGATGCATCACAGTGGTCATCCCCCTAATATAATTACTTACAGTATCTTGTTACGTGCACTATGCAAAAGATCAGATCTTGATTGAGCAATTGGATTATTTAAACATATTGTCAGATAGGAAATTCAACCTACTGTCTGGACCTACAATATTCTTACGAATGGTTTGTGCACTGGTGGGAGACTAAATAAGGCTAGAGAAAATTTTCAGCGTCTTTTGATCAAAGGTTGCCATTTAGACGTTGTGTCTTATACTATTATGATTAAAGGACTTTGTAAAGAGGGTTTGTTTGATGAGGCAAAGGCCCTTCTTGATAAAATGGAAGACAATGACAGCATCCCTAACATAATAACTTTTAAAACTATTTTGGGACATCTTCTTGGTAAAAATGAGGATGATCAGGCAGAGAAGCTTCTTGATAAGATGATTTCAAAGGGCTGCTTATTAAAATGAGACAAGGTGAGGCCCTGTATTTCTTGTTTGTTTCTGCTCAAAGTTGTTGGATCTGATTACTGTCGATGTTATGTTCAAGTAATATATGTTTAGTAAATTTATTGCCGTTAGCATCGTTAAATTTTTGTCTTAATGGCTGATTACTCATTTGATTCAACTGTTTGATATGCATATCTTCTTGTTAGTGCATTAGTGTATTAGATTTGTAAGATGGAGTTTTCTTTCATGTCATCTGCTCGGTTGGATGATTTTGGAATCAATAGAACAATACTTTTCATTATACTGAAGAACATGAACTTTACTTGTATATATACTGTACTTTGATGTGAAATAAACCATGTGTCTTATTGCCGCAGGGTTATGGTAACAGTGGTTCATCTTCAGTAACAATTCTGAAGTGTTTATTAAATGGAACATTACTTTTCACTATACTAAAAAACAAGAACTTTACTTGCATGTGTAATGTACGTTTCTAAGTTTGATGTTGTTCACTCAAGTTTCATTTTGTCAGTTTTATGGTGCCAGAGTAGTGCATCTTCAGCAATCAATCTTGAAGTGTCTGCTTTGTTTTGCTTCTCTTTGGTTAGGAAATTGATGAATTCATCTAATTTTATTTCTAGAGTGAGAGTCAAGATTCAAGGTAGATCCCCTCAGTCTCGTGATTTTATCAAATATTCAATGGAGGGATTTGGGTTGAATCAGCAATTGAATAAATTAGATTTGTAGGTTGAATGAAATACAAACAAAATTGAACTTTATACTGTTAGATGTGATGATGCTATCATCCTCCGTTCTTTTTTATGCCATGCTTTGTTCTCACTGCAACTTTTGGACGAATTAGTTACTCTGAATGTTGTGTGGTTTTTCAGTTTCATTAATTATTTGACTAGTTTTGAGGTTATATAAGCAAGTATAGCTCTTATCATTTCAATTAAGCATTTAGACTTAGAAAATACTTCATTCGCAGAATTGCATGCAGCTCTTGATGTCTGAATTCTGAAAGTAGAAGCATTTCTTGAGGCATATGTACAGCTGCAGAGAAATTCTTGCAATTAAGGTTGCTCTCAAGGTCAGTTCCATGCACTGAAACCTGAAATTCAAAGGTCCCTTCTGAATCAGAATTGTCAAGTTACATTGTGTTGTTCTTATTGAGTCCCTGGTTTGCGTGGATATGATAGCAAAGAATGCTCATTTTTGTGGGCAAGATCTCCGACTCTTGGAAGAAACTTCTGATTAATGCCAACAGCTAATGGTATGTTTGGATTAGCGATAGAGAAGTGTTTTTTTTTTAATACGAATTTTGTGAAAGTTAGATAATATAATATGATTTATGTTTAAATTGATTTTTGTAAAAAAGTTAGTTTAATCAAAACTTGTTTGAATGAAGATTGACAATATGAAAAAAAAACAAAGAAGTGAACATGAAGAATTCGGAAGTCAAAAGCCTAAGGGTGTGTTTGGATTAGTTTTTGGAGAATAGATTCTGGGGAGAATAGATTCTGGGTAGAATAGATTCTGGGAAGAATAGATTTTGGGAATAAAGATGTTTGGATGATTAATAGTAGAATCACTTTTTATATTGGTAAATTACTAAAAAGGGTATGATATGATTAAAAGTCAGAGAGATGAAAGATGATAGAGAAGAAAGAGAAGAGAGAAGAGAGTGTAGAGAGGAGAGAGGAGAGAGAAAAAGAGAGATAAGAGAGGAGAGATGAAAGAGAAAAAGAGAAATAAGAGAAGAGAGAGGAGAGATGATAGATAAAAGAGATGAGAGAAGAGAGAGGGTGTAAGAAAAAGTAAGGGTATAATAGTAATTGGATAATCCAAAACCTAGGTTTCAAAGAAAAAACTATTTTCAGTAGCTTATTCAAAACTTAGGTTTCAAACCGAGATTTTGTCCAAAATCAATTCTCAACAAAAATTGCTGTTTGTCTAAAAATTTTTCAAACCGCGGTTTTACCCAAAATTCATTTTCTACCGCTGCTCCCAAACAGGCAATAAAACTATAAAAAATAAGTCTAAAAGCATGTATAAACCCAAAAGTCAGATTTTAAAAGCTGTAAATCCAAACATTGTTTTGTCTCAAAAAGTGACCTTTGGTTTTTTGGGGTGGGTGGGTTGGGGAACGTGATTTTCAAAATAAATATTGAGAGAGAGACAAAATTATACTAAGTTATAATTTTAAATATTATATTATACTAAATTATACTAACCAATTTATCTCTTATGATACAAAATTTCTTAATTCATGAAGTTTTTCCACTCTATTATTTTTAGCTAACTTATGTAGATAGAAAGAGAGACACATCACATACACATATTTCTTCTTTAAAAAATTATTTTTAGCCATTTATCGTTCATAAGGCTTGACTTCCTACAACTTTATTGTTATATATGATTGCATGATCTCTTTATAAATAATTTACCCTCTTAAATTTTAATATAAAAACTATTTAATTAATTTAGATAAATTAAAAAAATTAGTCAATTAGTTATAATAAATATGATATAATTTTCATGATATAGAAATATATAACGTTAAATTATATATCAATCTATAAATTATATAAATTAATTTTAAAAAATAATAAATATAGGAGGGAAATGGATTGTGTATTATATGTAAACGATTGGAGGATATAGCAAGGATGTTGATAATTATAAAAAGAGGTGAAGACAAAGGCTAGCCACTCAAAGTAAGTATATTATTTTATTCTTTTTTTGTGCAACCAACTATTCTAATTTTTTTTATACTAAAAAATTCATGCAGATTTAGCATTGATCCCCTATTAAGATTAGGCTATAATCCCAGATCTCATAGAATATTTACAAAGTACTTACGAGATCGCTACTAAAAAATCCTTTATAACGGCAGTAGAGATTGAACTTATGTTCTGTGGAATATAAACTCGTTTTTTATTATATATGTAAAAATGACTATTCTAAATTTTAACGTATTATAATGTCATGTGATGATAATCAGTGGAGTCCCATGGACCTATTATGGGTGAAATTTAATTTATTCTACGTTCTTATCCTTAATGGATCTACATTGGAGGAACCGAATAATTAACAATGTAATTAATTCACTATTTTTTAACGAATCCCTTCACACTGTAAACGTTCTAAAATAGCTTTAATGTTAGCCATAAGATTTTCTCCATAAACATCACCAAGTATCGAACATTTGACTAGATGCTTAGAGAACTTGTTGATCCAGCATTATGAGGCCCTTCTCCATAAACATCACCAGTTAAATATATTTCTTCAAATATGTTATATATGTTTATTTTATATGAAGAATCTTGATGGCTGATGGCCCAAAGATAAAATTAAAGAAAAATCAAAACTAGAAACAATAATGAAATGTGTCTTAAGGCCAATGAAAATTAGTACAGATGATAAGGAATATACTTGTATCTCAAAATGACGTAAGTTCAATTCTTTATGCCGTTGTAAGGGTTCTTTTGATAGACGATCTCGTAAGTCTTTTATGTTTAATAAGCCATGGAGCTGTGTTTTGGCCTTAGTGAAAAATCGGTACCAATCTACCTAAACTTTTTTGTATCAAAAATAAAATGTTCCCTAAGATATGAATGAGATTTCACAATCTCTATATTTTTTTAAAAAAATATTTCCCAACTTTTTACAGCAATTATGCTATCAATCGGAGAAGAAAGTGAGACTTTTTATACAGTGTAATTTTATACCGGATCTAAAATTGGTGTAGAAATTAAAGCTATTTTTACCGACTCTAAAACTTATCCCTGTAGTAAGATAAGCACATAGATGCACAAAACAAAAGGGTCAGAAAATGCTTTAAAACATAGGGGGAAAAGTCGTTATTGTGATGAGCACTTAAACTTGGGTCGGAGTACTTTTGAATCCACTGTAGGATCTGATGCATGCTATGATCACATATCATTAACAAGAAAGAGGAACCATAATGACATCATGATTCAAACTAGTTTGAAAATCACATATTATTAGCAAGAAAGAGTCCCCTCACAGAAAGGGACCCATAGGTAAATGATGAAGCAAGTCATACAAAGAGTATTTGCACCCGAATCACTCGCAATGTGGGGTAAATTAAAACAGGAATTAACGTTCACAGCAAAGCTTCAATAGCTAATAAACCAAGACAGGCTAAAAGCAGATAATAATTAATGATGGTGCATATATGCCTGTGCCAAGATGAATATTCAATGGCTCCTTCTTCCTAGCTTCTCCTTCTACTCAAGCTCTCTTCCACCTCTCAATCGCTCTGTATCTGTTTCTCTCTCTCTCGATCAAGATTTCCTTACGAGGGGCTAGAGATGGTGGCCGGAGGTGATCTTAGGGGTAGAACTTTCTCAGTGTCGCCTGTTTTTATGCTATTTAGTATTTACAAAATAATCTCAAAATGCTAGTTCCTTGTATTAAAAATGAGTTATCACAAGCATGCGATCCTACCAGCATTAATGTAAGGATCTCATCATAACTACGCAGTTAATTAAGAATTGCACGAGTACAATGGCTATTAATTAACTTGCTATATTAATGAATTCAGTTGTGGTGTGAGGAAGGCAATAGATCCATGATGCAAAGTTTAGTTAATTAGGGTTAGGGTTAGTGAGAGGAATAAATTAAACAATCATTTCTGATGGGGTTGGTGTTACGTACTTAACTCCTTCCTAAAACATCATTCATTCTTTTGGGATCTAACATTAAACTAATCATTAGGAACTCACTACTTAAGCTCCCAACTACAACACACACAAACTCATCACTTAAGCTTCTTCCAGTTGTTACTAATAAAAATAAAATGGAAGGGGATAATCGTCAAGAACAAGATCATAAAGGGATGAATCAAACTACTATCAAGCCAAGCATTAATGATGTCCCAAAAGCTGTTTCTCCAGTTTCTTTTGCAGCTACTACTGATCAGGAAGAAAACGTCCGGCGACCCCGTGGCCGGCCGGCCGGATCCAAGAATAAGCCGAAGCCACCGATTATCGTCACTAGGGATAGCGCAAATGCCCTAAGAGCTCATGCACTGGAAGTGACTTCTGGGTGTGATGTCAATGAAAGTTTGCTCAACTTTGCAAGAAGAAAGCAGAGAGGGATTTGTATTCTCAGTGGAACTGGTTGTGTCACAAATGTAACACTGCGTCAGTTAGCTTCTTCTGGTGCAACAGTCACACTCCACGGTAGGTTTGAGATTCTCTCTCTTCTGGGGTCGATTCTGCCGCGGCTGGCTCCACCGGCGATCACCGGACTGAATATTTACCTTGCCGGAGCTCAGGGGCAGATTCTGGGTGGTGCTGTGGTGGGTGCTCTGGTTGCTTCTGGACCTGTGGTGATTATGGCTGCTTCATTCATGAATGCTACTTTTGATCGTCTTCCATTAATGGAGGACGACGAGATTATTGCTCAGAATCATCAGCATTACCAGAATAACGGTCGAAGCCATCATCATCTTCATCATCATCACCTTGATGACTCAGATTTGTACGGAATGCCTCAGAACTTGCTCACTAATGGCACAATCCCTCCTGAGATATATTCATGGACTACTCCGGGGCGTAACTTCTCCAAAGCTTGAAACTTTTAAGCCTAATATTTCTCAATACTTCTCTCTCACTCACACACACACACACTATGTCTACCTAAGATTGAGGTCTGATCTCTAAAGTGCCACATGTACTATTTATTTAATTTTATCAAATTATAATTATACTGAGGGCTATATATTGTTAATGCTTCGTGGGTGTGAAATTTTACCTTTTTTTTTAAAGTGTTTCAATATTTATTTATAAAATATTTATCTTTAAAAAGTACCAATAAAGAGAAAATGCTGAATGGGAGAAGCATCAATACTAACAGACTCCTTCATTATATTTCTATCCCTATGGAATGTTTCCCATCACGATCAAGTGTTTGTGAATTGGGTTGTTTCTGAAGATTATCATGGAGGTGTAGATTCATGGAATCTAGTATTTTATTTTTTCAGGTAAACTTAAGATATCTATTACTAGAAACAGTGATTAATTCTCTCGCCCAGTAGACTTTCCTGAAGGAGCTTTAGTGCTAGCAATGAGACTCTCTCTATACATATTACTAAGGATTGAACCCCTAACTAGATGTTTCAATGGCAAAAGGGGAGTGTGTTCTTGGATGGATTCACTCACCGCCCCTCCCCCCTCCCCCCTCCCCCCTCCCCCTCTCTCTCGTTTTTTGATCTATGATGTTGTCATAGGAGAGAACCAGAGCTTTATTTGTATTGGATGACTTTCGCCCTCTAGTTTCTGTTCTTTTGTAGCTTAATTTCTGATGGTTTTTTGTTGTCTCATTTGCCTTGGAACTTTGATGTGTACTGATTTTTTACTTTCATAATATAATGTAACTTCAGGCCGAAAAGAAAAGACATTATGGGAGGCATATCAAAGAGTATTGGCCCTATTCAGTAAAATGTCAAGGACTTGATGAGGAATATGATGTTGATTTTTCTTCACATTATGTAGATTTTTTTTATGGACCAAGAAGATATTATTAAAGTTGTCAATTTTGCGTGCTCTTATGTTTATGATCAATGAGATAATTTGCTTTTATCGATCATTATTCATTATTTAAAATTTTCCTTATCGCTTTCCTTTCTTGATTTAATGATAAAATATTTTAATATTTCACATTAGGATTTAATCTGGAGCGCATTTGGTGATATTGTACCCAAAGGGTATATCATAATTTAATAATTCATTTTAGTTAATCAAACTCTTTATATTATAAATTGTTAGACCCATTTTTTACCAAAAGTAGATGCCAAAATTTTATTCCACTAGGGCCTATTTTGTAAATTATTCTTTTTGGAAGAAATTGTTTGCCTTATTTTATCCTCTCTTTTTTCTTAAATATAAGATCAAGTTAATTAATTTATAAAAATTAAGAATATTGATTAAGTTGATTATTTGTCTTTATTGCATAAAAATCATGTGTCACTTTTTATAAAACTCCCTCCCGAAGAGATAGAGTATTACATATGGGGGACAAAAAAGTAGTAAGAAAACTATGAAACTAGTGAGGATAAAATATTAAATAAGGGAGACAAAAACAGATTGAGTACCATATTGAGAATCAAAGTAATCCTTCTAATAGATCTTATATATATTTTTTGTTGAATTATAAGGGTATCTCTAAACCACTTTACGTATGAGACTAATCTATTTCAAGTACGTTTTTCAGAATTTAAATTTATATTCTCTTCTCTATAGAGATAAAGCTGTTACTACCTCAACTAATAACTTGTTGATAATAGATCTTATATAGTTAACTCGGGAGAGTTTATATTTTTTTAGAAGTTCAAAGTTGTATATATATTAAGATTCTCTATTATACCCCTGTTTACTCTAACAATTTCAAAGTAGTATTTATTAAGCTTTAAAGATAAATTTAGTCTTGTAGGAAACATTCTGATATATTAATTGCATTTTTTATCAGTATGTAGATATACCTTAAATGATTTATAATCTTTCTCATAAGTTTTTAGATTATGAGTTAACTTCTTATCTATTAAACTAACTTTTGTTATTTTAAGCATTTTACTTTAAAATTTAAACAATTTGATGAGAAGTAATGAACATATATTTTTTTATAATATTAATCGATCGGATCATATTATTAGATATCATAATTTTAAAGTTCGTGGCTGTCCCTTTTAGTATAAGTGTTTTTTGCTGGAATCGAGTAACAAGTGTATGTTTGGAACCTTGTTATCTACTAACAAATAATATGGATTTCATGAAACCAGTTGGATTCAAGCCATAAGATTGCATGCAAAATGAGATATAAGTGAAGGATGTTAGTAATTGCATGCAAAATATGTGGAAGAAAGGAAGAGACATATCAAATGATTAAGTGTTTCACCAAATCCTTAAATGAGAATGACATGAATTCCCTCTTCTAACCACCTCACTAAGTTGTGCCTCTCAAGATTTTGTATACACTATTTCTAATCTTTATTATAGAGAATTTTCAACTAACTCTTACATGCTAAAGAAAATAATAAAAAGTATTAAAGTTATCTTAAGTTTAAGTAATTTATAATATTATCTTTATTAATTACACTAAATATATCATCATATTAACTTTTATTCTCTCTCACTACTGCCTTTATTAAAATGAGTAAGGACTAAAATGAGTAACATATTTAGTCATGCTATTGTCATTTGACTAACTTAACTAGCCATTAGCTATGTGTGACCTTGTTCCTCAGCATCTTGAATGAAGATAGCAATGAACATGCAATGGACCCACCACTAAAAATGAACATATATCTTTTATAAGAAACTAAATGGTAGTAAATCTATGTTTTACACTTTGTATGGGAAAAATTAGTAAAGTTTATGATTTATAAAAATAAGGGAAAATTCTTTTGTAAATTTTATGTTATAGAAAAGTATATCGAATATATAATAAAACATATATGTTTGTATAGAGTTCAAATAACTTGTTGGTAGAGTTCAAATGTTCAATTTTTTCTATCCCCACATCACGGCTAAAGAAGTTTGCCTTTATGGATTACCTACTTGCAACCCTATGTTATTTGAATTCTTCATTTATTTTTTTTGTTAATTCGAGATTTATTTAATTCCATATAATTTAGGTTAATTATTCACTAAACCAAAACCAGATTACATAAATTGCCAATACTCACAACACTTGGCAATTATACACTTCGGGTCGCATAATGTAATACTAGTAAATGATATTTCATGTTAAAATATAATTACTACTGAAAATAAAGTAATACTATTAATAAAATAATTACGGGGAACGAGTCTGAAATTGGTTCATGGTCAATGGTCTTGGGAACAAACCACCAATTAATCACGACAACAGAAGCAATTTTGACTTTGGACGATTCTGATAAAAGGATTTAAAAGTCAATGAATCGTTTGTGTGGGTGATCTAACTTGTAATTGGTTCATATATATATATATATATAGATATATTCTGGAGATAATTGAGAAGATGAGAATGATGAAAAAATTCAAAAGATTACACTTTCCAAAGCGATGAAAAAGCAAATTACCTACACTGTGTGTGTGCATGATTGAATACAGTTTTCAAAAAATAAACTGAGACTCTCTGTGACGGTCACCAACATTTCAACCTACCAACCGTTATTTGTCAATGGTCAACCAAACGGTGATTTTCATTAAAACTAACAAAACTTTGATTTCTTTTTTTTTTTCAGAATGTTACCCATTTTTATTTCAAAATTATATTTATTTTCTTAAGATCAAAATCATTGATACTAGATTTCCATGAGACTTATTATCAAATTCTAAAATAGTAATTTAATTTTTGTTTTAAAAATAAAAATAGTTTAAGCATCAACATTGTGGCACTTTTTTTCTTAAAAAATTTCTGTTGTATCTTGATTATGGAAAATAATTTTTTCTCCTGTCCCAAATTATAAAGCATCTCTAACTATCCCACCGAAACCAGGGGAGGTGGTTAAAATTATTAACTTTATCTGAAAACAATATAAATTTCCAATTTTACCTATATTTAAAAGAAAAATTTTGCAAATTTGCATTACATTCTCTCTTTAATGCCTCTAAATATGGGTATTATTGAAAAAACTAATTAATACCCTATGAAGTGACTTACAATACTGACCATCGTTTCTAAAAATGACTTATAATAAGTATCATGTGTTTGAGATGGAGCATTTTGTTCATTAGATTTTCTTGTAAAATCTCAAAGAAAGTACTTTGAGTTTCTTGAGAGTTGAGAGTCGAACCAGTTAATAAAATTACTCTGACAGTGTCATAACATTCAGATGGTACATCACACGCCAATCCTGCTTGAAAAGTTAAAGATCCAGTTCCAAAATGTGGAGGAGACTTGCATGAATGAATGGAAAATAAGAACAGAGTCACGAAGGAACAACAGAACCTTCAAGAGGCCAAATGTGGAGGTAAACTTGCATGACTGAGAAAATTTCCAGAGACACAACAAAAGCAAAAAAAAAAAAAAAAAGGCTAAACAAAAGAAAATGTGAAAGATGAAGTTAATGCCACCTGTGTGTTTAACCAAATGCCACAGTCAACCTTCTCTTCCTCTTCCCTGTTGCACCCTTTTAATGACTTATAAATATTCTCTGCAACCTCTTCCTCTTCCCCACAAATGCCCATTTACTCCTCTCTCTCTCTCTGTTCTTAACATAGCCTTTCTAGCACTTTAACCGCCATCATCATCATTTCTGAGAGGAAACTTTGCAGAGAAGTTGAAGTAGTCATCACCATGGTGCTCTTAATGGTTCTTCTCAGGCTTCTAGCTACCTCATGTCATAGAGCTGCAAGAAAGATGAGCACTTATGGCTTTCATCACATAAGCAATATTGTGTCAGTTAATAAGCCATCACATTCTTCTTCTTCTCAATCTTTCCCTAGTATTACCAAATGTAGTTTGGAGGGTAGAAAATCCCAAACACTAGCGTGTGACATTCACAGAGTTCTCTTAAGGTCCCACTCTTTCTTCCCCTTCTTCATGCTTGTTGCCTTTGAAGGTGGAAGCATTTTCAGAGCCCTCTTCCTTCTTCTGTCATGCCCTATATTATGGATCCTAGACCATCAACTCAAGCTTAAAGTCATGATCTTTATAACCTTTCGTGGGCTCAGGATAAAGGACATGGAAAACACTTGTAGGGCAGTTTTACCTAAGTTTTATCTTGAGAATCTCAGCCTTGAGGCCTGTGAGTTGTTAAGTTCAGTGGGGTTTAGGGTTGTTTTCACCAGTGTTCCTAGAGTCCTGGTGGAATGGTTTCTGAAGGAATATTTGAATGTTGATGAAGTTATAGGCACAGAGTTGCAGAGTTCTGGAGGCTACTTCACTGGTTTGGTTTCTGAGTCTGGCTTGGTTGTTAAGCATGGAGCTCTAGAGCAGTACTTTGGAGACAGAAAACCTGACATTGGACTTGGAAGTAGTCACAGTGTTCATGATCATCTCTTCATCTCTCATTGCAAAGTAAGAAATTATGAACAGTTGCTTTCTTTCTTCTTCTTCTTTAAGCTATAGCAAATGATAGTACTCTGTGTAGACAACATGAAAATGACAATGGAAGATCTTGTAGGATACATAGCTTTAAATGTGGTACTGTTTTACTATTGTCTTTAATGATTTTTACATTTTTCTGTTTCCTTGTCCCACCAACTGATAATCACCTGGGAACTATGAGTCTATGACCATCACAAATGAGTAAAATAGGAAGAAAAATAAGTTAACATCTCATTCAGACAAAAACACAAACACAAACCAATCACAATTAAATTAATGTATATCCAGATATTAAATAATGTATATCCACCACCTTTCTGACAAGTTAAATTTTGCAGGCACCACAATAATGTTTTATCTATCTATCTATCCCACATGTTCTGTATTTAATGTGTTTAAAATTTTAAAATTTACATGACAGGAAGCTTATGTGGTGAAAAAAAATGAAGGTTCAGTGATTCCAAGAGAAAAATACCCAAAACCATTGATTTTTCATGATGGTAGGCTTGCATTTCTACCAACCCCATCATCAACACTCTTCATGTTCATGTGGCTTCCCATTGGAATTCTCTTAGCCATTTACAGAATCCTTCTGGGTATCATTTTACCCTACAGATTAGCCCTAGCTCTTGCAAGTTTCAGTGGCCTTCACATCAATTTCAATTCCCATTATTACCCTAAAAAGTCCCACAAATCCAAAGGGGTCCTATATGTTTGTACACATAGGACCCTCTTAGATCCAGTGTTTCTCAGCACATGTTTAGGGAAGCCATTAACAGCAGTAACTTACAGCTTAAGCAGACTTTCTGAGATTATAGCCCCAATAAGAACAGTGAGACTTACAAGAGACAGAAAGAAAGATGGGGAAGCCATGGAAATTCTTCTGAAAGAAGGCGACTTGGTGGTTTGCCCTGAAGGAACAACTTGCAGAGAGCCGTATTTGTTGAGATTTAGCTCGTTGTTTGCAGAATTGGCTGATGAGATTGTTCCTGTGGCCATTAATGCGAAAGTGAGCATGTTTTATGGGACCACAGCAAGTGGGCTTAAATGTTTGGATCCATTTTTCTTTATGATGAATCCTAGGCCGAGTTATTTCATTCAGATTCTTGAGAAAGTGCCCAGGAATCTCACATGTAGTGGTGGAAGATCAGGCTTTGAAGTTGCTAATTATATACAGAGAAGGTTGGGAGATGCTTTGGGATTTGAGTGTACTAATTTTACAAGGAAGGATAAGTATTTGATGCTTGCAGGGAATGAAGGGATTGTTCAACAAAATATGAACAAAAAGTGATGAGACAAAAAAAAAAGTTTGTTCTTTTTCTTTTTTTGGTACTAAATATTTTTTCTGGTTATTTTTATAATTTTAAATATGATGTGATGATCATGTTACTTTTGGGGTTATCTTTAATGAATGTTCTACTTGTTTTGGTCAACAAGTTTGTGCTTATATATATATACCATTGTTCTTTTAAGGCTTTACATGGTTTCTTAATCTAAAATTACTGAATTTTATTTTATTTTTCATGAAATTTATATTGGAAGTTTGTTTTCAATAAAAACCTTTCAATCATTAGGGAAAGTTTAATTCTAAATGAGTAAACACACTTTAATCAGACTATTATAATGATATGAAGAAAAAATTATAAATTTAAATAATTGGATTGTGGGGCATTAATTGGCAAAAAACAAAGGATTGGGGTGCATTATGCAAATTTTATATCATTATCTTGATAGAATTTGTATTTGAACTCTTAAATACTTCTTTTATCATTAATATAAGATTTAATTTATAGCACACAAATTATGTTTTATATTAAAGATAGGAGGAGGAGTAACAAATATTGTATTTCTATAGATGAAATATAAATGATTAAGGGGATATTACCAAAATTAGCATAATTTTATTTTATAAATTACTAATTTAACTAGTTTTCTTCTTTTTTTTTTTATAAATTAATTATCAAACTCTTATTTTTAAGATTAGACGGAGTATTTTTTTTTATAAAAAAAATTTAGATGAGTTGAATCCTAAATGATTATCATAGTTAAGGTATATGATTTAAATTTATAATTTTATGAGTTATGAATTAACTCATTATTAATTAGACTAAACTAAAAGAAATTATAAGGGACTAGCCAACAAAGAAATTAGGCCCTACTTCTTTAAAACAATCAAACCCAACAACATCCATTCGGTGCCAACAACTTCCATTCTTATCAGCCCACCAAAAATTAGGATAGGAGATGAGGTGGAATGAGGACTGCTTCAAATATTTTATTATGAAGAGAGAGAATTTTTTTATTTTAAGAAAAACAAATTTCTCATTTTTTTTTAAATAGTTATATGCTTGGATATAAGAGTCATCCCTCTTTTTCTTTTCCCAAATCACTTCCTAACTCAGACACCTACAATATTTCAGTTCCCATACAGAGATATAAAAAGGAAGAATGATTTTTTTACAATTAAATAGATCCTAAAATGAATAAATAGCAAACTTATCATTCGGACAAACTAAAACAACACATGTATGAATATTTTCATGTTTGAATAAATAGCAAAATTATTACTCATAAGAACTTATCCGTGAGGCGAAAATGACATGTATGGGCAAAATTCTAATTCAGGAGGGGTATTTTTGTCTTGTTAGTTATATAACCGAATCACCAATCTCCATCCTGGGAAATGACCCCACTTCAAATTCTTTTTGTGGGCCCACACATTTTTGTGTTGAAAACCTAAAAATAGTATGAAAATATATCATATTAATTATTAAAATTTAATTAATATAGCTATACTGAAATTTATTTTCAATAAATAACATGGTTAACACATAATCTAACAGTTTTATGTATGGTTTAAGTAATTTTATTTAATTAAGGGTATCTTTTAAGTTACTTTAGGCTCAAAACAAATCCCTTTAAAAGTTTAAAGACTAAAGAGTTTTTATTTATTTCAATAAAATGCGCTTATCAGAATTTAAATCGTTAAGGGCGTAAAACCTTTTGCCACCTCAATCAATAATTCAACGATATATGGTTTAAGAAATTTTAATTTTAAAACTTTCTTACCGATGACCTTATAACCTAATAATATACTATTTATTTTTGTTGGTGTTAAATTGTGATTGTGAATTTGATGTCTTACTTTTTTGGGGAGCCTCAGGCAATTGCATAATTTTTACTTTCATCGTTTTTAATATAAGAATTAGTTGATTTTTTTTATAGATTAAAAAAATTAAATAAATCTATTAATTATAACTAATATAATAACTAGTTAATTAATTTTGATAAATTAAAGGGTATATAATATAAATTATTCTTGAGAGGGTTAAATTTAATCATAATTAACTAATTTTTTTTAATATACTAAAAAAATAAATGAACTTTTATATTAAATAACAAGGACGTTGTACATAAACTATAAAAATCAAGATGCATAACAACATGTTATGAATAGGTTTTGGTCACTCCACAAGTGGACATGTGACCTCTTGAAATTCCATATGAACAAGCCATACATGTTAGGTATATTATCAAAATATTTGCCAACTCATGCCACAAAGTGCAAGAACCTGGCCACAAGCCTTGGGTCCTTATCCACCTACCAGCGATCACCATCGTCATCACATTCGGCGGCCCCTCACTGGCCTCGGAGACTTCCTCTCGAGAAAATCTGGCTAAATCTGCAACGTACTCCACCACGCCATCGATGAGCCTCACCGGAGCACCAGACTTGCCATTATCCCATAGCCATACTCGAACCATGGCACGTAAAATAGATGACACGATTGCTTCTTTATAGTTCTCTTCTTCAAGCAACGATGGGCTTAGGTCAATGACGTAATCGTTGACTTTTCTTCCGGCGAACACTATGGTGTTGGTGGTAAGATTCTTGCTTGAAAGGCGGAGGGTGACGTGGAATATGTGCTTCTTGGGGTATTGATGTGGATCAGGATAAAGAAAAAGTTCCACGAAGGAGCTGGTGTTGATGAGTATTTGGGTGGCTCTGCCGTTTGAGACGTAAGAGAGAGCGAAAAGGTGGCCAGCAGGGGAATCCGTGGCGTCGTTTATCACGTTTATGTCGAAGGCTTTGGAGGCTTCATAGTTAGCCCATAATGAGATTGCTGCAACTGAGAAAACAAAAACCAATCTGATAGACCAATAGTTTATGGATTCAGCTAGTAAAAAATGAGATATAAAATTATTTGTAACATGTTTAATCTCTAAGGAGTATCATTTTGTTATAATTTTAGTTACAAATCATAATTGTTGAGTGACTAAGTTTACGTTCTATCTTTAGATCGTGGGTGAGTCTAACATTTTTGTAAAAATTTTTATAACAAAAAATAACCAATATGATGATCACAGTTTTGTGATGAGACAGCGATGACGAAGAGGTGTTGGAGACTGCGACGGCTGCAGAAAGTGGTAGGGATGGCTGGAGGAGGAATGTTGGCCCTCCAAGATGGAAGCTAAAGGTAAGGTAAGGAAAAAGAGGGATGGAGGGTTTGATAAAAGGGGATCAACAGAATTATATGAGGTACAAATAATTAGTAATAAATATGTGGCTCTTTTGAGATGGTGGGGACAAATGTGATTGTGAATTATTGTACATAATTTTTTATTAAAATTCATAACAAAAATATATATAAGAAACTAAATAAGTGATCATATTTGTGTTATTTTAATAGAATTCAGGAGATATTTTTAAATTAATAGCTATTAATCTTTTTAAATTGTAAAAATTATCAAAATAAATTTTATTTTTTTAATAAAATATTTTTCATGCACCGAAGTGATCATATTTGTTATTACAAGTGTTTTTATCAGACTACATAAAATATGCATATCTAAGATTATGGGTCGGTTTTTGACATACTTGAGCCTAAAGAGTCGGGTCTAAAAAAAAACCCTTATATAAAATATACCTTGTTAGCAAAGTTTGAGCCTTTTTAATATATTTTCAATGTTTTTTCTTCAAATAAATACCTAAAAAGAAATCAATAAATTTCATAACTTTTAAATTCAAATCATTAATCATAAATATTAAAAAATTAAAGTACCAAATCATTGTTGAAAGTTAAATCAATCAAACAATTATTGTCTATGCAAGTCATCATTCATGGGTTTAATTGACAAAAATATGAGACATGTAATAATTTAGAGTATGTTCGATCCTTGGGGAGTATCACTTTGTTGTGATTTCAGTCGTGACGTTTGAAGATGTGTCCTATCTCCTGAGTGCCTAGGTTTACGACTGAGGGTAATAGACGACTCGTCTTGCCTGACATTGGTATCGTCTAGGAGAAAGGGAGATTATGCCATTCTTTTAGATCGCGAGTGAGCCCAACCCTTTTCCAAAAAATTTCATATAAAAAAAAAATTATTGTCTATGCATGTGCAAATGAGCATAAGGTACAAGAATTGAAGTAACATACTTTCTACCACCAATGTGTCCTGCATGGAAAAGAGATAATAGGGTTATAAAACAAGACATATGGGCTTTTTTTTTTAATTTACACGACACAAAATTCAAAATTTGATCCTTAAATTAGAATATGAGTCTCATTCTTCACTTGGTCTAATAATCATTATTAATTTTTAATTCCTTTCTTAAACTATGAGGAGTTTGAATGAATCTCTATTCTCTCTGTTCAATTATTGGCTTAATTAATTTTTAGTATCCCTCCCTTTCTTTTTTATTTTTTTAATAGTTTTCTTCTTTTGGAGTACGTAGTGTATATATTTATTATGGAAAAAATCACAATCATTGAGAAGGTATGGACTCCTCTGAAACAAAGGCACGTACGTGAAGGCACATGCCACTCCAAATAAAACTTTTTTCTTTAGAAAAAAATTTAGACCGAGTTAAATTTTTAAATTATCAGAATTAGAACATATCTCAAGACTTAAAATATTTATAATACTCATAGATCACTCATTAGTAATTGTCCTCTAATTTAAAAAATTAGGATTTTTTGTGATGGAAAACTACGAAAATAGAGAAATTGCAAAATGAGAAATTGTGATAATCTTTTAGAGACAAAAAGTGTTTGAGGATAAAAATTGTCTTAAGCAAATAGTAAGAACGAGATAAAGAAGTGGGAAGCAAATAGATTTGGTAGCTGATGGTGCAGCAGAAGGAAATGGAGTCATAGGCACCGGAACAGACCCGAACACATTTGCACCCATTGAGTTTGTTGTGTTCAACACTGATGTGCTTGTACTGCAATCCAATTTTAACACCCCCATTTTCAGACAATTTTTATCATATTAAAAAAAATTAAAATCAAATTAGATTTAAACATAATTAAGAATCTCCTTGAAAAAACAAATAATATAGGCAGAGAAAGGTCAACTGACCTTATGGACGGATATTGACAGGGACCAGAACCTGGAAAAAGAAAAAGAAAAGAAAAGAAAACATAAAAAATAAATATAAATTATAAATTAATAAAAAGTAGAAACCCTATGGGCAGACCATATATATAGGCATAGGATTAGGAGACTTTGTAAGGTTTGAAAAAAAAGATTGACTTTCGGCTGCATGCATATCATATCAATCAAGTGCCACTCTTGTAGGTCCTAAAATACCCAAATAAACTTCCAAGAAAATTCAAAGATGCACCAAAAGATCCTTTTTCCACCTATTTGTGCCCATTATCTAATCTAAGAGAATTATATCCTAAATAGAAAAATTAATTAGTAGAAGTGTTTACTTTCTTCTTAGATACTCTTCCTGATTATAATTATAAAAGTTATTTATTTTTTTTAAAAAATTAAGAAACTAAATAAATAGCACTTAAGATAAATTTATATTATATCTTTTAATTTACTCAAATAAGTTAATTAATATAATTAATTTTTTTAATCTATAAAAAAATTAATTAACTCTTATAATTAGAATAAAAAGTAGTATAAGACATTAATTTACATTATCTCGTCAAACTTATAAAGGGAAAATTTTCAAAATTTTCTTTATTCCTCATTTTGATTATATATATTAAAAGTATTTTCTATTAATAGAGAAATCTCAATGCAAATAGTACTAGGAAAATTAATAAATATTTTTTATAAATAATTAATTTAACTAATTTTTTTAACTTATACGGATTAGTTTTTTAATTTTTATATTTAAAATTTAGAAATGGAAGAGTGTGTGTGTATATAATGAGAAAGTGCTTACTTGGATTAGTGCTGGTGATTACAGCAACTCCACCAAAATTGCAACTATTAGGAACAGGATTCTTGCGGTAGTAACTATTGAATGCAAAAGAGGCATGATCTCTCAAAGAAGTAGGGTTATAGCATCTTCCATTAGGCTGGATCTCAGCGCAATCAGCTCCACCATAGCCACAAGCATAGTCCAAAGCCACTTGCAGAGATATCTGAGAAGCACTAGGGCTTGCAATACACCAGCTCACACCAGAATAAGAAGAAGAAGATGAAACAGAGGAAGAGTTATTGTTGTTTGGTGTGGTTGGAGTATTAATGGTGCTGTATGGGAGTGTTGAAGCAGGGGAAACTGAGTCCGGACTGGAATTAGGGTTTAGAATAGGGAATGATGAAGAAGATGAAGATGATGATGGTGATGAGATTGTGGGGACTAGGGTTGGGACTGTTGTTATTGGTGTGGTGATGTCTTTTTGTGTCGTGGAGATCACATGTGATTCCTTCATTGTCCTCCTGCTTGATCCTGTGATTTTCATTCAAATTGTAATTAATTAAAGCATTTGGATTGTTTTGTTTTTACCTTTTGAATGCATGAAAAAAAGAAAGAGTCATAAATTTTCAAATAAAAATTTCAAAATTGAATGTTGTTATCGTACTTCTCTTATCCTAATTATATTTATTAATTTTAAATATAAAATATTAATTTATTTTATCGATAATATTTATTATTTTTTAAATTAATTTATCTAACTTATAAACTGATATATAATTTAATATTATATATATATTATAAAAATAATATAATATATATTTTATAATTAAATAATTTATCTAAATTTTTTAATATATTAAAATTAACTATTATATTAAAGATCGTAATATAACAAAGAGAGAGACTAGATTTACTTATATTTATGCCCATTATTTATTTTGTAACTATTTAACTTCAATGCATTACACCCTTATACTTATATTGATGTAAAAGAAGTATATTATATTGAGAATCTAGAATTTATAATTTATTTTTTTGAAATAATGATACAGAGAAAAAAGTCATTAGCAGGAATAAAATATTGCCTTGTTTTGAGCATGCTAGCTAGAAATAAAAGTGTAATTAATTAAACCTAAGATTTGGGTTCAAAGTTGAAACTAATCAAAGAGGGGTTGTAAAATATATTGATGCTCATTGCTCAATGTGAAAGCAAAAGGCATGAATTTTGAGATTTTTAAATAGCCCAATAATAATTATTTAGTTGGGGGACTCGATGAAAAGGCAAAATAATAATAATCAAAGACAATTACACAAGAGACAACAACGCACAGTTTCAAACATGCCAACTATAATCCATCAGAGTTTCCATGGAAAGAGGAGATAAAAAAAAAAAATCCCACACAGTGAACTCTGTTCCAAAACAGAGGATCCGACAAATCCATATTTTAAAATCCTCTAAAATATGTTTCAGTTGAAGCAAATTAGAGAAGGAGATCACAATGAATTCAATTGTATCTTCAAAGTCTAACACTATCTCATGCCTTAATCTTTCTCAATCTTTCTCTTCAACTTAAAGTGTTTCATCAGATTCAGAGCATTTGAGAATACAGAGCATGGTCTTCAGGGTTACAGGCGCTATATGGAGAAAACAGAGGAGATATAACTAAGAAGGAAACAGGGGAATCAGAATCAGAATCAGAATGAAAATGTTGTGTGTGTGTGTGTAAATTAGCAGCTTGAGAGAGAGAGAGAGAGAGAGAGAGAGAGAGAGAGAGTCACCAGAAGAGAACAAATGAGTGAGAACGAGAAGGAGTACGCAGAAAATGATTCTGGTTGCCATCTTCGATAATCTTGGAGTTCTGCTTCTTGCTCAGTCTGGTTTGGTTTCTGCAGATTGTGAGTGAAACAAACAAAAGTAAAGTGTAAGAGTGAGTGTGTGCGAGTCTCTCTCTCTCTCTCTATATATGTATATGAAGAAAGTCGAAAGAAAAGGGGAAAAAAGGGAAGTGAATGGGTATTCATTCGGCGGGTGGGTTGCCTGGCAATGATTGTAATCAATGCCCCCTCCCTTCCTTTTCTACCGTTTTCAACAATTCAATATCAATATCTGTGTTTAGATTTACCCTAAACATTAATTTAAAAAAAAAGTAGTCTAAAATTTAATTTATTTTTTTTAAATAAATCATTATATTTATTTAAAAAAATTATAAATCAAATCATAGTTTTAAATAAATTATTAGGATAACTTCTAGAATAATAAAAAATATAAATTACTTAATTACTATTTTATCTCTATTTTTTCTGATATATTCTCTTTTCTCTCCACCTTCTTTCTCTACTTGTTCTTCTCTGTGTTGCGTTTGAGTCGCCTCTGTCGATGTCTATTGTCGTGTCCTTGATGCTTCTCCTCTCTAGAGCGAAGAGAGACGCCAACGATAAAGGAAAAAAACAAGAAGTGGAGCGAGAAGACATAAAAAATGTCGACTAGATTTGGAATATGTCGCCTCCGATGGTATCACCGTTAAATGTCACTTCTTCATTTAAGGGATGGAGGAGGAAAGAAGAGGAAGAATATGAACAGTCCGCGCAAAAAATTCGCTGGTTGGAAAGAAGAGAGGAATAAGAGAGAAAAATAGATGAACAGTACGAGTGAATAATGGTAGGCATTTTTTTTAATCTCATACACTTTTTGATAATTTATCAATCACAAAAACTTTATAGTAATAATTATCAAAATATTTATTTATTCATAACCATTTTTTTCATAAACCATTCTCTAGAAACTACTTTTTAAAAATTGTCAAAAAAAAATTTATAAACTTTTTTTTTAAATATATCTAAATAAGCCCTATATGTAAAGCTTTTGTTGAACCAAGACTTTTGGAAACTATTTGTAATTACTTACTTCAATTTTAAATATAATAACATATTCAAAAGTTTATTTTAAAGTCTTTCTTTAGATTGTGATAGGAATTAACGTAAGTTTATTTTGATCATAATAATAAAACCTTAGTTTATTTTATTTTTTAAATTTATAAATATATTTTTAAACCCTCTTTTTTTATTATACATATTAAAAAAAATTTATCAAAAAAAAATTTATTATATAAATAATTATGAGTGATATTTTAAGAAAACTAATATATATTTGTTTACAAATAATTAATTTTTTAACTTCTAAAAATTAATTATCTAATTCATCACAGTGTAAGATACTCTTAAATTATTATTTTCCCTGTTCATTATTAAAAAATATTTAGTTCACACAAAATGAAAATTTACATTACATTTGGGGGAAAATAAATAATAAGAAAAAAAAAATATAATCTACCTTAGCATTCTTCTTATATTATTGTTTTCAAATCCATTAATATATTAATGGAACAAAAAGATATAATTTTATAGTTTTTTTGAATTAAATTTTAAAACAATTTTAATCTAGCACTTCTCTTCACATGAAGAAAAAAAAACAAATATATATATATATTTACACAGAATATAACAGGAGATCATTTATTCAAAGATTCAAAATTTAAGGCTTCCTATTGTCTTTTTATATTTATCATAGCCATGTCATTTATTGCAAGCAACTAATATTCCATGCCATGCAAATTAATTATTGCTTCTAGGTCAATGTCATGGACTCGCATCATTTCATTGCTGCAGTTGTCATTATAATTATTAATATGTTTTATTTAAAATTAAAATAATAAAAATGTCTGTAATTGTTTTTTTATGTACAGAAGGAAACATTGTGAATGATAAATGGCAGCAGTACTATTATATCTTTTTCAAAAATTTCATTACTTTCTCTGCCTCCTTTGTCTGTCGTAAAGCAGAGGGACCATTTTCCACAGTTTGTCTCCTAACCAGATAAGTTTCTTCATAATAAGTCTCATATTATACATTCTTCTATTCGTGTCTAAATTTTTTGAAATTGTCTAAATTAAAAATAAAATAATTTTTTTCAATAATTACAAGTAGGTTTTATAAAAATTATATTTTTATACAAATTTTAAAGTTACAATTTGGATCTCCATTTTTTAAAATTTTAATTCATTTTATAATTCAATATTCGCCTTTTTTTTAGCCACCAAATTTTGCCTTTAGGATTATATTCTTATATTTTTTAAATTTGATCTCATCATTAATTTTTTTTAAATTTTATTAATTCAATTAACTATGTATTATTTTGACATCCTAAATATCTATGATTTATATTAATAAAAAACAAAAAACTAAATAGTGAAATGAAATTGATCCACATGGATGAAAATATAATAGTGGAGACAAAATATACAACTATTTAAATTACAAAAATCTAATTATAAAACTTTAAATATAAAAATTAAACTAAAAGTAAATTGAAATTGAGTATGGAATGAATCAAGCAAAATTATTGACACGAAGAAGGAAAAGGAAATAGAAGCTATTTGTATGTTTAGCTTTCTAATATCATTATAATTAGGAGGAATTATAGTTGCTCATGTGGGTGGACCATATGCCACAGACCATATGAATAATATTATTTTGTTTTTAAAGAAAATTATTTTTAGTTATTGAAAATTCAGCCTCATAAGTCAAAGTTATCATTAGTTGCACTTTTAGACAAATTTGCATTTGGAAAATAAGGATTCTAGAAAATAATATATATATATATATATATATTTAATTTGTATTTTCTTATTAATTAAAGCCACTTCTGGAACTTTTGCACAAGTGAATTATAGTCATGTCATTGGATACCATGTCCTATTTCTTTATTATCCAATAATTAAATTTCTGTCACTCTCAAAACCTTGACTTTCATTTGAAAATTTTTTGTACTTGCATCTTTGAAAGTTAGTTCAATTCAATTTTTTTTTGAAATTACAAATTAATTGCATATATAATATAAATGGAGATGTAAATAAAAACTGAAATATAGAAAAAAATGTTACATGCATTTTTACTTTTTTTTATGTTTCTTTTTATTTAATTAGCTATGTCAAATAGTGGTACATAAGTTACATAGCTTCTCATAAAATTTCATAGAAAAGTTGCACTCCCCCAAATTTATGTCCTTTCCAACAATAAAATTTTTAAATTATTTTTAACTTATTTTCCCAATAATATTAGTCCTTTAATTATTTATTTAAAAGTTACAATTTATATTAAACATATAAAAATGAAATAAAAATTAACAGAAAAAACCCATACCAGCCAACCAAATCCGGAACCATTGTTCATCTTCCCTAACAAAGAAGATAAAGCTGAGAGTAAAAAGTGGAGTCTGCAGAAGAAGACGAGGACCACAAGAAGAAAATGGCGACACTCTGCTTCGCGCACTCCCCTGTACCATCATCATTATTTTCATCACCTTGCATATCCAACTTCATCTCAGACCATCCATGCCTCACCATGCTTGAAAAGCAACGCTTCACCATGAAAGACCTCAAAAAGATTCATGCTCAAATCATCAAAACTGGCCTAATCAACGACCCCATTGCCGCTAGCGGAGTTTTGACTTTTTGCGCCTCTCCTTCTGGGGATATGAACTATGCCTTCTTGCTTTTCACTCGAATTCCCAACCCAAATCTCTATTCTTGGAACACTATCATTAGATGCTTCTCTCGTAGCTCAACCCCACAAAACGCAATCTCACTTTTCGTTGAAATGTTGTACTCAGAAACTCAACCTGAACGATTGACTTACCCTTCGGTTCTTAAGGCTTATGCTCAAATGGGTCTTGGCCATGAAGGAGCTCAGCTTCATGGGAGAGTTTTAAAATTGGGTCTTGAAAATGATGAGTTTATCCGTAATTGTCTGATACATATGTATGCGAATAGTGGGCTCTTGAGTGAAGCGAGGAGAGTGTTTGATCGTCTCTTGGAATTTGATGTTGTAGCTTGGAACTCAATGATCATGGGTTTTGCTAAATGTAGGGAAATTGAAGAGGCTCAGAATCTGTTTGATAAAATGCTTACAAGAACTTCTGTTACATGGAATTCTATGATTAGCGGCTATGTAAGGAACGGGAAGCTGATGGAGGCATTAGAGCTTTTTCAGAGGATGCAAGAAGAAGGGATTGAGCCTAGTGAGTTTACAATGGTAAGCTTATTGAATGCTTGTGCTCATATGGGATCACTTCAACAAGGGAAATGGATTCATGATTATATAATAAGAAAGAATGAGTTTGAGCTTAACGTCATTGTTGTGACGGCAATAATTGACATGTACTGCAAGTGTGGATCCATTGAAAATGCTCTCAAAGTGTTCGAGGAGTGCCCTAGGAAAGGATTATCATGTTGGAACTCCATTATTATAGGGCTAGCCATGAATGGTCTTGAAAGAGAAGCAATTGAGTTCTTCTTTGAGCTTGAATCTTCTTCAACAAGTCTAAAGCCAGATTATGTAAGTTTCATTGGTGTTTTAACAGCTTGTAAACATCTAGGCATAGTTGATAAAGCTAGGGACTATTTTAGTCTAATGATGGATAAATATGAAATCAAGCCATCATTAAAACACTATACTTGCATGGTTGAAGTGCTAGGTCAAGCTGGTTTACTAGAAGAAGCAGAAGAACTAATAAAGGGTATGCCAATAAAAGCAGATTCTATTATATGGGGTTCTCTGCTTTCATCTTGTAGGAAGTATGGGCATCTTGAGATTGCAGAAAGGGCTGCAAAACAAGTTTTTGAATTGAACCCAAGTGACTCTGGTAGTTATGTGCTTCTTTCAAATGTTCATGCTGCGTCGAGCCGATTCAAAGAAGCAATGGAGGAGAGGATTTTTATGAAGGAAAGCCTGGCAGAGAAAGAACCAGGATGCAGCTTGATTGAAGTGGATGGAGAAACTCATGAGTTCCTAGCTGGAGGGAGGTTGCATCCAAAAACCCAAGAGATATACTCTTTACTGAATGAATGAGCTAATATGAGAAGGGGATGTTTATTGTTGTAAATATATATATTTTTTGATGAGGCTATGAGTTGGATTCGAGCATCACGTGAATTCGATAATTCTCGAGTTTAATTGATGGTAATTTTTTTAAAAATAATTTTTTATATTCACACGTATTTAAATTTAAAATTTTATATTTAAATAGTTAAAATTTCTTTTATTAAAATTAATTCTTATTAATATTGTTACAAATAAGTCATATGTTCATATAATTATTCCAAAAATATAGTCTTGCTATAATATGCAAGTTCTAATTTGTTTTTTTGATTTATTCTCCTTCTGTTTTTCTTATAGTAAAAAGTTTAGATGAGTTAGATTCTGAAATTTACTAAATTCATGATATATTTTTAGATTTAAAGAGTGTTTATAGAGATATTTATAAATTGTTTACCAACAAAATTTTTATATTAATAATAGAATTTAAATTTATAACTTTATAAATTACTGGGCAATTATTCAAAGAATATTGTGAAGTGACGGAAGAAATAGGAATGAATGCTTGTGGCCGATGGATTGAACAATGAACTTGAATTGATATTTAAGCATGATCATAATTATCATTTTTCCTAAAACACCCCTGGGAATCTCCATTATATTTTCCCTTTAGATTTTCCCTCTCTTTGGACTTTTTGTTGTTCAATGAAGGGCCAAATGTGGCCAATCCCTAATTTATAAGATTTTCATAATCTATCCTTCATGAGAGTGACATTTTGCCACTTTTTATTCCATTAAAAGTACAATTAATCCTTTTCAAAGTTTAAAATATAACTTTTTTTGGATTTTTCAATAAATATATTTCTCGGGACATTTTACAATTTTATTTGTATTGTTTTAAATTAATTATTACCTTATTCATAAATATCCTTATCTTTATATGTAATAAAACTATAAATTATTACTAATTTATTAGTTGATATAGTAAAGAACTTCACCAATATAAAGAAGATATCACATATTTAAATTTTGAGAAACGTATTTGTTAGAAAAGTTAAAAACTTTTTATACTTTAAACCTAAAAATAAATTAGTTTAAAGTATAAAACATTTTAGAAATACCCTTAATTAAATAGAAAAAGATGTAAATTAACAACAATATAAGTTCTTGGCCAAAAAAATAATTAACAATATAAGTTCTAATGGAAAATTATACAATTGTTCAAACATATTAATATATTGAATTTAATTTAAATTTATATGAATATAAAATACAGTTAGTTTATTTTTTATCTTACGAAAAGTTTAGAGAAATTGTATATTGTATTTCTCGTAAACTTCCAATAATACATCAAAAGTCCATACTTCATTATGGTTGCCGTTTCAAACACCTTAATGTGAATTATATATATATGTTAGTGCATATTAGTCTAAAATACACACACACATATTTATATATATATATATATTCACACACACAAAATATATTGATAGCTTATTAACCTTTCTTTGGGATGAAAAACACAACTTATCGGTTCACATGGCGAGTCAATTTGCCATGAAACATTAACATTGGCAATTTTTTTACTTTTAAAAATAGTACAATATTTCTTGAACCTTCTTAAATTTAATTAGATGAGATAATTTTTTAATTTAGAGATTTATTATTTTGAAATATAAGCACCTTCTGCTAAAACGAAAGTGAAAATAAGTATATTTTTTGATAAAATAATTAAAAATAAATTAAAATCATTTATTGTTCTTTTAAAATATTTATATAAATTAATGATTAATCTTGTATCACCTTTATAGTATTTGCAACCCTATAACCATAATCATTATTTATATTTTAATATGTTAGTTTTTTAATAGTTAGTATAACTTTATTTTATTTTTAATATTTTAAGATAATATTAAAAATAAATTTCAAGACAACATTATTTTTACCATACAATTTAGTCTTTGAAGATATAAATATTTTGTTCGTCTTATAAATTATTTTTAATATATTTCACATAAAATTAATAAAAATTTTAAATTTTATTATTATATTATAAAATTTAATAATTTTTTAATTTTATTTATATTTAATTTACATTATATCAAATTAACATAAAATTAATATAAATAAATAAAAAATAAAATAATATATTTATACAAAAATTTTATTTATTTATTTTATAAATAGGATAAGAGGAATAATATAGATAATATATTATATTTGAGTATTTAAATAAATTTAAATAAATTTTAGAATAAAAAATTATCTATATTTAATTTTTCTTCCAGAACTCCGGATAATTTTTCCTAATAATCATAATGCTCGTGTCGTGTGGGTCCTAATTTTATCGTGATTTTCACGTTTCTAATTTTTTTCCTTTGGAAAAGCAGAACGAAAAATGAGAGGATATGCGTATGCCAGAGAGCGAAAGTAAAGTTGCAGGAGCATTTGTGGTTCCTGGCAGTGATAATCTCTGTTTTAGTGTTGTGGGTAGGTCATTGTTGTGGTAGCGCCAGCGAGAAGATCAACGATGGCCGGAAATATCGTCGACGGTGGCGAAGTCCCTAACAAGCAGGTGATTTTCAAGGACTTCATCTCTGGCTTTCCGAAGGAGTCCGACATGCTGTTCACCACTTCCTCTGTCAATTTGAAGCTTCCAGAAGGTTCCAATGGCGTCTTAGTGAGGAATCTCTACCTTTCATGCGATCCCTACATGCGAAACCGTATGGCCAAACAATTACGTCCTTCATATATCGATTCCTTCCAGCCTGGTTCGGTCAGTACTCTCTCCACTTCTCAGCGTTGGTCTATATGAAAGGGGCTTTGGCTGCTTAATATGAGATCTTGAGTTATACTGCGTGTGAATGCATAAAAAATACTCGAATCTGACCGATAGCCATATAAAAAAAAAAAAAAACTGGTTATCATGAACTCTATGTTTGATTGAGAAAAAAAAAATTAGAGAAAAAAAATACGAAATCTCTTTTTTTAATATTTTTATAAATTTCCCTTCCCGTATTTTCTTCTCACTCTTGGGTATATCTAGAGTTTGTTTAATTTAGAAAAGGGTTTCTGAAAATAAAAGTTTTTGGATAACATTTAAAAAAAGTAGAAGAGTTTATGAAAATAGGGGAAGCTTCCAGAAGGTTCCAATGGCGAGGAATCTCTACCTTTCATGCGATCCCTATATGGTAAACCGTATGGCCAAACAATTACGTCCTTCATATATCGATTCCTTTTAAGCCTGTTAAAAGTGATTCTGAATAAATTGTTTGAATAATTATTAGCTCAAAATTTTTTATAATTAAAATATTATTAGAAAGAAAATAATTCTATTAAAGAGATGAGAGATGGGGAGAGAGAAGTGAAGAGAGAGGAGAAATAAAAAAGAGAGAAGAAATAATAGAAAAAGGATAAGAGAGAGTAGAGAGGAGAGAGAGAGTGAAAATGAAAGAGAAAATACGGTGAAGAAGAGAGAGGAAAAATGGTGTAAAAAAGTAAAGATAAAATAGTAATTGGGTAGTTTATAAATTTTTTTACTGTTCTATAAGTTAGTTTCAGTAGTTTATCTAAAACGTTAGTTTTAAACTATAGTTTGATCTAAAAATTTTTTTAGACAAATATGACCGTTTATTTTAAAATTTTTTCAAATTAAAATTTGGGCTAAAAGCTATTTTAGAACTTTAGTTTTGATATTTTCCAAACATACACATAGCCGAAACGAAACAACGTTAGCGTGAATGGTTTTAATTCTTGACCTCTTGGTTTAAGATGCTTTCTTCTTAACTGTAGCTAATGATATTGTTTCTTTTGTTGTAATTTGATAGCCAATAAGTGGATTTGGAGTTTCAGAAGTTATTGATTCTAGGAATCAAAGCTTCAGCAAAGGTGATTTAGTGTGGGGAAGAGTTGGGTGGGAAGAATACAGTATGATCGATTCACCAGAGTCTCTGTTTAAGATACAACACAAAGATTTGCCTCTTTCCTATTATACTGGTATACTTGGTAAGTTGTTTTCTTCATTCGCCTGTGTACATTGAATAACTATACAACAATAATAACAAGTTTTATTTTACTATGTGATGTCAACTACTTAAAAATTCGGTTTTATGTTGACTGTTGATAGTCTAATACAACCTTCCTCTTTTATCTGGACTCGGAACGGTCTATTAAGTATAGGTGGAGTCGTGTTCATGTAACCATGCAAAGTAGATTTTCTGTGAACTCACTCAAAATACTAGCATCATCCGCAATTATGGATTGAAGACATACACAGAGGAACATATGGTAGTTTCAATAGTTGAAGGCTTGCATATCTAGTAATCTCTCTTGACCTCTACCACATTTTGCTTCTTCTCTTAAAATATTTCACTATTCAGAGTTGCATCATTTATTGTTTCATGATGAATCAGCATTTGATGTGGGAAGTAGAAGTAGACTAGTTGTGCAAAGACCATTTCTTATCTTTGTTTTAAGTTTAATTTGCTTTTACATCTTTCTTAAAGCTTCATTCACCAAGTACCAACATAAACATTACGTGCAGGTATGCCTGGTATGACTGCTTATGCTGGATTTTATGAGATTTGTACCCCAAAGAAAGGGGAGACTGTATTTGTATCAGCTGCATCTGGAGCTGTAGGTCAACTTGTTGGGCAATTTGCTAAGTCGATGGGTTGCTATGTTGTGGGAAGTGCAGGAAGCAAACAAAAGGTAACTAAATATAATTTAGAATATAGAGCAAACCTAGTTGAGTGAGATTTATTTTGCTCTTTATACCTCGACGAAAATTAGTCTCTACTATCCGCAGATAATATACCTAGTGCCTCACTAAAAAAAGAGAATAAAAATCACTTAAGCGATTACTCCATTCGGTCCTTAATATAGGAGCTAGTTAAATAATTTTTAGAGATTTAATAAAATTATTTAAGTTAATTATTTATAAAAAAATGTGTGTTAGTTTCTCTAAAATATACTTTTTAATAATTTGCATTTGAACAACCCCTTGTTGGAACCTCCTTAATATGCACAATTGATATAATAGTTTGGGAAATAAATTATAAGTATGGGAGACAAAGTAGATTAAAATTTACATTTAGAACCGAAATAAACCCCTTAACTAGCTCTTATATTTAGGATCGAAGGAGTATCTTTTGTGGTTAATTACAAGGTAGTGTAGCCTCTGATTGCAAAATCACAAAAGCATACCTGTAAGAAAAATGCAAAGAGTATTGAGATTTCAATCCACATGGTTTATTTATTCACAAGTTTTGTAGCACTCAGTGACTACATCATTACTATGCAATATTTTTTCAACACTTCATCACCTCTGTAACACAGGTCGACCTGCTCAAGAAAAAGTTTGGTTTTGATGAGGCTTTCAACTACAAAGAAGAAGCTGACCTGGATGCTACTTTGAAAAGGTTAGTGGTTATCTATTTTCAGTTATGAGTTCCACGTCGAGAATCCTCACTAGTAAAGTAAAATGAGGTATATAAGTTTATGGGAATCTCCTACTCAACATGTTAGTCTTTAGGTGAGAGCATCTTATGATCTTAAAAAGGGTTACTCATAGAGGCTTTGACTAGCAAGAAGTCGAGTTAAGTATTATGAGCCACGGTCGGGGAAGTTGGCACCCCCATTCCCCAATAAGACTAATCTTTTGGGATTAAGCTCTCTTTTTAGATTTGTGCTTGGAAGTCAGAACAACTTTTTCATGATAAAGATTGTATGTGTTGCATTTGGCAAGGGCTTTGGATCCATTTCTTATCTATCATGTGTTTTTGTGATAGGTATTTTCCAGAGGGAATTGATATATACTTTGAGAACGTTGGAGGGAATATGCTGGATGCAGTGTTACTCAACATGAGGATCCATGGCAGAATTGCTGTGTGTGGAATGATTTCACAGTACAACCTTGATAAGCCTGAAGGTGTTCACAATCTATTCTCTCTCGTGATCAAACGGATTCGCATGGAAGGCTTCCTGGTTTTTGATTATTACCACCTTTACCCCAAGTTCTGTGAGATGGTGATTCCGCAGATCAAAGAAAGCAAGATTGTTTATGTGGAGGACATTGCTCAAGGTCTTGAGAGTGGCCCTTCAGCCCTCATTGGCCTCTTCTCTGGCCGTAATGTTGGTAAACAAGTTATAGCAGTTGCTCCACAATGAGTTTGTATTATGGTATTAAAATTCTACTCAAGCCAATCTGTCAAACCAATGAATCATATTTGTATTATGGATAGGAAGACTTGGTTGGTTTTTTATATTTTTCTCTCCTCTTGTTGAACCTAAAATGACATAGTTTTAAGTTCAAAAAGTTCAATTAATCATATTTGTACTTTAATAGATAATTTTGTTATAATATGTATGGTTATATATTAATGTTCAATTTATTTGTGAATTTTTTTTAAATATTACTCTTTTCACATGCATATATGTGAATATTTTGATAAAATTATATTATTTTATTTATTATTGTGTTGATTTCAATTCAACTATAATTGAATTGAATTTGAATTATTAACTGTTGAATTATTATTTTAATGAGTTCAATCATCGATCTATTTTAAGTATCATGGTCTATCTCATCTATGTTAAAATAATATGTAATACGTAGATAACTTATTCACAAATGTTAAAAAAATAAGTTGAATTATGTATTTATAAAAATTATGAAGTAGTTTTCACTAATGAAAACTACCTCTATAAGAAAATCATTCTTTAACATGTGCAATTAGTAAAAATAATTTAAAAATATATATTATAATTTTAAGAGATAAGATAAATATAATTTTATAATCTTATTCATAAGTCATTTCTAATATGTTTCATCGTTAACACAAAAAACTTTAAATTTCGCTAATTTTATTTTAAAATTTAATAATTTTTTAATTTTACCTCTATTTAATATATATACTTTTTTTTTTTAAAATAATAATTTATATATTAATAAATTAATAATAAAATTATATATTCAAATAAAAAAAATTAATGACACGGTTTATATATATAACTAAACAAATACGTTCTCAATTGATTTTATAAATTGGATCTAGGTAATAACTTCTAACTAGCTCACTAACAAATAACAGTCTGGTTAATGTCCATGCGTTTTGCATTTGCTTTGCTTTGGAATATGGGGACAAGTTGAAGTATTAATCGCAATGATAAACTAAATAGTGCTCATTGTCACAGTAAAATCTATACTATTTAAATACAGTTTTAATCATTGATGTTTAAAATTTTGGAATTGATAATTTTTAGATAAAAATATATTTTTTTAAAAAAAAGAAAACTGATAGTTAGACTATCTTTATTTTTTATTTTGCACAATTATTTTTAATGTTTTTTTTTTAAATAGAAATTAAAAAATTAAATCTGTACTGCTTTCCATATTACCAAAACTCCAGCTAACCTCCAACTAGCTCAGTGGAGTAAATTTAACGTCCATTCGTTTTGCGTTTGCCTTGCCCCACGAGGAGAATAGATAACGGGAAGCTCCAGAACCTGTGGCTTGAAACAGTCAGGGACTCTCTGTTGCTTTGGAGGAACTGAGGAAGCTCATTGCAGCGACGGTGGCCACGGTGAGAAGCTTACGATGGTCGGTAATGTCGATGACGGTGGACAAGTCCGAAACAAGCAGGTGTTACTAAAGGACTTTGTCTCTGGTTTTGCCAACGACTCCGACATGCTCTTCACTACTTCCTCTGTCAATTTGAAGCTTCCAGAAGGTTCGAATGGCGTTTTAGTGAAGAATCTCTACCTTTCTTGCGATCCCTACATGCGAGGCCGTATGTCCAAACCATTATTTCCCTCTTACATTGATTCCTTCCAGCCTTGTTCGGTGGGCACTTTCTCCATTTCACTCTTCTTCCTTGTTTGGATTATTCTTAATTATTATGAAGTTGTAACTCCTGATCGTAAAACAATCGAACAGTAGTTACTGTATATATAGTCTAACTAATTAGTGACATTTGTTGTTATAACCTGACAGCCAATTAGCGGATTTGGGGTTTCAAAAGTTATTGATTCTAGGAATCAGAACTTCAGAGAAGGTGATCTAATCTGGGGATTTACAGGGTGGGAAGAATATAGTGTGATCAGTTCACCAGAGTCTCTGTTTAAGATACAACACACTGATCTGCCTCTTTCCTATTATACTGGCATCCTCGGTAAGCTGTTTTCCCCATTTTTGTGTGTACGTGAGGTAAGGTTCAAGGGGAGTTGAACTTTGTTTTCCATTGATATCTATATATGCTTCTCCTGGAGATGGGATATCAATACAGTAGAATAACAGATAACCCAAGAATGCTTTCCTGTAATTTTTATGCTTAAAATAAATTTTGCTGATAGGTAGGTAGAAATCAAAGCACTGGACTTATTTTGACTAAAATCAATTACGAGAACACCAACCATATTTCTCATAAGCACTCCGAGTACATTTGGATTAGCGTTGGGTAAAACAGAGATTATAAAATTGATTTATAATCATAATTCATTCAATAGGGTGCTTGGATGAATTCTTAGGAAAGCATAATGGAAAAGCATGTAGCTTATGAGATAATCATGATTTTTTATTCATAATTGATTTTGGCATGTGTAGGAGTGTTTGGTAGCCATAACCATGGTTTTGGATTCATAATTGATTTTGGCATGTATAAGGGTCGTTTGGATATTTTTTTAAGAAAACGATAGTTTCTGCTTTTTAATCTTATAAGTGTATGTTTGGGAAACTCCCAAATCACGGTTTTAAAAAAGCTTCTGGCCCAAACTTCGATTTGGACCAAAGTATAGTTTAAGATAAGCTGGTCAGAATAACTTTTGAAATAGTAAAAGAGCTTATAAACTATTCAATTACTATTTTACCCTTATTTTTTCTTACACTATCTCTCCTCTCTCTTCTATCTTTTTCACTATCTCTCATCTTTCTTCTCTACCCTCTCTCCTTTCTTCTCTATACCCTCTCTCCTCTCCACCCACTCTCCTCTATTCTCCACCCGCTCTCCTCCTTTTAATAAAATCATACCATTTTTAATAATTTACCAATACAAAAAGTCATTTTGAAAATAACTATCCAAACACTTATTTTTTCAAAATCACTTTTCTCTAAAATTTATTCTTCCCAAAATCTATTCTTCTTATAATCTATTCTCCAAACGCTAATCCAAATAGGCCCTAAATCAATCACAAGCAAATCTATTATGTCAAAATCATGATTATAAATCAATTTTATTCTAAAGCCATTCTTCTCACCGTTAATCCAAGCGCAAACTAAATTTATTTTTCATAAAAGGAAGTAGAAGTAGAATATATATATATATATATATATATATATATATATATATATATTTTCCATCTTTTGACTCAAAACTACTACGAAACACAAATATATATATATATATATATATATATATATATATATATATATATATTTTTTTTTCATCTTTTGACTCAACTACTACGAAACACAAACACACGCCCATGCACACACACTTGCACATGCACACGCGTGATCGAACCCAGGCCTCTCCTCTCTTTTGGAGGTGTTGATGCTATTGTGGCAACAAGCCACTGGTAAATAGGTGAGTATTTATTGGTGTGCAAAGACAATTGTTATGTTTGTTTTGAGTTTGATTCTGCCTGTTTCTTAAAGCTCCACCAAGTACCAACATAAGCATTATTATGTGCAGGTATGCCTGGTTTGACTGCTTATGTGGGACTTTATGAGATATGTGCCCCTAAGAAAGGGGAGACTATGTTTATATCAGCTGCATCTGGAGCTGTAGGTCAGCTTGTAGGCCAATTTGCTAAGTTGGTGGGTTGCTATGTTGTTGGAAGTGCTGGAAGCAAGCAAAAGGTCAGATAATTACTTGAACCTTTAAATTTTATAGTTAAGTGTAAGTTAGTCTAGCCACTGTTTGCAAAATCACGTAAGCATACTTTAATGAAGTTTCAAACTACATGATTTTATACTCATCTTGTGTGGCACTCACGTAATTAATTGTATCATCATCATTATTATTATTCCTCCTATATTTAATATATGATCTAATTATTGAGTTGATCTTAGTCCTAAATATAAGACATATTTTTCATATATATTTTTTAAATTAGCCTTATTGATACTTCCTCAATAATAATTAAGTAAAAAGGGGAGGGAGGAAATGAAGTACATGATTAGGATGTTTTAGAAAAAAAATATACTATACTAACTAACTTATTTAATTTAATTTAATTAGTTAAATATATTTTATATTAAATACTTAAGGAATAGTTTTTTAAATTATTTGTTATAGTTCAATCCCTTGATCAATTCTGTAATACAGGTGGACTTGCTCAAGAGCAAGTTTGGGTTTGATGAGGCTTTCAACTACAAAGAAGAAGATGACCTAGATGCTGCTTTGAAAAGGCTAGTGGTTATCCATTTTCTTACACGAGTCCTATATTGATAAGCTTTACAAATGAAGTGAAGTTTATAATTCAAAGAGCTCTCCTATCTAACAAATTAGTCTTTTGATAAGAATATTCTGACAACTTCTAAAAGGGTTATCTACGGCAGTGTGGCCTATAAAAGGCCAAATGAAGTACCATGAGCTATTGAGGGAGGGTGCAACCCCTGTTTCTCCCACATGCTAGTCTTTTAAGATTGAGTTCTCCTAATATTTTTTCAAGATACAGAGGGTGTTGCATTTGGCAAATGTTTTGGATCCATTATCTTATCTATCATCATGTGTGTTTTGTGATAGGTATTTTCCAGAGGGAATTGATATATACTTTGAGAACGTAGGAGGGAAGATGCTGGATGCAGTGTTACTCAACATGAGAATCCATGGCAGAATCGCTGTGTGTGGAATGATTTCACAGTACAACCTTGATAAACCTGAAGGTGTTCACAATCTGTTCAATCTTTTGATCAAACGAATTCGCATGGAAGGCTTCCTGGTTGCGGATCATTTCCAGCTTTACTCCAAGTTCTTGGAGATGGTGATTCCTTTAATCAAAGAGGGCAAGCTTGTTTATGTGGAAGACATTGTTGAAGGCCTTGAGAATGCCCCTTCTGCTCTTGTTGGCCTCTTTCATGGCCGCAACGTTGGAAAACAAGTGGTGGTGCTCCATCCACAATGATTTTGTACGAGTCAGTGGATTTTGTGAAATCCATATACTCGTTTCATGTTCTTAATAGAAAATATTACTTGTCGGAGGTTTGCCACCTCATTTTATATAACTAGCATCACCCACAATCTATGTTTCAGATCAGAAATATACGGAGGAGCTATGTAAATATGGTGATGTTTTTGATAAACATATACTCCATGGAACACATGCAAACGAAACAGGTACATGTTTTATTTTTTAAAAAAGTACATACGACAATATATATATATCAGAATAAATTATTACATTAAAATTATAAAATAATAAAGGAAAAATTGATCATGTAATATTTTAATTTTAGCTCAATTAAAATTCAATCATTAATTGTAACGGGATACAACTCAATATTTATATTTTAACTTTATTATAATTTTAAATTAATGTAACTCAATTTTTATCTTCATTGGTTAAAAAATTGATCCTTAAAAAATAAAACTATAGGAATTAGTTGTATCAAAATTAACGCTTTAGATAAATTTTTAAACAAGGTAAAACTATAAAATTAATTAGTCGTATGGAGTTAAAATTTATAAATTGATAAGATAAACATGATATTAAAATTTAACTCGAGTAAAATAGTCAAACTATTGAATCAATTAGTAAGTCTCTTTTAGTCGAGAATTTTAAATAAGTCAATCTAATTTGAGTAAAATAATCAAATTAATAAGTCTCTTTTAGTTAAGAGTTTTAGATAGGTCAACTACATTAGATGTTATATTTTTTTCCTCTCCTCTTAAGCTTAAATTGACATTATTTATATATGATTAGATTACGTGCGATCTATACATGAATTTTTATTATTCGTAGATTAATAGTTTTTACATAAATATTAATTTTGTTCAGATTATACATGAATATTTATAGATATATATTAATTAATTAAATTATATTATTTTAATTATAATTGATTTAATTTCAGTTAAACCACTATTAATTAAATTAGGGATCCTAAACTATTGTGTCAGTTTTTTAATGTCCATGATTTATGCCTTTACCTTGCAATGCGACGGCGACGGCAAGAGCCAAGAGATAGCGGAAAGCTCCAGAACTTGTGACCTGTGACAGTATTAATACTAATTTATTTCTGTTCTAGGGTTCATTTCAGGGAGGGCGATTCAAAAAGTTAACGATGGCGAACAATGTCCCAAACAAGCAGGTTATACTCAAGGATTTCGTCTCTGGCTTTCCCAAGGAATCCGACATGCTGCTCACCACTTCCTCTGTCAATTTAAAGCTTCCAGAAGGTTCCGGTGGCGTTTTGGTGAAGAACCTCTATCTTTCTTGCGATCCCTACATGCGAGGTCGTATGTCCAAACCATTATTTGCCTCTTACGTTGATTCCTTTCAGCCTGGTTCGGTGAGAACTCTCTCCATTCCATTCTTTGATTATTGTTAATTATTCGTATGAAATTGAAATTGTTGGTCGTAAGGCAATCGAACAGTAGTTGAATTTTGGGGCCAATAACCGAACTCAGTTCATAGTTTTTTACTAATTTATTATCATTTTAACTGTTGCTTTATCCTAGGAATTCAGTGATATTCCCTAGGAAGCAAGCACTGATGCTGAAAATATGAATAAATAAATAAAGGAGAAGAACTGGCATTGTATCTGAAATGTATATGATGTGCAATATGGGTAATGTAGCCACTTTATCATATGTTGTACATTTTGAAATCTTAATGCTGTAAATAAAAATGAGAATCGTCATTTACTTTTCAATGAAAACTCTATTTGGTTTTATGTTTTTATCAATAAGTTGTTATGAACATTTTATTTATGTTTGAAATACTTGTTTTAAAATCAATTGCTTTTGTGTTATGCTGAAAGTTTTAAAATTATGGTGTCTGACATAACGTGTTGTGTATAACATATACCGTACTGTTCAATGCATGTTGGTGACTTTATCATGTTCGATTTCTTGAATCAGGATGATAGATAGCAGATAACTATTTTGGACAAGTCATTGTCAATTTTGATCACATGAAACCTTTTGTTTAGAATGGACAGTTACAGTTTATAGGCTACCCTGTTTATAATTAATAATATGGCTGCTATAACTCCACAGCCAATTAGCGGATTTGGAGTTTCGAAAGTTATTGATTCTAGGAATCAAAACTTCAAAGAAGGTGATGTAGTATGGGGAAGAACTGGGTGGGAAGAATACAGTGTTATCGATTCACCAGAGTCTCTGTTTAAGATACAACACACAGATCTGCCTCTTTCATATTATACTGGGTTACTTGGTAAGCTGTTTTCCCCATTTGTGTTTGTACTGTACATGATTTAAGGTTGGAAGCGAAAGGGATCACGTTTTCCTGATGAGTACTAATTTACTAGGCACCACAAAAGAACTAAATAATTATGGTCACTGTTACTTATATTTACTTCAATGCCATTGTGACTGTAACTTTGCAAACAAGGTGGAATATTTTTACAAGACATTGTTCCATTTTCTTGCATGCCATTGTAACTGTTACTTTGCTTGAATGCGTTGGCATGACCAAAAATGACCTATTACTGATTGTATCTTTTACTCAGTTTTTATTTTGGGCACGAAGGAAGTCAATTTACCCATTCTATTACTTAGGTGTTTGTCGTACTAGTCTTGGATATCTAAAGTTCTTTTAAAGAATCAGGGACTAGAACTGCATTCATACGGTAATTTAAATTTTTGGTGTCTAGTAATCTCTGTTGGTTTCTATTAGATGAACACCACTAACCCCTTCTATAGTTTCATGTTAAATCTATTTTTGATAAAGGAAGTAGAAGTAGAAAAGAAGTGTATTTGTTGGTGTGCAAAGACAAGTTGTTATCTTTGTTTTACATTTGCCACCAAGTACCATCATAAGCATTACTTTCAGGTATGCCTGGTATGACTGCTTATGCGGGATTTTATGAGATCTGTACCCCTAAGAAAGGGGAGACTGTATTTGTATCAGCTGCATCTGGAGCAGTTGGTCAGCTTGTTGGGCAATTTGCTAAGTTGATGGGTTGCTATGTTGTGGGAAGCGCAGGAAGCAAAGAAAAGGTAAGTAAAGATAACTTTAACCTTTAAGTTTTGTAGTTACTAATTCTAGCCACTGATCACAAAATCACATAAGCATACTTTTGTAAAATTTGCGAAACTAATGAAGTTTCAAACTGCTTGGTTTATTCTCAATTCATGTTGTGCTCAATAATGCATCACTAATATTTATTACCTTTCTAAAGTTATTTGTTATTGTTTCATCCCTTGATAAGTTCAGTAACGCAGGTTGACTTGCTCAAGAGCAAGTTTGGATATGATGAGGCTTTCGACTACAAAGAAGAAACCAACTTGGATGCTGCTTTGAAAAGGTTAGTGGTTATCTTGTTTAAGTGAAGGTTTTAGATCCTTTTGAGTTTGAGTTGAATCGTTACTGTCCAAATCTTGCTGTCATGGGCGTCCATGTGTCTTGAAATTCTGATATCCTCCTCCCTCTATTTTGTTCCCCCCCCTTTTTTGGTGGATAGCAAATTTCCCTCATCTTGAGTTGTACCCCCTTTTCTTAATTGCAGAAACCCTGTTTTTCTTTGTCGTATTTCCTTTCCCCACACAATGTAAAATAGAAAATAAAGGGTGAGATTGAATGGAAGATTATTATGAAGTTAGACCCAACTCGCAAGCAATTTGATTTGGCTCATTCCATTCCATTCAGATTAAATAAGTTAAATGACTGATTGGAGTTTGAATCAAGTTAATAAAGACAAATTATGATCTTATGATGTGTTTTTCTGATAGGTATTTCCCAGAGGGAATTGATATATACTTTGAGAACGTAGGAGGGAAGATGCTGGATGCGGTGTTACTCAACATGAGGGTCCACGGCAGAATCGCTGTGTGTGGAATGATTTCACAGTACAACCTTGATAAGCCTGAAGGTGTTCACAATCTGACGCATATTGTGATCAAACGAATTCGGATGACTGGTTTCCTGGTTAATGATCATTACCAGCTTTACCCCAAGTTCTTGGAGATGGTGATTCCTCTAATCAAAGAGGGCAAGATTGTTTATGTGGAGGACATTGTTGAAGGCCTTGAGAATGCCCCTTCTGCTCTCATTGGCCTCTTCTATGGCCGCAATGTTGGAAAACAAGTGGTGGTGATCGATGGACAGTGATTTTGTACGAGTCAAAGCATGTGATTGGAGCGAACTCGCTTTGTTGCATATTGTCTACTAATTGCATTACAAGTTAATTTGGCTTTTTAATGGTGAGGTTTTCAAAACGAGTTAAATTATGGTATAGGTGGAACCACTCATGAATTAAAATAGTTTATACAATAAATAATAATTTTGCTTGGAGGGAACTCATTTTGTTGCATTGCCATAAATTGTTATGATGAGTGAAGATTCAACAATGAGAGAAGAGAGAAATCTCTGTCGGCTGTTTGGTAGATACTCCATCTAATTCTAAATTTACAAACTAGTTAAAAAATTAATTTTAATTTTAAATATAAAATTTAAATTTATTTTTTAAATTTATAACTTTTTTGATAAATCATCCCTATTAATTGTATATTTGAAGAGTTTTTATATAAGGTAATTTTTATTACAAATAATCAAAAAGTATATTTTAAAAAAGTAACATTTTTTTATAAATAATTTTTTTAATATCTATAAATTAATTATTTAATTTTTATATTTAAGACTTCTTATTATAGAAGGGAGTAGTAATTAAAATTTTAAAGGATTAGTGCGTCCATATCCCTCTCTATATCAATTTCCTCAAAATGGTTTCATTATACCATACGTCATGACTTGGAGGTTGCTGGCTAATTAGTTGTGATGTTTCCAAAGCGAGACAAATTTGGCAGTATGGGGAAGCATCAAATGTATATCATTATTGATATATTTTAAATTTTCCAACAATTCATTTTTTAATTGCAAAATATTTTCTAATTTTTTAACCGTATTGTTCTATGTCAATTATTTTAATATCCTTGTTGTCTCTCTTTTTCAAAGCAGACGGTATATAATTAAGAATATACTCGTACTAATTTAATTACGACAGATTCAAGGACAATTTGACCACAGTCTAAACAACCGTGAATTAGTAGTATTTCTATTGGTTTTATGGTCATTATCTTTCTTTAATATTGAATTTTTATATTTTTGGATTATTTTATATACTTGTGGTTCCCCCCAAAACAAAAGATTTAACAGCAAAAATTACTGTTACACAACCTTCAGATTCACAATGTTCAGAGGTTTGCCACCTCACTTTATACAACCTTTAATTTTAATTATAAAAATTAATTAATTTTTATAGATAGATTAAAAAAATTAAATAAATAAATTAATTATAATTAATATAAGAGTCAATTGACTAATTTAAACAGATTAAAAAATATATAATATAAATTTAGCTTAAAAGATTAAATTTAATCATATTTAATTAATTTAATTTATTTCTTTAATATATTTAAAAAAATTAACTAAATTTTATAATTAATATTAAAGGAGGGAGTACATCACTATTCATCCCCAATTACTATATGTTTCACATCAGAAACATATAGAGGGGCTAACTAATAATGGTGATGTTTTTCATCCACATTCACGTCCATGAAACACATGCAAACAAAACAAGCTACATGGAACTATTTTTAAATATTTTTCAAAATAAATTATTTAATTAAAATTATGAAACAATAAAAAAGATTTTTTTTTTAATCTCTTCGTTCAATTTTGACTCCAATAAATAAAATGCCGCGGGGGTTCGATCTACCGGTTTGGACCTGCTCTGGTGAAAAAACGAAGTTAGACAAAATTTTAGGAGTGAGGCGCATAAAGTTATTTTTATAATACTCCGTTATTTAATATAAAATTTATTTTATTAATTTAATTAAATTAAAAAATATAATTGAATTATTTAGTATAATATTTTTTTAAATACTCTAATAATTTTTTTTAATTTCCTCTCTTCCTTTCTTCTCTTACTTAATAATAGATGAGGGAATATTAATATGAGTACCTTAAAAAATTAATAAATATATAAAAGATATTATATTTAGAATAAAAATTAATTTCTCAATTAAGTACTCATTCTAATCTTAATTATAAGAATTAATTAATTTTTTTAGATAGATTAAAAAACTAAATAAATCAGTTAATTATGATTAAATTTAACCCTTACTATGAATTCATATTATATACTCTTCAATATATCTAAATTAATCAAATTTATTTTATTTTTTAAGATTTATTAAAAAAAATTAACTTACCGGGGAAATAAAAAAATCGACGTCATTTTTAACGTCATTGGGTTATACAGTTACCTTCCCGCGCGACGGCAAGAATGGCGGAGAGCCCCAGAACTTGTGAACTGTGACAGTATTAATAGTCTCTGACTCTGTTTCTGTTCGAAGGCACGTTTCAGCGAGGTTGATTCAGAAAGAAGGTGACGATGGCGAACAATGTCCGAAACAAGCAGGTGATACTCAAGGACTTCGTCTCCGGCTTTCCGAAGGAGTCCGACATGCTCTTCACCACTTCCCCTGTCAACTTGAAGCTTCCGGAAGATTCCAATGGCGTCTTGGTGAAGAATCTCTACCTTTCTTGTGATCCCTACATGCGAAATCGTATGTCCAAACATTTACATCCTTCATATATCGATTCCTTCCAGCCTGGTTCGGTCAGTTCTCTCTCAACTTAACTCTTATTTTGGATTATTGTTAATCATCCATATGAAATTGTAATTGCTAATCGTAAGGCAATAGAACAGTAGCTAATTTTTGGATAAGTAATTGTCAATTTTGATAACATGAAAGGTTACGATTAGATTGGACGGTTACAGTTTATAGCCCTCTCTTGTTTTATATTGTCTTCATGTAAAGTCTAACTAATGATATTTCTTGTTTAACTTGGCAGCCAATAAGCGGATTTGGGGTTTCAAAAGTTATTGATTCTAGGAATCAGAACTTCAGAGAAGGTGATTTAGTCTGGGGACTAACTGGGTGGGAAGAATACAGTGTGATCGATTCACCAGAGTCTCTGTTTAAGATACAACCCACTGATCTGCCCTTGTCATATTACAATGGGATACTTGGTAAGCTGTTTTCTCCCTTTTGAATGAAATTTATAACTTGATTAAAAAGTTCTTTGAAATATCAAATGATGTGATACGGGTTTGTAAACATCATATACCAGTCGACAAAAATCCAACACATTTAATTTGGTGGTTTCTGTTATATGCATACACACTTACCTCTTTTGTTGTTTCATATTAAATCTATTCTTGATAAAGGAAGTAGAAGTAGAATAGGTTCGATCCATTTATAATTTCGAGCCACTAGTGCCTACCCTTTTAATTAAAAAAAACACAAGTTGTTATGTTTGTTTAAGTTTGATTCTGCTTGTTTCTTAAAGCTCCACCAAATACCAACATGAGCATTACATGCAGGAATGCCTGGTTTGACTGCTTATGCTGGATTTTATGAGATATGTTCCCCTAAGAAAGGGGACACTGTATTTGTATCAGCTGCATCTGGAGCTGTAGGTCAGCTTGTTGGGCAGTTTGCAAAGCTGATGGGTTGCTATGTCGTTGGTAGTGCGGGAAGCAAGCAAAAGGTCATATTACTTCAAACTACTACATGATTTATTCTCATTTAATTTTGTGTGGCACTCATGTAACTGAATCATTATTTTTTATTACTTGTTTAAATTTATTTATTATATAGTTCAATCCCTTGATCAATTCTGTAATACAGGTTGACTTGCTCAAGGGTAAGGTTGGATTTGATGAGGCTTTCAACTACAAAGAAGAACCCAACTTGGATGCTGCTTTGAAAAGGTTAGTGGTTAAATATTGCTTTAGAGAAAGTTTAGGAGGCTTGAAACTCTGAAATCCTCTCACATCTTGAATTTTTAACCACGATAGAGTTACTCTAGTATTGGAAAACCCTTCTAAATCTTTTTAGCTCTTAAATTTAAGTCCTAAAAAAAAAACTTATACTAGGAGGATAGCCACGATTCTTAAAAATAGATTCATCAGTTGCTTAGATATTTAGTAAAAAAATTCAGAAAAAGTGCCAAATACCTAGTATAAAAAAAATAGGGTTCAAATCTATTCATATAAAATTATTTTGTTAATAGTTAACTTTTTCAATCTGTTTTTCTGTTTTCATTTATTAGTTGATTTTACCTTGTAATTAAACATCTAGACAAGGGAGAAGACGTCATAATTATCATATGTTTTTCTGATAGGTATTTTCCAGAGGGTATTGATATATACTTTGACAACGTAGGAGGGAAGATGCTTGATGCAGTGTTACTCAACATGAAGATCCATGGAAGAATCGCTGCATGTGGAATGATTTCACAGTACAACCTTGATAAGCCTGAAGGTGTTCACAATCTGACACAACTTGTGATCAGACGAGTTCGCATGGAAGGGCTTATGGTTACTGATCATTACCATCTTTACCCCAAGTTGTTGGAGATGGTGATTCCACAGATCAAAGAGGGCAAGATTATTTATGTTGAAGACGTCGTTGAAGGTTTTGAGAATGCCCCTTCTGCTCTCATTGGCCTCTTCTATGGCCGCAATGTTGGTAAACAAATGGTGGTGGTCGATCCAAAGTGAGAATACTTAGATCAAGTTCCTCATAAATATTATATCAAGTTCTCTAATCACACATAACTATGTCTTTTTTTTTTCCATGTAAGTTTAAGGTTAAATGATGATATAAAAAAAATAGGACATATAAAAAAATAGGAAGCAATCATGAATAAAAGTAGTTTATGCAATAAATATTAATCTTTGAGTGCTTTATTATCAGTTTCATATGCTTTAGATGTATGAGAAATGTTTTAAATGAGAATAATTACGGATTACAATAGGTGTGTTTAATGTTTGAACTATTGAGATTTTAAAACTTTGTTGTTGTTGTTGTGTATATACTAGCTCTATTCTTATTTATAAGGCAAATGGAGGAGGGGTTTTGGGTTTTTTTTTAATTGAAGACCCACAATTTCCCCCGTTTTACTTCTACATTTATGAAAGTGTGATTTCTTTTTTTTTTTAGAATTTTTTAGAGGAGAAAATTAATTCACAAATCTTTTTATCTCAATTTAAAATTATCTCTACGTAGTTTATTTTGTTTCAATTGACCCGTTATAGTTTGATTTGTTAAAAATTGTTCTGTTTTAATTTATACAATTTTTATGAAATCTATTTAGTTTCATTTCAAACCATTTCAACATCACTATATTTAATGTATAAATTAAAATTAACGATTAGAAACAATATAGACTTAATTAAAATAAAATAAATTACAATGATCCAATTTAAATTGAGGTAAATTATAAAGATTTGTCAATCAAATAAGATAGGGAATGTATAAATGAGAGTAGAAGTAATATAACACCAAGGAATATATACATAGAGACGAAAATAAGCTATGTTAGGTTCATTCTAGTTAAATAGGTCTAAGTCTATAACAAGTGTCTAAAATTTGAGTTTGAATATATAATTTTTTTTTTAATGTTCAGACTTAAACCTGTAGGAGACTTGTCAAATGTAAAGTATTTTTAGATACTTATTTGATATATACCTCTAAAAAGCACTGTATTTTAACTTATCAAAATCGTAAATTGGCTATTAATAGCTTTAAAATTTATATATTTATAAATAAAAAATTTATATTTATGGATATTATACATGTGATTTATTTTATATATTTTTTCCATAAATCTAATTATCTAATCATATCTAATTATGATGATAAAGAGTAATCTTTCAACAAGATCTACTTTTATAATTTTATTTTGTAGGAGATATTATAAAACAAATGAAATAAAGTAAGAGTAAAAGAAGGGGAAAGGGGCACGATCCCAATAAAGATGGATTATTAATTGTACATTTTCCTAGAGTCTAAGAACGAACTGAAGGAGATAAGTGATTGAAGTATGAATGGGTGGAAGAGTTTAGGGTAATTAATTGTAATTTGCTTTGAAACTTAAAAAGAAGATACAGGTATTTATCTATAATTATATCAAAAAAGCTAGGTCTAGGTCTATAGATTTGTAAGTCATGACTTAAAAAAAAATCTAATTTATTTAAATTAATAGACTTTTAAATAAATTTAAAAGTTGAATTATGACCTTTTTTTTATTTCTTCTCTAATATATTAAGGTATATTATTTTTCAGACGCAACAATAACTTTAAATTAATCTAATCTAGATTTCGAATGGTTACTTTAATATCTATGTTATTGTATACTCAAGTCTCGAGTTAAATTAACCTCTCACTGGTTGAATTGGTGAGTTTAAAGGCCTGACTTATATATCCATATGCATTTATATCACTTCCTTGATGATGATTGTTTTTTTGGGTCAAACTTTGGTGTTGAATTGATTTCAACGATGGAGCCTTATCTGCTTTTACTTGTCTCCTGATTATGCACGTGGCGGTTTATAGAAGAGTCATGATTCATGATGCCTAGTTGTTTGAAAATTATAAATCTGAATTATAATATGTTTATAAAAAAATTGAATTATAATTAAGGAATTTTTCAGACTTGTCTTTGTCTTATCATCCTACTTATTTACCTTCCCAAATTCAGCGAAAGAGAAGAAACAGAGAAAAGCCAAAAATGGCATCAGAAACAGAGAGCAAAAAGCATTATGTTCTAGTGCACGGCTCTTGCCACGGAGCTTGGTGCTGGTACAAGCTCAAGCCACGGCTCGAATCCCTCGGCCACCGCATCTCGGTGGTGGACCTGGCGGCTTCCGGCATCCACCCCGCCAAAATTGAAGACCTTCGTTCCCTGTCTGATTACTCTGAGCCTCTGTTGAAATTGTTGGCCGCCCTCCCTGCTGGCGATGAGAAGGTGGTCCTCGTCGGACACAGCTACGGCGGCATGAACATAGCCCTCGCCGCCGACCTCTTCCCGCACAAGATAGCCCTCGCCGTTTTCTTAACCGCCTTTCTTCCAGACACCGACCATAGACCATCCTATGTCCTAGAACAGGTAAACTTCTCAGATTTCTGAGTTTAATTTTTTTTTTTGGGTGATATATGATGGATTTTTGTAATGGGATTATCATAAATCCTGGTTTTTATATAACCCATCAACAGTTTGTAGAGAAGATCCCAGATGTTGCATGGTTAGACACAGAGATCAGTGATCGTGAGAGCTTAAGAACTCTGTTGTTAGGTCCAAAGTTTTTGTCATCTCGTCTCTATCAACTCTGCTCCAAAGAGGTACTCATCATGGCTTCCTCTTCTTTCCCTTATGTGGTGAACCAGCTCAACCGGATGATTATGACATCTGGACCGTCCAAATCAAACATGATCGTTTAGATTTAATTTTTTTTACCTAACATTTTTTAATTTAAAAAATATTGTTTTTAAAAAAATTAAAGTAGTTAACACGACCTTATAAAAAAGGAACATAGGAATTAATTACTAATAGGATTCTTAAATTTAAATGATTATTAATAGGTTCCCTTCAAAGAACTTGCCGTAATAAAGCACATAAAATAATTGAAACTGAGCAAAATTTTCAACTTATTCAATGCTTTTATGGACAAGTTCATAGAGAACTTAATAACTTCAATTTAAGAAATGTATTACTGTAGTAATTAACTTGTTTACATGTAACCTTTGTATGATTTTGGCACAAAGTGGGGGGGACTCTCACATTCACATCTCCTTTTATGTCTTGTAAAATTGTAAGAAGGAAATTAAAATTTTGCAGGATGTGGAATTGGCAAAGGCATTGATGAGGCCATCTTCCTATTTTATTGATGACTTGTCTAAAGCAAACAACTTCTCTCAAGAGGGATATGGATCAGTCCCCAGAGCTTTCATTATTTGCAATCAGGACCTGGCCAGTCCAATGGAATTTCAGCTATGGATGATCCAAAATTCTGGGGTTAATGAGGTTCTGGAAATGAAAGACGCTGATCATATGGCTATGCTTTCTAAGCCCCAAGAACTTTGTGACTCTCTCGTTCACCTTGCTTCTAAATATGCTTAGATTCAGTCATGTTGCTTTTTAGGTTCTATTTACAATGTACTAATCAGAGACAATTACAAATCAATTCGTGTAATATAGTGACATATAAGTTTTTAAATAGGAAATTGCGGATTCAATTATGTTCTAACCTTCAATCGTCCAAACCTTGCTACGCTTTCCTTCACCTTGCCTCTAAATATGCCTAGATTCATTTGCATTGCTTGTTCCGGTTCCACATGATGTTGATAATGTTTGGTCTACAGTTAGTAATATTTAACATGTTTTTAGTAACTCTCAAATTATATTTTTTAAAATTTTTTGACTTAAATATTAGTTTAATTTTTTTAAAATAACAATTATTTTTATTTTAAAAGGATTTTTAGATTAAATTATAGTTTAAAATTAGATTTTTATATAAGCTACTGAGAATAATTTCTAGAACAGTAAAATAATTTATGAACTACTCAATTACTATTTTATCTTTATTTTTCTTACATTCTCTTTTTTCTACCCTCTCTTATTTTTCTTCTATCATATTTTTAATAAAATTATATTATTTTTAGTAATTTATCAATAACAAAAGTTTTTTCAGTAATAACTATCCAAATACCTATTATCTACTCAAAACTATTTTTTTTTACATAAATTCTTCTCTAGGAGTCTTTTTTCTAAAAACTGTCTAATTTTTTTTTTCACAAGTTTTTTTTTTTAAAAACTATCAAAACGATCCTTTAATCTATTGTTAGCAATTGTCCTATTTTAGTATTTATTGTTTTTTAGAGTATTTTTCTATGAGTTTTCTAAAAATCTTTCAGGCCTTATTATTTTAAAATATTTTGAAATCTAGTTAGAATTAAATTAGTGTTTTAAGTTAAATTTAATTCCCTCTAAAATTATATAAGGCGACAAACAGTGCATAGTTCCGCTGGTAAACTTTCCCAGCCCAGAGGATCTGAATTATACAAGAGACACAAGAAACACAGATGGTAGAAATATATGCATTCACGTGTCACACCACAAACGTGATGCAGAACAGCAGAACATTGAATTGCAGAATGCAAAAGCCGCAACGCAGAATCCGGATTCAGAAAATGGCGACTATCGACGTTAGTGTTCGTATTTGTGAGGGTGAATTCCCAAAGTTCTCGATCGGTGCCTTGCGTTCTGTCATTCCAGTACCAATGACGAATCTCGCCGAATCTCACCACGTTCCCTCCTCTTCATCCGATTCCAATTTAACATATTCTGCACAATCGATGTTCAAAGCCTTCAATTCAACCAACATATTAAAGATCTCGCGTCGCTCAAATGTCTCATTCTCCCGGTAAGTTCTTCTCTACCCTTTTTGAAATCGCAGCTCTCTCTCTCTTTCTCTCAGTGTTTGTTTCGCTGTGAAATTTAGAGAATGGAGATGATAGGTACATAATCTGTTTATTTTTGCCTAGTATCGTCGTCGATTGCATATTGTGTTGCCATTTTGATTAATTAACATCGAGCATCAGCTTGTTCCTTAGAATATTCACATTAGACGAAATGCGATTATGGAAATCGGAAATCATACCTTATAATTTGTAAATTAAGCTTGTCTTGGCATGTGGAATTGGTATTGTTTTGTGTATTTGAGATGTATTTGGTTTTGGTGCATGAAATTAAGTAATTTATGATATGAGATGATGCAGTAAATATGGAAGTTTAGCGCTTAGTATCTCTCCAGTCAATGACGGTTGAGGAACTAATTCCTCTACTTGAGTACGAATGCAAATTTTTCAGCCTCCCCAGGCGAGGAAATAAATAAACAAGACATTCCGAAAATTCAATCTTCAAAGGATAAGATTCCTGGAGGTGAAGTTTGGAATGATGGACTCATCTGTGCTTTTGAGTTCGTCTCTGTACCTCGGAGGAATAGATTAGCAGGAGTTCAAACTAATAGCTTATTAAGAACAAAAGGTACAGGAAACTGCTCGAACGATTCTTCTCCCTTAACAGTTGAATCTGGAGTTAATAAGAATCAATTACATCATCTCCATGGCAACAAAGAAAGGCTTCCAAGATGCTACTGGAGACCAATTGGTTGGGAAAGAATTTCAGAGCTTATACAGACAGTGCAGGTTGAAACAGAGTGGGCGTCATCAGAGTCTCATGGTTTCTCAGATGAAGAAACTGATGTCACTGTTGCAGATGTAGCAACTTCTTGCTGGGAACGGCCGGTTGGTCCCACTTGGTGGTGTCATGTGGATGCAGGTCATCCATTTATCAGTGCTTGGTTGAGCAGTGCTCAGTGGCTTCATCCAGCTATTAGCATTGCTTTGCGGGAAGAAAATAAACTAATCAGGGAACGAATGAGATATCTTCTATATGAGGTATGATCGTTTAGTACAACAACACTAATTTAACAACAATTAAGTCACAAAACATTTTCAAGGATGATGAAATGCAAATAGATAGTTGTAAATATTAGAGTTTTAGCTGTAATTTGTTAGTATTAGCTATGAAAAAAGTATAATTTTTGTATTGACAGGTTCCCGTTCGGGTTGCTGGTGGACTGCTATTTGAACTTCTTGGACAGTCTGCGGGTGATCCTTTTGTTGAGGAAGATGGCATCCCCATTGTTCTACGAGCCTGGCAAGCAGCCAAGCACAAAACTTTTTGGTGATTGCATTGCATGTTGAAGGTGTTACATCAAACGTCAACGTATTAGGCATTATAGAAGTTAAGGTCAGTCCTCTTTTTATTCATGAGATAAGAATTAAGTAGCATATCATATTAGTCGATTCAATTGAAAAAATCGATTAATTTTTATTTGAATGGGTTTGAAATTTTTATAGAATTAATATTTTAAAAATTGTAAAAAAAAATAAATAAAAAGTAAAAACAATTGAAAGCTTTAGTTTAATTAATTAATTTATTTTTCGGTTTTTAGTTAAATTTTTCTTTTATATTTTAAGTAATACTTTATAAATTTTATTTTTGTACATATTTATTAATATTTTTATTAAACATCTGATTATTTAACTAAGATATGGATAGTTTAATTAATAATTTTGGGGGTTGAATATAATAATAGTAATATTTTGTATGTAGATATTAATGAATTTAAATATAATGAAAGATTGTTACTTATTTTAAATTCAAGTTATGATTATGGATAATATTAATTCATTTGAATTTAAATATTAACTTTAAAATTTAATCATCTTATATTTTATTTTCATTTAATATTTTAATATAAAAACATAAAAAATATTAATGTAATTTTCAACTGATTCGATCATGTAATTAGTGCCTATATTGGTTTAATAACTTATTTCATTTTAAAAACATGTCAAAATCACAGTTATTAGTTTATTTATTCTCTAACATCATGCTACAATTTTTTTTTAATATTTTGATCTTGTATTTTTACGTAGGAATTGCTTGCTGCTGGAGGGACTAATATACCACATTGCATTCACGAGGTTGTAGCACACCTAGCAAGTCATCTGGCTCAATGGGATGATAGGTGAAAATTACTTGAATTATTAAATTATCATTGATTTCGCCTTTGACAAGTATGTTTACTTCTTCTGGTCTAATTCATATTTTACTTGTTCCCACTTTTCTGGTACATGGCCAAAACAATTTGTAAAGCATAAGTGATTGATTTCATGCAAGGCTCCTTATTTGGGGGGAAAAGTTTCTGCTTCTCTAGATTCTCCCTCATTTAGTTAACTCTCCCCAAAATCTCACTTTTTCTAGTACTGTGTGCATCACTATATTAATCAGATTTTTTATGGTATGCATATTATATACTTCATTATTAACATGTTTGGTACTGTAGGTTGTTCCGTAAACGTGTATTTGGGGCTGCAAATGAAATTGAATTGATGTTTATGAACAGGTGATTCCTTGTGCATTGGACCATTATCCATTTACTATAAGAGTTGGACTTCGTTGTCCATTTCATATTTTGTTGGTAATGTATGCCCAATGTTTTTAATCTTATTGACAGGAGGAATCATGAGGATTTACATCTTTTCAGTATAATATTGAACCAAGAAATCAGAAGGTTATCATCCCAGGTACCTTTATCCAGGGATTGTAATCCTTTCAATGTTGATGTCTTTAAAATTTCTTTTCATTCAATTTCTCATTTTAAGAAATCGTTATCATTTATTTGTAGGAAATATCTGGTTTTCCATTTTGAATTTTGCATGCGGATATAGAGTGTAGACTAAACTGATTACACACAGTTTTATCGGTTGCACTTCACTAGGTGTTTTTTCTACAATCATTCTTGTTAAGAATGATGTTATATGTAGATTTCTTTTTGTTTAATTTATTAGGCTATAAGAGTGAAGTGGTCACTCCATGCACGAGAGGAAATTGGTTTTGAACTTATACAACAATTAAGAGGAAGTGATCTTGCTAGAAGGAGTACGAGTACTAGAAATGTTAGAAGAGCAAGAAGCAGTTCGCACTCGCTTATTTACAATTCAAGATGTCATGCAAAGCACACTCCTTTCATGGTTACAGGTTTTGCAATCTTGGCCCCATATTGAACACTATACTTCCTCCTTATATTTGGTTGCTCTTTTCACTTTCTTAGAGATTTTAATGTTGTCTATACCCTAGTTGGGAAATAAAAGAGTTAAGGTCAAAGTTTGCCCTATAAGTTTTTGCGTATGAGTTACAAGTATCTAAAAAAAAAATTTTAATCAATATCGCCCATGAGTATTAAAAATATTAACAGTTAATATTAATTTTTTAACAGTTAGTTTTTTAATATTTTTGATATGATATTCATCTAAGATAAACTTTCAAGCTCCTAGGTGAAAATGTCCGGGGGGAAAATTGGACATTAACCCAAAAAAAAAAAAAAAGCTGATCACACTATTGCTACTTGTTGTAGGATAGAAGCCTCAGAGTGACTCACAATTTAGGAGTGATTGGTGGAGGGGGTCTTGTTCTGTCCATCATAACTGGCCAGTTTGGTATAAATGCAGACGGAATACCTGGAGCTGATCATGCTCCCTATGCATTTGCTCTATTCTCAGGCCTCCTCGTTTTATTAGGAGTTCTACACATTGGAATTGGATTGCTTTGTCTTGGGCTGAAGAAACCCATTGTGGAAGAAAATGTTACAGTCAGAAAACTGGAACTTCAAGAGCTCGTCAAGATGTTTCAACATGAAGCAGAATCTCATGCACAAGTGCGAAAAACTGTACCCCATAAAGATTTCCCTCAAACTGCAGCACGTAGTAAGAAGTCACCAAACGGTGCGCCCCAGCATTTACTTGTCTAGGACTGGAAGCTATGCTTTTGTTTTTTTTGTTTTTTCTTTTTTTTTTTTTAAATATTATATCAATAGAGTTTAAATCCTAACCACTTCTTTTAACCTGTCATAATTAAGTTAATCCCAAGAGGGTATAAAGCTATGCTTCTGTTTAGACTCAACACACACGCACATATATATGGTTGTTTTGTATGGTACTTGGAGTTTAATTTAGGCGTTATTCGGGTTAGTTATGTATAATTTCTATTACAAAACCATCTAGAGATATAAACCATTTAATGTCCGTGTACCACATAAAAGCATTATTTATAATTAGTAATTACTCCCTCCCCCCGTTTTTGAGGCACTTCTGAGAGGGATATTTGATATTTGGTCCTTACTCCTTATCATAATGCATTCAAAGAAGCATTTATTACAATTTTTTTAAATATAGCAGATGCCTATTTTTAAAATGATCACTCAGCCTTCTTTTTGCATTCTCATCCATTATATTTTATTTCATCTAAACAAAAAAAAATTAATATAATATTTAGTCTTTTAAATTTGCATATATTTTAATTTTAGTCCCTCTAATTTAAAACTATACATTTTAGTTCCTCAATTTATTTTTTTGTTTAAAACATTGGACCAATAATTTAGCAGATGCTTTAATGTAAGTGATGAGAAACATGGAAATGGAATTATGCAAAAGTATTAAATACTTGAAAGAAACGTTGCATGTGAATGGACAATTGAGCATGGCATGCTGGGACAATACCCGCGTTTTTATCTCTTCGTATTTATAACTTAATTCGGAGGCAACAAGAATAAAACTCAATGATCAAGAGGAGTTGGCAATATACTCCCTCCCACTAAATAACTAATTTGCATAAAAGGAGTTAGTTAATTTAATTATCAATAAATAAATGTTATTTCTTTTTCTTAAAATATCCCTTAATAAAAATTCCTTAACATCTTCTATACAATTAATAAAGATGATTTAAAAAAAATTATAAATCTTATATTTAGAAAAAAATAAACTTAATAATTAACTCTTATATTTAGAACTAATATATATTTTAAAAAATAAATTAATTATTATCATGCCTTAAGTTTTTCTTACGATATAAATTAATATTTAATGTCTAAAACAGCAATTAGAAGTATCTGATTAAACGTATAACATTTAAAATTATTTTTCTCCCATTAAGCTATTAGTTGAGATGATAAATAACTTTATTCTATAACTAGGAGAACACAAGTTTAAATCCTTAAAAATATATTTATTGAGAAAAATAAAAACTTTTTGCGTTGAGTCTCGAAGGAAATACCTTAATTAAATAAAAAAAAAATTCAGATGCAGATAATTGGCATGATGATTAAGAACAGAGAGAAAAGTTTCATGGGGTTGTAAACGTTGCCACATAAACCCCAGTAAAGCCACAGTGTAAGTTTCATCTTTCAAACGGTTATGAGGAGCTCTCTCCCATCACGTGATTCTCCACACCACCGTCATAACTCTTGACTCAGCTAAAAAAAATAAGAACCCTCACAAAAACCAACCCACCATTCTTCTCTATTTCTCGATTGACTTTTAGCTGTGAACCTAATATCTATAAGCACTTAATGATCCAACAAAAAAGTGAAACTTTCAGATACAAACCCATGTTTTGAACCCAAAATGCAGAAATACCATGGATGAACCCCTTCTTCTCTCCAAGAAACGAGGAGTGGTCGCAGAATCATCAAGCAGGCCAGCATCCCTAAGAGAGCTTAACTCATCTTACATCGATCTTATCACCAATGAAGAAATCATTCAGATCATTACCACACCCAAGACTAGCCCTTCTTATTTGAACCTCATAGCCAACTTGAACAGAAGAAAGAACATCGTCCATCGCTCACATTCTGCACCATCAGTTTTCACTGAAGCCAGAGGAGGAAATGGTCACGATTCCTCTGACCTCAGAATTACACAAACAACATCACCAGCAATAGTAAGGTTATCCTTTATTGGTGTCATCTTGTATGTGGCAACTGGGGTTTTAGTTTACTTGGTAAGTGGGAGTTTCAAGGGAAAATCCACTTACAAGCCTGTGGATGCTGTGTACTTCACAGTGGTAACTCTCTGCACAATAGGATATGGTGATATTGTACCAGACACAGCATTCACCAAAATATTTACCTGTGGGTTCATTCTGGTAGGTTTCGGATTCATCGGCATTCTGCTGAATGGCTTAGTCACCTACGTTTGTGATAGACAAGAGGAAATGTTACTGAGTGCCATGGATGAGAATAGATTCAATACACTAGTTAGATCATATATGGTAGACAAAGAGAAAGGAAGAATGAGGATACGAACCAAAGTGTGTCTAGCTTTGGCAGTGGTTGTTTGTTGCATTGCTATAGGAACAATTTGTGCTCGCTACCTTGAGAACTTGGATTGGCTGGACAGTTTTTATCTTGCCGTTACTTCTGTTACAACAGTGGGTTATGGGGATTATGCTTTTACTACTGAGTGGGGAAGGTGTTTTGCATCATTATGGCTGTTAGTGAGCACATTGGCTGTCGGCAGGGCCTTTCTGTACCTAACTGAATACAGTATTGACAAGAGAAATCGTACTATTGCAAAATGGATTCTTCACAAGAAGATTACCTTGTCAGATTTAGTGGCCGCCGACCTTGACAACGATGGATCAATCAGGTATGCTAATATTTTTTCTATTATACAGAATCTATGAAGAAGTAAATAAGCATATGAATTTGGAGTTAACTTTTACATTATCGTTGAGTTGTTGGTGACCTAAAATGTCAATCAATATTTTTTTGGCATAAAAAATGTCAATCAATAATAAGCATATAAACTAGGTTAAAAGTAAGCTTCAATTAAAAGTGTATCTAAGCTATTTGCATGTCGATTCATATTAAATTTGAGTTATCTGCCTTCACAAACCCAATCTATCTTAGATTTACTCTTTTTTTTTTTTTAGTCAAATTAGATTTACTCTTATTTACTGTTGAGGAATATTATTATTAGGAGTCAAGACTGGATTATAAGTAAGATTGGACAAATTATTGACTGATTTAGTCACTTCAAAAATACATTTTAGTAATAAGTTGGTCAGATGAAGTATCAAAGAGAGGGAACCTGAGAGTTATTATTTTCACAGAACAAAAAGAAAACACCAACATGTAAAAACTGATGAAGAACAGAGGTAGAGGGTCTACCTGGTTTAACACTTCAGTCTTCTTCAGCCACCAAACCATTGTCCCCAACTACCGGACAGAATTGCAGTAAGATGGAGACTCTGAGTTGTATGCCTCATTCCCGCTGTAACTTAGGCCCTTGTATAGGATGCCCAACACAATTTAACCCGCATTCTTAGATCATTATCTTGCTTTCAAAAATTCTTGAGGTATAACTTGCAAGATTTCACAGAGATTGAAATAATAATCAAGTGCAGCTAATATAGTAGTATTTGCGAAGTGTTCATGTTTTTGGGTAAAATTTTACTTTTATGCTTGCAGCAAGTCTGAATTTGTCATTTATAAGCTTAAGGAGATGGGGAAGATAGCTGAGAATGACATTCTACAAATAGGCAAACAATTTGACGCGTTGGACAGTACTCAATGTGGCAAGATTACTCTTGCTGACCTAATGGAAACTGCCTAATACAGAAGTCAAACTATATAAGAGAAATGTTTCCCCAATCTTGTCTTGGCAACGGCTACTTGCCTTGGTCTTTATCTTTCCAGATAAGATGGTCCAGCATCGCCAACCATTTATTGCCCAAAACTTGATCAAGCAAAGGACTTGCAGAGGTCAAAAATGAGAGACCGCATGATCCATACCTGATGTGAGGTCCACCAGACATTTCAGGTGGTAAGGTGTAAAGGAAATCTGGGACATGATTGGTTCTATCACATTTAGCAACAATTCTAGAACAGTTAGTTTAGAAAATTTTAAGTGGAAAATCCACTTTTCGTAATAATTCAAGCATATAATTTATAAGTTTATGAGTTCCGCATAAATTAACACTACAGTGGAATTAGATATTCAACCAGGGAATTACAATACCACCAGAACTGGTACATTATTGTTTTATCACATGATGGTTAAGAAATATGTTAACTATTTCTTAACTGTACTCATGAACATGTATTGCTAGAATCAACACAGTTTACAAGGAATGATAAATTTTTAAAGATATTACAGAATCTCCCATAATAATAAGCAGAAAGAGCCTCATCAGCAAATGTAATGAACATATGCATATTGTGTAACTTAAAAGTGAGCTAGGACAAGAAATATTGCAAGGTACGAATAGGTAAAATTTGATGATCTCAAAAGCCACAGTTATGAACTCTAAGAGCCAGAACATTTAGCCTGCACGATAAAAAGTAGACATGTAATTGAATATAAAATTGTAAAATATGACCCAAGTAGAGTTGAGATTCACTAATTGGATTTACATTTTAAAACAATCCACTTCCTTTCTTACGCTGAAAATCACTTTTGAAGAGTATTTCGCAAGAACCTTCATGAAAGGGATAATAGAGTGAAAATTTTGCAGAGTAAGTCACACGCATGGATCTTGCAACTTCACTTAACTCTCCTTCAGTACAGCAGGAAATTTGTCAAAGGTAAATGCTCCAGTAATTGATTAAGCAGATGACGATGGCTGGAATGACCAATAATAAATCAATACATTAACATCTCATTACACTTAGATAGTAAGCATCGTCAATGTTTTTTTATCAATTTCCCACATTAAGTAATTTAGGGCTAGAAGCAAAAAGGCACAAGATTTTTCTTGAAGAATAAAGTTTCCCTCACCTGGCAGCAGGAGATGAATTGAACAAAACAGAAAATGTGATCAGATCCTTAATTTTGCCTCCCCAAAGCTTCTGATTCAGAGGGTTTAAAAAATTTGAGAAAAGCCTAACATTACTATTTTTTCACGATATTGCAGAATATGCTTAGAATAATAACAAAACAAACAAAAGCTCCCCATGCAACAATGGTAGAGCATCCAATTCTTCAACGAGCAATAAGTTTGATGTTTTGGCAGATAAAGATGTGTACCTCTGTCTGATCCCATGGATGCTCTCAAGAAGTTCCACTATTTGTTGCCACCTTGAATTCTTTGGCTTCTCATCGCCATCCAGCAGCAAGTTTGAGGCTTTCAAAACAGTGATAAGTTGGACTTCAGTTTCACTGAGCTTTTGATCTATATGCTCCATAAATCCTCATAAGAGGAAATTTCTGTCAAGACGCTAGGCTTTTCGTCTTGGTCTAAACAACAAGTGTTTAGGGATTGTTAAGGATCCTCAATCTCCTTGTCACTCAGCAAATCCCTTTGACTTTCCACAGCAAGCCGCACATCTTGAATATCAAGAGATTTCATCACATTAGAATCCAAGTCATTGTCAATAATATCTTTGCCACATTCCTCCTTTGGACTAATGATTCGAACTGGACTCGAACAATCTTCTGTTTTATCTTCAATATTTAATGAAACATGCCCAATTAGTTGGCGTTCTTTCGAAGATATTGCCTGAAACCATATTAACACATCTTTTGATTTCAATAAAAGATAGTGTGAAATTCCAAAATAGAGGGGATTCTTTGCCTGCAAATGGAATTACATTTACTCAATAAATTTTAGAGGTAACAAGTGTTTCATAGGATTTACAATCATAAAATACAACCCCTACCGCCGCGCCCCCCCCCCCCCAAAAAAACACCCAAAAAAAAAAGTCGTCAGTTCTTTACTCTTCCTTAATTTACAAATTCCAATGGTCAAGATTTGTTCCTTTGACCACTCACAAATAAAAGGCATATATGGGTGCACTAAGAGAGTGACTTAAGAGTTAAGTTTGGCACAACTTTGGTTTTACGGAGAGGTAATTGCCATATTGGAGTTAACCATCGCTTGTATAAGACATTGTATTAGTAGCAATCAATTCATATTACCTCACAAAGCTTTGTAAAAAGTTCATCAAGCAATTCAATGCGGGTTTTAGACTTCTCCAAAGCTTGCAAGACCTTCTTCCTTTGAAAAAGTGTTTCCCTCGCATCATTTTCCTTCCCCTTTTGAACACTTATAGCTGCCTGCTTTTAAAGCTTCTCTGCTGTCTCTGACAACCGCAAAAGCCTCAATCTAGCATTATTTTCTGCTTCAGCCACCATAGGATTAACCGATATATCGTAATGGTAATCCATTACCAACTTGGACAAAGATTTTATTGAGAGCATTGCTGAATTGAATCGATTCCCAAAACAGAGCAACCAAAGAAGAAGAAGAAGAAGAAGAAGGAAAGAAGTGAGAGAGAAAGATTGGTACCCTTGGTTCTTGTGGTCTCTGCCTCAGCTTGGAGCTGATCGAGTTGAGAACGAAGGTGCTCCATGTTAATGGGAGTCGAAGCGCAGCAAATAGGCCTGCATAGAGGCATACGCGGAACCGCCATAGCAATGGCTCTACCAGAATTCGTTATCATCTCTTTCTCTCAAAACACTCAACGATGAATGAAAGATAGCATCTACATCTGCAAATACGAAATCCTCCTCCGCTCATCTTCTGCCACCATCGACAGCGTTTCCCGAAGATTTTTTTTCCTTGGAAAAATGTTTGCAAATATCAGGATCAATATGGGCCCAACGCAATTTCAGATTAGGCCCATACTTGTGTTTGGGCCTGAGGCCCATATTTTGATTTTAAATTCTAATACCCATACTGGTAACCGCACTGTAAAGCATATTGTTGTACCATTCCTGCCTTTGTTTGTTATGTGAGTATCACTTTGTTATAGGTTCAATCACGGTATTTAGGGAGACGTCCTAACTCTTAGATATCTAAGTTTAGGTCTGAAGATAATAGACAACTCACCCTGTCCCGACATTGGTATCACCTAGAAAGAAGGAAGATTTCGTCCTGCTCTTAGATCGTAGATGAACCTAACCTATTTCCAAAAAAAATTTTACCAATAAAAAAAAACAAAGGTGAAAAACTTTCACACGAACAATAGTTAGGCTACAATTCATTATTATTTTTTTATTTTGCTTATATATAAAAATAAATATTATAAAACTAAAAGCAATTTTCTTCAGTAATCCTAAAAACTGCATCAATTATAGCATCTTCAGAACCACTTTCTTCATCAATTTCCTATATTATTTTCATCCTTTTCATTATCTATAACATAAGAAAATTGAAGATGCAGTATCTATAAGGAACAGAGCATCATTCTACCTTCTCTTTTATATTAACTCCTTGAAGAATAATTGTTAATATGAAATATACAACAAAACCGGATAGTAGCCCTTTGCCAGGATACTTTACTGTCTCCTCATCTAGTCAACAACAATAGCAATAAATAGTTCCTTAATCTATAAGTAAACAGCATATCAAAGGACTCATCATTTAACATGTTTTATAGATGATCCAGCAAGACAAGTCAACCGTGATTTTGTATTCGCCTCGGCCAATGGATTCGGCCTCCCTTGAGGAGCCATACGATCATCCCAGACTCGAATGACTCCGTCGGATGAAGCAGTTGCCACTAGGTGAGGGTCATTGCCATCTCCCGCACCACCACGCTTAGTGAGCACAACAATTCCTTTTACGCGAGTTTTATGAGCATCTTCAATGCAAAATGCGACCTTCCCACTGTTAGGATCCCATGCTGTGATATTGCGGTCCTCACCACCAGTATATAAAAGACCATTCTGTCAAATACAGAATCACATATAAGCATTAGATGCTATAAGGAACCGAGCAATGAAATAAAATTCAAGGACTATATTTTAAACACAAACTACAGTACACAAAATGCTATACTGGTTACAGCATCGCACATAATGAAGCTAACTTTGCCTCTTAGACTATCAAACAATTAGAAAAACATGTTTGGTAGCCAGTAGCCTCCCTTTGACCAAAAAAAAAAATCCTATGCCTTACAGGAATTTGCAGGCACCCAGTAGATTTCCATAAACTCCATACAAATCTCTGGAATTGTTTATCGATAAAACGTGAGATAACATAACAGTTTCTCTTGATATTGAGACCACTTCAAATACACATATACGAAGCATGCACCGCGCAATCAAACAGTATAGGATAATAATTTGATCTATGGACTATATATATCATAGCAAAAAGATCGACATCAAGAATCAGTAACAACAAATTGTCTTACACATGAAATACTACAAAGACAGCTATTGATAATGATAATCTGCACTGAATTCTGAAATAACATGAAGGATATTCAACTCTACAAGTTAGAAAGACAATGCCTTGTTTCTACTGAATATTGAGTACCAATTAGAATAAGCCCTTTATCTGTCAAGAAGACCCATTGCTGGAAGAAAGCAAAAGCAACTCTAGTGCTGCAATTTTTTTCATCTTCTTATCTAAGAGTTCAAAACTTGAACTTTTATCATAAACATTGTATAAAACAGGAGGAAAATCTTTCTTGTCAAAAACCCTTTTGGCATTCAAGTTCAACAAGACAAGCCTATTCTAACAAGCACTAAGTTCTCAAACTCTTAAAAGGTACGTTGTTTTCCTCATCCATATCAATGCACTTGATCATCCGACAAATACAGCAACACGCATCGAATCAGAAATACAGAGAAAATAATGAAAAAAGAGATGATTCTGGAAACTAACCTCTCCAGGCTCGATACAGAGGATACGCTTCTGGTTCTGGAATTCCAACAACAGCCGAGCGTCCTCAGCATCGTGAACCGCAGCCTTCTCTTCCACGGCCATAATGAACTTATCGCCTGTCAAATCATACTTCACCAAGCTGGCTTCTCTTCCCAATCTACAGTAAAAGCTCCTTCTTCCCCTCACCAAATTCAGCATAGCTAAGCACTCATCCCGGCCCACAGTCAATGCTAACTTCCCCGAGGGATGCAGGGCGAGATCGTTAACATCTTTCCTGTGCGCAGAGACGGTCTTGAGATGAACGAAGGAATCAGCATCGTAGATACAAACGGCTCCGTCGGCGGCGGCGGAGACGAGATTGCGAGGGAAGTTGAGGTGAGGAGGAGTATAAAATGAAAGGGCGGTGATGGTGGCGGTGTGGTCATGAAGAGAACCGAGGGAGGAGGAGGCATTGAGATTGTATATATGGATAGTGTCGTCGGTGCCGCCGGAGGCAACAACGGGGCCGGAGATTGCGACGGCTTTGATCTGAGAGAGATGAGAGGGGTAAGAGAATAGAGGGGATAATGTGAGGGTTTCATCTGAAGATTTGAGCTTGAAGCCCCATATGAATCTCTCGTATGAACCGGCAACGAGACTCATCCTGAGTATGGTCAAACCCCCACAAAAACCCTAGAAGGAAAGTTGAGTCGATTGGACTGTATAACGCGCCAGTGGGGGCTAAAACTTGAAATTGACAAAAACAAGGGGCTAAATTTATATAAAAAAAGGGGGAAATTTTATCTAAAGAGCACTAATGACAATTAATTACATTTTCATCCTAGAAGAATTTAAAATTTCACACTAAAAGATTAAATTGAAATTGTGTTATAAATCAATTATCAAAATCCCCTTAGCTCTCATCCTTCCATCATGATTGTTGGGGCTATCATTATCAGCTTTTAACAACTCTTAAAAAAGCTCCATAGTTAATAGTAAATTTGTCTATACTAACTAATAATTATTCTAAAATACTTCTATAATAGAATTTAAATACACGATGTTATGGTTTACTAAAATATTTTATAGCCATAAAGTCACTAATACCTTTTAATAATATAATATTATATATTATATATATAATATTATAATATATTATAATATTATAATATTAGTCATTTATACTGACTAAAAGGGATAGTAAAAACAATTTTATATCTATCATTTTCAGAAATTTATATTTGCCAAAATCCAGATTTTATATCAAACTTTGAAAAGATTTTTGCAGAATACAATCATTTCAGTAGATCAGATTTATTTGGAATTGGATACCTGATCCATTGTAATGCTTCGTTTAAAGGTTTGTAATTAATTACAAGCCTAGGTGCTTTACGTTCTATCTCAGAAAAAACGTTACAAAATCTGTTGATTCAAATGACATCAAAAAGATTGTTGAACAGAATAATTATACTAACTTGTATTTACAGCAGTTATGTGATCATTTTGTTCAATCATCTACCATCTTAAACAATGTTCCAGAACAATCCAGACCAAGGATTGAAACTCCTATTTTAAAACCTTTTCAGCTTAATCCCCAGATAAAGTCTGAGATATACAACCAAAACAAATCCAAAATGATTGAAATGATCAATCAGAGGATTCACCAAATTGCTTAAACTATGACTGTCCCAGAGTCACCCCAAAATGAGTCAATCTCATCCACTAGGCAATTAGGAGTCATAGATAGAGATTCTTTCAAACGAAGTAGTGGAAACCTTTCTTCATCCACTTCTTATTCTCTAAACGATGAGGAATTAAACGCTGTAACAAGTAACTCTTCAAACAAAAGAATTTTTAAAGAATTTTTTTTTTCAAAACATAAACAAAAACATTGACAATTGGACTTTACCATCAATTGCCACAAACGCACTTTATGTGCAAACTGAAGATAGAAAATGGTTCTCCAAATTATCATAATAGGGGCATTTGGGAATTTCTGATGACAAAGGTTTCAATTTTAAAAGAATAGTTGTGAACCCATTATCAATTTGTTATATCATGGTTGTAAGTTTGTTACAATGAAATTATCAAATCTAATGACAACTATGAATATAATTGAGGTTTAACAAGGGAAGGCAGTTCATATGTTGTACCTAACGTTGATGTTGTGAGTTTGCATAATGAGTTATGACAGGTATGGAACATTTATTATTCAATTATGCTGCCTTGGTTTTATTTTTAATTAGTATAATGTAACACCTAAGTGAGCAGATAACATTTCATTAGTCATTGAGCTAATCTCATATTTATACCCTCCAATCTTATTATAAAATATCATTACCAATCAACTATACCTAATTTAATTAAAAATAGATTTAGATTAATTCTACTTGATATTTTTAATTCATCTTTCTAGAAACCATAATTAATAATTTTATTTTAATTTTTAAAAGATTTTAAATATCATAATAGTAATTTATTAATAATCTAAGTAAGTAATTATATAATATTTTAAATTTTTACCTATAATAATAATTTATATTAATTCTAAATAATTAATCTTTTTATTAAATAAATTTATAAATAATAATTAATTATAATGTTACCATTTCTCATGGAAGAGAGAAATATCTAATTTAATAAAAAAAATTGTCTTTCACGTTTCACTCATTATTATGCATCAGGATTCAGGATCAGGACTATAAAACAAGGGAAATCTTATCTTTTAAAAAGGTTTAGTTTTTATTGCAAATATTGGATATATCTAGAATTCTAGTCTCTAGATTCGCTCGAACCTATGGTAAAGTCAAATTCTTTTTTCAATTATTAATAATTAATTAAAATTAAGGCGAAAAAGGAGCTGCAAAGGATTGGGCTGGGTCACCAATCAATTAAAAGTGATTATTCCCATCAAAGTCTCTGACATTTGTGGCCTTTGTTTGAAAGACATCATGATAATCACAAAAAGCCACAGTTACTCCCTCAAAAATAATTAATTAATCTGATATGTTGTCTTCTCTTTGCAAAGTTCTAGAGATTAGGCTTTAGTCAAATTCCATTGACAAAAATACCCTTTCCTAGATCCATTGCATTTTTCAATTCTTCAGCTTCTGCAGACTGCTCCGTCAAACATTCTGACATACTATCCATTAATTAAAAAGAAAAACTTGAAAAGCAAGTTCTATTTTTATTGCATTAAAATGTAAAGTATCCATATTTTCTTATATATAATACATAATACTAAATTTTAAAAATATTATCAGAATATTTATATTATTTATAACTTAAAAATAATATTTTATCCTAGATATAAAAGTTAATAAAATAATATACAATACTTAAATTAATTTTTTTATCTATATTATATTAAATTCTTCAATTACATAAGATTTTACGTCATATTTTTTCATAATTATTAAAATATTTTTATATGAGTTTATAGTTTAATGGTAATATTTTAAACATAAGACGTAAGATAATGTGTAATTAAAAAATTTGACATAATAAATATTTTTAAGTAAATAATTAAAAATTATATTTTAAAAAAATTAATACATAAAATTTTTAATTATTAAAAATTAATATTTATAAATTAATTATTTAATTTTTATAAATTATAATTAAAATAAGAGATATTATAATTTACTGTAAATTTCAAATTATATATATTAATATTTACGATCCATTGGTAACATAAAAGTTGGCTGAATTAGGAGTATTCTTTATATCACGATAAAAAACAAATTGCATATTAATTAATTACTACAAACACGGGTTTAATTTTTTTCTCCCAATATGCAAATGAATTAAAAGCCTGAGATAATGCATTAATATTTGACCATTTGTACTTACAATGAATTTTCCACTATATTTTTGTTTTGGCACAGCACTCAATAAATGTGTATGCCAGCTATAACAAAAGCAAAATGTCAAAATTCTTGTGGGAAGAGTAGGCAGTCCTTGGAGTTAATGGATGTCCACAAAACCCAAGGGAGTTATTTGGCTGTCAAATTGCAGAAAAGAAAAAATAAATTATGATGCTCTCTGTGGCTTGTGGGCGTGACAGAGAATAATGCCCTTGCCATCTTTTCAGATCTTCCATTAGATTTAGATTTTTCCTTTCAGCGAATTACACCCAGTTTTGGTAAGAAAGAAAGAATCATACTTCAAAGACTCTCTCTTTCTTCGTCTTCTCCTCCTTCTCCTTTCTCTTTCTTCGCTTTACTTTTATTCAATACATTTTTTATTGCTTTCCCTTTACTCTCTCTCTCTCTCTCTCTCGGTTTCCTCCATTACAAGCCAAGCTTCCTTTTCCAGCTTTGCTTAGGTCCCGATCTCTTTTCTTCCGCAAGCACAGTACCCACCAACCATTTTACCCTCCTTTTCTTTTTCTATTATCTGAAATCTAGCCATTTTTAGTAGTGCCTCTGAAGTTTTTCCATGGAAATAAGAGTTTTGTCTGGCGCTCATTACTCTTCGTTATTTTAACATCCCACTTGAGGCCACGTCCCACTTTTAGTTGAAGTATCTGGGTTTTATATTGTGCTTATTATAACATAATCTATCTATGCTCATTGAGTTTCTACTGGTTCAAAGAGAAGGCTGGTTCTTGCTTCCTTGGTTGCTGGAGGTCGAAGAAGAAGATCAGGGAGGCTAGCGTAGATCACTACAGGAAGGTAAAATGGATTCTCTATCTTTCTGTGAATCACTTTTTGGATAACTCTCATGAGTCTCATTTGCTTTATCTTTTTCGTTTACTTGGATGATAAGTGATGCTTTCACAAGTTTCTTTTTTCTTATATTGATATCTACTGATTGTGATTACAGTTTACAAATGGTGGGCTTTTGGCTACTGGATATGCCTTTACTTTCCCAAGGGATTTCAAATTTAATTTTTCTTTTTGTTTTCCTGATTAGGGTCACAGACACACGCGAATGGGTTTCTGATTTGTTCAAAGTTTGAGTATTGCGTTGCTTTTTGTCATTTTAGCTGAAAATCCATACCTTCAAATAGAACTGATTGAAAATTTTCTATTCTAAATCATGATAAAGCTGAAACTAGTGATTAGCTAACTTGCTGTTTTTAGTTTTTGCTTATGGAGATTCATCACAACAGCTGAAACGTTGGCTGTAAAATTGGGGTGTTCAAATGTGAGTTTCATAGCTGTGTGAAAGAGATACTTAACCTTATTCTTGTCCTCAGGCGGGAATGCATTAATTCTGCTAGTTGAAGTACTTGGTGGGTGAAATTAGTTGACCAGAATAGCATTAAATTATGCCGTCCAATAGTTCTTTGAATGCGCAGCTGTCTAAGAAGACGACGTTTTTGGGTTTGAAACTATGGGTCTTAATTGGGATAGGTGTGGGTGCATTTATAGTCCTGATTCTTTGTATATTATCTATATGGGTGATGTTTTGGAGAAAGTCAAAGAGATCGCCGAACAAACACACTGCATCACAAATACCGAATGTGTCGAAAGATATCAAGGTCGATAAGGTTGGAGTGCAGAGTTCTTATAGTCACCCAGAAAATGTATATGTTCAACCCTTTCATGAGAAGGCAAGTGATAAGAATCCAGATAAGGTGTTAGTTCAGTCAGACATGAGCAAATGCAGTGATCCGGAAAATATCAGTCAGGGAAGTTCGATATATCATCACGAGAGAGGAGGGAGTTCGATGTCGGGTGAGGATGGAAGCTCTGGGACCTTTAAGAAGCAATCTGCATTATCATATGGTGGAATGGTGACTGCCTCTCCTTTAATTGGTTTGCCTGAATTTTCTCATCTTGGGTGGGGCCACTGGTTTACGCTCAGGGATCTTGAACTTGCAACGGATCGGTTCTCAGCAGAGAATGTGATTGGTGAGGGTGGATATGGGGTTGTTTACCGGGGAATGTTGATCAATGGAACAGAGGTGGCAGTGAAGAAAATTCTTAATAACTTGTAAGTTGTTTCTTCCTGTTGAGATCATTGGCATTATCTTAAACAATGGCTTTATTGATTCTTGTTCTCTGTATTTGTGTTGTTTCATAGGGGACAAGCAGAGAAAGAGTTCAGGGTTGAAGTGGAGGCTATAGGCCATGTTCGACATAAGAATCTTGTACGCCTTCTTGGATATTGCATCGAAGGAGTTCACAGGTATGATCTCTTTCAAAACTCACTAAAGTGTTTTATTTTTGGGTTCAAACAAAAGAAAGATGAATCTTTTGTTATATGTTTCTTTTTCTCTTATAAACAATTTACTTTCAAATAACTAAGCAGGATGCTTGTGTATGAGTATGTGAATAACGGTAACTTAGAGCAATGGTTACATGGGGGCATGCGCCAACACGGGACACTTACCTGGGAGGCCCGCATGAAAGTTATAACTGGCACAGCCAAGGCGTAAGTTCAACTTTCAAACTTACAAAATCAATCATTAACCATTGTAGTAATTTATGTCCTCTATTTTCTGTTGCTTACTCAGAAGTCTATTCAGATGATATTAAGCAACTTACTTTACCTATTTTATTTTGTGTTGTCACTTTTCATTTGCTTTGTTATTACTATCATTTTCTTTGTGTCAAAGCCTACCAGATATGTTATAGATAGCGTCTGCATAATGTTCTTATATTATAGCTTTACATACTCACATTTTCGGGTATCCTGATTGAATTCTTAAATCCTAGTAACCATAGATTTGCTGTAGTGTTAAGATTTTAGTTGCCAAGTGTACTTTAGCAGTTTCAAATTTTCTCATAATGGAGTTTCATATTTTTATGAGCTTCTCAAAGAATTCCAGTTGTATTTGAGTCTAAAAGAACTTCTTACTGTGACTGCTGGCAGGCTTTCATACTTGCATGAAGCAATAGAACCGAAAGTTGTTCATCGTGACATAAAATCTAGCAACATATTAATTGACGATGAGTTTAATGCGAAGGTTTCTGACTTCGGCTTGGCAAAACTCTTGGGTTCAGGAGAAAGTTACATAACAACTCGAGTCATGGGAACATTCGGGTACACTGAATAATATATCATTCCTTACTTTACTTACATTTGATTAAATTATTCACACACTTGGAAACTTACTTCTGTTCTGAATTCCAGTTATGTGGCACCAGAGTATGCTAATACTGGTTTGTTAAATGAGAAGAGCGATGTTTACAGCTTCGGTGTTCTACTTCTCGAAGCAGTTACTGGAAGGGACCCTGTTGACTATGCACGTCCTGCTAATGAGGTACCAAACTCTAATGAACTTGTTTATTAGGTTGCTACTTCTTATTATTGTGTCTTCCATCGGATATGATCATTACTATGAGTGCTTTTTTTATCATTTTGACAGGTTAATCTTGTTGAATGGCTTAAGCTTATGGTCAGTGCTAAAAGAGCTGAGGAAGTCATCGACCTGAGCCTCGAAGTTAAACCATCGACACGGGAATTAAAACGTGCTCTTCTGGTTGCACTTAGGTGTCTTGATCCTGCTGCAGAAAAGAGGCCTAAAATGAGTCAGGTTGTGAGGATGTTTGAAGTTGATGAAAATCCATTCCGAGAGGTACAAATCAATATATCTTATCCTCCTTATAGTCTACCTGAGGACTCTGAATTTGTTTTCTACATTTTTGGAACTTATGGATGCAATGTATATATTTATTGCTTTCCTATGAATTTTTGCTGACTTGCAATCAACTAGAAAAATTAAAATATTAGCCACCTGGGGCTAGCTCAAGTGACAAGCATGAGCGTAACGGTCAAAGGTAGAAACCCTTCCAATGTAATTTTTTTTTTTTTAAAAAAAGGAATAATTGAGACATTGGGTGTCAACTTGATGAAAATTTTTCTCTTTGATTTTCTTCTTCCTGCATGTTCATAGTCCATAGTCCACTCAAACTAGTCAACACTTAGATATGCAGAGGAAGGTTAAATAAATAGCTGTATGATGAAGCCAACTAACTGACTGATATGATCGCTTACATACAGGATCGAAGGAACCGAAAGAGCCGAACTGGCAGCATGGAAATTGAAACCACAAAGGATCTTTCTGGTGGACTCAATGCTGAGAAGTCTGGGGATTCTGAAAGCCACAAACCGGAGGCGATTGAAAGAGTATGATTGACAATTATGATGAATTAGCCTCGGCATGCAATTGCATTTGCATCAATTCCATACGCATCCAATTTTTTGTCTTTTTCGAGAAGTTTCTGAATCTGAGAATAATCAGATCAGAAGAAGCAGCCCCACTTGATTTTTCGGCAATGAACGATTATTTATTCAATATGATCACTCAGGTAATATGATACACCAGAACCTACAGGGAAGATAGAGTCACATTGAGTTTATGTTGTTGTACAGGGATATATCTTCATGGCTCATTCATTATTACATCATTGTTGATATTTTGGTCCTTTCGGTTTCGGCTGAGTCCGGGATCTTTTGGAGTTCTTTTTGTTATGAAGTTCTTGTGAGGTTCAGAAAGAGAAAATGAACTCTCTGCAAGAAAATAGAGAACTCTACATGATCCTTATACTTGGAATACTCCATTCTTGCATATTCATTATAGAGAATGAACATTGTGAAAGACTGTTATATTTGGATTCATTTTCCTTTGCCATTCTTTACCATTTTGTGTAATCTTTCCGGTCAATCAGGTTATACTATTCTCTTCTTTTCTTTCACTTGTGCGATTCATAAAGCCGAGTAGCTGATCCTATCTAATAGGATAGGATTAAGTTTGTTATTGTAAGCTCATGATCTAAAAGTTGAGATGGCTCATGCGTTATGGACTATGTGAGTGCGATGACATTATAAATTTTTTCTTAGTGTCAATTTTTTTTTTTTTAGATTTTTCCTCCGTATCCCATACAGGTATCTTTTAGACACAATAACGAACTTAAACTAATTCAAATAGAGAATTGAATGACCTTTTCGGGAGGTTACTCTACTTCCTACGTTTTTAGTCAAATTATTAATTCATGTAGGTTGACCTTTTCTTTTCGGTTTTTATGCTTCCCTCAATATATATATATCATAAAATTTGCAAAATTCATGTTAATAATGTGACTTATTTTTAAGCTTTATATATTGCCTATGATTTACATCTAGCTTGTACTTATAATAAAAGTGAAAAAGCCTACTGGCAAAGTGTAAAAATGAGCAATATTTTTTTTTTTTGGTTGCCCACCCAGTTCATCGGAATTTTGCCCCGATTACATCCGGATCTGACCCGCGTCGCGCGCCTGGTTATGGTGGGTGAGTCTCCCAACGGAAATTTTCTGCATACGCCAAGACTCGAACTCGAGACCTCGCTTAAGCGATACGTTTGTTTGGAAAGTCACCATATAAGTTACACTATTTAGGTCATGGACCATGTGATGTATTCTTCAAGCTATTTTGATCCTAATATCCAAGATAATTAGTATGTTTTATATGAGTAAATGAAACATAATAATTCATTATGATATTAAATATAAGAAGTAGTAGTATTTTATTTTTTTTAAATATAAGATTTTAACTCTTATTTTTTAAATTTATAATTTTTTTAAACTCTATTTTTAAATATAAGATCTTATCGACAGGAGGTTTTTCACAGAGGGGGTAATTTCTAATATAAATAATTAAAAGAGATATTTTAATATAAATAATTAAAAGAGATATTTTTATAATAAATAATTAATTTAACTAATTTTTTAATCTCTTAAATTAATTATTTGGTTCTAAAAAAGTATTAAAAAAAATCAACATATCAATATCTCACACCACACGCAGAAAGAGAAGGAGAAAGATTCATAGTAAGCTATATGCTTGCATTACTAAGAACTTACTTTAGTTCATAGGATTGTAAGTTTTGTTCGCTTGAATTTTGAAAGTGATAATAAATTCCTTAAAATCTTAATCTTGTGGAACATAAGTCATAGGTCATATTTGATTCAAGAAGTGCTTATAAAAAAAAAATAATTTAAAAATAATTCTGAAAAAACTTTAATAGAGAGCTTTTGGAATCAATATTAGTGGCTAACCTACTTGCTCAACTATTCATTTGCACGCTTTTCTGATCCTCCTAGGAGTAAATAGATATATTTTGATTTAAAATATTTATTTATTGATAAGATATCTCTCATTTTATTTATTTATTTATTTATTTATGGTACCCTAACTTTCACAATCATTTTAATGTGGCACGCAGTCAAACAGATGATTCATTTGGTCAAATCTCCCAATAATTCATTCAACATTCTTGAGTTGCCGTTCCCTTTATTCACGCGGGCTTGCTTTTCGGCTTTCTGCTTCAACTTTCTTTTTTTGTTCTTTAATTTTAATTCACATTGTTTTCGTGAATAATTCCGCTCCTGTTATTTGAAACTGAGTTTAAATAAAAATAAAAATTACGGAAAATTGAGAAAATGTTACTGTTAAATTTTTTATTAATAATAAGAATCTAAATCAAAGTAATATTACTTTTATGTGTACAGAATTTGTATAGTACCGACCCTATGTCTATATAAAAATTTATAATATCATTTTCATCAATAAAATTTTTAGTAAAGGATTTTTCTCTAACTTTTTCTTAAAAATTATTAATTATACTTTTTATGTTCAAAATATTTTTTTTTCTATAAATTGATGTATGAAAAATATGTAATATATTTTTACTGATAACACGAGGAATAGATAATTCAATCGAAAAATTATGCACTTAAATTATATGTAAAATTTATTATTGAAAAATTATATTCTTATCTTATTTAAGTTTAAAAATATAATAAAGTATATTCATAAGATAAGAATATTTTGATATTTTCAACGACATCAAGTCTTATAGTGGCTGCTATTGCAATGCTTTATCATTGAGAAGTTTTCAACAATTTATCATAACTCCATTATGTATCGTCAATTATATAGGTTGTTGAGGCACAAAAATTGGACTTTTTTTGTTTTTGTTTATGGTTTAATAAACATATTCCAGTATAATGTCTTCCTGCCCTACAAAAATGAATATATGTTATTTCATCGTATGATATTAACTTTATTTGTCATTTTTTATAGTGGAAAAATTTTGCGGGAATAAAACCTAGTTATTCCTTAAATTCCATTAGTTATACAAGAAATTATGTTTGACTGGAGGAACTTGATTTCTTAGTAGAAATCAGGGTAAACTCATTCTACTATCGCATAGACGTGTTTTAATTTAGTTTTTAGAGAATAGATTATGAAAAAATTAATTATAAAGTAACTATAAAGAATAGATTTTGTATGAAAAGTGATTTTAAAGAAATAGATGTTTAGGTAGTTGTTATTATTATAATAACTTTTTCTATAGGTAAAAAACTCATGAGTTAAATCATAATTACATAAATGAGCAAGCTGATGACAAGATTATAAGAGAGACAGAATTAATATTTCATATATTTATAATCTAAAAAAATATGGCAAGAGATACTTATTAGAAACTATAGTTTTAAGTATCCAAATTATAGTTTTATCCCATAATCACTTTTGTAATTATAAGATATATTCATCTACTTTTAAATTAAAACTATAGTTTGGTAATGGTCTGGATTTAAAAGTATTTTTTTAATAGATAACCAAATACATATTATGCGGATTTATTAAGGATTTTGTTAAAGTTAGAATTATGGTTAGTGTAACTCCCATGGATTAGATTAGCTGGTTAAGGCTGTTCTAACTTAATTAAATGTCATAGGTTTGATCTTTTGGGAATGCAACACTCTAGAGGACAGGGACACCAACTTTAATGATTTTTGTTATGCCTCAATCTGGATTAGTCTGGTTTATAATTCTTTAAGGGGTTGGACAGGATACCGGGCGAAGAAATTAAAAAAAAATTATGGTTAGTGTGAAATTGACGTCTTTAGTGACTATAAAAGCTTTGCCACTCGTCGATGCCCATCTACCTCAAAATCGTCCTCTTAATGGTTCTATTAGACAAATTTACAACTTTTCAAACTGTGATTGGACTATTTCATCATTATTTTATGTCAAGAGAAGTTAACCATTGTGTTAATTGTCTACTAAGGTTAATTGTTTACTAAGGTTACCAAAAGGATGACGAGGATGACATAATGAATATTTCATTTGCAGAGTACATAATGATTCTCTTAGAAAATGATTTTCAGTCATTAACCTTTAACTAGTTAGTCTCTCCACGTTTTTAGACTGCCGTTTATTTTTAAAAAAATTGTTTGACTCAAGTATGTATTACTCCTCTCGTCTTTAATATAAAATTTAATTAAGGAGTTGATTTTGATCCTAAATATGATATCTATTTTCTATATTTATTAATTTTTTTAAAAATTATCCTTATTTATATTCCCTCAATAATAATTAAGTAAGAGATAGAGAGAGATTTAAGATGATTAGGGTATTTTAAAGAAAATAAATTTAACTATCTTTCTTAATTTAATCAATTAGTTAAATAGATCTTATATCTCTAATTAAACAAAAAATATTTAAAATGATTTTTTAAATAAAAGAATTGCAATGGGATTACATTTCGGCCATACCATTATAGGATTAAACTAACAAATAATTTAGAGCTTGAAAAAGAAATTAGTACAATTTTCTAGGATGAAATCCTTGAATCATAAATATTGAAAAGCACACGTTAATTAGTATTAATTAAAGAATGAATATATGTGCCGAAAAATATCTAAATATTAAAACCAGCCATTGTTGCTTGTTATAGACTTGGTCGGTGAAGATGAGAAGAAAGCTCCATTCTACAAGTAACAAAGACTGGTCACATTAAATATTATTGAGACTTTTTTTAATATGTAAAAAGAATGTCATAAATATTTCTATAACTGCCCTAAGTTTCAGTCACCTAAGTCATTCCTTCTAGATGACAACGGGAGAAATAATGACAAATCAAATAAGAAATCAAATCAATATATTAAATATTATTATATACTCAACTAATCATAATATATTAGATAACTAATTTGTATATATTAAAAAATTATTTTAATTATTTATAAAAAAATATATATTATTATTTTTAGAATATCATTTTTAATTATTTGTATTAGAAATTATTCTAAAAAAAATCATCTTAATATATATAATTAATAGAAAAAGTTTAAAAAAAATATAAATTTAAAAAATAAAATAAATTAAATTCGGACTAAAATAAATTTTTATTAGTTCTTATATTTATGACAAAAAAATTTATTAGAAATCATATTATTTACAAATCATAAATTGGGTGATTCATTTCTTAAATTTTGTGTATAATGCATGGGAAACATGTGTGTGTAAACTTATTTGATATTTGATATTATTGGGTAATATTAGAGTATTATCAAACTTCATAATATAATTTTTTTTTCTATTAACAAGGTGCAAACACTCAATCTTATTTAAAAAAAAAAAAAATCAGGATCTCTTTTACTCAACCTAACCACTATTATGAAAAATATATATTTCTATATATGTGAAAAACTAAATTAGAAAATTATTCTTCTCTCAAATATAATGAACACAAAACACAAATCTTAAAATCTTTCTTCAATCTTAATTCATGAATGTGATCACTCTTCATGTTATTACTCCATGCAAATGTGATTCATATAATTGAACGAACAAAGACAATGAAGTCATCAAACGCATTATTTGTTAAGCTCACTGAATTCAAAATGTGCTCATATGCTAAGACTAGGGATGATGGTGACACATGCAATAATATTTGACTTTAGAGTTCGGCAATTAACGTAATTAATTGACTGCTTTTAGTTTCAAATTTGAAATGATTATAACAATTGAATAAAAATCAAAATTAAAGGACCCCACGAGACAAGAAAACTGTTTTATACTTCAGTTTTTTCGCTGGTCAACAAGGGTAAAGTTAATTCATTGAAAGCCATGGCCTCTAGAGATTTTTCTAGGGTTAAAAGTGAAAATTTATCCCAAAATTTTTTATTCAGAAGTAATGTTATCTTAGAAGTTTTTTTTTAGTTTAATGTAACTCCAAAAATTTTAAAACTTAGCAATATTGGCCCACTCTATTAAAAATTAACGCTATCCGTTAAAAATTAACATTGACTGTTAACCTTTTTAATAAAAAATAGCAATATTATTACGTTTTGAAATTTCTAGGCTAATATTGCTCATGAGTAAAAACTTTTAAAGTAAATTTGTACCTTAACCCCTTTTTAATATATGGTTATCTGACTGAGTCAAATTTGAGTATTGACAGGTCTAATTAAGGGTTACTCTCCCAAAAATAATTTATGTATTTATATGAACCTAAACTTAAGACTATATATGTGTTTAAGCAGTCAAAGAATTTGGAATCTATTCTGAAATATTTTCCTGTTTAATAAGGACTAGTGGTCCAAATTTAATTGAATATATATCAACTCAATTATGATTAAAATAATATAATTTAATTAAACTATACAAAAATATATAACCTTGGGAAAAGTAATATGTAAATAAAAATATATTAATCTATAAGAGAATGCAACTTTCATTTATTAATAGCATATAAACCATCAAAACAAAGTTTCTAAAACACGAAACTAATGGTCCATTATTCTTTTTTCTTAATCGGCCAGGTAACTGGTTCATTAGCCTGACTAACCAACTTGATGGGTTGAATTTTAATACAAGAGGGTGAAGATGCGATTATGCAGAATTTATACTTAAAATAGTAAACCATAGAATAACTATGAGTAGGCTTATAGTTAATATATGCCATCACCTGATTAAAAAAGACAAGATGTTTAGAGTGAAGATTAAGTAAATAAGAGAGATAAGGAGAGAGGAGAAAAAATGCAGATAAAGAAATTAAATTTGTCCTGATTCCACCCTATCACATGTCAATTCTTTTTTTTTATATATATATATATAATGGAAGAAAACAATAACATTATTCTACACAAACAAGAAATAAACAGAAAATTCTGGAGGCATATTTAAAGCACGCTTGGCAAGTAAATCAATTTCAAAATTCTTGTCTCTTCTGACTTATTGAAAGTTAATCAAACAATCCAAATTAAGCATATTAATTACGTGTCAATTCTCCATAAGAATGCTTAAGATATTTTTTAATATATAATAATAATCATGTTAACGATTGAAGGTTTTCCCGTACTTAAACATAACTTAAAATTCCTTAACTCACATCAAACAAAGGGATTTCTTCAATTGATTAACCCTCAACCCTTTCAGCTAATAAAAATGTTACTGCAAGTACACTCAGCCTCACAATAAATACACACTACCTAAGGATATGGAAAAATCGTGAAAAAAAACATATTTAAAAATTTTATTGAACAAAAAAGACTTGATATATTATTAAATATGTATTATAAGAATTCTATATGCAGAAAATACTAATAATACTCAAACTAATGTCTTTTTGAGCTCTCACCAATAATTTTTTTAAATAAAAAGACTTTTCATTAATTTTCTTATTATATAATTTTGAGCTTTCCCTGCCAAGAATGTTATGTAATTCCACTAGTAATGATTAACCCTTTGTTAGTTCCGCTGATTATGGTCACACCGAATGATTTGCACCTAATTCTGCGCCTAATAAGAAAGTATTATTGCGATTTTGTTAGTAATTATTTTGTAGTTGTCAATTATATCATCATCATATAATGCTAGTCTGAAAAAGTACGAAGGGAAGAGTTAGAAATTTGAAGAAGAATAGAACTTGGAAGACATATATAGAAGAACCCTTTGATATGTCCTAAAATAGATTATAAACAATATTTAAATCTTCAGAGACGGCCTCTTATAATAATAATTATCTCAGCACCAAGAGTATTTGGTTTAACGATAGATTAAGAGGACTACAAAGTCGGAGAATTGAGGTTTAAGTCCACCTTATTTAAAAAAAGAGGTATCCTAGTCCTAAAATTTTAATCCAATTTAATTGATTGCTTAAATATCTGATAATAATAGGATTTAGAAAAAGTTTCATACACCACCGGGTGACTAAAAGTGTTATAAGAAAAATTATTTGAACATTTTGAACCTTTTTTTTTACTGTTTAAATGCATAGGATATGCCTTAATAAGGTTGGACTTTGGTGTACAAATTTCCTCAAGTTTCTCCAGACAAAAAAAACAGTACATTCATGTTATTAAAAAAAGATTACTTTCAAAAAAAAAACAAGAAGAAGAAGAAGAAAATTTGATCATATCATTTGCAAGCGTGCACTCGAGTAAAAACATGATTTAATTGTCCATAACTCATAATGTTAAAATTTGAAAAAAAAAGAGGCTCACATATTAGAAAGATTTGCTGATTTATTTTTTATTCTATTTTAGAAGAAAATATATGATGTTGAATATAACATTTTTAAACTTAAAACCTTAGAATATCATATCCAAATATGAATAAACTTTTGATTAATTGATTTTAAAAAGGCTATAGCTAAATTCTCCTTGTAGGCTGTGGCCACTTATTTTTATGAGAAATCAATCAATCAATATAATATATATATAAACAAAAATATTTATATCTATTTATTTATTTTATTAATTATATCATTTATGCAAACATTATTTTTATCATTCATGTAGGCAGATATTATTTTTAATATAGGATGCTATATATAGAAATGAGGGTCTCTGTGTTTGTTTAATTTGAATACTTGTGTGAAAAATAAAGAAAAAGTACTTTTCAAGTTGATATCCAAATCTCAAATACAACATTAATTTATAATCCACTGAACTTAGATTAATTAATTATTTATAGATGATCTATCCAATAGTTAAATTATTACTTCAAGCCAGCTTTCATCCCCATAAATGAGAATTGTATTAAATTTCAAATCAATCAAATATGCTTAGCTTTTTTATTTTGACACCTATATATAAAATTACTAAACTATATTAATGCACTATTTTCATTAAATTATGATCCAATTTGAGCAACATGTTTTAAATTCAAATGGTTGAGGGAGTATTTCTAGTATTGGATTTTCATGACATATACTTTTATTTATCAACCAAATAGTTATATAAAAAATATATAAGATTGTATTAAAAACTTGGAATATCAGAAATGTATAAATTTTAAGATTATGAACCTCAGAACCATTCCTAATTTTCGCAAGACATTAGTGGAATATTCAAATGAAGCATGCTATGGATAAGAAGTTTATAAAATCGATAATAAATCAAAATTGATTAGAAATCTGATTTAAAGGAATTAGGTCAGATCAGTTATTAGATGATGAAATTAGACATATAATATATTAACAAAAGAGATTGATTATAATTATATATTAATATTTCACACACACTCACCATATTTAATTTACTATATTCATTATATTTCCTCTTAGTTTTGTGAGTTTGTTGTTTTCTCTTCGTATAAAAAAATATGATTGGTGTTGTATTCGAATACTCTTAATTTCAACCTTTTTTTATGCAACTATTGAATCTTCACATCAGTTTTTATTGACATTTTTGTTTTTATGATTAAGATTGAATTATATCTACGGTTAAAATTTTAGAAACTTTTAATATTTTTTTTAAAAAAATGATATTTAAAATTTCGTTCATTTTGTCCAAAATAACTATATTCATTAGCAATTTTTGATTTAGTAAAAATATCAAAGATATGTACACAATTTTCATCTGTGCTTTTCCGGGATCTTATTCTAGGTATTGTCATTCATCAAACTAGGCAGATATTCTTGTGTATTATACTAAGTCTAAAAAACAAGGTTAAATTATATAAAACTTTTTTAAACTTTAAATCATGTATAAATAACCCTATCAACTTTTAAAACTAATAATTCAACCCACCTAAACTTTCAATTCTGTACGGATAAACATCGAACATTAATTATATACTTTTAAATTATTTTTTGTATGTATATAATAGTTTTGACTATTTAAGCATAATATTTTAAGTTCGAATCTGTATGAATGTAGAAATAATATGTGAGAGAACTACCCTCAATTGGGTATAATAATATTCGAATACGACCTAGTTATATAGTATATAATTTTTTTTTAAAATATATACATATTATAAATAATGAACAAAACTATTAGTAGGGAACTATCTATATATATATATGTAAAAGTTTAAAAAGATTCATTCTGAAGTTTTCAAAGTTTAAGTAATGTTATCTATACATAACATAAAAATTAGAGGAGTCATAGATATATAACTTCGCCTGAAATATCATAAATATTGTTATATATGACTTGTAAATAGTCTAAATCGTTATAAATTTTCTATATATTGATGTGGACCCTGGCGGGAATAAATTAATAATTAATAAGAAGGGAGATGACATATATATATATATATATATATATATATATATATATAAATGAATATCAATAATGGTTAGGTATGCATCCACAAATGCAACCAAAACTTGAGCTGCTATAAAAGCAGCTCAACATGAGCACGCAAGCCCTCAAAAATCCATACACGTGCATTTAATTTTGAATCACATTATTATTTAAAGTCTCTCACATGTACGGAACTCCATTTCACCATTCAAATAAGTCTGTTTTCATTTTTGTACGCAAAAGATCCAACACATATAAATAATAATATTAATTAATTAATAAGACATACACCCTAATATACACGTTATTAATATATATATATGTATGTATCTATGTATGTATAACATCAAAACCCTACTTCCCCCACCAGCCAGCTACCAATAAATGGATATCGTAAGTGTTACAGTACTGTTCTAGTAATGGATATCGTCTTGTCAAAACTCAACATTTATGAATTATACCAACTTTTAAATTATTTTGTGTACTTTATAATGTAGTCCTTAATTACTTATCGAGTACTTATCACTTCAACTGCTTCCAATTACATAGTCAAAGTCCAAGGACACATGGCTCTGAATGTGAGACTAAGAGTGGGGTTGGCATGTTCATAGGTAATAAAGAGAATACGTAATGCCACGTTTGGTTGAATTTCATGTATTTGTATTATGCTGATTCAGGGTGTTTACTGAGCACAATAAAATAATCAAATGTAATTTCTTGCTCTATCATCAAATGTAATCAAATGGCATACCAGATTCATGCTCTATAATTATCATCATCACTTACATTCTTTGTGATTCTTTGAACCAAAGGACACTAATTATAGTATTTTCTATACATACGAAATGCATACATAAAAGAATTCGATTTATTCTGAACCTAATAGCAATTAATAAAACTGCAAGCTAGTGACACAATACAATGTGTATATATGTAATGCATAAGGAATAATAAGAGGTTATAATAAAGCAGACTATATATAGAAAATAAAATAAATAGAGATCCAGTCAGTTAATAGATCAGACGTACATGTAATGTAATATATGTATATGTTTCAAACTAACAATTCTCAGTATTAAAACTCTTACTTCTCATCTCATCAAGGGGTTTAATTTTCACCATATCACAAGTGCATTCTGAAATTCTCATCAATCTCTTGAGAAGTATATATATGTATAGCAGGTACCTTCATTATGATCCTTCTTCTTAGTTCATCTTTCTCATCAGAACAAGGAGAGTTCAGTACAGTAAGGGTTTTCTTCCATGGAGATTCATGGCTCTTGTTGTCTACCAGGGAAGGATGAAGAAGAAGGAGGTAACAGGTCATGCAACAAGCCATGGTCGTGATGAGGGACTTGCTGGTGATGGTGACTATTATTAGGGTTTTGTTGGTGGAACATGGGATGGTTTTGTTGATGATGAAGATGATCATCTCCTTGATAACTTGGAAGAAACTGAGCTAGAAGTTCCTGGGGAAACATGGCCGTTGTCCTCCCCAGCGGCGGAGAACCGAAAAGGGAATTAGGTGATCCCGCCATCGCCGCGGATGATAACATCATGGCGGAGTTGGCGCTTCCCCGGAGTGTCGCCGGACAATAGTGGTTGTGCTGCCCTTCATATGTTGTCACCACAATTGATGGATCCTGGAATGACCTCTCCACTCTCTTCTTCACATTGCACTTTTGACTGGTGCATCTATAATAACTCCTATAACAAAAAAAAAAGAGAGAAAAAATAATATATTTTTAATTAATTACACGGATTTGATTAATTTCTTTGAAAGTAATAAACTTCCGAATGCATCATCAGAACAATGTGAGATAATAATATAAGAAAGGAATTTAGTAGTTCACAAGCAATGAAAATCCAAGGAATATAATCTTTACAGTAATTTGAAAGGAAAACTATACATATATGGATCAGGTTCATTGAATATAATGATGTGTATCAACTATTTTGATATTATCATAAGCAAAACAGTTTCCACACAAAGTATATAGTACTTGACTGAATCATTGCATCAAATATTGGAACCCAGATAATGTCACAATTTAACTAACTAATTAATCATTTAGGTTCTAAAAAAATGAAAAGAAAATAATAATTTATGAGTATTAATGAATTTAATTAAAATTACCTTGGGTAAGGACTGTTCTTGACGGCTTTCTGTCCATATTTTCTCCATCTGTATCCATCTTCTAAGTGATCCACCTCACTTTTAGTCAAGAACGCGAAACGCGGTTCTCTTGCCTTTTTCTCTTTCTTATTATTATTCCCTTTTGCCTTGTTCCTGACAAATTAAATTTCACAACACAAATCTACACATACAAGTTTCATAATACCGAGATATATATAGACAAGTTATTATTAGGGTTCATCAATGCCATTAATTTCCTGATTATATATATGTTTATAGCATTCATTCAATTAAGTACTAAGATTTACAGAAACTGAGGAAAAAAACCCATTTCATCCAGGCACTGAAAATCATAAATCTATAGATGAAATGAAAAGGCTAAAACTGATATAGGTTTCAGTAGAAAATCAGAATAATTCCACCACAGAACTGATATATAAGATATACATTGAACATATATAGAAGATCCTACTCATCAATTCACGAAGATCGATCAGGAAGAAGAAGGAGAAGGAGGAGAAGTTACTCTTTCTTGGACATTTCGTCTCCAGCATCTTGGTCCTTCTTCTCTTTCTTGAAGCTTTTGGCTGACTCTAATTCTTCTGTTATCACTGCTTTTACTTCTGCTTCATAATTAGAAGATGAATTCGACACAGAGGAATTATTGAGGCCAACTTGAGAATCTCCGACAGTAGTCGACGTAGGACTAGTAGTGGCTGCCGGTGGCTTATTCTTTGGATTGATGAGTTCATCGCCGCCGCCGTTAATGGAGGAGGAGATCGCTTCAGATGCTGATGAACAAGACAAGTCAAAGGCTCTTGAGAGAACATTATAGTCCATGAACCCACCATTCAAGCAATCTGTTAAGCTCGCCGTTCGCTGTTGTTGTTGTTGTGAAGAAGGATGATGATGATGATGATGGTCAAACCCTTGAACGAGGTTCTGGTGATGGTTGTAATAGAAAGTGTTAAGATCATTCTGATCGTAGTAATGATCCTTCTCATTCTCCATGGGGAAAGATGAAGATGAAGAAGAAGAAGGATCAGAAAGATATGAAGAGTTTTTGAGAGAGAAATTTCAGCCAAGACTTTGTTTGGTTCTCTTATGGGAAAGGAAGCTTTTGGTGTGTATATCGCTTTGTTGGCTTTTTCTTTCTACTCTCGCAATCTCTTGTGTTTGGGAGGTAAATGAACAGTGTTTTCAAATACTAATATACATGGCAAGGCTAAATTATACATAACTTCCCAAAATTTTATGTTATTCATAAATAACCTCTCTCATTTTTGAAACATCACAATGAACTCCTTAAACTCTTACACTTATGTCCATAACACTCATACTATTAATTTTGTTCATCATCTATCACACAGCTTAAATTTTAGAGAGTTATCTACATATAATTTAAAATTTGAGAAAATTATATGCATACATATATATATATATATATATATATATATATATAAAGTTTAAGGAGGCTTATATAATTGATAGGATTAAGGTTATCTGTAAAGACTTAAAAAAGTTTACGGGCTATTTGCATATAATTTAAAATTTGAGGAGGTTATATTCATAAAAGAGTAAAATTGATTATTTAAGGTCATTTGCAAAGATTTAAAAGTTTAAAGGGTTGATATGTTTTAAAAGCTAAATGATTATTTAAATTGTATAATTTAAATTGTATTTAATTATTTGTTAAGAGGACAAAAATGGAATATTTTGTGATGTTGCTGCTTCGCTTGAAGCGTGATTTGGTTGATAATCTATTTGTCACGCTATTGGTTGAAGAATTATTTTAATTGGTTGGAAGACTTATTGCAAATCAAAGAGATCAAAGAAAATAACGTCTACGGTATATTATTTTTATTCTTTAATTTTAAATTTCAATTCCAATTAATCGTTTTCAATCCATCAACATAAAAAAATAGTGTAATTTGTAATTTTTTACCATATGAAAAGGCATGTTCTTTAATTTTTTCACATTTGACAGTAAATTTCATCAAATTTTTAAACCTATGTAGATAATTAAAAATTTTGACATTTGAATATTTTTTTCTAAGGCAAAAAAAGCAAATGAAAAAGAATATTTGTTCCACTTTTGCATATTTGCTTACTTATGATTTGTTCGTAGCTTGAGCTGTGATGTTTACTTAAAAAATATTTTTGAATTTCAGTGGAGGCGCCTTCAACATGGAATTTTTTTTCAAAGCAATTCTATATATATAAATATAAATTTGTTGAATTTCTTAGTGTCAATTTGTTGGAAAAAAATAAAAATAAATGTAGCCTTATAGGTACACAAAACACAATTTGTATTACTAAAGCATGACAAAGTATTGGGCCCGTCATATAGGGGTCAGGTTATGTCCTCAGATTCAGCTATTTTTTTCAATAAGGTCTGAAAAATATTAAATATTTAATGATATATTATTTTCTTAGGTTTCTCTTCATATATTATTTAATGGTATTTTATGGGAGTATAAGTTAAGACAAAAGTAGAAGTAGAATTATGTTAAAAATAAATTTTAAAATGAGTATAAAATTGATATATATATTATAACTTGAGGTAAAATGGTTCAAAATATTTTTTTATAACTTGAGAAGAGTTAAGTTATCTAGAAATTTTGTAATGGGGTAAAATGGTTTAAAAATTTCAATTATATTTTCATAATTTCAATTCCTAATTTTTCTAATAAAACTGAAATAATTTAAAATATTAAAAGTGAAAATAATTTTTATCATATTAAATAAGAGATGTAGAAGATTCTATCTTCACACCTATACAACATATGATTATTTTTATGTGAAATATTCAGTTGGTTCGATATAACATATATGATATATAATCAAATATTTATGCTATATAGAAAGTTTAAAATTATGAAAAAATAATTTATGTCTAACTTGAAAAATAACATTAATGAATCTGATTAATTAAACACTGAAATTTTCTGACAACTTTTTTTTTTAAATAATAGAACGCAACTATTATTGAAGAATCTTGTGAATAGCTTTTTAGGACAAGTGAATGTGAGGCTCTGATGGCCTACATTATTGACCAATTACGGCTGCCACATATATTTTACAATTTTTTTTTATATTTTTTAAAGAAAATTGGAGACAATTCCTCACTAAAATTTTATCATATTTAATTATTTTCTTAATAATTATAAACATTAGAGAAAGTTAGCACATTAGAGAAAGTTTGCATTAGAGAAAATAATAATAATAATTATAAACATTCGTAATTGATCATATTTAATAAAAAAAATTATAAATTTCGTATACAAAATTATTAAACATAATTAAATTTAAAAAGTTAACACAAATTTAAGAGTGGGTTGATATAATTTTATAAGTTAAAAACATAAAAAATAATAAACTTAAAAAGTGAACTCGTGAGTTTAAATGTAAGTTGACACAATATTATAAGGTAGAAACATAAAAATAGTAAAATTAGATAGTCAACTCACAAATTTAATAACAATGTAAATATCAATTGTAATTTTAAGATAAAATCAGTTATATACATATATGAATACTATTTATTTCCAATAGAAGGATGTATTTAATTATATTTCAATCAAATTAAATAAAAATAAGTGCAAAGATACAAAAATTATATATAATATTCTATTTGATTGAAAAAAAAATTTAGTCAAAACATCACAATGTATGTAATCATTCAATAATAAAATAAAATGTTTGTATAGATATATATAATTTATAACAAATCACATAGTGTAAAATTGTGTTTTTATAAGGCTTTGCGCACTCTTTAATTTTTTTCTAAACTAGCACTCTTTAATTTTTTTTCTAAACTAAGAGTTTCTTCTACTGACAACAAAAATCATTTTTTGTTATATTATGGAGGGTAAATGATAAATTTCCTTGAATTAAATTTATTTTTTTAAAAAAATAAAAAGTGAAGGTACTGTCAATATAAATTACCAATAAAATTGGATCTACAACCCCTAATAGGGGGATTTATTCCATACATAAGAATTGTTTGGGGGGATGCTACTCATGTCAGCTTAAATTAGTTATTTTTTATAAAAAATTGCATGTCAAAAACTTAGTAATAGAATATAAATATATACTGTGTGTGTACTTGAAAAAGTAATATTGTCATGAATTACAAATAGTATTATGGTATTTTTCTTTATTAAGTCAAGAAGCTAATATTTAACCTTAACCTATACCTCATTTGGTAATACATACTCCTTCCCATTATAAATATAAGACATGGAAAAAAAATTTATTTTGATATTAAATAGATATTAATTTATTTTATATATATTTTTATCTAAAATATATAATTAATTACATATTAAGATGACTTTCAATTAAAAAATAATTAAAATATACATGATTAAAGAATATAATTTATAAAAACTAATATAAATTTATTATAAATAATTAATTTACATAATTTTATTAATATTTATAAATTAGTTATATAACTCATTAAAAATTAGAGTTAGTATTTTAGGATGATGATATATATATACATAAATTAATTTTTTTTATTTGAATATAGGAGTCATACTCGTACGTGTAGAGGGGTATAGATCTGGCGTTAATAATTAATAATAATAAATGGAAATTAAAAGAAAGAAAAAGAGGAATGGAACAAGGGAAAAAGAAAAGGAAAAGGAAGGGAAGTGAGAAAGAAAGGTGGGAAAGATGTCGGGAAGGGAGGGGCACCGCCATTTGACCGCCGTTGGGCACGTGCGACGCGAGATGAGTGGTGCTGTGCTTGACCACGCCTAATTACCAACACCAACTATGAATATTGTTACTGAGATTAGAGACTTATAGAGTAAAATACTTTAACATCCCCCAATTTTATTTTAATTATAAAGATCCCTTCCAAGTTCTCTATAAGCCTCCTTTAATATTAGAATATATTTTATACAAATCTCTTTTATACATTTAATATTTTATTTTTATTTATAAAAAGTTATTAGTTAATCGTTAAATTTGACTCTTAAACTTTCGTTTGACTGAAATACTACTCTTTAACATAAGAATTTTTTTTCCTAAAGTTTGCAAACTGTCCAAAATGAATCAGGGATTTAATATAATAAAAGGTAAATTAGTAAATAAAATTTAATTAAAAATATATTTTTAAAATCTTTTAAAAATATTTTCCCTGGAGTTAAAGGACTTAAATATATATTTTTAAAATAGATAGAAGATGTATATAATTAAAATAAAATAAAAGAGTAATTAGAATATTTTACTCTATATATTGTTATTCTCGGTCTTTTTTGTTTGTTTGGGAAAGAAATGTGTTGCATGAGAGAGAGAGAGGGGCTGCCGAAGTTAGTGCCACACTTCTTGCCTCTCCTTTTCATTACCAAACAAAGCTGCGGTTGGTCCCAAATATCAACACGTACCCCACCCTCCTCCTATTACTCTCTCTCCTTGTATTTCAAAACAACAACTCAAATTGGTGGGCACGGATGATGTGAATAGCAACCTGTGTGTCGAAACCCGGGTTAGATCGAAACTCGGTGAATCGGTCATTTGATTGATCCGGTTTTTCAGTATTTTATTTTTTTTAATATAAATTTTTTTAGAAAAATACTCACCCACGATTTAAAAGTAGAGCGAAGTCTCTTTTTCTCTTAGACGATATTAATATCGAGTAAAATGAGTCATCAATTATCCTTAAACGTAAATTTAAACACTCAAAAATTAAAATATTTCTCCAAACACTGCGACTAAAATTATAACAAAATAATAATTTTTAGAAATCAAACACACTCTAAATTATCAAATATCTTACTCTTAAATATACATTGGATAGTTTCAGTTTTTCATTTAAGTCAACCAAAATATGTCTTGGATCAACCCGAATGGTTCAGTTTCAACCTAGAGGAACCCAAACCCGATGGGTTACACGGGTTGGCCGGATCAGCTGTTATAACTTTGTTTTCCCTTTCGCCCCATATACATTGTTGTTTGTGCATTAAACAAAAATTAAAAAGCATAAATGAAAAATCAAATATAATTCATATTAATTATTCAATCCTTAATCCTAACATTACCAAATATAAATGTTGGGTTACTTTTGTTTTTGAATTTGAAAGAATAAATAAATATCTTTATATGGAAAATGTTAATTGTATGTTTGTTAATTTCCCTTGTAGGGTAGAGCTCAATTAAAATATATAAAAAAATTTATATTTAAACTTTTTTTAACCATTAACCCACATGATTGGTTTGGGTTGAGAAATTGCAAATCCATATTTCATGTGTTAGCCCAGCCCAACTCAGCCCGTTTATACCGAGGCCCATTGGGCCAACCCATATAGTCATGTTTGTATAGTTTACGTTTTAAGAAAATTAATCTCTAACTATTAATAGTAGAATATCATATGATCTATAACAACAAAAGTTTAGAGAGATCTTCATATCTATATTACAAGGGAGATCAATTCTTATGCTGGGTAAGGATAAAAAATGTAGAGTTTCACACACACATATATATATATATATACATATATATATATTATTGAGTTTCCATGACTTATAATTAAGCTTTTGAATGTTATAAATGAACTCCCTATATTTTTAAACGTTCGTATATTTCCCCATCAAACGAGGGCATTTTGATAGAAAATTGAGTGGTAATAAAGCAAGCATCAAAGTAACATTACAAAAAAACACTTCACTCACCTGATTACAAAAAACCACTTCACTCCCCTGACGTGGATCTTGTAATCCAACTTATCCACTGATTTCAACCGCAACAAAGTAGAATTAAGATTCAACAAGGATGAGACATACGATTATTTGGAGTGTGTTCGATCTTTAAAAAATATCATTTTATTATAGTTCTACTCGCGTTGCTTAGGGAAGCATCCTAACTCCTAAGTGCCTAGATTTACGCTTTAAGGTGATAGACGACTCGCTCTTCCCGATATTGGTATCGCCTAGAAGAAAGGAAGACTTTACTATACCCTTAGATCGTAGGTGAATCCAATCTCTTTTTAAAAATTTTTATAAAAAAAAATGGTTATAGCATTTAGAATCCAGAAGCAAGAAGGAACACTCAGATTTGGATTAGAATGATTCTAAATTGAGTTTTACAGTTTGCCGACTCACCCTAACTTATAAATCATGTATCCATGAACTTGGCAATGAAGAACAGAATATTTGGAGAAGTATAATTTTCTCTCTTTTCCCAATCTTTTTTACACCATAACCTCGAAAAACACCTAGTTTCAGTGCTTCTCGTCCTCCTTCCACAGCCTTTTTCCTTGTGTCTCTCAATAAAGCAGCTCCTTCTGGAGGTTCCATGGCTTCTTTTCCCGCTTCAGGCATCTCTGTATCGGCTTCTTCCTTTTCCTTTTCTGTCTTTTCGAGTTGACCCTTCCTGTGTTTGCTGACATCGGCTCCATCAGCCTTCTTGCCAGCAGTATCAGCATCAGGACCACTGCTTCCCCACCATTTATTCGAAGTAGTCGAGAGGCCTTCCGACGGAAAACCGTATTTGAATTCATCTAATGTTGTCATTCCTTTGGTCAAATTTGAGCTGATCAAGTTGTGGGATGGCCTGGTTTCAATGTTCTTGCTTCCTTGTTGATGATGATGATGGTGATGAGGACTGTGAAAAACTGTTACACCGTGTGCCGCCTTTGACCTCGCATCATTTGGATGTTGTAAAATACTGCAATTAAAGAACAGACACCATTCAAAGTTTGTACTCTGATTAGCATGGATGTTCCATCTGAGATTTGGATCCTCCTCATTTTCAAAGAAAATTTCAAATTTGGAAAGAGAAATGCATAGCATTGTATGGAAGCTCATATGTAATAGAAAAATGACGTACACTAATGAAGTTCTTTAAATCAAATCCTCCAGATTCAAACAAGTATGTATTTATATATTTTTATATATATATATATATATATCCCATAATCTTTTTTGACGCTTACTGTTTGTATATATCCCAAGATCTTGTTTGATTATATACAAAGGGTTCAGATTCATATAATCCGAAACCCTTCCACGGAAAGACGTTTACTACTAAGTTCCGGTGTGTTCATGACAGTGAGCTAAATTTCCAGGTCACTTCTAATGCATATTTGGCAATTTTTTAGTAACGTCTATATTGTTTCCTATACTTTTCGAGACTTTCAAGAGACATGTAATAATTGATTTGATATAGGATATTACAACTAAACAACACATCCGAGATTGTTCGCACACAGAGATAACCCAGTACAACCCCAAAAACAAAGGGTCCTCATTCGGTGCTCATCACAGTGCGCTCATCACTATGATGAAATTTGTACTGTTCAAAGATTTAAAATTTCTGCCACCACATCAGACCGAAATTGAGTTCATCTCGCCACAATAACAGCTGTTGCAATTCAAAACCATGATTCCAACCAACATACAAATCCCATAGAGGAAACAGTCCTCTTCTTTTAGGTTGGAACTAAAAAAGACATTATTACGATCAGAATGGAAAAACAGAATAGGAAGATCATATAAATCCTCTTATAACAGAGAAGTGCCAGCTATAAGAACAAAACTGAGTGAGAAAAATCAAAGACAAGAAAAGGAGATTAATATAGCCCATTAATAGCTGGTTAATGAACAAATTCCTGGTACAAATAAAACTACAAATATTTAAAGAACGCATAGGTGCTAGGGGATTTTGAAGCTTACCTTTTGTTGCCGCTGATCAATACCATTGCCACAGTTCTTAATACAAACGGACACGGTTCAACTCACACCTGGATCATTAAAATTTAAAATGAAATAAGATTTTTGTGATCATTGCACAATAATTTATTATTAATAAAAGATACAGCATGTTTAAATTTTCAACACAACAATAACATCATGAATATGCACTTAGGAAAGCTGCTGCAATGAACAAAATTGAGAACCTTATCTAACATAAGTAAAGAGCAAAGACATTGTTGTCATAAACAAAGATAAGAATACAACATAAGTAAAAATGATTTGGTTCCATGGTTCTGCTTTTGCAAATTGTTGAGGAGAAAGCAATACCAAACTCAAAACAACTTTCTTTCTCTCATCCTCTTTGCTCCTATTACCAGATAGCAATTATCTGAGTTGTTTTAATGTAAAATAAAATATTCAACTACCATTTAATAACTTGATCATCTCTAACAATGATATTAACCAAAGTAGAAAAACTTGTTCAAGAAATCATGATTGATAAATACAAATAAAATTATTTAAGAAAATAAATAAAATATAAAACAAACCAGCACAATTGCAACAAAAAGCAATCCAGCTACCATTAAACCACAGAGGAAGAAGGGGAAAAAACCACTGTTACTATTTCTTATGTAAACCGATAAGCGATTTATTGATTCCTTATCATCTCACCAAACATTCTTTTAATTCAAGGTTGTTGCTCCTTGACAAGAAAAGTAAAGCGGCAAACAAAAGCAAATATAGCTCGATGACAGAGCCTGGGAAGATAATATAAGAATCAAGGGTTGAACCAGTTTTAAAGAACAATAACGAAATATGTTCAGCAGAAATTTTAGTGAAATTTGATAATTTTGATGAACGGAAAAATAAACACCACAAACAAGGTGAAGAAACTTGCCAACAATCAAAAGCAGAAAACTTGCTTCCAAGTAGACAAAAATTTGATTGCAATGTCCTTTATGAACTTCATTCCAATCGTAAAATCTTAAGGGCACACTACTTGAACAACAAATACAGAAATCCAAAACCCAGATGCGAGGGCTAAGGCTAAGCAGAGTTGTGCAGATTACCTCAGGGATTTGGCTTTGGATGGGAATTTGGAACAGTGCTTCAGTCGTCCTGAATCCTTCACTCAAGCGATAAATCAATATCGAACGACAGAAAGTAAGAGGGAAAAATTGATGGGAAAAATAATTTTTAAAAATACCTTAAATTTCGAGGTTTTAAACTTTTAATCGAATATATGTGACTGGCCCAAAAAAACGCAGAATATCTATAAATTTTTATTAATTATTTTTTTGTAATTTATGTATAATTAAAGTGCAGTGTAGTTGATACCTATTAGTAGTTTTTTTGAATATTTATGGTCTTCTTTTGGTCGAATTACAATCTGTTTCTTAAAATAAATTATGTATACAATTTTATTTCAAGAAAAAAGTCTCGTATAACATCACTGAGTGTTCTCATTCTCCCACTACGTTTTTCTATATACTATATGATCTGCCCTACTTATAACAGCCTTCATTGTAAATATCTGAACCACATCAAAACAATTTTTTAAAACTAGAATAAATTTTACCTCTCTCACACAATATAATTTAAATTTAAAATATCATATTTAAAAAACTTAGTCACCGAATTTTGGTTTTACACTTTAGTGAATTTATTATTGACAGTTACCACATGCAGTTGACTTTTTTTTTTTTAAAGCAAAACAAAATGATATCATATATAAAGTGAGATGAAATATTACAGAGCAAAGTTCATGGCTGAAGTCTCACAAAGGATTGCTCAATAGAAGGGAATGATGATTTATCAGCAACAGAAATATTAAAAGATGAAAATAAGTCAACTAAATCAGCTATAACTGCATTACCATACATGTTTTGCCTTTTCGTTTGTTTTATAGTCTTTCCCATTCGTGTAAGAATTTCCGTCAAAGAAGCTAGGAAAGTTGGGGGATTCCCTGGGAAAATGCTACAATGTCGAAATTACCCTTGGTCATTTTTATATTTTCAAACATAACCTTCTATAGAGCATTTGATTGATAAGATTCACCTTGATGCATATACATTTACAGAGAGCAGATTAGTAGCCCAAGACTATAACTCAGCTAACTTGTTGGCAGAAAAAACATAAACAAAAACTCAGGTAACTTAGTTAGCAATGTCATGCTGATTTATCAGGGTCTTTGTCTGTCTTGCCAGCAAGAATCATTGAAATCTGGAGGCCTCTGCTGAAAGCTTGATTGAACAGCAACCTTGTTTGGAACTCTGATACAAATGGGAACCATGACAATACGGCAATAGGCATGAATATTATGAATCCCATTACGTATTCATATGCTCTCGACAGCTCCTTCACTGAATCCCACACTATTGATTCCTTCAACAATCCCCTGCATGCTTGTGCAATCTTCACAGTTCAACAACAAAACATGCCTCAATGCTTTGGATTGTGCAACAAAACACAACTGATTTCAAAGTTTTGAGATTATTTAATAATTTCACATCTAACTTCTGGTAATCTTTATCTGATCAAAGGTGAAACAGTTACTTTCTTGATGGCAAATGTTCCCCAAGGGGAAGAACAACTATATCTCCTGCTATAGTATTTGCCCCTTGGGTTGGTTTGATCAAAGGAAGCAAGCACATGAAATACTCCTCTGGTCAATGTAAGAACTACTTAATTAATTTAAATAAACTAAAGAAGTTAGATAAATTAGTTAACTATAATAAATGTGATCTGATCTCCTTAAAATATCTTTATACAACAAATGTCTTGTATCTATTTGAATTTGATTGCTACTATTATTGAGGAAGTATTAATAGGGGTGGTTGGGCAAAAAATAATAAATATAGAAGATAAAATAGATTAAAATTTTATATTTAGGACTAAAATCAACCCCCCGAACTAGCCTCTACATTTATAACTAGAGGAGTATAAAGCAATAAGACTTCAATTGGCCCAAGAGACATTTAAGATTAACTAGTTAACATAAGAAGCAAAAGATATTCTTAGATAATGTTTCAGGAAATGTATAGGTTTTAACTCACCAGAATAAGAGCCCATCCAGAGGGCATAAAGGCAAGGATTGCAGCAAATAGATCATTCATAGTAAGCCCGCAGACGACGAATAATACAGTCATTACTGACATGAAGCCAAGAAAGAGGAGCGCCTTAAGAACACGAAACATGAGCTGAAAGTCGGTGCCAAATCTTTGTCTGCCCATAGATACCATCTGACAGCCACATGGGAGTTATGGAATTAACAGCAGACCAAATGTAAATATGTATCAGAGAGGTAAGAGAACCTCCAAATGCAAAATTGTAGTCTAAATGCTTCTCTAATTTAAAATGAAGGTCCTACTTTACATCTTAAATTTGAATTACGCTCGAAAATCATGTCCTAAATCAGTTTTACATCACCTCAATACATAAATTTTCAATTTTACATCAAATCAATCCTTCATTCTATTGAATCAGATTTAACATTTCTTGATACAACCCTTTATGATCTCCTTGTTGAGGCATTGTCTGTAGCTATAATTGGATATCATAAATGGGTAGATATAGGATACCACAGAGAATATAAAAGGACTGATTTGATATAAAAATGAAATTCATGCGACGTTAAAAATGATTAAAGGATCAAACTGATGTATAATCCATCTTTTGGCGATGAACAAGTCAACTTGCTCATCTTTCAAATTTTACTCCACTACTATGATTAGAGGTCTCAGCCAATGCAGAGCACTCAGCTTTAATCTATGAAGATTGAATAGCATTTGCATACCTTTAAAACAACAAGAACAGCAACCAAAACTATCCAAGAAAGTCCAAAGACCTGTAAGGATAAGTCCAAGTTGTGAGATGGAGCCATTTAAAGCTAAAAGTTATTAATAGGATTGAAGAACGTACCAGCAAACTTTTGCTGTGATGAGCTATGTCCAGGTGGTAAATGATTCCATATTGGTACACGAAGAAGCGAAATGCAAGAATTATCTCAAGTGCTTTTCCCCTGAAATGTGAATATTTCAGGTGTTCATTTTCTTTATCCCACCAAGATTCCCAACTTTTGTCAGGTGGGATACCGATACCACCACGGTTCCCCATCCACCTCTTCCAATCTGACCAATCATCCACTGTTTTTTGCCAATCAAAGCCAGAGGGATTGAACAAGAAAGGAGCAAACAACCATGAAGTGGCCAAAAACCACATTGAGAATGTGACAAACACAAAAATAGTTGAGCTACGATACGACTTCTGATAGACATCACATACAATCAAAAGTAAAAGAATCTCCAGGCCCTTCACAAAATGACTTCTTGAGTACAACCTGTAGTTATCAGCAAATTTTGCATGGAATACAACAAAACCACGACCAGTTGATCTGTATTTAGAGCCTCCATGCAAGAGAGTTCTTCCATAATAATGTGATTTCGTTCCTAGATGGAAGGTAAAGAAGGCGGAGGCAAGCTGAAGCTGCATGATGATAAAATCACCCAAGGCTGTGCGAAATCCCTTCTCCAAGCCAGTTTCCATAACCATGGGAATTACCAGCAGTAAGCCCAACTGAAAGACAGACTGGGTTGCCAAGGCCTTTTCAAGGGCTGTGTTCTGAATCATGTTTGGACTTTGAAGTATTTCTCTTTCAACCCCACTCAAAACCATGTATAAACGTCCATACAAGAACAGATAGACGATCCACACGGTCAACTGAAAAAAATTACAAAATTCAAATACAGCCATTTAATACATGAAAGCAGGGTATGAATATCATTTTAGTTCCACTTATTTAGATGTACATTGCATCGATCAGAATTTGTAAACTATACTCTTCATATTTATTTTTCTTTTGGCCAGACCATATATATCATTTCAGTGGTATACAATAACACCACTCAAGGTGTAAGTAGGTAGGTTATCTTAAACAACCTTAGCTTGAGCTGTGTTATTTTCATATTTTGACGGGTAATATAAATTTGGTCCAGCCTCAAGATATTCATGCAGTGAACAAGGCCTTAAGTGAACCTGATATCAACCTAAATGAACCTTATTTATTATTAATTTGATTTAACTTTATCTCAAAATCACAAGAGTGTCCAATCACAAGTCCTATGTTAATCTATTCAAGCATCATGTTATGTGGCCAAAAGAGGCAGTATCCTATTAATAATAGCCATCAAATAACAAGACTTCGCATGATGAATTAAATTAATTACCATGCTACTGAAATAGAAACCAACTGTTGTGAAGTAGAAGGAGAGCATTCTGTAGAAGTCAAACCGTCGTCCAAGCCGATAAACATCACGGCTGAGTGTTTGCTCTCCATTTCCATTTGCTAGCTTAGCCTCAAAAAGTGATATCTGATTCATGCCCACATCACGTGCCTTACCGACTTGGATGTATTCATGATGTGTGATAAGTCCTCCGCGAAGAGTTGAATTGAACCCTAACAATATAAGAATACTTAGTCTTACAAGTTCCATCCACCAATCAGACATTTTCTGCTGAAACTTGAAATACCTGCAAATATATCCTCGCTTAAGTTTATAACTTTTGAAGCTTTACTTATGCCACCTCTTGTTATGTGGAAGATTCTGTCAAATATATCAGGATGTCCATAATGGAATCGTACCCTGTCAATTAAGCAATATAGAAAACTTAAACAAGGAAGACTCAAATAATATTCAAGCGAAAAAAGCATTAGACTCTTGTATATCCGGTCACATGGTTGATTTAAAAAATTTCAAAATTTCCATTATATTTTATCAATGGAACTAAGTGATTAAATGAACAAGTAGTTAAATCCACAAAAGTTGGTTGCGGTTCTTCAATGTCTCCTTTTCACTTTTAATGAAAACAATAATTTACAAAAGAAAGAAAGGAGAGCAAAAGAAAAGAAATAATGTCCTTCCAAAGTAATGACTTTTTTAAATTGTTTATGGGTAAGCAATTTAAATCAAAGATAAAAAAGATAGAAGTCCCCCAGTCCCTAAGTTAGGACATCAAATCTATAAGAAGAATGCCCAGATATTGTTTTAATAAATCATCTTTAACCAAGTGTTAAGGGTTTATATTCTCACTACTCCCATTCTTGTATCTGATTTAATTTAATTTCAGAGAAAAGTAGCACTAAATCCATTGCTAGGGTGTCAGGCCCAGAGGGCTTTTCCCTGAAGAGCTGTTCTAGAGAAATAAATAAAAAACCATGCTTTTGCAATGCCCTAACATCACAAGCTTTTAGAATGCGTAGTTCAGTGGTTTCCTGACAATAGGGACTGAAGATGAATAAGGGAGAAAAAAAAAGGAATGGATAAGTGGGGAAGTCCTGAACATATACTTGCAACTACCACCCCTCTTTTGGGCAGATCAAGTGGAACAGAAAGAAAATAATAGAGATAAGAAACAGCCCAGGACAAATACTCAAGAACCTTTATTCCATATTATGAACTACATGCAATATCACATTCAAAGTTATGAACAAGCATATTGGTACTGACCTTAGAAGATTTGCCAACACTCGTTGGCCAATGGTCACAAAGCTGGTCTCTTGGTTTGACATGAACCAAGCAAGTGATGAAACACTGCAAAATAATAATGTACCTGTTAGATATTCATAAATATTTGATTATGTAACTATTAGCTGACAGTAGGATATAGGCATAAGATCATGGATTCTATCCCTTTAGTTAAGCAAATTGTCTTCTAGCATTTATTTTCCCTTTCTTCAATAAATACATCATGTAAGCTTTCAATGAAATCATCAGGAACTAATAATGGGCTTTCACTTGATAACCATTCCATTTTAAGTTTTTTTGACTTTTTGTCACAGACCATAGGGTTACCACACACCCTCCAAAAAAAAAAACAAGCTTATTCAACTGATATTTAATACATTGTCACAGGGCTAACCTTCCAGTAAATATATGCTCCCTTAGACCCAATATGGAGGGTTTCCGCTGCCCACTGTGACTTCTATGGAATTCCTCCAATAAATTTCTCATTTTGAAAGCTTCTTCATAGTAATTGTCCTTTACAAAAGAGAACATAACAGTAAGAAGACTGAATTACAGAGCATCAAATGCATCCTACATTTATGTCTCAAGCAAAGCTACCTGATTCATGTCTATGGTCTGCAACGCTTCTCCACGCGTAAATATAATAGCATGATTTTGGTTTTCAGGCTTCCCTTCACCAATCGCTGTTGGAGAACCAGGAAGCTTGATTCGATATATTTCCTAATAATGCAACAGAAAATCATTTGTACTAGAGTTATATGATTACAAACAAGGACATTGAGATTCAGTTAATCATCAACCACCATAGATTGATCAGAACAATGAAGACATTTAAGGACTGGAAGAAACATGACACTAAGGGAACTGATTTATCAACATAGAATAGTCACAAAACCAAATTACATGGCTCTATCAGAAAAATAAGAACGCCAGGGATACTGTTCAGTAATTTCATCCCCATTTCACAATGACTTGTCACATAACTTCTTTTAGAAGACATGCATAAAGCAGAAATCAAGAGAAAGCATCAAATTAAATTATTTTGTCCCTACCTCATCATACTTGTCCCTTCCTTTGACAAGAACAGAGTAATAGACTTTCTGAGTTTTCTTATCCACCATCTCTTCTTTTTCATCTATGTAAGCTACGCGAAGAGCTGGATTTCTGCATGGTAACTTACATTTTTATTGTGGATGCCATGGATATCATATATTATGCAACTATTAACAATTCTCCAAATATATTGACTCACGTTAACATAAGATTGAGAATATTATTATAGCAGCTTCTGTCTCGAGAATTTGTTGATTTCTTTTGAGAACCATAGATCTGACATGAAACAACATAGGTGAACTTCAGGTCAGCCAGAGCTTGGGCACGATCCAAAGAGTTTCTCTGATCTTCACTGAAATCTACAGTCCTGTAGCCACCAAAGATAGCTGCACGGGGAACAATATTATTTCATTTATAAATGGATGACTTCTGTCACATTTTGGGATTTGATTTTGAAGGAAACAGCACACAAAGTAGGAAACTAACCATTGTCTCCAGCATATTCTAGAAAGCATTGAAGGTTCAGAGCTTGCCTACAGTACATCATTCCTCTTACTAGAAAAAGACACGGAATAAAATTATAAAGAAATGTACATATAAATCTAACAAAGAAAGCTATATATACAATATGATATTAACCTGTTCTATAGAGTGTCTGCCCTCTGCAAGATGCCCACTGACGTGTCAACTCACCCTCATCAATATCAGGATAGTAATGTTTTAGATCTTTAAGTCTTTCATGGAAATTGGTCCATTCATCTACAGTGCATTTAGGAAGTACAATGAGAACAACTGGTAAGTATCAAAAGGGACCAGGGAGCGAATCAACAGAAGACTCACCAGGATATATCTTCTTTAAGTAAAATAAAATTGAAATCCCATCTTCATTTTCTTTATTGAGTTCCTCATCAGAATACAACACATCCTCTTTGTAATACGGGGTAAGAACGCTGAAAAAAAACACTCAGATAAGTTCCACAGCACAGAAGCAAAATGTAAAAAAAGCAAAACAGCCATTTATATCTTTGGGATACTCTATAAACTGCAGATAAGGGCACTTGTTTTTTAAAATAGGTAAATTGGAAAAGACAACCGTTATAGCCACAAACCATAATTAAAAAAAATGATAAGCACAATAATTACTCTTCTCTTTTGATAGACTATAAAAGTTGGCAGCTTGATTCTAGGGGTAGCAGAGGTACTGGGTTTGAACCCTACCTCATCACTTTACCCCAAGGACTTATGCCTCGTTTGTAACTGGGGAAAAAAGTAGTTCCCAAAACTGAACTTTAGGAAAACAATACATTTTGGACATAAAGTACATATCTTCAGGCTACATGTATGCTGTAATGTACTCCAATACATTAGTCTATCACAGTGACCAACCTGAAAGACAGCATGTCCTGCACTTTGGGAGCCTTTGGCATATTCATAAACAAAGAATTAGCAAAGAATGTAATACGCCGACGAGCATCCAGATTTTGTGGCACATTTATGGCAGACTCCTTGACAGTTAAAAGCAAATGAAGCCTAATAACCTATAGGAGGGGACAAAGGCATCAAGAGGCATGCACAAAGAATAATGTAATGTGACCAGTTAAGTGTGGTTGTCACGACTTACCTTTTCCTTCCATGATTTGTCTAGTGCAAGTAAAACGTTAATTTTGGCAAACCTCTGTCCTTTCATGTCATTATCTACACTATTACGCTGCAGCGCTTGCAGGAATCTGAAAGAGCACAGCCAAGTCAATTTCGTGAATCAGCGAGCAATCATATTAGTGTTAAAAGGAAATAGTACATTATTATGAAAGAAAACTTTCACAAACTTACGAATGGCCATCAACCATAACATCCTGGACAATAATTTCTACTATATCCTGCATTACATTGACTATCTGGGGCCTCAATGACTCAATTTTGCGATCATCAGTCCGCTGTCAATGGAATAAACACCAATGTTTGTAAGCTTTGAATGTATACACCAAAATGCCTCACATGATTCTGATAAGTATGATACTCCCTACAGTCCAAAATATAAGTCTATTTTACTTACCTGCATACAGGCCAAGGAAGGAAGTTAAATAAAGGTTAACTCATTAAATTTGTCAAAAAATTATAATATTTTCCAAAACGACCCTTATTAAATTCAAAGATGACATTAATTTTATTGGAAAAAAATATATATAAGGGTAAATCAAGGGAAAGAAAAATTTAATGTGTTAGATATTACAAAATGGGACTTACATTTTGGACCAAGAAAAACTTTGATAAAATAAGTTATATTTTGGACAGGAAGGAGTAAGAAACAGACATGTAAAAAGACAAAAAATGGAAACAGAATACCAATAGAGTGAGGAATTTCTCCAACTTCTCACTGAGTAAGGGCAAGCCGTTTATTTTGAATTCTTTGACAAATGTCTGCTGCTCTATGCTCCTGTCAACTCTCTGACATATTTTCCTTACAACCCTGTTTCATGGCCATCCAGTCAAAAGGATTCTATACGCAGAAAATGTTTGGGCAAGCAAAAGGCATGGGCATCACAAACAACACACAACTTTATTGAGAGAAAAGACAAAAAAAGATCCATGGGCTGAAAAATATAATGAAAGATCAATTAACCACAAGTAAAGTTAATCCAATAATAGGTCATTTTTCTTAAACATCATCAAACTATGGTCTCTTTCAATAATTCTCAACTTTCTAGGCTGGAGACGGGAGGCAGGGGTAGGGACGCTACCAAATTGCTTCTTACTTACGCCTTATCTTCTTCATCTACCAGGAGGTAATATATAATATTCCTGAGTGTCTCATAGCATTCAATGACTGCTGAATACATGTACTCATCACTCTTGATCTTTTTAAATAACTCAGCATCATCCTTCCCCTTGTAATCTTTTGCCATGTCTAGTGCTATTGGAATCTATCATGTATGAAAGGAAAACGGGAAGTAAGAAAAAGTCACAGGATTTCAGCCAAAAATAACTTATACAGATCCATTCACAACATATACCTTACTAGCAAGCAAAAATGGGGGCCACTGGATTACAGAAACATGACTTGAGCGGTAGGGGACAAGCAGCAGATCTCTATCCCTGCACAATTTAAAGACAAAAATAATATTCAGAATCTTGAAATCCATGCATCAGCTGCAAGAAGCATTAAGTAAGTTGTTTGGACCTATTGCTGATCAGGTCTTCGTCTCTCATGGAATTTATAAACTCATTCCAAACCTGAGAAAAGTATGCAATATTTCTGCGTTCATATGATTCATCCTGAAACAAAAATTATTCTTTAGCCTCAAAAAAAGGAAACAAATAAGTCAGTAAATCCTTCTATATCTAATGAAATAGTGGCAATTTTTCCACAATCATAAATCATGGGCTATTGAGGAAGTTTTCTCACTCTCTCAGCTTGAGAGATAGTGTCGACGCTAATGCATGCATCTGACTATAATTCTAGATGTATATATCGTATGAGAACTGTTAAAAATGCTGTACGTAGAGAATGTAACAAGTAGAGTTAAATGCCTTGTATGATTAACTAAATAATTACAAGGTTCATGTGGGTCAAATTACTGCATCAAAATCAAATACAAGAGCTTCTGAAATTGTAAATATAAAGTTCAGTACCAAATCCTCTGGATTGGTCTCACTGTTACTTCCTGGCAGGAAGCACTGACTGAAAGCTGATGGTATAGATTCAAATCTGGAGCGCAGCATCCCAAGTGTCCTTATCTAAGAGATTAAAAATGTCCCAAGGAGATAATCAACAAAAAAGTTTGTATAAACAGTAATACAACCTTATTACCACTATAAAAGCAATTTATAAATATTTTGAACAGAAAAAGGATGCGGAATTGGTTTCATGGAACATCTGTTTGAAGTGCAAATTTATATATTTGAGGAAATTCTTTTGGATAAGTAAAACAAACAACAAAGAAAACATTAACATGAATTTTTGCACTAACCTCACCCAAATGATGAAAGGCTCCAATAATCCCACCAAATAGAGTGGAATAAATGCCATACCATATTTGAGTATCCATAAAGAAAACCTAGATATCAATGAAATATATAATAGAGGCATGAATTCGTGAAAAGAACAAGTAAATGCCAATGCAATAGATCAAGATAAAGTCAGTGACTCGAGATTCCACTTTACTCAACTCACCAGAATAATTGGAGCCCATATTGCAATGACAACAAAAATATTATGAGTATCTGTATAATTTGCATAGTGTGAGTTGATGCTAACTATATCCACAGATTATACAGTATAGATAATGAGAATATACAGTACAATGTTACCATTTTCTGGAAAGAATTCATGCCACTGGAAGTTATCTATAGGCATCTCCATGATTAATTTTGTGGGTCCAACAAGGGGCAATATCTATGAAAAAATAGTTTAGTAGAAAATAGAAAAATAAAAATAATGTAAATTCATGAGAAAATTAAGTTGTTGATAAATAGTTACGTACACACAGGACAACATAGAAACAGCATGCAACATGATGGCAAGAGCTCAACAATTTACAATATGAGGGAATAGTTTTATTGACTTCTATCTTTGATCCCTTAGTTTACAATTCAAGTGTCCATATTTGTTTCTTGTATAGGTTGATCCCTTAGTTTACAATTCAAGTGTCCATATTTGTTTCTTGTGTAGGACATTGGTACTCAACAGAATAAATACCAATGATATGCTGCAAATTTGAAGGCCAAATAGGATTCTTTTCTCTTTCCTCTAACATGTGTCTGTTGTGTAGGACTACTTCTAAAATAACTATACAGTTTGTTCAGTTGTTCTTACATTTTACTATGGCTACTTTGCTTTGGAATAAGTTATTTGGAATCTTTAGGCAGATTTGGGTTTACCAGAAAATAGGGATTAATTTATATTGATTCAGTATCTAATTGTTCAGGAAGAAGAAAAAAAACATTTCTGAGGAAGTACGTGAATAGTTGTATTTATTTGGAAAGGAATACTAGCATATTTTAGTACCTCGACAAATCTCAATGTGTTATGGGAAAGTGCAATATCTCTTGCTTCTCTCTAGTGTTCTCTATGGTTGTTTCAAGGGAGTCTTCTTGACTATTATGGACAGAGATTGGGGAGCTTTCTTATATTCTTAAGCTTACATTTCTTTGCCTTTCCTTTTCCTTCCTTCCCCCTTTCTTTTGGGGGGTTTTCCTCTTAGTCTTAGGAGGTGGTCAAAGTCCCTATTGTTACCACACACATTGCCACATCAGCGCATGTAATCTCTAAGGACATTGACCAAAGTTGACCATGATTCTAAGGACTATTCATCAATGAAAAATTATACGGGCCTTGACCCAAGTTGACCCCATCTCTAGGAACCAAAAACTTGTTTTCGCATCATTTTATTAAAAAAAAAATTCTCTACAATTTTTAAGATGTATCTTTTACACATTAATGTAATTATAAAATTATAAAATATCTTAATTATTAATAAATTATGACTTCAGCTATATTATACTCTAACTGTTGAAAAGTTCTGAGCTGTTCCCCACTATAAAAAATCATCAGAAGAAAAACAAGCTTGCACTAGTCACAATCCAGTGACAAGCCCAAGGAACAAACAAAGAAGCATCCAGTAGATTGTAAATCCCTAATTTAGTGGAGATATTATAGGATAATCTGTGATTATTATTAGGGAGATTATATGTGATCTGATTTTATTTTCATTTATTATGTAATCCCTACAAATCAGGCCCTAATATCATAGATATTATCTTATATCAGTGTATATAATGTACCCCAGTGATCAATGAGAATAATATATTCATTCCAACTTCTCCTTTGTCCTGCGGTAAGTTTCACATCCTCATTTGTTTTAGTTTTGTAATTATGACTGCTCTTATTATTGTTGTTTAATGAAGAATAATGGTTTCAACCAATCAAGCATAATAACTGAAGTGTATATCCTATAATCATGCGGCTAATTGGAAGGTAAATAAAAGAGCTAGAATTAAGGAATTGATTGGGGGGAGATATGTTGACAACCTTTCACATATACATCCCTCTTGCCTCAATTTCTGTCAGCCCTATAATTTCTTTCCCTTCTAGTTTTTTCCTGTTTTTTTTTTTCCTTCTCTTACAGCAAGAATATCCATTTATTTGGACAGGAAAAATGAGAGAAGTCTGTCAAGCTGAGGGTGACCTTATGTTGCCAAAAGAGCCTACGGGTGGGACCAACGGTGAGCCACAATGAGAGACTTATGTGCATAGGGGTGTACAAAGGAATTGAGATTTTTCAATATGCATTTATGAAGTAACATTATCACTTTGTGTCAACAAGAAACGCAGGTGTGACACATTTTAAAAATGTAAATGATATAGCAAAGCCACATATAATTGACCTAGAGATTTTACCTCCACATAGTAGCTAAATGCTAGCTTGCTAATTATCAGCAGGATCCAAAATAGGGTGTACCTGCCACAATAGACAAATTTTAATGCAAAAGCAAAGAAGAACATTTAGTCGACTCAATTGTGCCAATGATTCAAACATTTTGTTTAGTAACAAAAACATTGCAGAATACTTTTCACTTGAGAAATATGAGTGCTCAATATTGAAGACAATACCAACAGGTATGTAGTGGCTGACACATAATGGAATGGATGATATAATACAAAAAGTAATTTTGATAACGCAAAAGCGAGAGCGAGAGAGAATCACTTTCCTCCAGCTTACCAAACAGGTCATAAACATAGTAAATTGCAACCGAGGACACATTCATCAGCATGTATATAACTGAGACAGAAAACCTTGACAATTTAAAATTGGAATTCTCTGTAACATTCTTATTGATTATCCAACCATCTGAAAATAATTTCTTGCTAAATACAGATGGATGCTAATTACCATATAAAATCAGGTGATTAAATAAGAAGTTACCAGAGTTTTTCACTTACTTCAGCAATGATAACAAGTCCTCATGCATACCCCTACCCACATACAGTACTGGCTGAAGAAGGTTGATGTTCACGAAGAGAAAACAAATGAGAAAGATATAGAAGAATTAATTCAAGCCCCTAGAATGCTGTAAGTCTAATAAATGCTGGTCTTGTTTACCTGCGTCCACCACATTAGAAGGGTAACAATTCGCATGTTTGAGTGCTCCAACTTTCTCCGTATGGGTGGAAGGAAAAATAGTATTACAGCCATAATGTTTGGCAGTAAGTATATCAAAACAACATATGTATATAGTGACTGGTCCCCCCAATCCCCAGCCCAACTGGTAAAGAATTTTATAAGCCCTGATGGATTCTGAAGAGAACTAGAATAGCTGACGGGCAAAACAACAAACCAAACAGCAGCGGCAACAAATTTCAGAAGATACCGTAGCAACTGGGAAATTTTCATATTCTTCAAGGCATTCCAAGACAGAATAATATCCAAAAAAGCTGCAAGTAGAAGTTATGAGAAGTGGTTTGAATGGTAATAGTAACAATAATAGTAAGTAGTTGCATTAGCATTTATTCCTACCCAACATAGAACACTGAAAATTTCAAGAACATAGGATCAAGTACCTTGCAGGAAATTGAGAATGGCATGTGTAATGAATATGCTCATAATACTTCTAAAGACATCTCCATCATAAAACATAGCAAAAGGTCCCGAGGAACTCCATGCAACAATAATCATGACCTGAAAAGCAGTATCTTCACAAATGACACAAACTTCTTTTGTTGAAATTTGAAAGCTATGTCATAATTCCAACCATCATGGATTGAGATTACTTGTAAAGCCAAAATAAAGAAGATCCACATTCGATCAAAACTCCGGTAGAGGTGCCAATATGTACGAACTTCAACAAAATTTGTTTTGGGCTTCTTTCCAGCTCCAGAGCTAGCTTGGTTCAGACCCTACCAAATGACAAGAACCTCATAAAGGCTTTTATATTTTCAACAGAATCTACTTAATTTTTTGACAATTTCTTAGAAAAGAAGGCATCTATTCCTCATTTTTAAGTTTATGATTTCATTATTCTCAATGGCAATATTAGTTATATTTCTGTTCAGGCACAGAAGAAAACTGACATTTGCATGTTGACATGCAGCCACATAAATAAAGCATTCCATAACATGAAAAAAATATCAACACGCCATGAAGGAGTAGAAGATGTATACTCATTTCAAAAATTTCTATCATGCAATGCCATATGAATGAACAGCTTTGTGAGGGTACCATTTGAAAGTTCAAAACCACGACTCTTGAGATAAGGAAGATAAGGAGAAAGGCATAAGAGAGACCTCATTTACTGGCTGTGATTCAGCTGAATTTCTAAAAAAATCTGCTTCTGGGTCCATTGGCCACCCCAGCTTAAAACATTTGTCAGACCTAGGAAAACAGAGTTAGGCATTTTTAAAACATATAAATAATAAAAAAAGATTTTAGCATTGTTTTCAACATTCAGATAATTATAAACTCATTAAAACATTTACCAAAAGTATTCATTCAGATCATCATAATTTCTCCAATTGGAATGGCTGGCCTTGCCCTGCTTGTTTCTTTGAGCTTCCTGTTTCATTAAATTCAGAAAAGAGTTTCGGGCGGGCACACAAATTTATAAGAATGTAGCAAAATACAGTTATTACTGTATCAAACTCACCTTTGCTAAAACATTATAAATAGGAGTTATAACATCCCTCAGAAAGGTTTCTTCATCTGGAGCTTCTACTTTGTCTTTCTCCCCACTCACAGGATGGACATTACTTTGTAAAATCCCATAGGCATGACCGCACATCTTTGGCAAAGAAAGTAACCAAGAGTTATATCATAATCTCATTGATTAAAGAACTTGCATTTTTCAATCTCAAGCAACAGTTTTTTCCTGTGATAATCTAGTAGCTGTTTACACCAGTTAATTACAAGTCATGCAAAATACTGTTGTGCAGAGTCTTAAGGGGAAGAGGGATGCTGTGTGGGGAACTTTTTTAACAGTTACATGCAGTTGATAGTCACATTATTACACAAGGAATATTGAATCTCGTACAGTTTATAGAAGGGTGCACTTGGCTAAGGTAAAATGTATTTCTTAACTTCAATATTTCATATGCTCTAAGAAGAACAATTTCAATGTTAAAATGTTTTCAGCAACATAGCTAATGCTGATGATGGTAGTGAGAATGATATATGATAGTGTAATAAAAGTAACACAAGAAACATTTTTACATACTCATGTATAAATTGCTAAGTATTAGAGTATATGCTTGATGCAAGACTCACCATATAAATATGAATTCTATGTCAATAATAATGATGGAGCATTAAACAAAACTCACATGATGAAAAATGTAGCAGAGACATTCAGGCATAAAGCGAATATTCGAAGCTTCTCCCCAAATAAGAAGATAAAGAGCTATGTATATCAGCTCTAACTGTTGTTTGTCACCATCTTCTGGAAAGCTGAAGTGCCAAAAGTAATTGAACAATTTTGGCAATGTTATACCAAAAAAAAATACAACAAAGGAAATTGCACAAAGGAAAATTATAGAAGCTGTCCTTGTTTCTATAGCATCATTTAAGCTTATTTCAAGAAACATCTCATAGACTTCAAATAATGATCTCCCAATCAAGAAATTCACATACCTAATATTGGATTTACAACGTACATGATTACACCATGAATAGTAATTCTTGAACATTTTATCCAATAAATGTGGTACGGTATTTCCATGAAGCTGCAACAAGCTCTGGTTAGTCTTCAATATCAAACATAGAAATGTGATATTATGTTGCAATCTAATACATCTAGAGATTTAAGAATGAGGAAACTAGAGAAACTGAAGCTGTTAGCAAGAATCAATAATCCACCTCATGAGATTCAGGTTTTGTGTTCCTTATGTCAATGTTGGCAAGTAATAATACGAGGTGCTCTCGTTGATTTGCCACATTCCCTTTCTTCATATCCCAAAAGAGAAGAGAGATTTGGTCAGATGAGTCACTAGAAGTTTCTATGACAAAAATAAACACCTATATTCCTCATTGATAATTAACAATATACTCCCTTCGTTTAAAATTATAGGGCATTTTTTGTGAAGTAATATGTTCAAAAATATAAAGCATTTTTGGGTTATCAAGGTGTAATTAATCAGATTTTTCTGAAAATGCCTTTAATGAGCATTAAAAATTAAGAACCAGCCATTCTCATATTTCCCATATATAGACATGGAAAGAAAGTGTATTTTTTTAATGACATTAACTAATTTATTGGGGTTGTAAATTAGTTAACAGTGTCTTCTAATTTTAAATGGAGGGAGTATCAGTAAAGAAGAGAAAAAAGTTTAACTTTTATGATTGAATCAAATTCACAACCAGTTAATTATAAAAAGTAAATGACGATACAGTCGTATGATCCGTTGCAAACTTTTAATTACTCTTAAGATGGAAAAATATAGCGCTTAGATGATGGATGACATTCATAAATAAGTGATTCATTCAAAAAGTTATTATCGCTTGTTTCCCATTGATGTTTTATTCTTTTATTGAAAAAAAGAAAAGAAATTTGGTCCTAATTCTCTCCTACATAATGAACCGGCTCAACTTCCAATCCTAGCAGAACCAAGAAAAAGAAACAGATAAGAAAGGCATTTATTACCTGAAACCCAAACACAGAAGAAAGCCAGTCAAGTATGTCACTAATTTCTTTAAATCTCTCCATAGGCAATCTAGAAGCACCACTAGAGGAATCACTTCTTGAATGAATTATGGGCATTGGAAGATTTTCCACCTTGCGAAGAGCATTAAGTGCTGCTTGGATCTATATTTTCAGATGAAATAAAAGACAAACATATGAAAATGTTAAATTTCAGGAAGACTATCTTATTGGCAAGGATAAAACTGTGATTGCATGTACTTTCAAACATACAAACCTCAGGAACTTCCATGATTGCCGGTTTAACACCAACAGCATACAATGGAAGAATGTTATAGTTTTCACATTGTCCCCTTTTCTTCTCAACATCCATTGCATATTCTCTTGTCTGGTGATAAAGGAACATCCTTATTCTGGGTCCTTACAATGCCTAACAAGTATCTTACAAAATAAACTCACAGTAATCTAATCAAGAAAATCGAACCTTATTTTCAATATCTTTTGGAGATACCATTGCGTTCATAGCTTCATATAATACAGTGGCAATCTGAAGAATCTTATCCATCTCCTCTCTTCAATAGCAATATGAGAAGAATAAGAAATGGAAAATTAACGGCATCACTTATTTACAAAAAAAAAAAAGAAAAAAAGAATTCCATCATTGTCAGAACTTGAAAGGGCAGAATTTAAGATGAAGCCTCACGGTTTCTTTGTAAATTCACCATCCCGGACATGTTGCTCATAGAATGTTTGATAGTACAACTGCAATTCTCTGGCATCACTTCTTTTAGTAAATTGTTTAGTATCTTCCCCTTCCTGCAATCAATGTTGTTGTTTTTTTTTCCCAAGAGAAAATTAGGAATAACTACAGTTATAATTCTTGTCTGATGCTAACGAATTTTCCAGAAAAACTAAAAAAACAAAAGCAAATATTGATGAGATCGATGGTTAAGATATAAATCCACAGGACACATATCTTTGTTAGCTGCTCATAAACTCCAATAAGAAGTAAGAAAATACAACCAAAACAAAAAAAAAAGTAGGAAATTGCAAACAAACAAGATTAGTCATCTACTCTTTGCAGTCTATGAAGCAGGAAAGTCTTGAATTGACGAACACCACGCCCACTTGATGTTGGATCCATTGTATGAGCCTTCTCAAATGCATGGAAGCGGCCTATTAAACAAACAAAAGAAATTTATACCATTAATGTTCTATATAGTCACTCAAAAAAACAAAAAACACACTAAACTCCATGGGCAACATTAATACAGAACAATTTCCTTCACTATTTTGAATTTTTAAGAAGAGAACATTGAAAGTTAAGTAATCACCATCTTAATTCATAAACAGAAAGCAAAACTTTTTAGTACAGATAAAGAAAAAAGTAGAGCTTAATCATAGGGAACAAAAGCAAAGCTTTCGCAAGCAGGTCCGATAGCTTCACACACAATAATGTTTTAATAGAAAAGTTATCTGCCCATGAAGAGAGAAAGTAACAAGGCCAAGAATATGCGTTCAAACACTCACAAAGATAAGCAACTCTGGGATTCTCCTCCTCAATTTCATTGGCTGTACGGAGGATCGGAACAATAACTGCAAGGGAAGATGGCACAATCTCACTGTCAGTAGCACCTTCCTCATCCAACAACTCCACATTCCTCGTCGGCAGCCGTGTCAACCGCCGGGAAGGCAGCCGAGGGACACTATGCACAACACTCTTTGTGCCACTCGAGCTCGCCATTTCGCCAACAAACCCACCACCACCACCAATACAAACTCTGTTTCCTCAATTTTTACCCAAAAAATTTCACAAGTACCCAAATGCTTAAACTCAACATTCGTGTCTGACGAAGCGAAAGACAACATTGGTTTTTTGTATGGGGAAAAAAGAAAGGTGTAGATCAGGAACTTTTGATCGTGGGGTGGGCCAAAGGACGAAGCTTTAGGGTTATAAAATTGAGGGAAGGAAAAAGGGCCAAAGGGGTTTTGAACGGAAAATCAGTGAAACAAGGGTGCGTGTGCTGCTTTGGGATTGTGTTGTTGCAGTGAGTGCTTTTGCTTTTTAATGAAAGGAATTGATAATCAAATGAACAACGAACCTTCAATGTGCTTTTCGAGGAAGCAGGTAAAGGTCATATGGCGCTTTAATTGGCATTACTTCTCACTTTTCCTTTGATTTGCTTTATTAGTGTTCTCTGGGTTCATCTTTCTGAGTGAGGCGGGAAGGAAACTTGCGGTTTTCTTTTGGCCTAAGGAATGAAGAACGCGGGAGCCTTGCGAATCAAATCCTGACACGTCACACGGGTCGGGTCGGGCTGAATAAAAGTTAACTCTTTAATGAATTTAATAGTAATGTATTTTTCATAGAAAGTTTAGATAAATTAATTCTAGAATATACTCATAACTTAAAATACTCTTAAAAATAAATTATTCATGAAAAATTCTTTGTCATCAGTTAGGTTTTAAATTTTAATCCATGCTTTGTTAATGAATTGTATTGTCATTTTAATAATTACATCACTTTTATGCACATTTTTAAGAGGTTTTGCCACTTTTAAATCATATTTTGTTTATTAGTAGTTTAGTATATGCAATAAGGAATAATAAAAAAATAATTTTAAAAAATTTATTTCCTTAGATAAAAATAAAATCATTGGACATTATTACAGTAATAAAAATATAATAAGTAAATACCCATCCATTCTTAATATATAACATAATTGTAAAGTTAATATTAATCCTAAATATAGATTTATTTTCTATATTTATCATCTTTTTTATTAAATTATCCCTATTGATATTCACTCAATAATAATTAAGTAAAAGAGGGGTAGAAGAAGTTAAGAAAAATAATCATGATATTTTACAAAAAATATCTTATATTTACTAATTTAACTAATTTAATCTAATCAAATCAGTTACATAGATCCTATATTAAGAATAAGAGGAGTATACTATATACTTTTCATAAGGGAAGTGATTAGAATTTATTTAGTTTACCTACAATCAAAACTCAATTAATTTTTTTCAGTAACTCTAATGATATCAAATAATTAAAGTTTAAAGAAAAATAAATCGAATGAAAAATGAAAACATTATTTATGCATAACACAATTATTGAAGTGGTTATTGTTGAATAGTCATCTTTGCTTTTATTTTATTTTTTAAAAAAATACATAGGGGATAGAAAACGGGGGAAAGGGTAAGTTAGTAACTTTATCACCTTGCTATATGTTATAAAGGTGGTTTGACCTGTGAGGGCCAGAGAGATGAGTCAAATTATATTATAACTAAATAAATTAATTGCACATTTTCAAAAGATGTTAAAGCAATTTTAGCTTTGCCTAACTCATAAAGGTAAGCTCCTATAATAGACCCTTCTTTATTAAAGCCTTACACTTTAAGAAATTAAGCAAAAATAAATAAAGCAAAAACAGTCCATTCGCTTTATAAAAAGAATAAGAAGAAGAAAAGTTATAGACAAAGTAAAATCAACACATCATAAATAAGACAAACTAACTCACTCTAAATTATTTGTTCACTATGGTCATGTATGCCTAGTGTCACACACACACACACACACACATATATATATATCTATTTAAAAACATGTTTTAGTTTAAATTATGTTAATTTAACTATGACTGAATCCATATACTTCGTACCAACGTATCAGTAAAACACATGGGAAAGTTGTCATGTTTACAATTACGGATATAATGTGTTTTTGGAAGAAGAAAAAAATGTAGACCGGAACTATGATTTAGATCTAAAAGCACTTAAACATTAATCTTAGTGATAAAATTATTTTGAAGTAAAACTATAGTTTTGGTAATTGTAAACTATAATTCTATATAAGTAAGATTCACTAGTTTTTAAAACAAAATTATATATTAAATATAAAAAATGACCATTTTAACTCTATGAATTTTTGTTATCTTTATGTTTTTCTTTTCTTATTTACCTTGTGTCCTTTCTAGTAATTTATCTATAAAAAAATTATTTTAATAATAATAATTTAAATACTTATTTTTTTAAAATTATTTTTTATACAAAATCTATCCTCTATACATATTTTAAAATTAATTTTTTTCGAAATCAATTCTCCATAAACTAAACCAAACACACCATATATATATATATATATACTAATTATCTCATATTATAAGTAATATTGAATATGTAAGTAATGATCTCACACTTTTTAAAAAGTTTTTATGCTATTAAACTAGCGTATATCAGTTAATTAGCAAAGGCTAGCTGGTAGAAAATCAAAAAACAAAAATGTTGTTTGATTTGCATTGTTGCTCAGTTAGGAACAATATTAATTATTATTAATTAAATAAATAATTAATAATCGATTGATTGATCTCATATACTATTTTATACATGTCGTCACCTAAATAGTAAGCTCCGTGGCCTACCTTCTACTTCACATCATACTATCCACCTGTTTGAAAAAGAAGAAAACTATAATTTTAAAAAAAAAATTGACCTAAATTTTAGTTCACACAAATTTTAAAATAAATATTTATATTTATTTAAAAGTATTTTTAAATCAAAGCATGATTTAAAATTAAAGTTTTGGATAAGTTACTGAAATTAGCTTCTATAACAGTAAAAAAATTTATAGAATAACCAATTATTATTTTATCTTTATTTTTTATTACTACATTTCTCATCTCTCCTATTTTTTCTCTACCCTCTTTTCTCTCTTCTCCACCTTCTCTATTTTATCCTATTCCTTCTCCACCCTCTCTCTTCTCTCATATTTTTAATAAAATCATACACTTTCTGATATTTTTTCAATTATAAAAGTCCTTATAGTAATAGTTATATTTATTTAATTACAACCACTTTTTTTTTATAAGTTATTTTCTAAAATCTATTTTCTAAAAACCGTCGTAAACCCTTTTTTAAACTATTTTTTCAAGCAGATCCTGTATATATCATTGCGACTTATTTTTATCCTTAAAAGCTATATGGACATCCAAACTAATAACACTATATTTTTCAATTATTAATGAATATATATTTCCCTCAATTTTTTGAAATTGTCAGTTTCTCTTATTAAAATTCATAAATAATCATATTATTTATAAGTCATAAATAAGTAATTCATTTCAAATTTCATATAAAACGCGGGGCAGTTAAAAAATAATAATAATAATAATATAATTGTGAATTACTATAGTATAAAGACATATTTGCGAGTATGTTTACAATCATGTTATATATATCGCTTATGAAAAGAACAAAAAAAAAAAAGAATCATGCCATATCGTGATCATCCAAACTTTAATTTATTCAAAAGCGACCATAGGCAAACATGCTTTATCATTCGTGTTTTCAGCACGAAACTAAACATATTCTAAAATCTAACAACCCCCCTCCCGCGTGTTTAACTATGTAATTTTTAATTAAGAGTTAATTTTCTCTAAATACTCTTTCGTTCTTTAATATATAATTTATTTAACTAATTTAATTATATTATGGATCTATACCTGCTACCCTAATATATAAAATATACATGCATATTTAATTTCTGTTATGCATTAACTGGTCCGTCCAGTGCTTTACTTCCTTTCTTCTCCATTCTCAACAAATACCTGGATATCACAGAGATAGATCTAGATTTATTTACCACATCTCTACTTCACCTTCTGGCTCTGATACCAACTTGGGGGAGGACCCCGAGAGGACCGATTGAAACTACCGAAAAGAGTATAACTTTTTACACATCGGATGTATTTAAATATCAATTAAATCACTTTTTCGAAAAGGCCTAAATGTATCGTGCTTATTGTGTCTTTTAGACAATAAACATGATATATTTCAAGATGCTATTCTTGCAGTAGCAGAAACAGGCCTACATGATGGACTTGTCTATTTTAATTGTTATCCAGATCGGATGATTGAATTAAAAGACGAACATGTCATTGAAAATATTAAACTTTATTAATATAATTAAATTAGTTAATATGACATTTTTTTTTAAAATAGCACAATTATCTTCTTTAATTTATTCCCTCATTTTCTTGCTTGATAATTGTTAAGAGAATATCAATAGTAATAATTTAAAAAAAAAATTGTCAATATAAAAAATAGTTTTTATATTTATGATCAGTATCAACTTTTCGATTAAATCTTATATTAAAGATAAGAGGAGTAATTAATAAACATTGAATTTTTTTTAAAAAACATAACTTGCAATGCTATTTTCAACAATGGCGTGATAATGAATGGAACGAAGGGGTTGCTTTCATTACCACACTATCGACAGCTAATGCCAAAAATCATATATATAAATATATATATATAATAGGAAAAAGATAATTAATATTATATGTTGATTGAAACATGATAGTGAGGTTATGTGAGCGCGAGGGTTCATACTATACAGCTAACGTGTGTTTTGTTTCTTGTGGGTGCGTGATGGATCATTCATTCTCAAACTCGTATGCAAATCAGTCAATCATTTTCATTATATACATATATATAAAAATAAAAGATATATAATAATTACTCGAGCCTTATATATAAGAGCTAGTTAATAAATTTATTTTTACCCTAAACATATGTAAGATATCAATCTCTTGTATAAGAAAACATAATTTAAAATTTTCATCTTCCTCCTTAGTGAAAAGCATCTGCCTCCATGTACAAAAGTTGATAATAAATCTTTCAACCAATTACATAAAGAAAAGGATGAGAGGTTAATGACTTTTAGCATACACAGTGGTAATATTTCTTTATAAATAGGAGGTCGTAGATTCAATTATACTTATAATTAAAGTCATTCGTGCATGCCCTCTCATTTAAAAAAATAAAAAAGAAGAAAGGATGATAATCCCTATCACTTACACTAAATTAATCATAGCTCCTCCTTTTTATCATTATAAAGCTCTTAATTAAGCAAAAAACAAATTCAATGAAACAAAACTCTGTAAATTTACATACTCCCAATAGAAATTAATTTAGTTATCAATGTTATATAAAATTATCTATATAAATCGTATGATATTATTATATTTTATTAATTAACTATATAGGAGGAGAGAGGCTAGGGAGCTTAATTTCTAGGAAGAGCATGGATCTTCTTATACCTCAGGCTGAGTCTAATTATCATTTTTTTTAATCTAATTATATGTGTGTGTGAATATAGAAGCTAATTAATGGCAAAGCAAACAACATTAATTGGTTAATTAAATTATAATTATATATTTAATTACCAAATAGTAAACTGCGTGCCCTTCATGCCCTCCTATATTAAATTGAATCTCCTATAATTGCAAGTTATTTTTATTAATTCCTGAAATCCATATTGAATTGACCAACATTTAATTCTCCTACGTAAATCCAAAACATGGCATTTTGTTTTTGATGGACACTCTTACTTTTAATTTGACACACAAAGAAACAGAGTACCAAGTAGAATATTAACAACGTTATAATAGATATGCATAGCTTGACCTTTCAAATGTACTTTGAATTTGAATAATAATTTTATTTATTTATTACTCCATCAATCAACGTTTCATTATTTTTTAATATAATAATACAATAAAAAGTTACGCAAGTTTTTTACATATTTATTATAGAATGATATCCAGTAAAAATCATTGTGAAATAACGTATACTATAAAATGATAGTGTTATAATTCTATTAAAAATTAATGAGATATACTATATTTTAAGATTTTATAGTTTAAAGTTAGCCAAAAAGTAATTTTAAAAAATTATAGAATCCATGAAATTACGTATAAAAAATATTGTGAGGATACACAGCGTGGAAGTTTATATTTGACGCACATATTTTAAGGAATGTAATTCAATGCTTTCTCTCAAAAGAAAACACCATATATGGTTTGTTTTAATTTGAAATATCAACTTTTTCCATGAAATTATTAGACAATATTAGTGGGTTAAAGACTACGTATTTCTTCTTATCTTTATTATAAGGCAACTGTTAAAAAATATATCTCATCCTTACTATAAATCATCCAATGGGATATTAATTACATTTTTTAAATATTGTATCTATTTAAAATATTATTAATTGCAATTTCTATAATTTAATTATGGTTAGAAGTGACTTATAATAAAAGACATAAGAGAGTACATCTAAACAATTTAAGATAAGATCAAAAGATTCAAATTAAAACATAATTAAATATGGATTTGTAATGAAAAAAATAAGATAAAAATGAAGCGAATAAATATAATTTTGAGAATCTCATATCATCAATCTTTAATACCACGTTTCTTTTATATTTCCTCCCACTTTCATGCGTATCTTCATATATATATCTACCACACGCAATTAAATACATACATACACATACATACATATATATATATAAAGACGCAATACATAGTTGAATCCTCCGAGATAATCAAGAGAGCCAGCTGTATAATTCCTAGGTTTGTCAGACAGCATCGTAATCTTCATCGAGAATATTATCATGGGAAAGAGATCAGTAATTAAGCAACAAGCATCCTCGAAGATATCAAAGAAAGATCATCGTCATCATCGTCAACAACATCATCATCATCTTCAAGCAGAGTTCAGCAGCTTGATCAACGATCTGAAACCCAAGGTGTACATCACAGATCCTTCAAGCTTCAAGCAGCTCGTACAAGACCTTACTGGCAATAATAATAGTGGAAACACTAATATTTCTTCAACAATAAGTTCATCTTCTTCCAAAGTTCATGAGGCTCAGGTTCACCAGTTCAGTGTTGAACACTCGGTTTCAACAGAAGCACCAATAACAACGACAACGACAACAACTTCTTCTGAAGAGTTCTGTCATAACGATGATAACAATAATAATATGATGAATGATACTGATGAACTCATGATGATGTACAAAGAATATGAAGAAGAAGACATTGATGGATTATTCTTCTGCAGAAGCAATAATAATAACCAGACGATGGTGCAAATCTCGGAGGAAAACGGCACAGTTTTTGAAGATATATTGGCGTGTGATTATGATCAGATTAATTATCTGGAGTCACTGCTTTTCGATGATCATAATCAAGTTGCTGTTGAACAACAACCCTTCATCAGTGATCCGTTTTACGCACAGATGATTCAGCCAGCTGAGATCAGTGTTTACGATTATGACTTCTCAGGATTAATCAATTATTAGCGATATATATAAATGCACGCGAGCTTTTCTGGTTGACGTAGTTTTGTTAATATGTTGAGTTACGTTTTCCAGCATGTTCATATGTGTATATCTACCTTCGATTATTGTACAGAGAAATCATCATCCCAGAGATTGTATCTATTTCTAATCGCATTCTATTTGTGTGTGTGTGTATGCAGTTTTGTAGAATATAATCTGAAACTGTGATCAGTATATCTGCAGGCAAAGGACTTTAAATTTCAGGAGAGATGATTAATATTAATAATGTTAATTTTATTAATTAATTGCGTGAGGTTCATGTTCAGATTCATTTCCAGTTGAGAAAAGGCCAAGTTTTGCAGTATATATATATATATATATATATATATATCCGTGTCAATCAATAAGTTTCGTTTGGGATTGATTAATGATGATCGGTGTCACTGTGCTCTTAATTAGTTTAATTTGTTTTCTGCAATTAATTTCTTAAACCAAGACCTTCAGAATGGAGACAAAATCTGAAAGAGGCAGAAAGAAGACAAAAATTCCCTTGTATGATGATGGCGTGCCTATTAAGTCCTTCTACCTTTCATTTTTTTTGTTATTTTCTCTCTCGTATATGCTGCTTCCTTGAAGCCAATAAAATTAATATATAACGACTAGAGAATATAATATACTCCTCTAATCTCTATAGGATATAGTTAGAAAATTGATCTTAATTTTAAATATAAGATTTATTTTTTATATTTATTTATTTTTTTCAAATTATCCCTAATAATACTCCCTCAAGAATAATTACTTAATAAAATGAATGAATTAAGGAAGATGATTAATTTTTTTAAAAAAAATACTATATTAACTAACTTAACTAATTTTTTAATCTAATAAAATTAATTAAATATGCCTTATATTAAAAATTGGATGAGTATAATAGTTATTTATAGAAATATATGTCATGTATGTGTAGCTTCAAATTTTGACTTTTATGAACTCCTCCCATCTATTACTATAATGTAAGTTTTTTTCTCTCTAAAAGTTAAAAATGTAAGTCCAGTTTAATAATATTTAAAATATTTAATATTTTTTCCTTATAAATCAATTAATATGTTTTTCCTGATATATAGTCAATTGATATGAATATTGTTGGGTAATTACGGTGGAGATAGAGATTGAGAAGTAATCAAGAATTTGCATTTAATTAAGACTAAATTAGTAATTTTTTTTGTTACCCACCCGATTCATTGGAGTTTTGCCCCGACTACATCTGGATCCGACCCGCGTCGCGCACCTGGCTATAGTGGGTGAGTCTCTCAACGGAAATTTTTTATATACGCTAAGGCTCAAATTTAAAACCTTATTTAAACGATACTAAATAGTTTATTATTCGGACTAACTCTCGTTGATAAATTTAAATTAGTAATTAAAACCTTCATTTTCCAAAAGCCCAGTCAGCCTTACGGGCCCGACCAAATTTCTGACACTAATCTTTCAATTGGAGGATGCTTTTTCTTTTAATAATGCTTGAAATACACATCACATAATTCAACTAAGAGTTAGACATATGATTATTTAAAATTTATTTAAATTTTAAAAAATATTATTTTATTATAGTTTTGGAGAGGCATTTTAGTTTTTAGGTGCCTAAATTTACGCCTGAAAATAATTAACAGCTCGCTCTACCTAACATTAGTATCGTCTATGATAAAGGGAGACTTCATCTTACTTTTATATCGTGGGTGAGCCCAACCTCTTTCTAAAAATTTTTATAAAAAAAATAATGATTGACATCATAACATAAATACGAAGTATATAAAAAACCTTATATGACTGAAAAATAGGACCATTGCAAAAAAACACAAAACATATAACGATGATAAGAATAAGATTCAGCTATTTCTAAAGTTACTTTAGAGAAGCCGTCCAGGAGGGAGCAAACGGCCTTCATTATGACATTCGCACGAGTATTCTTGGAGAAAGCATGCAACAGGTAAAGTAGTGAAAATAACTATTTTTTAATTATTTGTTAAATTTTATTATTAAATATTTAATTTTAAAATTTATGACTATTCTTTCTAGTACAGCCATGTATTCCGCTCCTGTTTATGCATAATGATTGCAGACACAACAAAAACGATTGATCGAATAAGAATGAAAATACAACATATATATGGTATACATCGCAAAAAAAAAAAACGAGTTATTTCACAAACAAGCAAATCCAAAAAAATCCCAAAAAAATAATCAAATAAATATGTACAGTAATAATAACAATACTCTCACTTGATCTTCTCTTTTCCGTGCGTTATTTGTGTAGAAGCCACATTATACAAAGACTTAAGTTGCCTTGTTATCAACTTACTATTATGTATAGCTAGTTGCAGCTCCGCATCACTAGCCCACCATTGTTCCAACCCATGAGCTTCCAAAAACCTCTGCTTCTCCTTCGTCACCACAAACAATTTTGCCGCTGTTTGCCCGCCGCCATTCGTCGTCGGCCTCACGTTCTCTTTGTCTCCATCTCCTCCTTCTCTTGCTCTGCCATCATCCCCTTCTTGATCCGGGTCGGTATAAGAGCAACAAATATAATCCCTGTTATTCACATACAAATGTGGAACCCATCGACCCGTATCCTTCCAACTTGTTAGCCGGTTCATCCAACTACCCGACCCGGATCCGGATCCAGATTCAGTACCACCATTTTCGGGATCTGAGTTTGAGACGAAGGATTTCTTCACCTTTTTCCAGAGAAACTCAGCTTTTTCTCCGATGTTTCTGAAACTCATGGCGATTGAAACCGAAGGTGGATTGAACAAATGTGTGTCAACGTAAATCCCTTCTTTGGCCAAAGCTTTTCCAACCTGAAGAGCAAAACCAGCTCCAAGAGAATGGCCTGCAACACACACATTGCTACTTCCATACGCATCGCAAGCAGATCGGAGAGCCTCCAAGGCTGAGCTAAACCTCACGGATCCTTTGAGGCTTTCCCAGGCGAGAAATCGGAGATCGTCTTCGATGTCTCGGCGCATAGTGGGGCCTTTGAGGAGTGTTCCTCGGAGAGCGAGCACGGCTTTGGGGGCTCCGCCGGGTCTGATTAGGACTAAGTCAGCCATGGCGGCGGATCGATCCCATTCTAGGATTGCTCCGAAGATGGATCCATCGCGTTCGTCGATCAGCGTTTTGGTGAGCTTGTACTTGAAGGGGATCCACCAGTGTGGCGCTAGAGCGTTTGATTGTGATCGATTCTCTTGCCGGTCTAGTTCCAGAAGGTACACTGCTTGAATGAAGCATGCTATCACTGTTTTCTTGTAATTCGGATCCTTCCTGCAAAGAACATTTCATGATGATGATGATAAAGATTGAATTATTGGAAGAAGAATGATAATGTGAAAATCTGGGTCCAGAGTTTATCGTGATGAATGAATGTCTCTGTTTTCTGTTGAAACAGAGATATGTGCATTAATTTTTTTTTTCCAGAAATCAAAATTGACTATAATTCAAAGGATGATGAGATTGATGCAGAGGATTATAGTAATCGTATTTCTCTATTTTTAAGCAAGGACAAGAATGAAGAATGTGATGATTAGAAGCTTATTGACTGTTGACTAATACAATTAACTATTGTCACAGGTTTCAAATTCAAACTCTACTGTGTTCTGTGGATTCATTTATTTTGAACAGAAATTTGCAAAATATACTTGTAAATTAAATTCAAATTCAGATCTTGCATCAAGGGATTCGTTTTGCATTTCCCCGTTCTCTCAAGTTCTTTTATTTTGGGGGGAAAAAAAAGGAAACCATATTTTATTATAGAAAAATATACGGTTTCTGCTATCTACACTGCCTACTATATACAAGTATCAAGAAAAGATAATATTTTCAGTTCAACTAAGTTTAATTGCTTGATTAATAATATTCAAATTAATAAAACAGATAATACAAAAATTCAATCTCTTGTTATCTGGGCTGACTATATTCACCCACGCAAGGTAAGCTTATCCTTGAATGAATCCAAATAGGAAATTACCACATTAAATTGATTAAATTATTGATAACAGTTAAGGAAATGCATTAAATTAGTGTCCTCAAAATTTTAAAGCAGCTTTATTTCCGTTTATTAAAAAAAAAAAAAAAAAAAAGCAGCCAAGGGCCATAAAATTTTTTAACAGATAAGATAAGCCAATTCAAAAATTACCAGAAACTGTACCTTCAAAATCAATTACAGAAATTAACCAAACAAAGAAAGACAATCATATATCTAAATAAGAAGATTCGGAAATCCAGTTAAACAATACATCTTAGTTAGATTGGTCTCTGAAATAGTCAAAGCAACCAATAAACTAGAAAAAATTAATTATATGTTTGAAACTCAACCCCTTTCATAAATTTTCTTATATTCTCCCCATTCGTCATAGATACTTCAATCCAAAAAAGTTATTAAGCAAAGAAAAAAAATTACTGGGAAACTTGAAAATCTTTTAACTATACGTTCACAACTGATTCTGCGAAATCGATAGAATCGGATCAAAATACAGCCAAAGAAAACACGAGATCCATTTCGAAAAGCTTTCAAAATAACGCTCGGAAGGGAAAACCGATTCTGCTCAGATCTTCAGAAACCGCCAAACAGTGCTCTGTTTTGAACATGCTTGAACAGAAGCAATGTTCATGGACTAAGGTGAAAATCGAAGCTAGAGCACTCAAGAACTAATCAGATCCAGAATCGAAAACGCTAAATTCAGATCAAATCAATGAAATTAGTAGTACTTACCAACTAGAGTTGATGAGGTCTCTCCAATTAAGGGTTGTCAGATTGCGAGGACCAGAGACATGAAACGCGTAGGGATGAGCTTCGTCTTCGATTTTGGCCACCTGGTTTGAAATTTCACCCTCGGAAACCAGTTTCGCCATTAAAACACAGAAGTTCTTTCCTTCTTCGTTGCTTACTTGGTTTGTTTACATGATAGAGTGGAGAGAAAGAGAGTGAATTTATGAGAAGCTAGTGGCTTTCCATTGTTGAAAGTTGATGCTTTGAATCGGATTCGACGTGGCCACTTTCAGAGAATAATAAAAAAATGAAAAAAAAAACAGACTTCAAGAATAAACCCAGGGCTCGCTCCAACGGCTATATTTGTTTCAGTTTTCAAGTCGTCCGTTTTTAACGAACTGAAATGACCAAACTATCCCTCCCATTTTGTTCCTTTGCTGTTGCACCTTTTATCCAGAATTAAACAATCAACGTAATTATTATTTATTTTGCATTTTTCCTTATGTATGCACTTTTTTAATTAATTAAATTAATCTTTATGTCTATTACTTATGGTTAATCTTAAAGAAAAGTGATTAATATGAATTTTAACTCATTGATTCAATTAGTAGCATTAAATTTAATTAGGTTTAATATGCAATTTTTACCCTCAACTATTTTTAAATAAGCTGGCCACCTTAAAGTCAAGAGTGGCACGATATCACCGTCAATAAAAAAAAAAATAATATTTGATAATATTTTAAATAATCTTAAGTTATTTGTACTTGTTTCTTTAAAACACCTCATATAATTTTTTCTGACACATGTACCCCTCCCACATCACAATGAGGGTTGTGAAGGATAGTGAAATATCAATGCCTTGCCCCAAAGCGCCTATGCCTTTGCTGAAACAAAGCCAAGGCATCCAGAAACTGGTCCTTACCAAAATCAGGCCAAAGTTGAGGATCAAACACAAGTTCTGTGTAAGCTAATTGCCACAAGAAGAAGTTACTCACTCTGAGTTCGCCACTCGTTCGAATCATAAGATCCGGGTTCGGGAACTCGGTGCACCGAGTTTCTAGCTCTTGCTCGATCGCGTCTTCGTTAATGTCTTCTACCTGAACGATGCCGTCTTTGACCTTCCCGGCCACAGCTTTGCAGGCCTCCACAACGTCGTATTTGCCGCTGTAGCTCATCGCCAAGATTAGGTGCAATCCACAGTTTTGCTCCGTCCTCTCCTTTGCATTGCTTAACATTCTTTGCAGAGATGTTGGGAATTTTGATGAGTCTCCTATTACTGATATTTTAATGCCTTTCCTATATATAATATAATCATAAATTGATAATTATTTATAATAATTAATTGATATTAAAATATGAAGTTATAATTAATTACGTTATTATTAGTCAGCTACTATCTATACCTGTGGTAAGTTTCAATTAAGGTGTTTATGGTGCTTTCAAAGAGCCGCATCAAGAGATCAACCTCCATCTACGTCACAGTCAAATTTCAACATAAAAAAAACTACTCATGTTAAACAAATGTTAAAATAAACATATGATGTTGTAAATTTACATCTTTAGTTTTTTAAATTTATGAAGTGTAGTATATTTTCGGTCATTTAATATTAGCACTGTCGTTAACTGGAAATGTTAAATCATCAATGAATTTAAATAGTGACTCCGCAATTAATATTAACATATTAATTTTTAATTTCAAATTTATAAATTAAAAATATTTAAAATAAAATATAATAAAGATAGTGTCTATAATATGAACTTTTAACATCAACTACTCCCCTTTCAAGATATAAAAATATTATATTAAAAGATAAAATTTTTAACAGCATTTAATTGTAGGATCATCGTTTAAATCCGTTTATTAAGGGACTGGAAATACACTCTATAAATTTAAAGGATTAAACTGAAATTTGATATAAATTTAGAAGAGCAAATATATAAACTTAGAGTATAAAATATACTAAATCATGTATTAATAATATATATATAATAAATCGAGGAACACTGTTTATCAATTTCTAGCAACTCATATTCATAGCTTTAGTATGTAAGTTATCATATTTATCGATATTAATACTAAATAAAGTACAACTTATTTTTTTAAAATAAAACATGTCTAATTTTTATCCCAAAAAAATAAATAAAACATGCATGTCCAATAAGACAACATTACAGCCAACGAAAAACTTATGACTAAACTAGTTCAAAACTCAAAACTAACAACTTCATCCTAATTAAAATCTTATCTCTAGTCATAGGTCATGTGTTTTCACCATAAATCATGTATCAAGAGAATGATTGTTTAGGTCACTTGATATCCGGCATTTTTACTATATCTTATTACTAGATATATAAGAAATTGTCTTATCCGAATCGAGGCTTTATGAATAGGTAACTCTCTCTAAGAATATTTTTTTAAGAAGGAGGAATCAAACACATTTCATCCATTTTATGATCTAACTATGTTACACCAATTACCCTTGGATTGGGAGAATGATGATTTAAGACCTCGTAAAAAAAAGTTAGGATCAAATCAGGATCTCATAACAATTTAAATTTCTAAATTTTAAGGTTTTTTTTTTTTTGTATTTTAGTGCTGAACTATTTTGAAAAGTTCCACTTTGATATTAGCTTTATTATGAAGTCCATGTTTCAATATTAAAAATGTTTGAACCGCTATCACAGTTTTTTTTGTTCTTTGACCTAATGAACAAGAAATTTATCATTTATATTAAATACTTCATCACTGTGAGACTAAATGCTATCGTCTTGCCAAGAAAATAACCGATGAAACAGTTGCCATGCAACGCTCACCTTAGGGCGAACCCAATTCTCCTGAGAGAACGCGAAAACGGTCAGAACTTTAATCCCCCAACTCCAACACAGATCAATGATCCTCTTCAGTGACTCTACTCCGGCCTCGTGACCGGCCCACGGAGGCAACCCTCTCATCTTAGCCCACCTCCCGTTTCCATCCATAATCACAGCCACATGCTTCGGCATCAGATCCGGCCGAAGATCCGCCGGCAAAGGCTCCGGCTCTGGCACTCGGTCGGATCCCGAAACAACTGCCGCATGACTTGGCGAAGGAAGAGCGGTCCTGGGACTATGAAAAATGGGGAAGAATCTGTTTGTTTTGGAACGGGCGTAAGGAGGAGGACTTGGGGTATGATGAGGCTTAGGAATGGAAATTAGAGTATTCTCCACCGGCATAGGAAGCCTGCAGTGGAGGAACATGGTGTTGCTTGTTCGGAATAAGAGGAGCTAGGTATACGTGGGTGTTTGGCGCCACGCAGAAGATTTTGAGAATGATTTAAAATGTGCTTATAAGAAGGGACCTTTATTTTCCTATTAAAACACGAATATGACGAGGGCAGAATTTCATGTAAGCTTTAAAAGAAAAACAGAAAGAGAGAGAGAGATTTAGGTACGTGGGCATAATGTTCATGGCAAAACTAACTATCAAAGGATCTTCTTGCATGACTATAACTTTTAGAATTAATTCTTAATTAATTGATGTCCATATTCTTAATCTTTGAAATTATCTTTATCATATGGGAAAATTGGGTAAGAGAATATTAAGAAGAAAATTTTCTAAAAATAGTAAAAAAGTTTATTATTTTTTAGAGTTTTTTTCTCTTAGTATTTTTTACTCTCTAATTTTCTCCCTATCAAAACATAAGGTTAATGTCCTAATTTCTATAACTTCTAGAATTCAAGATATCGAAATAGGTTTTGCCTCTCTCAATAAAATATTTGTTAAAATATAAATCAATTTAAACCTATAATATCATGTTTAAGAGACCTAGTCATCTATCAATTGTGTCTAACTTTCTTAATTCTTTTAACTATTTTTATATATGCATAGAGAAAGAGGGAGAGAGGGAGAGTGACTGAGAAAGAGGGAGGGAGAGAGAATGGGTAGGGAGGGAGGGAGGGAGCGTTGAAACTATCAAACTGGGGCTGTGAGTTAAAATTTAAAAATTAAATTTTAAATGAGTCAAAATTTTAAAAAATAAATTTGTATTGAATTAAAAATTAAAACTTGAGTTTTAATTGAGTAAAAAATATAAAGACTAAACGATTTATTTTTCATTAAAAAAATTTAAAAAAAATAATACGATCACAAAAGTTTAATTTGATAATAATTAGGTGTTAACAGAATGAGTTTTGAACCGTCTCAATTATAAATTAATAAAAATATTTTGCAAAATATTTAATGAAATTCTTAAATTTATAATTATTTAAAGGGTAAAGGTACATATAGTACCTCAAATTAATTTTGGAGGAGCAATTAACACCCTAAAGTATTTAAAGGTGCAATTAGCACCTTGAACTAATTTTAGAGGTGCAACCAGCACCCTAAAGTATTTAAAAGTACAATTAACACCCTAAATTAATTTTGGAGGTGCAATCAGCACCCTCAAATATTTAAATTGATGCAATTTTACCCTTTCATTAACAAAAATACTTACTTTCATTTGATACATATCACATAAATTTTTTTTTAGATACATTATTGTTTAAAAGCCATATGTATAATATTATTTTAATAAATTACACTAAATTTTTTTAGGGTGCTGATTGCACCTCTAAAATTAGTTTAGGGTGTTAATTGCACCTTTAAATATTTTAGGATGCTGGTTGCACCTCCAAAATTAGTTCAGGGTGCTAATTGTACCTTTAAATACTTTAGGGTATTAATTACTCCTCTAAAATTAGTTTGGGGTGCTGGATGCACCTTTACCTTTATTTAAATGGATAATTTAAAACAGAGGAATCAGCTACCTGTTGAAGTCTCAATTTCGGTATTTATGGTTCTTTCGAAGAGCCTCAATAAAAAATCAACTTCCATCTGTAAGCCACGATTCAATCTTCAAATAATAATAATGGTAATAGTAATTATCACAACTTCATACCAAAGTTCAAATATGAGATCAAGTGGGAACAACTCATAGCAAATTGATCCAAGGGATTAATGATTAATTAAAATATTTCAAAATGTAATATATTATATTTTTTTATAAAACATTTATATGTAGACATAAGACATGTATCATGTGTAAATTAAACTTTTTTAAATTAAAACAATGTAATATATTAAAATATTTTTTTAAAATTATTTTAACTTTTTTAAATTAATTGATATTACATTTTTATATTAAACTTTCAAGGGGTAAAGTTGCTATTCAGGAAATACAAAAAATAGACTGAATTTTTTTTTGATAAGATATTTCAATAGCCCAAGATTGGGTTAAAATGAAAAAAAAGTGAAGAGATATGAATTTTTAAAAGAGTGTTACTCATCTCTGCGTAAATTGAACACAAGTTTAGATTACAGAAAACGTATTATTTGTTGAGAGAGTTAAGAATTCATCAGGTTAAAAGTATGGAATTATACTTATGATGAAATTTAAAAAAAAAAAAGGAAGAAAGAAACTTTGTTTGTCTTTTTTAAAGAATGGCTAAAATCGACTGGAATCACCTGGAAAACGCGAATATAATACAAACGCATCATTATTTGTGGCGGTGAGTGGCTCGTTTTGCTCCATTATTTTGAGACCAGAAAGCATAATTACCTATAGAACAATTTGAATATATGGAAATTCGATTCTTAAACTCAAAAGCTAAATCAGAATCAATTGGAATCACACCTTCTTCAAACCTCACATGAACCAAAACCCCCATGGCCGTCAATCTCAGTTCCACCGCTTCTCTTCACCCAAAGCCTTCCTTTCTCCTCAGGAAACACAATTCCTTCCTCAAATTCTACCCTTCTTCTTCAACCAGAACTCCTGCTCAGTCACAAGGGACTGAGGCTGGAGTTACAGAGGATGATTCCCCTGCTGGTATGCCTTTGTTTTTTCCCCCCTTCTTGTTTTGGCTTTTTGTTTGCTTTTGGGTTGAATTCAAATCTTGGTTTTAGGAATTGAGCATGAATTTTCAAGTGAGCTGTTGAGTTGCGGAATATACTTTGTTCTATGAGAATACCTATCAGTTTTATATTCTACTTTTGAGTTTCCTTCTGTGTTCTTTTCTTTTTAATTGGTCAGTCTTGTTGGCTTCTCATGTATATAGCCATGTTTCTGAGTTTCTTATATGAAACAAAAAGTAGTAGTTGATTTGGATTCTGAGCGTCAGCTTAACACAAACAAACACCTTTGAGTACAGGAAAAAAAGAGAGGGTGCGATTGATGTATTTACAAGAATTGTTTCTGAAGTTCTGATAAAAGAAACATATATCTTTTACAGGAAATTTCATGCTATTCTTTTCAATGTAAATGAAATCAATAGAGAAAAGGGAAAAATAATGAAAGAAACTCATAGGTTGTTAAAGAAAGCTACTTTTTGCTTCATCAAGCTTCAGAGCTTCTTAATATTTATGCCTGGTTCTGTTAATAAACTAGTTCATGCCCTGGATGTTATTGGACGCAGTTATTTATGCCTTCTCACAAAAGTCCCTCATATTCTTTTATGACTTCTATCATTAGGAACTTTGTCCTCTGCCCGCTCACAGCTCGATCTCTTGGAGCAACTTACAGCAACTAGCTCATCAGCCAGTGGTATGTAAATTACTGTCTCTTTTACGTGAACAATACGTATAGGGAAATACAGATTGATTGTCCTCTGGTTTTGTAATGTCACTTTATTCCTTTAAACCATTCATTTTTCTGAATTGTTGTCATCTTAAATGAGAGGTGTGAAAGAAGGTACTTATCGGTATCAAAACTCAAAAGGAAAAATTGTCAGAGACCAAGAGTTGCTAAAGATCAAGTTTCTGCCATTTACGTAAAATGAAAAATGACCGGAGCTTCATTTTGAACTCATTTACACCTTTAATGGCATACATAGGAAAAATGTGTACACCACATCATAAACATTTTCCCCCATCTTTTTCCTTTTTGGTATTAGGATCTGAGACGTCTTGATCATTCCTGAAACTAAAGCTACTCTCCTGTGATCTTTCTCCGCGAATTCAAGATTTTGCTCTCCATAGGAGCTGACTTGTGTCATTTGTGTTTCAAATTTCAGTCATGGAATATTGTTATGCACAGAGCAAACTCTAAAATAATATATGCTTATTGCATATAACTTTTGTAGTCTTGATAACATGTTTAGTAACATAGTAGTGCAATAACTATATAGAAAGGTTAAAAATTATCTGACACAAAGGAAACTTAATATTTAATATATTGAAGTCAATGATTTGCTAGATAAAATCAAATTTTTGATATGACTAGATCAAATTTAAGTATTGTCAGGCCTAATTAGAGGTAACTCTTCCAAATTTACATAAACTCGAATTTGAGACCTCAAGCTTAAGCTGTCATTGTTTAAAGTTTCGGTGAAAGAATAATAATATTGGAGCCATTTCTGATTTCCAGGTTATGAAAGTGATGGCAACTCTGGGAGACTTACCATCCGTGAGCAGCTAGTACAGTTAGTAGGAGAAAGAGATGATGATTTCAGCATTTCTTTGGGCAAAAAGAACTTGAAGAAAGTGAGCGCCAAGTTCTTGACCGTTTCACAGAAGAGAAATATCAGGAGACAAGCTTACCTAAATGAAGTTTCTCAAAGGAATGATTCGGTATTCTTCGCCACCATAGGAGCTTTTGTGATTCTTCCTCCTCTTATAATACTAGGCATTGCTGTGTTGACTGGTTATGTACAGCTTTTTCCATGATATATGTTATATGATACTACAATGGCCACATAATAGAATATCTTAGATCGGGACTTGTTTTCTCTCTGTAGCTTCTCTTATTTTACTTAGAAAGTGGGGTTTAAGAGATAATACAAGACTTGTTTGATACACTGTTAAATAGACTTTGGTCTATTCAAAATAAGTAGAGTAACCCAGTTATAAATAAGCATGTAAGCATGATAGGGATGTAGGTGAACTTCCAGGCTTACTTGTCGGTTAATGATTCCTTGGTCTGATTTTTTTTTTTTTAATTTAGCTTGGAAGGGAATTTCTCCAAACTGACATGAGAACAAGTGGAATGCTATAATTCACAATGAAAAATGGACTTTCATTTGATTTCCAAGCACGAGAAGAAGTAAAGTAGTACTTAGAACTGCAAGGTTGCATTACAGCCATAAAAACCTGACATCACAGTTTCTCCTTAATCAAATATTTTAAAAATCAGAATCATTTACATTTATTTATCTTTGAATATATATGATTGCAATCCAATATTTTATGGTATTGCTGGTTCAAAGTAATATAAGCAATTCATAGTTGTAGAGATAAACCATACTTCAATTTTCATTTACAAATGCCTTTCAGATCCTTTACTCATTCAATGAGAATGGAAGTTTGCCCCCCACATTAAGTCAAAAACAGTAGCAATAACAAAAATAAGTCTTATTTCGCTAGCTAGGGTTTGCTATATAAATCGTATGACCTTATTATACTCTGTAATCTTTGTTCAAAAGCAAATCTTAAAGAACTGTGCAATGAAATTGATTTACTTTTTGAAGATCAAATGAAACCCATTGAATAGCAAACCCATATTTAACTAACCTATGGTTGTTCTATTGTACTTCTATTCCCTTTCTTCATTTTGAAGCCTACAAGTGAGCCTCATACTTGATATTTTTTAAAAGAAAAGTAAAACTAACATAAGTTCTTACCAATCTCTCAATAATTACTCTACATGTTTTATACTCCTTTTTCCTATAATAGAAGAAGCCAAAGTTACTAAACAAACTATGAAGTGCCAAAATTTTGTGAAAGAGCTGTATTCATGTCCAACACATGTGAAATCACAAAAATGTTGTGACTCTTCAACATACTATATCTTCATCAACAAGATTCAGGCTTCAATTCCTTCTTCTGTTTGTTTTCATCAGAACAAATATCTGCTGGAGCGGTAGAATTTTGCAGTTCAGTGTCCAAAACCAGTCCTTGGTTACGTAAATAGACCCATTTGTCTTGAAAGAGGTACAATAACACAACCAAACACATTTGAGCAGTGAAAAGTATCTTCCAAATTGTTACACTTTTTGATGTTTTTTCTTCATAGGCTTCTAGTCCTAAATATACACTCAATACACCCAGAAAGGAAATTGTTGTTCCTGCTATCCAATGTGAAAAGTACCATAACCTTCTTCCTTTGGATCCCCTGTAACATTAACAGAAAGTTATGGAACTGTCTAGAATCAATAAGAATGATTTGAAAAGAACAATGATAATATATAGGGAAAATTAATTTGCAAGTCCGGGTTAAAAATGGGTGAAACTCTAAGGACCTAATAAAAAAAAAACTACAAGGACCTAATTAAAAATCATATAAAATTATAAAGACTTACAAATTAATTATCCTATATTCGATATCAAACCACTCGATATCGAGAATTATATTAGAGTCCAGCTAATTCAAGTCAAGTTGAGTAAGACCACAAGGGAGTTAAAATCCTCTTAACAAGTTTTTAACACAAATACATATTTAGGGTTCGTACTTAAAATTACTGGTTAAATTAGAACAGCTCCCCATGAGCTGAGCTACGTATAACTTAACGTATAATAAGAACATTGAAGGGCACACCTTTGACATCGGAAAACACCAAGAAGGAGCTGCAGCCAGATAATACCATATAGTGCTACTCCTAGTTTCTGATGAGTATTGTTGAATAAGTTGTTGAAATTTTTTATGGACATTATTGCCCCTGCTGTGGCAACAAGAACTGCAACATGCTGCTCAATATAAAAAAGTTTAGATTTTTAACTAATTCAAATAAAATTCAATGTTTTTTTTAATTTTAAATTAGGTATATAAATCATATTTAGACGATCGAAAAGGCATGAGCATAATGCTAAGAGAAATTAAAAAGAAGAAGAAGAAGCAGAAAACTGGAATCTTTTGGCCCTCTTATCTTCCTTTGGCTATCATTAAAAGTTAATTAGATAAATTTAAATCTATATCACAAACATGAAGCCATGAACAGTCTTTTTAGTTTGTTCATCTCCACTAAAACATTCGAAAGATTCACACTATGAACTTGCCTGCAAAACTGCATGAACGTAGAATATAATTTTTCTCCTTCTTTGATCCTTCTCTCTGATGGATAGCCTGATCGCAATTATTCCAACAGGCATCAAGAACCCCATTGAAGCCCACAGCAGAAATCCATGTACTTTAATTTCATACAGCAATCTGGGATTCATCTTCAGAAAACAATCACCAAAAGAAGTTAGATTCAGAGAAAAAGAAAATTATAAAGAATAACTTAAGAACAGGAAAAATGGAGTACCTTGAAGTTGTTGTCTTTGTTTCTTGAATAGCTGCTTATAGTTTGTTGGTGTTCTTGAGATGAGGAAGAAACTAAAGGCAAAATGAGAGAAGCAATAAGAAGATATCTCTGAACTTGCATGCTTCTTCCTTCTTGTTCTATGGCGGCCACTTGCAGAGACTCAATCTTGAAACTGTGGAATTCTCATAACTGAATGTGCTTCTCCATTGGCTTCGGCTGGCCCAGGTACTTATTCTTCTCTCTCTCACTGAGTGTGTGGGTGAGGATTCTAAGCACTTTATCTCTTTTGCTTGCCTGATGCTAAGATATAAACATGAAGCATATCAATATTTCAAAAATAATAGTCATATTATCTTACAGTGTCAACTTTTTTACCATATATAACCTTTGGAAACTAAGGATGATTCCCTTATATTTATGCATTTGAAAAGAGATTTGAAAAAAATGATTGGTTGTTGGAGGCGCTAGAGAGGAGGGTAGATCAGACTGTATGAAATTCTCTAAAAAATAGTAGAGGAAAACAAAAAAGAATGCTCAATGAAATTATTAAATGTAACATTTTAGTTAACAATTTATCTAAGCACGATTTATATAGCCGACCTTACCTAGTGAGATAAGACTTATTATTGTTGTATACTGATTCACGTTTTCCCCCCTTTAATTGTCTTCAAATGCAACATAGGATCTAAATCCTGTGAGCTTGTGATTTCACTCTTAATGTAAAAAGTAATGTTAGTGCAGAAGATTTTTGAAAAGGTGGAAGTGGGAAAGATTTCAAACTAGTGGGGCTAACTACTTTTGCAGGCTTTTTTTGAGGCTGTGGAGGAGGAAAATGTGGAGTTTCAGAGAAAAGACAATTGTTTGTGGCTATGCCATAAAATTCAAAAGAGGGTGAAATGTTTATGTACAGATTGAAGAGAAAAAGTGGATCATGTTCGTAGATTTCCTGTAAAAAACACTATCTTCTGATACCCACTATTGAATACACACCACTATTAACTTGCTCCTTCCACCAACCAAATAATTCAACGTATTTCGTCTTCTTGGTTTTTTTTTTATGTAAATTTTAATTTCTATGATCCAAAGTTCAATGTTTTGATACAACATGATTGCTTTTTGTTCAGATATAAGATGGAGTTTCCTATTTTGTTTGTTTCTAGCTTTATGTCATAAGCCTATCACCATACATCATTGACATTTTGGTTCTAAAGTCTAAACTATAACACTAATTAACTACACTTTGAAGGAAACTATTAGTTATTGTCAATTCTCAGACACAAATGGATCTTTTATGCAGATTCTACGTTGTACCATGTCTTCTCATAATTAATTTTCACATGTTTCTTAATTAAACAGATTTATTAGAGAGTGCAAATTGAGATGATGACGATGATTTCCTATGAGAAAATAATATGATCACGTCCCATCTTTATACTCATAATTCCTTTTCTTTACATGGTTTTGTAAATGTGAGAGATCTGAACTGCACAAATTGAAAGAGAATTAATTAAAAAGGGAATAAAAGTTCGAAACTGCAACACAAGTGTCCTGCAAAAACCCATTGTGTGGTGGTGTTCATGTATTTCTGGATTTTACTATGATTTAGATCTAACAATTTTCTATATTTTTTGAACTAAACAATGGAAGTTTAAAATTATTTAATCTGTACTGAATGTTCAATTAGTCACAGACACTAATGATTAAAGAATTGGTCTAGATAAAAAATAAAGTAAAATTAGTAACCTGTCCCTTGTCCAATCCGAACAAAGAGGATTGATCAAGAACTGGTCAAGATCAATGGCACATATGAGCACATACGCATACACGTGTCATAATCGTGTGGTGGGCCTTTTTTGAATGAAAATACTTGATTAATACTAATTTGTTTTTTGAGTTATGGAATATTGGTAAGTGATGTGAGACATTGAGAAATAAATCCAATAATATCAAACAAATGTTAAAAAAAAACATTGAGAAATAGTTTGGGATTAACACACAAAAATATACCAATAAATCTGCAAATTCCAATTCAAGACCCTCAAAACGATTTAATCATTGTAAAGTCCATAAATATTAGTTTGGGATTAAATTTTATAAGTAAATTATCTAAGTGGATTTAATTTGAAATCTGAAAAATGAGATGACAACAACAGTTTAAAAAGTAACAATTTTAACTCATCAAATGACAACAATAATTAAAACATTGATAACTAGTTTTACAAAAATTTCTACTTTTATATTGACAAGTGTTAGTTAAATATTGAATATCAATAATAATAATAATAATTTAACAAGTAATAACTTTAAGGTACTAATCAAATGACAACAAGTAAGACAACGATAACTAATTTAAGTAATTTCACTACAAAATCTAATCTTAGACTAATCCCAGAAACTTTACAGTGATTATTAGGACATTTCAGAGTTATGAATTGAGATTTGCAGATTTTGAGGGTATTTCTCCATATTTCTCCCTACAACGTGTGTGCATGTGCGGGGAACTTACGTAGGAGAACCATAGAAGAAAAGGGAGAGGGGGACCAATAGAAAGGAAATAGCCAATTCAACTTTGAAATTGAGGAAAGCACTTTGTTTCTTTGTGAATTAAGAATATGTGTTAGCCACTTAAGCTATCTTCTACTTGTCTGTCTTTTTGAGTGAGAATGACTCTCTATTCTCTTTTCCCATGTGATTCCCTTTCCCCTTATATTACTACTTTCCAATATCAATACACTTCCTCCCCATTGTTCTCATCTAACTTTTTATATACATTAACTGTTCTTTTTACATAAATAAGTTTTAGACTTTTATTAATCAGGATATTTCCTTCTTTAATGATAATGCTGTTAAAGCAAACTTTTTATTTGTTATAAAATTTTTAGAAAGAGGTTGAACTCATCCACGATCTAAAGATAGAGTAAAGTCTCCATTTCTCACAGACGATACTAATATCAGACAGAGCAAGTCGTCTATTACTTTTAAGAGTAAACTTAGACATCTAAGAGTTATGATGTCTGTTAAAGCAAACTAAATTTGTTCACTCAATTTATTTATATATTATATTTACGGTCGACATAACAAACATTGATGTCAATATAAAAATTTAAATAAAAAATGCTACTCATATTAATATAAGAAAATTTTTAGAAGACTTCTACTCGAATCGGATAATATTTAAATCTAATTTAATAATGCCATATATTAGAATAGCTACACATAGGCTAAAACTAGTTGGGATCTAATCTCTCCTAGAACGCGTGAAAGGTCGTTTGTTGCATCTATACATCTGGTTGTGCACAATAACACACGGCACACAAAAATAGGAAAAGAAAAGAAAAATATTCTTAACCATATTTGAAGAAGTGGAAGTCAGAATTTCCAATACAAGAGGATCCAAATTCCATATTGCACTCAATTTTGTTAATAGACTGCCTAGGCAGTGCTTTAGAGTTGATTGAGGGATCCGTGATTACACATTCATTAATTTGTGGGCAAGTCAAAAAAAGGGTTAAACAAATAAAAGGAGTAGAACACTTTCGTCAATAACACGAATTATAGCCAAAGACAAAACACACTCACATGAGTCTGTCATAATTTCCCAAAAGGTTGTTGAGATGTCAAAGGTTTTATCATAAACTAATAAATTACACCATCATTTCCTCGACGGGCATTTTATCCACCGTTCTTGTTTTGTCATATCATATTTTCAATTTTTCTTTAAAAAGGAAAAAATATATTTTTTAATTAGTGATAATCCTATTCAAAATATTATCAATCTTAAATATAAGTATATTTTCTAATAAAAATTTAAACTTTAATTTATTATATTATAAAAAATTAATCTATTCTATTATACTTAATCCTATCCTATGGGTAAACTTGATAAGTACAATCATGAACTGACCCAAACAATAAGTTGGAGGTTAGATAAAAAGTGCTCATCAATCGCATGGTGCTAATTAGTTATTTATTTTCTCAATAAATATTATTGTTGGGTTATAGGCAAGTATACGGGTAATAAAATTAATTTTTTTCCAAAAAAAAAAACCAGAAGTACCCCAGAGAATTCACCTATTTTGGCTGAATTAGATGAAGAAAGACTAACCAAATTGAGCCCAGATCAAATCTTCAAGTCTCCGGCTAGCAGCTTAGATAACAGGCGTTGCTCCCTTTCTTCTCTCAGTACGGTGGATTTTTCACTTTCTCTCGCTATACCGGGGCAAAGTTGATATATAACTCTCTTCAATAATAGTGCGTGTGTGTAAAAATATTTTTTTTTTAAAATAAAATTTATCTTTATAACGATACGAGAAAATTAGTCTCTAACTATTAGTTGAGGATATCGCCTAGATTATACTAAAAAAAATCTCCTAATTTAACTTAAATATCATATTTAAATTAAATAATAAATTATGTTTAAATTTTATATACATAAAATTTGTTCACCACTATCTACAGGGAGATATGATATTTATTCTCTATTAGAATATCTTATTCAAAATAGATATACATCATATATGCATTGATTTTTACCTACAAATATGTTTAATGGGATTTTATCATTCTGTTTAATTTATAATATACAATCTCCCATATGAAATATTTTAAAGACGTCATATTTTAGAATAAATTTTTTAAAGATTTCAAATCCTAAATTAAACATAATATTATTATTTTTTTAAGTAATACAAAAATATTATTCTACTATAAATAATATTATATTTTTTTAATTCTAATTAGAATATCGTCTATATTTTTTTAATTATTTCCAAAATATAAAACTTTCTAAACTAAACAAGGGCATTTTATATTCATTAAATCTAACCACTTTCTAGATTTAATGAATAAGGACACTTTAGTTTTTTTTTTTTTTAAAACTAGCATAGGGCACAATCTACAAAATGCTTTTTTTAATATATGTGTGTATATATATAATATTTAAGATAATAATCTATACAAAACATGAATCAACCACCTAGTTTGTAAATATAAACTATCATCTGAGTACGAAAATAATGATGTCACTTTTGAATATTTTGAGGTAATAAAAGAATGAATAAAAAAGGATCAAGGACAAAAATTTGGTTAACAAACAGTACTTTAACAAATTGATGTGCCCACATGAAGGAAACACCATCAGATCAAATTGATAGAAACCCTACAACAAACATCAACTTGATTATAGGGATGTCTTTATATGTCTCATCATTTTGTAGCTTTTATATAACAGACAATAAAATCAGGACAGAAAATAGGGTTTACAGAAGAAACTTCCCAGAAATTGAAGTCACAGTACTAATCATTGGTGGCCAGAAAATTAGCATTGCTATATATATATATATATATATATATATATATATATATATATATATATAGATATAGATATATATAAAGAACCTTCTTAGTTCTTACTCAACCTTCAATTATGTTCCATTTGGATGGTTTCTTCTTATCCCTTATATATATATATATATATATATAGATATATATAAAGAACCTTCTTAGTTCTTACTCAACCTTCAATTATGTTCCATTTGGATGGTTTCTTCTTATCCCTTCTTCAATTCTTTGTTTGGTTAATGGGGTTTTGTTTTTTTGTGAGCCAATTGTGGCAATCACACTATCTAATAGTATATTTGGTAAGATAGAAGAATTTTTTATAGGAGTAGAAATAGAAATTGAACTGAAAATAAAAATAGAAATAGAATTAGACTAAAAATACGTTTTAAAAATTTGTTTGATAGGATATAAATAAGTATGTAATTTATACTTTTTTTTTATAATTTAGGATAAAATAATTTAAAATATTTCACTTCTACTTCCATCGTCTCATTTTTTAACTTTTTTTTATAAAAGTAAAATAGTCTAAAATATTAAAAATAGAATTAACTTCTATTATATCAAATAACTTCTACTTCTTCTTCCTCTTCTGCTCCTATTTTCGTTGTATCAAACGTGCCTTAACAATTATTGGCGTCTAAAATATAAATTTTTTATTAGAGAAAAGTAATTTTAGCTTTTTATTTTTTTTATCGGGTCCTTTACAATGTTGGTATTTAATTAACAATTTTAAATTTCATAAACTAACATCTAACAGTGAAAGCTTAAAGGATTTGATAAAAAAGAAAAAAAAAAGTTTAAAAATCTTATTTAAAATAGAGAGAAATTATAACGACCTTTAAATTAATTTTCTCTAAATACCATGGCCGTCAATTATGGGGTCATGGGGTAAAACCCAAACATAGGAGATGGAATGTTAAAAGCCTCATTCTTAAATGTCATGTGTATACCTATCTACACAAAATTATACATATGTAATCAAGGATTCGATTCCTAATAATACGTATGAGGTAATAATATTCTTAACAATACATAATTTGTTCAATAATATTTTTTTCCAGCATGGGTTTATTTTCAAAACATATTCTGAAAAATCATTTGACATATTAAGAACATAAATATTAAAAAAATCCAAATAAACTCTGGTGAGGCTTTTTTTTAAAAAAAAAAAATTTAGAAAGGAGTTGAGCTCACCTATGATTTAATTATAAGGCGAAGTTTTCTTTCCTCCTAGAGAATACTAATGTCGAGTAGGGCGAGCCATCTATTACCCTCAGACGTAAATCTAGGCACCTAAGAGTTAAGATTTCTCTTGAGACCCTATTTTTGTATTATTGGGTAGGTCATGTAAAATGGGCTTAGGAGAAAAAGCATGTAACGTTGGGCTTTTAAAGCGTCTTTTAAGTCCAACACAAAAGGGCCTATAGGCCCAGAAAACAGTTAAAGGCTAATCTGATCCAGTACAATTATCCCTTTTGAAACTAAGCTATTTTGTTTCGACCAAAAAAAAACATTACCTTGAAAGTTTTCCGCCGTGAATCTTATGTTAAAATACACAAAATTCTTCTAAATTTTTGGATCATCTACACATAACATCTATAATCTTTATAAATTTAAATTAAAAATCTTAATATTTTATATTTTAACTACTAACATTAATAGTTAAAGTTAACAGTTTTTTTTACGTATAATAATTTTTATATATTTTATTATATACCATGTCATTTAAATCAGATAAAAAAAATAATAAATATAAGAGACAAGATTTAAATATTATAACTAGAATCAAAAGAGTAATATATATTTATATTATTTTTTAGGTAAATTTAAAATATCTACTATAAAAAATAGTGACTAATCGTCTTACGCTGTAAATTTTTTAAATAGATTTTAGCATTAGCCCCTTTTCTTAAGATTTTACATTATTATTATTATTATCTGTGATAGGGTTTTATATGTGTGTTTTTTATAAATGAATCAGATAACGACATGAAATAATCTTAAAAAAATAATAATAACTAAGGAAGATATGTTCTACTTTATAAATTGGTGAAGGTGAAGTACTTTACACGTTCACCCTCACGACTGAGGAACAACATTTTTTAATTAAAGAAAATATTTAAAAGAAGGGAGCCCGTTGTGTTTGACCAACAATTAGAATAAAAAAAAGAAGAGAAAAGGCAGATGGTGGGAGTCAAGAAAGAATATTTTTCTAGACAATCAATGAAGTCATATTCTCCTCACATAGCGGGCACATATATAATAGTGATATATAGAGAATAATTATGATAATATTAATTAATAAAATACATAAATTAATTAATAAAATATAAAATGAACCTAAAATAAAAGGAGGAGGCTGTCTTCATTTATTATGTTTAGGTATATATACCTATCAAATCAAAAGCCATCGCAACCAGGCCACTTTTCCTCCCTTTTTAAATTATTATTATTATTATAACTTTAAACTTTTTTAATTGTCAAATTTATTCCAAAATAATAATCAAGATTGCATATATATGATTAGAACGACTGGGATTAGAACTGGTAAAATGGACTGCGCCCATTTTACATTAAAACGGGCCAGAAACGGGCTGGCATTTTGCCAGCCCGTTTTGGGGCGGGCTGCACAGCCCGCCCCCTCCTGATCCGCCAGCCTATTTTTTTTTTAATAATATTATTTATTTTACTCAAATATTATTTTGAATACTTCCATTATCAATTACTAGTAAAGATGATTACTTTTTTATTGATATATAATAATAGATTAATATTTTGTTAATATTTATTTAGATTTATAGTTATAAAATTTGAGATTTTTTATAAAAAATATGAATTTTTAAGAGTATAATATGAACAATTTTTTTATTATAATAATATAACATTAAAATTTTTTTATTAATATTTTAAAAATTTAAAAATAATTTTTTAAAATATTAAAATTAAAAAAAAAAAGTGGGCGACCACAGGCTCGGGCTGACGCAGCCCGCCCCGCTAGCCCACGGGCTAGAAGCGGGTTGGCCCGTTTTGAGCGGGCCAACCCGCTTTTCCAACTCTAACTGGGGTAATTAGGCTACCTCCCAAAAAAGTTATTCATAATTATCCATTTCTAAAATCCTAATTATGGCTAACACATATATGTATGCACTTCTTTTTAAAAAAAAAAATTAGTCGAGTTAAGTAACGAGAACTCACTAAAATTCGAACATATTTTTAGGTTTAAATAACAATTATAGCCTATCAAAAAAATTCTTAAAAAATAAGAGAAATTCATGTTTTTGTCTCTACAATTTGCACCTATTTTCAAATCAATCTGTGTGTGTGTGTGTGCTTTTTTTCTTGTAGATATTTTTAAGTGTACATATCAATTCTAAAATAATATTTTTAATTAAGCTGGTCACTTTGCAAAATGTTAGGAAATTAGTCCTTCACCCCATCCATAATACTTTAGGAGAGGTTTGGGAAAAATATAAATCATAGGACCAAATCGAAAATTGAGATAAATTTTGATGATTAGAAAATTATTTTTTTTTCAAAAATTATACGTGTATATATATTATTTTTAATCTCATATAAAATAGGCAATTCAGTAATTTTAAATTATTTTAGCAAATTTTTTAAAAGTCGTTTTTATTATGTTTTTAAAAGTGATTTTTAATATTATAATAAACATAAGATTGCTTCAACTAAAAATTTAATTACACCTCTTGTTTTGAGAAAAAATTCAACATATTATTTATAATACTCTTCCGCTACACTAAATTAAATTTTATATTTAAAATTAAAAGGGTATTCTTTTTTATTTATCATTATTTTTGTTTGCTTTTAATCACTAAACTATAAAGGGAAAATAATAAAAAAATACTCTAAAAAATAATAAATACTCAAATAGAATATTGTGTTAATATTTAATAATATTTAATTTATACTTAATAATACTTGATAATTGTTATATTTTAATATTTATTATTTTTTAAATATTTTTTTGTCATTTTCCTTATATTGGGATGAAAAATATATTATACAGAGACACGCCTAAAAATAAAGTTGACCAGCTCTTGGCTTATTGAAGGCTAGTTGCTACTAGTTCTTTTTTTTGTTTTTTTTACCTTTAAAAAATTGAGACACGCCTGCCACATGGCCATTTGAATATTTGTATTTTGTACAATAATATTAAAAAATATAAAGATAAATGAATACTATAAATTAAGAGTAATGGTCCCCCAAACCAGCAAAATACAACAAATTTTTGCACCAATGAAAAGAAACAAGCAATAAATATAATATTATTTTCTCTCTCAATTCTTGAAACTCTATTTTTTTTGGTAGACTTGAAACTTTATTTCTAGTTTTCTCCAAGGTTGTGAATTGTTAAGATTTTGTTTTGTAATTTTTTTAAAAAATAATTTATAGGTCCCTATAATTTCATTTAATTTTTAATAGGTATATATATTTTTTTATCAATCATTTATAATTTCATTTAATTTTAATCATATCCCTATATTTTTTTTATTAGGCCCTTATAGTTTCATTTAATTTTTAATTAGTCTATATAATTTTAGATAACTGATAAAAAGAAAAAAAAATTACATAGACCTCATTAGAATTAGATGAAATTATAAAAACCTAATTAAAAAAATTATAAAAGATTTAAAATTATGTGAAACTATAAAGACATATGAATTAACTTTTTTTATATTTTTTTTCTTGAAAATACCTTTAGAGAAAGAGGGAAGAAAAGATAGAGCCAAGATAAAAAGTTGAAACATTTATATTACTTACTCCTTGAGCTATACAAAAATTTTTACAATCAATCACATGAGTATATTACCTCCTATAATCTATAAATATACCAATTTAAACAAATTCAATTTAAAAAAAAATAATAATAATCCACCCTTTTTGAATTGCTGTGTTTACAGCTTTATTCTGCTATACATCAGCACAGTTCATCGGTGCATACCCAAGTCTGGATTTCTTAGTATCATACAATACGTGAAAATTCTGCTGCTGATAATTCCCAATTATGGAAAGTCCATTCCTAGGAGTCCCCAAAATAGCCAAACACACAACACTTTCTGGTTGAATCTGGATGAAGTAATTCTCCACTGGGAAATTCCAAACAGCCCCATCGGCAAACAAGATCCCAAAATCAGGAATCTCCATTTTCTCCAACCCACTCACATTATAACATGGCCCTAATGGAGCATACCCTTCAACCTTAGGGTACCCTTTAATCTTCTTCTCAAAAGCCTCCTTTAGAATCTGATATGCAGGTTCTGCAAAATATGTTAATGTTGTTCCAGAATCTATTATTGTCCCTCCAGAACCTTCTGGAGACAAAACCCATGTCTCTTCTGGAATCTCCTTCAGAATCTCACCATCAACCATCAATGATTTTATCTGCAAATAGTAAAATGTATCAACTGGGTTCTCTTTCCCACCAACAAAAGTTGTGAAATTCAAACCTGGGTTTCTCAGAAGATCCTTATCCTCCCCAAAAATCAACTTGCTTGAAACATTTGTGTCACTGTTTCTGTCCACTAAACAGTATGAAAATGCATGGCCATAAAGTGATTGAAGCTGAGAAGCAAATGACAATGGCCCTCTTCCTAGTCCTAATAACCCAGCAGCACCATGAAACAATCCTCTATTCCAATGTCCACAACCAAACATCACATTCTCAACAATCTTCAGCCCAGATTTTCCATTATTAGGGTTTGTGAGATTCACAGTGAAAGTCTCCAATGCAAAATCACCAGTTGTGTTTGAACTATCTCCATACCAGTAAAAATAAGGACATGTCTGGTTTTTATCTTTAGTACAAGGCTGAGATGGATCTGGGGATGATACTAGGTCACACCTAGGATCATCACAGTTTATGTTCTTGAAAGATGTTGAATCTTTAGGGTTATAGTGGGGCCCATTTTGATCAAAACAAGCATAGCAAGGTGCACATTGAATCCAATTTAGGTCACTGCCAGTGTCAAGAATGAGAGAAAAGTGTTTAGGAGGTGTACCAATGAAAACATCAATGAAGTATTCTCCTGAGCCAAGTGTTACTCCTGATTCCAATGTTGCCACCATCTGGTTTGAATAATACTCACTTGGAATATACTCCGGTGGTGAAGCCGCCGGTGGTCGTTTTGTATGGTTCTGAGATTTCTGCGGCCGTGAGAGGCTGTTCTTGTTCTTCTTCTCCATGACTCTTTTGTGAAGGGTCTGGATTCTGGTTAAGTCCTTCACTGTAGAATCAACTAGAGACTTTTTGGGCTCTTTGCTTGAAGATTTGTGCTTCAAATGGAGTTTCACTGATTCCATGTTTGGATTCAGTGATTGAAAAAAAAACGCCCCATCTTCTTCTTCGTCGTCGCCTTCTGAATGACCAAAATTTCCTTGGTTGGAGAAGGCGCACCCAGAATTTGAAGATGAAATTGTGTCGAAGCTTGGGTGGTCAGGTAATTTAATGGCGGCTAGAGAAGAGCCATTCTTATTGAGATTTCCGGAAACCAATTCCATAGCAAAGAAATTTAATATAATGATAATCAGAATCAAACAACCCTTGAGCACCATTGTAATGATGATCTTCCCCCTGTTTGGGGCCAAGGAAAATCGTACCAAGAGTACACAACAAAATTTCCCAGAAAGAGGGAAGTTCTTATCAAAATCTATCAGAAAGAAGAAGAAGATTGAGGTGTTGCTGTCAAATGAAACTTACAGCTCCAGAAAAACAAAGAGAGGGGTTGTTTGGAAGCTCAGAAAGCAAATGAGCATAATCAAAAGCTCAGAAAGCAAATGAGCAGAATCAAAATCTGGGGAAAAGAATGAAAAAAATGAGAGATTTTAAGGAGGGAAATGTTTGTGGTGGGAAGAAGAGAAGTATTTAAACTGAGAAAGTGAGAGAAAGAGAAGGAGGGAAGGAGGAAGGAAGGATCAGATTCAGAGGTTGAGGCGTATGAAAAGGGGAAGAAGAAGAAATTAAAAATTTGAGAAGAGTGGAAGTCGAAGTTGAATGAAACACATGAAATTCAAAGTCACAGGCCAGAGACGCGGTTTAACGATAATAAATAAATACAGTTTTAATTTTGTTTCAAAAGAAAATGACATAATATAAAAAATAATAAATTTATACTTTAGTATTTATTATTTTCTAGAATTATTTTATCATTTTTTTAATATCAAGAAATAAATAAATATGAAAATGATATACATGCTTGGTCTCCTTCGTCTTACTCTCCCCAGTTCATCCATTTTCATACTTCCAAAAACGAAAAAACAAATGCAAGATTTCATGAAAATGGTCTCTTTTTAATCATTTATTCTTCAGAATTTAAAATTAATCCTCATCTAAAAATTTATACTTTAATATACGATTTTAAAAACATAAAAAATAATACATGAATCAAATTAATCTTGTCCATGGCAGTATAATATCAAATATTTGGAGAAATTGTATAAATGGAATTTAGAAAATTTATTTAAACAATAAACCTAGAAGAGTACCAAAAATATGTCCACTAGCAATATTTTATTACACACCATTTAAAAAAAATCCACGGTCTCATTCCCTTTTTCTTTTTCAATCTAACAAGTTGTCCCATTTAAGTTTCTAAATAATTTGTCTTTCAATAAATTTTATATTATTTATCAATATTTAAAAATTTTAAAAATAAAAATAGTTTCATAAAGACTAAAATATGTAAAAATAAATAAAAAATTTTTAGAAAGTGTATTTGTTAGAAGAGATAAAAATCCTTTACACTCTTAATTTTAAAAGGAATTAGTCTTAAACTCAAAGTGACTTGAGATACTTATAATTAGATAAAAAATAGTACTATCTCTAGTTTTTAATATAAGAGGTAGATATAATTTAAATATATTAAAAAAATTAATTATATTAGTTATTTATAATAAATATAATTTTAATTTTTTAAAATACTATCTTTTATTATAATTATTATTGGATAGAAAACTTTTAACTCATGTAATCAATAATCATATTTTAAAAAAATTATAAATTTAAAAGATAAAATTATATATTTAAGATAAAATATATATTTAATCAATAATCATATTATATATTTAAATTTTATTTAAGATAAAATATAATTTTTTAATTAATTTTTATATTAAAAAGTGATAGAGTATTTATAAATTATTGATTGATAAGATTTTTATATTGATAACGAAACTAAATCTCTATCAATTAGATGGATGACGTTGATTGATCCTGTGGGAAGAATGACGTGAAAAACTTGAAAATGGAAAATAGGAGAGACTAGATATAAATAATAAGTCAAAAATGTAGGGTTCTCATGGAGTTTGGTTAGCGTCCAGTAGGAGATGTGGTGGGGCCCTTAGTCGTTAGTCAAACTTCATGTGTTTGACTCTACATTCATAGAAAACCCCCTTCCCCATCTGAATCTTCATTTCATACGAGATTTTTTTTTTTTTAATTTTATCAAGTAAATTGAGCAAAAAAATTATAAATTATTTTTAGTGAATGGGTCAACATCACAATCAAACATTTAAAGCTCCTTCCACTCTAACAATGCATTTTGGCATCTTGTAATTTAACCTTAATATATGCTAGAAATTATATTAGTGCTAGAAATTATGATCAAATATAAATATTTTTATATATTTTAATTATAATAAATCTAATTTCAATTAAATTTCTGACTCTTGAATTATTCTCTGTTTCGGTTTAATTACGATTTTCAGTTGCTTAATCAAATCTTAAATATTGGTAGACAATTAATTATATGTATGTTGGTGATAGCAATCACTTTCACCCTTACCATAGGTTTGTGACACATTAATTGTGTTATCATGTATCCACTTTCATACACGAAACCTAACCCCAAAATGTAAGTAAATAAATATTTTTTTATATAAAAAGAAAAAGTTTCAGACGTGACTCCAATTTTCCATGAAAAAACATTCACCAAAGAATCCAAAATAATACGATCATAATTTAAATTTGGGAGAGTACTCATGTATTACACGAATTTATGAGTAATGAGTCGCATTTTATGACTTGTCCTTGATGTGACATTTTACTTTTAACTTGCAAATTCAATATTAATTGTTAGGTTAATTTGAACGCATACTTAATATTTTTTTTTGTTGATATAAGAATTAATTAAATTTTTAAGTAAATTAAAAAAATTAAATAAATCAGTTAATTATGACTAAATCTAATTTCTCAGGTAAAATTTATATTATATGCTCTTTAATTTATTTAAATTAGTTAACTAACTCTTATATTAGTTATAAATAACTGATTTATCTAATTTCTTTAATATATCTAAAAAAATTAATTAGTTCTTATAATATTTAGTACTTGAGGTAGTAGAATAAATTGAGAATATTAATGGATATCATTTTTCTTTAATTTACGAGTGCTTGGAAGATTAATAAAATTAAAAACTGAAGTTTTAAATTGGACTTAAAACTCTTAACACATTTCATTTACTAAGAGAAATAGTTGGGGGGGAAAAAAGACTAAGAGAAATAGCCTTATTCAAACTCTAAATACAACCTTAGTGGCCACTAACGTTGACTTGTCTACTAACATTTGTAATTAATTATCATCAATATAAAATATAAATTTATATAAAAAAAAGATCATACTTTTTATAAGTTATGAACAATACATTTTATTTTTTACACTTCATATAGTGCATCTGGTTATGAGATTCATGAAAAGGATGAAGATTATAATTTATGAATTTTGTTGAATTTAAACACACATTATATATTTTACCTTAATTTTAATTTTTCAAAATTCATTTATTAATCTAAATACTTATTTTTAAGCTATTAAATTTAATAAAAAATTTCTGGCATTTAAATTATAGCACATTATAATTACTAGTTACGTATAGTTTATTTATTCATACTTACATATATTCTAAAATTTACAAATTTTTACTCATAACTCCTTTAATTTCTTTGTTGTTTTAAGAAAAAAGCTACACTAGCCTTCTTATTTGAATTCTCTTTCCTTTAGTTCCAGTCCCTTTGAATTAGATTATTCTAATATTTATATTCTTTAAAAAATTTAGTCTCAACAAATAATTAATATGTGGTTTGATTTTGTTGTATATTAATTTTTTATTTTTTAGGAGAAATAAGGAAAAAAAGAGCACATTTTTTGGGGGTTTTCCATTAATTATTAAACACATGGACGGCAGCATTAATGTCAAAGCAAATGATGAATACTTTGTAAAGTTCAATTACAAGTCAAATACTCACCCATTTTTTAAATATAAGCAAATTTTAACTAACTCACAATGTTTAAGAAAATTAATTTATTTTAATAATTATGTCTCGAATTAAAAATGTCTTAAATACATCCTAATTTTTTTTGGCCAAAATAATACATCCTCATGATTATGCCCCTTTTTAATCTAGAAAAATATTCAATAACAACAATATATTGTAATCTAGAAAAAAAAATCTCTTCTAAGAGGTAAGTAAAAATTGGAATTAAAGCATATGATGCACAGTTACTATTTTAGCACTTTCAATCAAACACGCGCAAGGTTGCCAAATACATATAGGACTTTTCTTAGTACACAATATAGAATTTAAGGTTTGAACCCTAAGACCTTTCTTCTAACTTTCTATGCTCCTCACAATTTCAAGTCATCCCACTAGACTTGCACTTCCCTGATTTTACACTGCAACTAAAAATTTATAAATGGGTGTAATAAATATATAAACAAAAATTACAATTTTTAAGTAAGGTTGCTTCCAAGCCAACCTCACAAAACAAACCTTGGACTAAACAAGGGGATCATCATCCTTATTATCGTGAGGGTTTTTGAGAGCCAAAATATGCTTCTTGAATGAAGTTGCAGCTTCTTCCCTTTTTTCTAAATGTCCCAGCTTGTCATACACCATGGCCATTAAATAGAAAGCTTCGGCTGCCATTTCATGATACTGTATACCACATAAGATGTTATTATTCTTTTTTACAGTTAATTCAAGAACAGTTGAGATCATCTATCGATAAGGGCTGTGCTAAAACTGGCCCGACTTGATCATATCGGGTTGGGCCAAGACAAGAAAAATAAAGTAAAAAAAATTGGATTTATAGACTAGGTTGATCAGGGTTTTGGGCTGACACAACTTCCTTGGCCTAGTCCCGGCACATTATGCATATGGGCACGGCATAAATCTAGATTTCTGTCTACTATAAGATTCATTAATCAAAATATAAGAAATAAGCATTTTCTACAGGCCAAAACCGCATCATTAACTTTAAGAAATGTTCAGGCGAAGAAATAAATCTTTAAAAGATGCTCTTCCACATACTTATCACGCTTATAATGAAGAACCTGCACCATCTCATTAAGGAGCAATTATTACAGTAGAGACTAGGAAATGACGGCTAACCCTGCAATCCCAAGTATTAAACATGGGCTTTTATGTCATTCCCTTCCACTTCTTGTGCTCACGGGTGTGTAATACCTATTAAATGGCTGTCTCTCTCTCTCTATCCATCTATAGTTAATACATCGTGAATGTAACGCATACTTTAGTTTTACTTTTGTCACATTTTCATCATAACAGTCAATTTTTGCACAGCATACAAATAGCTTTAGATTCCATTTATGTAAAAATTTAGCATCTCATGCAAGGCGGATATGCTGCCTATCATTGCATGCAAGAGTCAGCTTTGACGACAAAAGAGACTGTCTTTTGACTGAAACGGAAAAATCAACACAAATTTAGAAAAAGTTAGCTTACCTCTAAAAGTTGAAGCTCATCTGATGCTTGTCTTAAAGAATCGATCACACCTTCATAATTTTCAGAGACTGAAAAGGATAAATCAGTAAATGAGATTTGGTGTTTTGGTAATCTTGTGCCAACATGATGCTTTTTCGGCCAGAAAAAAGAAAAAAAAAAAACAGAGATCCAAACTCAAGGTAATGCCATGATGTTGCATTCCTAAGCTAATGTATGACATAACATTATCAAAAAATAATATATTACATTATCAACAACACAGATGTTGATGTCAAAAAGGAACTTTGTAACACATGTAAACATAGGCGTAAAGTACAGACAAACATATTTGACAAGAATATTCCAAAATACAGAGTTTGAGTTTTTAACATACCGTTGAAGTTTGGATCAGAGAGATAGCATTTTGCTTCAACAATATAGGCACGAGAGCGGAGCTCCAAACCACCATGACCCAGAATCATGGGGAAGGCCCCATGGATAAGGTTCAGAGCCCTTGCTGTATGGCTTGATCCCAATGAGAGCCACAACTCAGCAACAGTAAGAGTAGCAGAGGCTTTGAGAAGATCCAAATTAAATGACTGGCAAAATGATAGGCTTGCTAATGCATATGGAAGACCCAGAACTGCATTCCCTGATTTCTGACAAGATAAATAAGTCATAGTTTACTTAGAATAAGAAATTAAATGAAAGTTTACAGATGTAACAGTCACCGATTACAGACAACTTCCCTTTTCTACATATGTAGAAATGTATAGATAAAGTGGAGAGGGATTGTCATCACAAGTTAAAACTCATCAGCAAGTTAATTATGTGATGAACTTGACATTAAATAAAATGAAAAATATATTGATCCAGTGTCCAAAATTAGATGGCCCGCCAAGCATGTCAATGTATGTGGTACCTTGTGAATTTCAGCAAGCAAAAGGAGAACAGAAGCATTCTCAACTTGCAGATTGTATTTGTAGCACATGCAAAAGAGGGAGTGTGCTACAGTGGCTGCCTGTAAATGGGAAAAACACACACACACACACACATGAAGATGAGATATAAGCAAGTGTTTGTGTATAAATTAAGGGTAAATAGTTGGCTATGCTATAAAGGTCATGATAGAACATACAAGCACGGAAAGTTCAATATGACATTCACTAGAAGGCAGTGAGATAAAGATTTTGATGCTTTAACTTTCCATAATTCTCATGGAGTAACAATTAAATATGCATTATACGTGAATTAATCAAAGCTCTGGATAACCAATCAGCAATTGTCTTTTAAAAAAAGAGGATAATTATTTGAATGCAGAGAAAAATAAACCTCTTTAAATTGATTTGCTGCAAGCAATGTGCGAGCATGGCGCAGGCCTGCTTGTGTCTTAAGCTCCATGTCTACTCCAGTTACTGGTGATGCCAAAACTCCAAGTTCATTACATACTTGTTGAGCTAGCTTTAATTGCCCTCTACATGATGCTCAATAAGTCATAGACAGAAATCAAGATACTAAAAGCAACTCTGACTGGCCACTTACCGGTGTAAAGCATGGTCATGAAGTAACTGCAACTTGAAAAGTAAGATTTGTGATTTTGAGACGGACAGAAACTTCTCTTCTGCTATTTTAAGGGCAGAAAAGGCCTCTAGAAACAGAGAGGAGGGGAAAAATTAACAAAAGGATAAAATGGAAGATACATTATTTCTACATTTATGTAGGAAAGGAGACCATTTACTCTATCTACAATTAAGAAAGTCAACTTACAGATCTATAATCATCATAAAGTTCACTTTCCTATATTGTTATAACTCATATACAAGCTATATAACTACCATGGTGATTAACAAACTAATTAAAAAGGTAAAACATTTGGAGACATAACTAGAAAAAATATATAATGAGGAGTCTAATCAAATTTAAGCATCCAATCAAACCTTTGTATCCTTTAAAAACTGCCAAATGCTGAATGAGCTTTACATATGCTAATGCCGCATCAGATGAGCTGGAACAACCAAGAACTAGTCAAACAAAAATAGAGGAAACAAAAAAAAAAAAACCGAACTAAGGTTGTACAGATTTGGCAAACTAAAAATGGTAAATCTGAGATGTACTTTTGGCATTGAAACTACCTTGATGCATCAGCAAAGCAAGTCGCATGCAACAGCGCATTCATGCGAGAGAGTGGAGCGCTAATGACAAAAAACAATCAGATTGTGAGAGAACTGTACCAGAAAGTTTTTCCAAGAAATATATTTTATTAAAATATAATTTCCTTAAAAAATAATTAAATCAGCTTTAAGGAATTTAATTACCCCGGCAATGCATAGAAAATTTACCTGCCATATAGCTCCCATGCAGTTGCACGAAGAAGATAAGATGAACCCAACAATTGCAATACAGATCCAGGAACAGATGTAGGTTGTGCACAGAACTGAAAAATGTTAGAACTATTACTGGATCCATTCTCTTGTGACAAAACTAGAGAACCCATTGGCTTTTGTAAATTTTTAAGCCATGCTGTACTAAAAGCACCGTCAACTGTCATTGCAGAACTCTCTGAGCCAAAGTCGCTAATAAGATGAGAACTTAATCTGATTTCCTGCCAACCATGAGACAAAAAAACAAAATAACCAAGACTTCATGTTGCATGCACCAAAACAGCCACTGATCAAAATACAATCACAACGAATCCTTCTACCTTGCATACATTCACTGGGCATGTTCTAAGCTTCATAAAAGCTTTTGGACCAAATGATAGCAAGGGCCTCTGTACATGCTGCAATGCAAAAGATACTAATATAATGTAAAGATGCATTGGAAACAGTGTGAAGTTTCAGTTTCCCTTAATAAGATTCAAGAAGCAAAGAAATTTAAATTTGATGGTACTTGAAGCAATTTGAATATGAAGTTATTGAATGGGATTCTTTGAATAACAATACATCCAAAGATTTGGTTGTTGATAGAACATAATGGCATCATGTAATCCATATAGCTAACCCCACCTAACAAGATAAAGCTGCTTCTTGTTGTTGTTGTTGAAGCAACTTGAATAAGACAAATATTAATGATATTTTATATTATAATACATATATGAAAAATATTAATAATTAATTCAGCCCTATTACATAAGTTGGCAGAATTATGTTGAAGATTATAGATTCTGTATTTTCAAGGGATCTCATCAGTGCTAATAATGTTATCACATGTTTTTAACAATTTTCAGATAGAAATAGTACCAGAAATGAAAAGTGTTCTATGAACAGAAAATTTCATTACCGTTAAATCAAACTTGGCCATTGCTAGATGATTGGAAGCCACCAAATGTTTTAACTTTAAACTTTCTGCCCTTTTCAAAGAGCCTCTCAAGAGCACGAACAATTGTTGTTGAACTGAGAGTGTAATGCCTACACTTGTCAAAGGTGAGTAGGACAATCCTAGCATCTTTGATGTACTTGAGATGCCATTTTCAAACAGCAAGTTTGAGATAACTGCTAAGGTGTATGCAAGACAGGTATCATTACTTTGCTGCAAAACAAAGATTGTCAGTTTTTACTGCATAAAAATATAATTAAAATTAATACGTATATGTCATTTAAAAATTTTCCAGAGCTCTTAGATTAAATCTCCCAACCAGCATGCACCAAAAATAATGATTAAATATGTATATATATAACTAATAGCCAAGGAATCAGTCAACAGATGTTTCAATGAATATTAAATATGTATAGGTACTAGTCAATGAATCAGTCAACAAGTTTTTAAAGTAATACTAATCAATGCCACAAAAACAACATAAAACGTAAGCCCCAGCAAATAAGGCAGGGATTCAAATCAGCATGAAAGAGCTAAGTTTCTCAACAGGTTTCTCCTGGATGCTGAGAAAACAGTCTGTGACTGATAAGCGTGTTCCATCTCTCTCATTCTATCAACAAAGTTACAAATTATCCAGTATCTTGCTTCAAAGACCAGGTCAAGATTCAAAACAAAATCAGTTGGACATTGTTTAATTCATTTCTTCCTTGACAGGTTTCAATTAGATATAGGTATATATAATTAGGGGCATTAAGAAAATACGAGCACGAAGGACGTTAGCAAGTAACAAGTATAATGAATATGTTAAAGTCAACGTTCCCTGTCATGCATTTGTATTTACATTGAGATATAATCAAAATCAATCATAACTATCGTGTCTAATTATCTACAAAAGGACCCATGTACCCAGAGTAAAAGACTTTAACAGGGGGAAAGGATGTTATCAAGCCCTATAAGGCAAGCATTAGCTGTCAGCTCATATTTGGGGTCAAGTTCTGAAAACCACGTTGAAAATTTTATGGGGGAAAACATGTTTCCAATAATTACCTGCTGAGAAACACGAACGGCTTCTGTCAGAACCTAAGCACAACATAATCAAGTAAAATCAGTATTGTGCAAAGGAATTAGTAAAAAGTAAAGCTAAAAGATTTTGGCTTAAAATTTAGCCTATATGGAACATATTTGAACATTTTACCTCCAAAGCTAGCTTTGGATGCCCAAAATGGAAATGCATCATCCCCAAACATAATAAAGCAATTTCATATCTTCCAAAGCTATTACTACTAGCCGGGGGAACAAAATCAAATCCTTCAGTCCCTGCACTTTTGTCCCACAAATCACAAATAAGTTCAATAGGAACATATCATCTTTCACCAATTTTTCTTTGCTATTAATTCACTCAATAGAATTGGAGGTGAATGGTGCCAGAGTAGTCTGATTTCAACAATATCTAGAATTCAAGGCAAAGCAAAAGCTTACAGTTTCATTTGTAATAATAAGTCTAAGCGTGAGCTTTCAAGCAAATAAAAATTCATAGTGTACTCCTAGGACAAAGCAAAGCTATTTGTTGATAAAGTGATAATAGTTCATTTATAGCATTTCATCAAGTCCTCCAGCACTCGCAGTACAAGTTGCAATAGGATTAAGCAAGTTCCCAAAGAGGTGGCGTTCAACCGTAAGAGATGGGAATATGCAAAACACTGATACTTTCTTTCCACTTGTCTTGTATATGATCAATCATCTAATGATTAAATGACAACTAGACACTGTCAAATACCTCAAAAGACGGGATAAACAAAATATTTTTAATTACCTATAATCAAAGTAGCAATGAAGATTCTCCAAAGCAGCAATATAATCATCATGGGAAAGACTGTTCAAGTAGCGCAAAAAGTGAACCTGGATTGAATGATCGCTCAAAATCAAAGAGAACTTATAGAAGGGGGAAAGGACTTGTAGAATGAATATTGTTAATCAATTAAACATACCCTATGTAGTTCAGGTGCCATCTTTTGCAGCTGCCGGAGGATAATTTCGAACCCATTCAAAGAGACAGAGGTACCATCCCTGCAGCAGGACAATAACATCACCTGCAGTTAATATGCATGTGCTCTAAGATAAACTTATGAACAAATAGATGAAGTAAAATTCCAGGTCTACAAGATGCATACTTTTCAATGGTATCAGCTTGCTCTTGCAAGTATCCCTGTACTTGCCAGTTTGTTCGCAGAAATATCCCACTACTGGGATCAATATCTGGTAGCATGTTACTCGCAGGATCTCCATAAGAACCAGCTTCTCTGCCTTTCTCACTATGTTTGGACACCAAATCAGCAGGGACATCAATATCTGTGCATGTGAGTTCAAGACAACATTATCAATTTGATGGTGCAGAAAAGTACCAGACATCAATACAATTCCAATTACACTGATGTGTTAAACAGGGATCTGAAAGTGAAGGCACAAAGCAAACAATCCAAAAGAGAACTTGGAGATAACAAATTTTGATAGAGGAGACTGAGATTTGCTTAGAAGATAAAATTCTCGTCTCCTATACCAAAGGAGGAACAGTAAGAGGTTTCACTGACCATTAGAGTCTAAAAGAGGTTAACAATCTCAAGTTGCCAAGTCAAATATTTATTTCGCATGTGCCAAAGGATTACAATTTTGACCTTATATTTAGTATCTAAGTCAGTAGCAAGGTCAAAGATTACAGAATCAAGAAAGTGATTTTGCATAAACGAACAGATTTGAAGCAATTTTTGGTTAGGTTAGCATCCAAGTTAACAGTATGAACACAGATCAGAGAATGAAGAGAGTGATTTATTATCTTACTAATTATTAAACTCAATCACAGATCACTTTTTTCAGGGAGCCAAGTCCCAAGAGAATTCCCAATTTAATTTTCTGATATATTCACAATCTCATCCTATGAGTCTTAGACAAGTTGTAATGAAATCAAATGCCCATACCACCAACTAAATCCAAAAGTGTTTTTGGTGCATGAAGATGAAATGGAACTTTTTCACTAGCCTCCTTTCTTGCCTCAATTTCTTCAGAAACCTTTTCATACACAAAGTTCTCCAGGTCCATGTTCTCATATTCTGAACATGTCTCAAGATTGCTACTAGAGTCATCTAAACAGGGTTGCTCATAAGAAGGACAAGTTGACGGTGCTTCTTTACGATATATCTCTATGTTTGTTAAAAGATGGCATACACCCTGCATAATCAAAACCAAAACAAATAAGCACATAATAAGAAAGTAATTTATAAGAAAATTTTATTGAATAACATCAAGGTTAGGAGGCACAGAATATACAAGGTTAAAACTTTCTTTGCAAAAAAAAAAAAAAGAGTAATTAATAGGAGATACATAGAGAAAGAAATTGTTTGATGACTTCGTTCAAGTTCTGTCTAACTCTCTGCTTAAAACTATTTATTATAAAATAATATAAAATATTGGCGATAAAATTCAACTAAGGCACAAGATAATAGCCACAATCCTATTTGCCAAGAAACAGAAAATCAACAAATTCAGTTTTAGCTGTCCCGTGCAATGAGAGTGAAAACTAGAGATATCTTTCACAAGAGGAAAAAGAAAAATGACGAGAAATTACCGAAGGCTACTGGGAAGGTAAGATTTCACTCTAAAGAAGGGTTACATTTTAACACATTAAAGAAAATACAGAAAGAAGGCAGGGATTAGGAACATTCAATGATAGAATTGCTTCCAAGTTGCAGGAAAAAAATTGAGTCCACCAGAGAATAAAATTTAAATGCAAATTTCCAAATGGCGAAATTCCTGCCAAATGAAAATGTCATCACCCCATGAATATTAATCATGTCAACATAATCTTTACTCGTTTAGAGATGAGGCATGTAAAAAGGCTACTTTAATATTAGTATCCAGAATACCTCCAAACCACCTACCAATGCTAATATGCGACCCCTTTTAATAGTATCCTATGTTACTTTCAACTGGTGACAAAATTACAGACAGTGGACATTCAAACCAACCAACCGTGATTGCTTCAACCCACAGGAAGTATGAAAATATCAAACCTCAAATGATAGCAGATTGAATGCCAGTACACAACGTCGAAGAAATATTCCCAGGTTACTGTTTAGGTCCAACATCACCTGATCATCCTCCACAACACCTGAATCAGGACCTGCAAGTATTCCTGAACAGAAATAAAATAAAATCAAACAACAAAGAAGTCAAACTATTAAATAAGCAATAATTACAGGTATGTCAGTCAAACAACAACATTAAAGGAGGGAGCAGAACAGACAAAATGTGTAAAGAAGATGAAGGCTGATGACAATCACGCAAATCAACTAACCTCTCATTTCTGTAAAGAAGTTAAACAAATCATCAGGTGATAACAAAGACGATAGTCTACTTGTCAAATGGTCAATAAACCAATGATTTGAGAAGCCACCGACCACCCTTAATTGATGAATGAGTTCATCCAATTTCGGCTCTAAGATATCATCACATGACTGCAATGTAACAATACTTTCATGCAAAAAGCATATATAAAACATTTGAATAAAAATTAAGACAATTTACCACCCAACAAAGGATTTTGTAAGACACACCCATTTCATTCACTGTCTCCCAAGATAGCTCATAATTTTTAACAACCTGTTAAACCAATTAATAGCACTCATCTTCAATATCCCACCTTGGATACTTCAGGTGCCAATGGCAGGGACATAAGAAGCCAAAACCAACATTTGTACCAATCAAAACCTATACTTCTCTTTCCAGAACCTAAGAACTTTGGAATTTCTTTTATTACACTAAAACCACCCTTTAACCCCGATTAAATCTGCAGCCCAATATCTCCAAATTCAAATGCATTACCCCTTTCCACACTTTCCCATAACTTAAACTGAAGAAAAATGAAGTTTTATGATGTAAAGAAGCACCTTGGTGAGGGCCAACAAGAACAACCCAAGCGAGTTGTGCTGAGCAATGGAAGAGAAAGGAAAGGGGACCGATATTTGTCCTGGAGGAGCGTAGATCTTGAGGAGTATGCAAACTGAAACTTTGTGCGGTGTGATTGCAAACGCACCTGGCTGTTTAAAAACGACAGCCATTACGAGTAACACCTTCTACTAAGAATTAATATATCTTGTGTTCGCTATCTGGATGCAAAAATGTTTAGTCGATTTGACTTCAACAAATACAACTTCGTCCGGTGTTCTTTCTTGCGCTCTGGTTGGCTAAGTTCGTCCGGCGTAACTGGAACTGAGCACTGAGCAGGAAGGTTCTCTCGTTTGAAAATGGTGGGGAAGAAGAATGCGTATTATTGCCCATAGAGACCGGGCTTTTATTTTTGGTTTTAAATTTATTTCTTTATTTCAGAGAAAAATAAATTAAATGTGACATATTTTATTTTATTTTTATATATACTAATTAGAATTAGAATTGCCCAGATGCATTTGTGCATATCAATAAAAAAAAATAGAGTTATATTGGTGATAAGTTGTAAATAGTACTATCACCATTACTGATTCCATGTAAATGCATAAAATCCACCTTAATAAATAAAAAGGATACAATGAGGAATTGTGTAGTGAATAGATGAGTATATAGTTTAAAATTGTATTATGTGTGTGTTTGGATAAGATTTTAAAAAAATACTTATGAAAAAATCGAGTTTTTAGACCGCTTAGGGAAAAAGGTTTTAAAAAAAAATTATAGAAAAAAAATAGTTTTGGATAAATGAGTATTTGGATAGTTGTTATAAAAAGGGGATTTTGTAATTGAAAAATTATTAAAAAGAGTATGTATAAGAGATGAGAGAGGAGAGAAGGTAGAGAAGATAGATGAGAGATAAGAGATAGTGAAAAAGATAGAAGAGGGAAGAGAGATAGTGAAAAGGATAGAAGAGAGAGGCTGTAAAAAAAATAAGGGTAAAATAGTAATTGAGTAGTTAAAAAGTGTTTTTACTGTTCCAAAAACTACTCTGACTAGCTTATCTGAAACCATCGTTTTAAACCATGGTTTAGTCCAGAAGCTCATTTGAACAAATATTTATTTTAAAATTTTTTTAAATTAAGATTTTGCCCAAAAGAACATTTAAAACCATGGTTTACGAATAAACTAAACAGGCCTATATCTTAGGAGATTAATGATTTCTTAATTTTTATTTTCAATTTAATCAGTATTTATCATTAGATATTTCCAAGCATTGTAAATTTAAAAAAGAAATAATCTAAAATGCCAAATAAATCATTATCACCATTATCTTTGATCAATCTATATATAATAATAATAGCAAGTCTATCATTAAAAACCCAAAAGCTATAAACAATATGAATAATTTTTTAGTGTAATGCGCAAAAAACTGTTTAAAGAAAAATACAGGAACTGGATTAAAATAATTAAAATGTAGAACATAAAATATTTTTCATTTTTTTTATGAATTTTTTTTTAAAAAGGTTAGACTTTCCCACAATTTAAGAGTAGTATGAAGTCTTATTTCCTCTTAAGTGATACTAATATAGGGTAGGATGAATTATCAATTATTTTTAGATATAAATTTAAGCATCTAAAAATTAAAATGCCTCTTAAATTTTATGACTAGAATTATAACAATTTTTTTTTTTCTAATTATCAAGTACGTTTTTCATTTTTTAATAATTAATAAATTCGGCAATATGGAGCCGAGCAATCGAACTACCCGTTTAAGCCCAATTTTTTAGGTTTGAGCCTTTAAAATTAAAGGGTTTATTTTTTAATGTAAAGGGGCTTTGAGCCTGAGCCTTGTAAGCCTTTAAAAGAAAAAGGTTTGGGCTTGTAGTATTCATTGAAGCCCGTTTTATTTATTTATTTTTAATTTTTTAAATGGCCAAATATTTTATTTTCAGAGAATGAAGATGAAATTAAATATATTTAATTAATTCAGATTTTAAGATAATTTATACTTTATCCTAAACATATATATTTATTATTCAGCTCTGAGCTTAATTTGATTATAGGTGGTGAATTGTCAATTATTAACTAAGAGGAGCTAAGTCCATGAAAACTCTAACATTATTTTCCTGATAATATAATCAATTAATTCTCATATAATTTAATTAAAAAATTAATTTTAATTCTAAATATAAGACTTATTTTTTATATTTATAATTTTTTTAAAATTATCTATATTAAATTTTTCTTAACAATAATTAAATAAGAGAAAAAAATAAAAAAATTAAAAAATAATTATAATATTTTAAAAAATATGTTAAATTAGATGAGTTATCTAATTTATTTTAATTAAAAAATTAGTAGTATATATAAAAGGTTAGCACATAAATACAATTCAAGATCAGACAACAACGCACGAGAGAGGACACATGTCGCGACAGTATAAAAGATATATTATACACCCATAATTTTACGGACTGCATAAAAATACTTTATAATATAATATATAATATTTATAAATTAATAGGGAATCAAATAATTTATAAATTATCAGCATTATTTTTTTCCCCAAAAATGAATTATAAACATTATGATTATGACTGCCTATAATCTTGTGAATGCAGACGGAAAGGTGCCCGGACGTGGATGGAATTGGAAACCCCCGTGGAAATCACTTGTGGATTTCACGGCATGGAAGAAAACAAAACTTCATGGCGATGAGAACCATGATTTTTGTTTTGGGGGCAACCAAAAAAAAAAAGTTTTGTTTTATTTCACATAACTGAAAGTCCAGCGAACGTACCTAACGGTCCCCTTTGTTTTTATTTAATTTAATTCTGGTTCGATCCAGAAAAAAAGAGAGAAGAAAAGCAAATCTTCACAAATATCACCCAAAACCCTTCTGCTTCAGTTATACGACAGCTCTGGATCCACCCTCATGGCTTCCAATGGTGCTTCTCTGGTTAGTAATCTCTTCCTCATGTCTCTGCGTGCTCGCTTGTTTTGCAGGTTGTAATATTTCAGCTGAATTGCAATGTTTCAGGGAGTGGCCGGGGATACAGAGAAGAGCTTGGAGAAGATCAAGAGGCAGCTAGCTTCTGGTTCTGGAAGAACTTTACTGCAGGGGCCACTTCTCAAGCGATCTGAAACAGTAATTCGATTCTCATGTTGACTTTGTGTGTATATGTTGTTTGAGTTTTATCGATTGGGTATCGAATTAATAATTTCTGACTCGAGAATTCTTTGATTTTCTTGGGGAAATCTCCCTGAGCTATTCGAATTATAAGTTTGGTGCATTCAATGAGTCTTGAAGATATGAGGGAATATCATGAACTTTGGAACTAAAATTAAAAGATGAATCTGTTAAAATTTATCTGCATTTCCATCCCAACTGGACGTTGACCAGAAAAGATCCTTGGATCAAGGAAGCAGCTTCTTGCCGCTAATTTTAACACAATTTCGTCTTTCTTATTCTGGGCAACAGATCAAGACTTGCTTTACCACACGTTTATCTAGTTTCCCCAATTTTATTAGCATCCCATTTCTGCCGCCCATCAAGTTTTTCTTTTATCACCTGACAATGGGTTGGTTATTTTTTTTTTATGGCATGAGCTATTTTCTTTATAAGAATGTCTTAAAATATTAATATGTTATTGTTGAGGTTTTCAGAGAATGGCAAGCTCTTTCCTCTTTAATTAAATTCCTTTTTGCTAGCTCGTGAAAATGATTTTGTGTTTACAGCTAAGAAAATGGAATGAGCGTTGGGTAATTTTGGACCCAACAACGGGGAGGATGGAGTATAAGTATGTTATCTAAATCATTTATTCCTTTTGAGTTCTCATATTATTGGAGAGACACTTTGGCTGCTAATCTTCTATGTTATTTCGATTTATGTAGGAGAAGAAGGAATGAACCAACTATAAAGGGGACAATAACATTTGATGCGACTAGCACAATTACCGTATCTCCTGTGAATTTCCAGTAAGAATGGTGTTGCTAAGCATGCCTGTTATGATTAATTTTCTGTTACAAATTTCCAATGAACGAAGCTGATTCTTTATGCTTATCAAAATTGAATTGCCATCTTTCTGTGTGTTTCAGTGGACTTCCAAAGTATGATGGATGCTGTATTTGTATCCTAGCTTGTCTATTTTCCCCCTTATATTTCAGCACTTTGATTTATCAATTCGTAGGTGTCTATCAAAGACAACTCTGCTTGCATTTATCTTAACTATCTTCTTTAGATATTGGGACACCGCAGAAAAATGATTACTTCCTCTGTGCGGAGACTCCTGGTGCAGCTAGAGCTTGGGTGTCAACTTTACAGTAAGTTTTCTAGCCCCACCAGCTTTTGTTCTCCCTTTTTTCCTTGTTGCTATTTGGGCCGCAAGCCAATATTATTATCTATTGAATACATAATAATTGAGTCGAATTTTTTATTTTTGTTTACACAATGTGGGTAATTTTATTCTGTCCTTGGAAATTCCATTAGTTTATTTGTGTGATGATTTTTGTTTGAGAAAATTAAACTAGTGCCCATTCAAACCATATATTATTATTTTTTTTCAATGTAGATTGATTAGAATCAGTTATATTTTGTGCAACAGTATATGTGATATTTGGAATATTGGTATAATCATTTGATTACTAAGTGATGGGTTTTATTGGGAAATCAGATGAATCAGACCATGAATGATCATCCATGACTGTGTTATAAAATGTGTGATTTTTATTTTTCCTTGAGAAGAAACCTCATGGATCAAGAGTGGGGTTCAATTGGAATTGAGTGCTGTGATTCCTCAAAAACTGCGGTTTCTGTTTCAATTGAATTGCAGATGGTTTAAAGTGAGGATTGAACCTTTGATGTTATGTTTGTTCCTAACTCCAATATTTTGAAGCTTCTCATAAGTGTACTTGGTCTAAACATCCGTTAATTAAATTAATTGAAATGAAGTTGTTATGCTAGAAGAGACCTGTAAGTTCTTTAAAGTGTTTGAGCCTATTTTTTCCTTCCTTAAGCATCTAACTTGCTGCTATTATCTAAACGTTTACTCTTGTCCTAGGTTTTGTTGTATAACTTGCTGTAATTATACATTGATCTAACTCGTGTATATTTCACCATTGGACACCTAGTGCAACTCAGTTGGTTCTAAAAGTTCATAAGGAGGCTGTGAATTCCTTAACTGGCAATGGTTCTGCAAAATTAGGAACTGTTGCAACAGTTGTTGCCGCAGCCAATTCAACAGCTTTGGAGAGTTGTAAAGAAATTCAATCAGCAATGCAGGTTTCTCTGCGAAATGCTCTGGGAATGATAACTAATAAGATTCCTGACGGTCCTTTGGATGATATAACAATTATGAAGGTACAGTCTAGTCCTGTTATCTTTATTGTTGGGAGGTTAGGAGAACGGAGAATTATTATTACACGATGCTCGTAATGGAAGAACTTCACACAAAAGAATAAATATTTTTGCATTTTATATGCTAGTAGCTTTGATCTTAACACTTAAACATCAAAAAGTAACTTCTATATGTTCAGATGCTTGGGTAGTTCCTCGCTGTAATAATTAACAAACTTTTCTTAAGTATTGATATGCTACAAATTCAGTTGTCATACTGAACCAATGTTTGCAAGTTTAAGTAATTGAGGGGGTGAGCTAGGATGGTTTCTATCAAACTCTTTATTCCCACTCATGCCCCAGTGTCTAAACTCTTCTTGTGCCTTTGTGGTTTTTTATTATATTGGATTTGGTTCGAATAACAAGATCGTTCTTTTCCAGGAAACGCTGAGAGTTAAGGATGAGGAGCTACAGAATTTGGCTCGAGACCTTCGCGCCCGTGATTCAACAATAAATGATATATCAGAGAAATTGACTGAGACTGCTGAAGCTGCCGAGGCAGCCGCATCAGCTGCTTATACTATGGATGAACAGCGGAGAATTGCATTTGCTGAAATTGAGCGTTTGAAAAAGGGATCAGAGAAGCAGCAGGAGGTGTCTGCACAGAAAGTATGTCACTGCTCTCAATCGATTTGAAGATTTTCAATAAAATATGACGGACCGTGATATCCAAGCTGTATAGCTATGGGTATAACTTGCAGTGACATAGTCTCATGTGTTCATTTTGTCTTAAAATTCTTTTTGTAGCTAAAAGAGTCTGAAGAAAAGATTATGAGCTTAAGCAAGGAAAGGGAGCAATTAATCAAACAGAGAGATGCTGCTATACAGGAAGCAAATATGTGGCGCTCTGAGTTGGCAAAAGCTCGAGAACATGATGTGATCTTAGAAGCTGCTGTTGTAAGGTCAGAAGAGAAGGTTAGGGTTGCAGCGTCAAATGCCGAAGCTAGGATAAAGGAGGCTGTGCAAAGAGAATCGGAAGCCGAAAAAGAGAAGCAGGAGCTTCTTGCATACGTGAACATGTTAAAAGCACAACTTCAAAGGTTTGATATCTTATATTCTGTTATGACCCAAACAAATATATCTAAACCTTTAATATATTAAGACAGGATTTACACACAAGTAAGACTAAGAGTTAAAACTACATTCAAGGACAAAACACTACTCTGTTACACTGATACAGGAACAAAAGATACAGACCACAATAACAGACACAACTCTCACAACAACACAAGATAGAGACTCTAGAACATAAACACAAGGTGGCCAATCATTTGAGAGGGTTGGCACTCTCCACTCCCCAAAGGGCCAAGCCAAACTTCAAATTCTTCCTTGCCCTTTCTTCTCAACCAAAGGGATGATTTATAGACCCAAAAAGTCCCAGTCCCCAACTTAACCTTCTCATATTCCTTGACTATAGCAGCCCTATAACCACCCTACTTCTCTAGTTCTTTCTTCAAAATAATAAGTCAAGGATCTGACCATCCAAAAAGTGCCTTTCCCCTGTCATGTATTTTCCTGGGTTCCAAAAAGTGGTCCTAACATATTCTCTGTCACTTTCTTGTACTTTCCTTAACTAGGTTTAGTTTTGCTCATCAATTGCAACCATGGCCCACCACTACCCTTTCTGAAGTGTGTTAATTAACCTAACTTGAAGTGGAAACAGAATGTCAAGCATTACAATGAGAGCCTGTTCAGTATACTAAAAAATGAACAGCCTAATGCACGAGGTTCCTACTAAGTAGGGTCTGGGGAGAGATAAATATATGCAACTTTACCCGAACAAATGGAGAGGCTGCTTTTAAGATTTGAATTTTTTGACCTCCAGGTCAAATGTTATTTAAGGATATATAAAAAGAATAATTTTAAGGATAGAAAACAAAGCTTGCATCTTTGTTTATGGAAAGTTGTAAAAAAGGACAAACATTGACAGATAGTGATTACTAGAATATAATAAATACTGTAAAAGAATTTAGAAGATTCATTTTCCTGCAACATACCAAATGGCCTCTGAGTGAAGCTGGGACCCAAAAAAGAATATTTGTACTTATTGTGTCATACTGTCATCTGTTGATTCATTGAGTGGAGTATCTATCTATGTATATCAGCTGAGAAATGCAGAATTGTCATGGAAACAGAGAGAATTCTGATAGTTTTTCATAATGCTAATGATAATAAAGCAGATAATTTTTGTTGTTAACAGACAACACATTGATACAACTCAAGTTTTTGAGAAGACAGAGTCATGCTCATCAGATATGAAGCATGTTGATCAGACAGAAGAGAATGTGGATAAAGCATGCTTGAGTGTTTCCAGAGCAGTTCCTGTCCCTGCAGCAGAGAGTGTAGTCCACATGGCAACAGATCAGGTGAATGTCCGACCAGTCGGAGACAACGAATGGAGCGATATTCAGGCAACCGAGGCAAGGGTAGCGGATGTAAGGGAAGTATCATCGTCTGAAGCCGTAGGAAACAGCTTGGATATTCCCGTGGTTAGCCAACCGAGCTCTGATCATCATGAACAGGGATCAAACTCTTTCCATCATCAGCCATGATCACAAATCTTTAGCCATATAAAATTTTCTCTCAGGTGAGGAATGTAGCTTCTGAAGAATGAAAAATAGATTGAAAATTGATTATAAAGTAATTTTGGACAATAAATTTTGTAAAATAGATTTTGTATAAAAAATGATTTTAAAGAAATAAATGTTTAGATGATTATTATCATAATATTTTTTTTATAGATAAATTAATAAAAAAGGCACGGGGTAAAATGATAATTGTATAAAGTATAATTTTAAATTTATATTTTTTATTTAATATTAAAATAATAAATAATATATATAAATCTATTATCATTATCTGACTTTTTTTTATGCATAAATTACTAAAAAAGATATAAGTTGATATGATAACTATATAGGGATAAATTCTATAGTGTATATTTTTGTTTAAAGTAATACATAATTAAATAATATTTATAAGAAAAATTTTAGTATTTATATAATTAATTAATAATTAATATGTATTTAGATTTTTATATAATATAAGATTAAATATATGCTTAAAAAATTATGACAAAAAAAACGTATGTCTAGAAAAATAAAAATTCTACACAAGTGTGGAGGGTATTTTGGGTAAAAAAATTCTGACCAATAATTACCCAAAAGTGACAAAAGTAAACTTTTGTCAAAACCATAGTTTTGGGAGCAAAACCATAGTTTTGTGCCAAAAAGTTTTTTTTTTTTTTTGAGAAACATGCACTATTATTCCATTTTATTTGTATGTGAATGTAAACTTAATTGATTTCATTTTCCTTGTTCCCTAGGGAGCTGGCTTCTTGTAAACTTCCAGTGATGTGAAAAGTTTGATCCAACTCATAGCAAGTTCGTTTCTAGAGGCTTGTGGGAAATAAATAAGGGAAAAAGGTCCTTGACATCATCAAATTATTGAAATTATTGTGGAGTTTCAAGAGCTTTAATTGTAAATAAGTTTTGGTGCAAATTTATTAAAATGCCTTCAATTAAAAAAAAAAATCCCCTCCATGATCGTTGACGCCGGAGCTCTGGCCGCTGTTGGTGGTTGATGACTTTATTTTTGGGAAACGGTAATTTTGGTGTGAGTAGAATTCAAGACTACTTGTTTTCCAAAAAATATTACCAACCCATAATCTAGTACAGTAATACATTTTGATATTACATATATTGCAAAATATTAATTATGAGGCTTCTTAAAAAAAACAAAAGACATGTACTAAACATAAATGAAAACGAATAGTTAGATTGTGAAAGATAAATAATTTGTGAAAAGAAGAAGGCTTGGAGATACATACATTGGTATAATGGATTGAATGTTCCAAAACACAAAAAATAATGTCAAGGGTAAGTTCTGCTATATATATATATTCATATAACTTGAATAAATTACTATATATGCTCCTGAAAAGCAATTAACTTTTCAAAATGATCCTCCAAAGTCTAATCTTCTCATTTTAATCATTCAATGTGTTTTTTCTTCAATCTTCTCATTTTATTTAATTAAAAAGGTTACGCTTCAGATGATCAAATTGAAAAAATCAATAATATTTCAAGAGCTACTGTAGTAATTTACTCAAAAGATTGCAACACATACGGATTTTTGTAGCTAGCTAGGTATTATGAATTTAGTACAAGCTATAGGTTTTCAGGTTAATCTGGTTGAAAAGATTCATTGTCTATTGTCATGACATGTCATATTCATTGGAAAAATTATCATGAAATTTTAAAATAATGAATATAATTAGTAAAAGTCCCATAACATAACAGTAGAGCAACATGTAATGACAAATTTCCTGTATTAAAAAGGACAATAAGTCAATTACTACTTATTTATTTTAAGACTTTTTCAGTGATATATACTTTCCTTCCTTTTGACCTCAGTAATTTTCCCTTACTGACTCAGAAGTTTTGATCAGAACATGCGACATGGTGGCATGATAGCAGATGACATATCAAAACAAAGGATCAAGATTTTCTAAACAGGATTGAACTAAAAATCAAAGATTACACTAAATTAAAATCCGAGATGTATCTATGTATATGTATGTCATCATGTAACCATAATCATGAAACAGTGGAATGATCAGCAGCAAACTGAACGACAGATCTGAGTTCATCCCAATTACCATTAGCAAGCACATCTTCCACATTCTGATTATGATTCAAGAAGCTGTGGTTATAATAACTATTATTATTAGTCACCATTGATGAAGGAGCTTGATGATGAGCAGCAAACTGACCCAGAAAAAACTGGCTTCTTTCATCATTAAGAACTGGTAATTTTCTTTCAAGATGATGGGTAATAGTAGAGTATGACGACGATGGCGATGATCTGAAACAAGTCGAGCTGTAAGGCTTGTCGTCGTCTTCGTATTTATCAAATTCTAATGTTTTAGAATTTCTTGAATTTGTTGTTGTTGTAACTTTGGAAGTCCGTGTGTATTTTCTGTAGGATGGAATTCGTTTGAATATTCTGCAAAGCGTCCACACTTCCTGCAAAAACATTAAAGAAAATTTGTTAATAGTCTAAAATGATTATTGTTTATATATTAATTAAATTAAATTAGGGAATCTGATCAATACTATGATCATATCATAGTATGTAATTTTAAAAATAGAAATACTTTTTTTTTTTGCAATTTTAGCAAAATTCAGTAGACTTCTATATGATGTATTTCATACTTTTAGAATAATATATATATTCTTATAAATAGCTCAAGTAGCTATAAATTATATATTTTGTATGATTTATGTAAATTTCGGAAATAAAGAAGAGATCCCTATAATTTTGACCAAAAATATATAAAAAATAATATAAATAAAAGTTTGGTTTATGCATCTATACAAGAGGTTTAACATGAACTGCACTATTCAAGCTTATAAACAATACGGCTTCTATAATTTTCATATAAATATCTTAATAAATAATTGATATCAGTATAATGGGATTGAACAACGCAAAGGACATTGATATAGAACATGTTTAGGATGGCATTCACATTTTAGCAAAACGCATGAAGGAGCTACGAAGCTGCTTTTGCGTTTTGCTTATAGCAAAATATGATTTGAGGTAACAAAACATAAGGATTATTTAGTTGATAATATAAGTCATTTGGAGATTTATTAATGTTTATTTGTCAATTTTATCCCTATAATTAATATTTAAATGTTGCTTCACATATTTTTCTTTCTCTAAAATTTTATTAATATAGGTATAGTTAAAAAAAATTATTAATATAAGACGGATTTAATAAACTCATTGTATGTCATTTTTTAATTTGTGCGAATTAATTGAAAGGAGGAAGGAATACTCTAAACATACTTAAAAAATTGAATCTCAATAAGACAATAATAATAGTGCAAAAAAAAAAAAATACCCCCTCCAATCCTAAATAGAGTTAGATAGAAAGTCCACTTTGATCCAAACTATAAAATCCTAATCTACTTTATTTTCTTAAATTAAATTTTTTTTCAACATATCTATATATAATTGCACATATTAAATATATATATAGTTCAAATGCATATAATTAAAAGGGATATTTTAAAAAAATTAACACACAATCATTATAAATAACTAATTTATCTAACTTCTTTAATCTACTCAAATTAGTTAAATAAATCTTATAATCATGATAGAATGCAGTAAGACAATAATAAGGGAGAAATCAATTATAAAGTATGGGAGATCGGTTGAAATGATTCTTAATTGTTATTTATTCTCATCCTAAATATAGAAGTTAATTGAGAAATTTATTTTAGTCATAAATATAAGATTTCAATATATTTTTATTTTCTAAATTTATAACGTTTCTAAAATATCCCTGTTACAAATATTAAATGAAAATTTTTATCAACATAGATAGTTTCCAATATAAATAATTGAAAGAATATTTTAAATAAAATAATACATATTTTTTTAAAACTAATTAATTTTTTAATTTTTATAAATTAGTTATTTCACTCCTTTCCGAGCACCATTTTAATGCAATCACCGACAATATATTTAAGGAAGTGGACCATTCAAAGAAATAAAAGAGTTGAAAGTTACAAGCACACTAAAATTCATTTTAGAATGTGGGAATTCAACAGAGTTGACTCGGTGGTACAAGGCCAAACGTGCTAAAAGTGCAATAATAAATAAGGCCCCAAAATAATCAATATCGAAATTTATTGCAATTTAAATAAACTATAAAAATACAAAAATGGTAGGTAAGCACCGTGAAGTAAATTGAAAATTATTTAATTCATTCAATATCTCTAGAAGCTATGGACAGAAGTTCCAATTGAAAATTCTAATGAAGACTCTTCGTACTTGAATATAACGTGTTTCTGAATGCTGACCCAAAATATTTCCAATTGTCATCATTTGAATTATATATATATATATATTTTCGAAGAAAAGAAAATTAAAAAGAACGATTTTGTGTACACAAAAATCATTCAAATAAGAAATTAATTTTCTGCAAAACTTGATAAGAAATTCAACAATCATACATGTAAATATATTCATAATACATCAGAAAAGATATAGAAAAAAAGAATATGTTTGTGTTCAGACTTCAGATGGAGAATTGCCTATGGCAAAGGATCATAGTACTTAGTTTTCCTGTGGTTTAATTTGTTTGGTTTCTCTACACACTTTTAATATTAATTATTTTGCCATATTTTAAATATATGAATGCCCGGATATGAAATATTGGGAGGGTTTTCTTTCGGTAGATGATCCAAATCGAGAGAGAGAGAGAGAGAAACTTGGGTGATAAACTCTCACATACCTAGTAGGATTTTATAAATTTATTTTTCTGTATTTACACGAACTCTATCTAGATCAATTCATCGGGAGAAAATCTAGGTCTGATATAAACACAAGGAGTGGATCATTACATGTCATAAGAATGAAGTATAATTCTTTCCTTATCTTTCTCTCTCTTTATTTCATAGGATTATGATTTAGTTAAAGCATAACTAGGTCATGGGTTGCAGTATGCATTACATAAAGTCTGAAATTGCATTTGAATTGTTTGTGGCTATGTGAATAGTGTACGTAGTTAATTTTTTGTAGATGATTATGACCATATATGTTAATCTTAAGAAGCTAATTAAAGAACAAAAAGAGAGCTAGAGAAATGGTATAAATGGATAATCTAAACTAAATTACCAGTTAGTCAGATTGGCAGTTAGACTGTCTGGTAACCTAGTTTGGTTTTTTAATCAGAGAGAGAGAGAGAGATAGGGAACTTACAGCTTCTTGAAGATGATTGGTGGTGGTGGTAGGGTTACTATTAGGAGGGAGGCGAAATTCATGCATCATCCAATCGGTCTTGGTGCCTTTACCAGCAGTGCCCCTATAATAAACTAGGGACTTCTTGAGGCCAATGCAGTGGGTGAGGGCATTATTGTAAATGGACTTGTCAATGCCAGTGGCTTTCCAGAAGCCAGAGCCAGTGACCCTGTTTGGCCTTATGCTGTTTCTGTATTTCCTCCCTCTCTTGCAGAAGAAATACCATTCCTTCTCCCCAACGATCCCGCTCGCCTCTTCTCATCATCCAAACAAACCATAATTCAGTCACCAACTTTATTTGGTTTCACAAACACTTATTACAAGCAAAAAAGTGCTCCCTCTTTATCATATATATATATAAGATTTATAGAAATTAAAATAATTATTAGTTAATTATTTATAAAAAATATGTTAATTTTTTAAAATACCTTTTTAATTATTTATATTGAAAATACTCTTTATATCGATGAAACTCTTCTTATCATAATAATAATGATAGTTGGGAGGAAACTTATAAATTGGGTAATAAAATAAATTAAAATTTTATATTTATAAATAAATTAAAGCAAATTCTTAAATTAATTATTATATTAAAGACTAGTATAATTTTCTATGAGAGAAATTTTTATGCAATTTCTCGCTAATTATACGATATTATGAAAACTTCTTGGGACTCTTATCTTCCAAGAAAAAGTTGAGAAATATCGTTTCTCACTATTTTGGAGTTTTTTTCTCCCGGATTTCTGTAAGAAAAAATAAAATTATTATTTTAGTGTACGTAGTAATTGGAGAAAACGATATTGTTGTAGTAGAAATGGAAAAAAAAATTAAAATTTCATGTGAGAAAAACTTCGTGGTGTACGTGTGTCAGACACATATACAGAACTTAAAAGAGGTTGGAGTTCTGAGGATTTCATGGAGATTTTTAAATCTCTCTTTATGTCTGTATGTATACAGATGCTCCCAGAACTTGAAAAGCTTCAAATTTCTAAAGATTTCATATGCAGATACTCTCTCTCTCTCTCTCTCTCTCTCTCTCTAAGTCTATATATATATATGTTGACACATGCAGAAGTTAAAAAACTTCAAGTTGTAAGGATTCGATGGAGATATTTCCATGATTAGAGGAAGATGTGAGAAGAAAGAGACAGCTGAAAATATTTAAATATAAGGTTATGAACTTCTGTTAATATCTGTTATCTTGACTTCTGCAGATTCACACAGACACACAGAAATACAGAGTGGGAATGAATTTGTGAAGAAGAAGAGAGAGAGAGAGAAGTAGGTTAATTACTTGGGAGATCCCAGGGATCGTATTTGTAGATATCAATGTGTTTGATGAGTTCGATTCGAAGAGGCTTCTTCTCCACCTTCCTTCTCAGATAAAACCCTACCAGTTCTTCATCTGTTGGATGGAATCTGAACCCTGGAAGCTTCCCTCCTTCATCGTCATCTTCCTCATGATCTTCTTCTGATGACCTCATCATGTTGTTATTCATCACCTTACTTTCATCCTCCATTTTTCTTCTGATCTTCTGTGATCTGATATCTCTCTATTATTCTCCTCTTTAAAAGCCACTTTCAGAGTTTCAGAGTGAAATATCAAACTAATATACATATACATGTATATATATATATAATTAAAAATATCTGTGCGTCATTCCATGACTAGTGGCTCCTCCTTCTGCAGTCAAGTCAAACATTTGGATTGTGACATCTTTGCTTGAATAATTCTCTTATACCTAAACTCAAATAATTCACTAAATTATTTTTGGAGAAAGATACGAAAGTATCCCCAAAAGCTTTAAATTTCAATTAATAACTTAATCAATCCCTATAAAGTCTCTAGGGATAGTCGGATATTAAATTTTGTAAAAACAAATTATCTAAAAGTCATTAGTTATTATTATCTTAATTGTCGTATTCATTTGATAAGTTAAAGTTTCTACTTAATAATTTTTTTTTCGTTTTACAATTTTAAATTAAGAATATTTAGATAATTTTGCTGTAAAATTTAATTTCAATATTTAGATAATTTTGCTATACAATTTAATTTCAAACTAGTCTTTAAGAACTTCATATTTGATTAAGTCATTTCAAATTTCAGAATTGAGATTTGCAAATATTAAAGTATTTTGGTGTCTTTTACCCTGAAATTTTTACCACATCATTATTATCTATTTTATATTACATTAATAACTAGTGCCACATGTAAAGAAATATTGTAACATTGGCTTTATAAGAAGTTTTATGTTACAAGCTCTTTCTGTCTTTAATATATTATTTATTTAACTAATTTAATTAGATTATAAAAATTAGTTAAATTAGTTAATATGGCATATTTTTTTTAAAGTACTATAATCATCTTCCTTAACCACTTCTCTCCCTATCTTATCTATTTATTGTTGAGAGTGTTAATAAAAATAATTTAAAAAAATTGATCTATTATCTGGATTGATTGTCTTAAACAAAGATATCTATAGTTGCGCTTAAGATTGAGCAACGGGTGGGGTGGGGTGGGGTGGGGTGGCCCGATGGTCAGCCCGTGCCCCGCCCCGTTTATTTTTTTCTGGGCACGGGCAGCCCGTTTAAACCCATATTAAATGGATTGGGCTAAACCTGTTTGGGTTACAACGGGTACAGGCAACCCGTTTGTAAAAGAGGGGAAATTTTTTTATTTTAAACTCGTTTAAAATTTTAATAACAATCAATGCTCATAAACAATATAGTGTGCACATGATATGATTATTCATCCTAAAATCACAACCCTACAAAACATCCATTTAATGATTCTAAATTTAACACTATTATTTTAGAAATTTTTTTACGAATTCATAGAATTTCAACTTAGCTAAGCTCCGTCCTTTCTAAAAATAGTAGGTATTCCTCTAGTCTTCAAAATTTTAAGCTTGTCATAACTATAACATAATAACCCACAATATTTGTGTTATAAAAAAACTCCTTCAAACATTAAACACATCCTATTCAACACTTAAACTAGATTTTTATCCTTCAAAAGTAGCTTAATTCCAAATTATAATCTTTACAACTTAAAACTTCACAACTTATGTAATAAAAAAATGTATATGATATTAAAAGAAATATATAGTATAAAAGAAGTGTACAAGATATTTCCCATAGCAAAAAAAAAATTTGATAATTTTTTTATAAAAAAATAATAATATATATGGGCAGGCACGGGTAGCCCGATGGTGTGTTTGTAGCCCGCCCGTATAATATAATAAGTCCACCCATTACGGGCTTATTTTAGATGAGCCTAAACCGGGTAAATTTATCCTATGTCCGGGTAGGTGCACCGGGTTATGAGCTGTCTGCTTAACCCTAGTTGCGCTTTCGATTATGGTCCCTCTGACGATGCATCAAGTTTTTTCAAACAAGAACATTACCATTAAATATAAAAGTGTAATTTTAATTTGATCTCTTCTAAATAATTTACTTTAGTTTAATTTTTCAATAATCAAATTTAAATCTAGTGTAAGTCCTATGCCATACACAAAATCTAAGAAAGGAACCGCAATATTTATAAACCATAAAAATTATGATTTATTGTTTAAATTTCATGTAATATATGAAAAAAAATGTCTATTCTATACATAATTATTGACTATTATTAGTTTGAGTATGTCTCAATGTTTTCATCAATGTGGTTAGATTGAGTACAAGAGATTTAATTGTTTTGAAATAAGATCAATGTTTCGAATTTTATAAATAAAAAAAAATCATGTCTAAAAAATTACCTCCAATTAAAATTAACAATACTCAAATTTATACCCGTTAGTACTAAATACCAAATAAATGTAAATATATTTTATAAAATTTATATATTTATGAAACTTGAAATTAATATATATATTAAAAAAGTAGATTCTCGTGACTTCTATTTTGGATCAAATGTATGACTAATGGCTTAAATTCTTAAACACAATACACGTAATATAAAAGATGTCATAAATCACGCATAGTCAACACAATTTCAAATTAAAAAAAAATTGTTATAGATTAGATGTACCTAAAAAAAAGATTCAATTTCTTAAACAGTAAGCAATCAAAACCTGACTATATTTTCTTAGAAAACCTGACAAGTTTACTTTTTTAATTTCTTGGCTTGATGACAGACAGGTTTCAGACCTAATTATGAAATGAAGGCTTGATTGAGGTTGGAAGGTGAGAAACCAATAATGACATTGAATTCATTGTGAGTGGGCACTCACATTTTTGAATTTATTGTGTGAATCAAATGAGAAGAAGAAAATGTCAAAGCACATCATCAACAAGGTGGTACAAAACATTTCAAACCTATTTAAATTAGTAGAAAATTGTTAATTCATGCCAATAATTATGATTATTGGACCAAACAAATATTACATTTAATCATTTTCAAGTTCTTGTCTTCAACGTCCCCAATTATTATTACTGCCTTTGTATCTGATTCCAGCTATATGCTTTGTGGGTTGTGGCTGAATGGTGTAAGAAATAAGGTTTATTATTGCTGTATTATATTTCTAAATATAAATTCCTATTTTTAACCTTTTAATTTTCTTTAAATATAAGAATTTACAACATAAATTTATAGTTATAATTATTAATATTTATTTCCAAAATATCCCTTTTAGGTATAATTAATACTTGTTTTCTATGTTAAAGTTTAAAATATTATGATACTCCTCTTGTCCTAATAGCGGATTGATCATTTCTCAATAATAATTAAGTAAGAGAGAGAATTAGAGGGTTAATGAAGATAATTAGGATGTTTTAAAAAAATGACATATTAACTAATTTAACTAACTTCTTTAATCTAATAAAATTAGTTAAATATGTTTTATATTAAGGACTAGAGGAGTATTAAATAAAGGGTAAAATTAAATTGAAAAAAAACTAATTTTTAAATAATACATAGTTTTTTATTTTTTTCAATATTAAGCCTTATATTTAAGAATTGAAGAAGTACATGCATCATATTCAAATGTGTGTAATTTCAGTAGTTTCAACGACCAACTACTTTGAAGTACAATATAAAGGATGTTGACACCTTTTTCTCAATCCAAATTAAATATTAGTAATAAATTAGAGTGAGTTTCATATAATTAACACGTCGGGGCAACATGCACAACAAAATGCCAAATTTCTTATGAAAGTTAGGGTATGTTTGGTACGAGGGAAGTGGAGGATAAATGAGGAAATTTTTTAATGAATATAATTTTTAAAAAATAAATAAATAGGGTTATAAAATTTTAATAAATAGAATATGTAAAATATAAGAGGGTAAGAAAAATTAATTATTCATATGCGTGCGTTTGAGAATATAATTCATGCACGTGTGAAACTACTCGAATTATATTAAAAGAATTAAATCATGCTGAAATCAGAAACTTATATTGATATGATGTAGAGTGTTTAGAAGCTAAGTAAACGTAATGCACGTTGAAACAACAAATTTAATGCGGTTCACTAATTAATTACTCTTTCAACCCTTAAAATAAATATAATTAAAGACTTAATTTTATTAGAGTTGAGAAAACAGGTTAATTTTATTAGAGCTGAGAAAATAGGCCAATCTACAGGTTATGAATCAACTCATCACAATCTGTGGGTTGGGATGGGCGGACTGTGCAGCCCACCATTAAGCCAACTTGAGTCAACTAGTCCGTGACTTTTTTTTAAAAAAAAAATTATTTTTTAATATTTTTTATAAAATTATTTTTAAAATTTTTAAAATACTAATAAAAATTCTTAATATCATATTAGTATAATAAAAAAAATTGTTAATATCATACTTCTAAAAATTCATATTTTTTATAAAAAATCTTAAATTTTTCAACTAAATATAAATAAACATTAACAATATAATATTAATCGCTAACATATATCAATAAATCAATAATCATCTTTATTTGTCTTCGATAATAAGAATATTTAAAATAATATATTAGTAAAATAAATAATAATATTAATAATTTTTTTAAAAAAATAGGTTGTAGGATCGCCCATTTTTAAATCAGGGAAAGAAATGATGATTCTTGTGGTTAATACTTTTAATTTTGAAGGTTAGGCTTTATTTATTTTAGAAAATCATTATCAGAATCCAAAAATATTGAATAACTATAATAATTATAGTTTAGGATGATTTGATGAAAATAAGATGCGAAAATATTATTAATATGTTCTAGAATAACAATTTCCGTGGCACGTGCCTTTTTAGGATATTAATTAGTTTCTTCTCCGTGTTTAAATTCCAAAACGTACGTGAGCCATGAACACATCATTTTTTTTTAAATAAAAAAAGACCAGCTGATGATTCTCGCGAGGCGGCTTCATAACTTTTATTATATTTATATATATGGCTTGGGCAAATTTGACGCTATAACTGATTTGATTTGAAAAAATTATAAGTAATGTGTGATGTTATTATTTGACTTTATATAATTAATAAATAAAAATAAATGTACTATATGAGCGTAATATTTCAATCTAATCCTACAATTAGACCAATAAACGAGTAAATAAATCTTTTAATCACCTATCATTTATAAGTTCAACTGATAGAGAGATGAGATATGTAACTATTTAGAGTGTGTTCGATTTTTAGAAAGTACTATTTTGTTATTGTTCCAGTTGCAACCCTTGAGTACCTAGATTTACACATGAGAATAATTAATAGCTCACATTGCCTGACATTAATATCAATAAAGACTTCACATTACACTTAGACCATGATAAACTCAATCTTTTTACAAAAAAATTTTTATAAGAAAAAATTGTTTAGTTGATCATATAAAAAATTTTAGAAAAATAGATTGAGTTTGAATTTATATTTTTTTTCTCAAGTTTAAAATAACGTTATTTTGAGCTTAAATTAAAAAGAAAACTAGCAATTTGCCAAATTTATATTTTTAATAACTCTATTTTATTGTATAATGTGTATTTATAATTTATACATGAACATTCTATTTTTTTTATAGATTAATTAATTTATTAATTAATTTTTTTTAAGATTATATATAAATATTTTTATATATTTTAATTATATTATATCATTTCAATCAGGACTAAATTGACCCAATTTGTTCACAATTCAACCATAGACTCTAAAATCATTGTCTCAACCAATTTAATAAGCAATCCAAAATTTTCAGTACATTTTAATATCCTCCTTCCTTTGCATGAACTAAACTTTGAGACATTTCCCCTCTTTTGCATGATATTGGGTTAAATTTGATCTTTATCAAATCTAATTCATAGAACTCTCCTATCCTAACAAGATTTTTTTCTCGCAATCTTATATTATCATAACATAAAGTCTACTCTTTTTCTTTTTTGAAGGATAATTTTATTTTATCTTAGTTCTTGAGGTTTCATTTTAATATTCTTATCCTTACTAGTTTAGAAAAAAGGGTATGTTTCCGCGGAAAATTCAGTCATAAGAGTACCCTATAATTATTACTATTACAATTTTAATTTTTTTAAAAAACTAAATCTCCCACTGTTTGAGAATTGAAAATGCAAGCAAAACTAAGCAAAAAAAAAAAAACAATTTGTATGTGAAATTTGTGACCATCAGCCACTCAATCTCCCACTGCTTACAACCGATATCGAATCAACTATCAATCCCAATGCACAACATTTCAACACCAAATATTCATTCTCATATTTAGTCTAGCTAGAGGATAAGCTGTTTTCATCAACATGCAAAACCAAACCACAAAATAGGCTCCAAGTCCTCAACTCAACATGCTTAGAATGCTACTTCAAAGAAATTTCATGACTATAAGCCCCACTATTTGAAACACACTATTTAATGAGCTATCATAGGCTACTCATAAAGCTAACCAATGCAAACTCAACAAAATCTTGGTTTATCTTATCGGGAGAAGCCTCTTGACTAAACAGAGAGAATGAAACATTGAGTAAGAAAGTGTAAGGAACTCAACTCTTTCTCTCTGCTTCAAAAGCATGCAATTGACTTCTTACCTCAAAAGGATCTATGCTCTCACTAGAAATACCCATTTATTCTTTACTACTTTGTAATAGTCTGAAGAGCAGAGCAGCCTAGATAGGGTACTGGTAGAGCTGGACAACCCTCTTCCAAGATGGCCTGTTGCTGATATCATCCCACCAAGCACTCACATGCTTCCTGTCCCTTATCATATACTCTTTTTTCATTTGGTTCACCAAATAATGCCCAAAAGCAAGGTGGCTAAGATCAGCAAGGCTGAAGAACTCCCCAGCCAAGTACGTGCTCTTCGACAGCCTCTCCTCGTAAATGTCCAGAACCTTCCCAAGCTTCTCTTCATTCTCTTGAATCACTTTTGGGTCAGAGGGGGTTCCCAGTATTGGGGCAAACAGAACATGAAGTACCATGTTGTAGATTGGTGGATGGAAGTTCTGGGCTTCCACTTCCAACCATTGTTCCACAAGTCCCCTATCTTCAATTGTTTTTCCCAGCAGATCAGTTCCTTGGGATTTGTACTTCTCTGCATAGTACCTGATTATTGCTCGAGATTCTACAGAATTGAGTTCAGAACAATACATATTAGCATGAATAAAGTCAGATTATCAAGTAGCACAAAAGATCATATGGCTAATATGAAGTGAAGTAAATTTCTGGACCTTTATATGGCTACGCATGATTAATAGGGAAAGGCAGTTGAACTGTTGAAGTAACAACTACGAATAGGAATGGCAACGAAGCAGGGCAAGAATGAACCTGCATTTAACATTTTAAGGCAAAAAAAAGAAGAAAAAAAGCACGGTTTTCTCCCCTTGTCTGGTATGAGACCAATTCGGTTACCTCACCAGTTCTTGTTTAGATTCCATTCTCGAAGAAATTCCATATTGATCACGGATTTACGCATTTGTTCCACTAGAAATTACATAGGGAGTGACCGATTTGTTTTAAAATTTCACATAAGAGGAAACCGATTTCAAGGAAGAAACCCAAAAGAAACAAGTAGAGAAAAACGGATTATTTTTTAGGGTAGGGTTTGCCAACATTTTGCTCAAAGGTTTAGGAACCCCAGTTCGAAAGGGACTAGAGTAGAACAAGGTAATGCAAATTAAAGAGAGAGATCGAACTTACAATTCCAAAGTAACAAAATGGCACAATAGAATGGTATAAAAAAAATGCACAAAATAAGGTTTAGGGCTAACCATAGAGAGCATAATCTCCATCTTGAATTAAAGGAAGCTGTCCAAATGGCTGCAAAAAAATATGAGAAAAAAGTACAATCACACATGCATTCGAAAACAAAGCACTGTTGAAAACCAGAGAGCGAAAAGGAAAAATCAAAAGAAGAAAAAACGAAGTAAGAGATTACAAGAACCTGCAATTTGAGGAACTCAGGATCCTTGTGCTCTCCCTTGAAGATATCAAGAAGCACAACTTCAAAATCGATATCCTTCTCGATCAGACACATGAGCACCCTTTTCGGGGAAGCGTAAGTCGGGCCGTACACCTTCACCACCATCTTTTTCGATCGGAGATTTCCAGTTAGCAAGCGAAGCGAGAGTATCAGACTTTTTGATCCCTATACGTTGCTTCTTCTTTTGGGTTTTTGGCGGCGGCTTTTCAGTGGAATAATTGTAGTTATTTTACACGTGTCCAGAGCCTGTTGGTTAAGCTAGAAGATTTTTTATAGTTAATATGTGATTTGTTTTATTTTTAAGAAATTCTACAAATTATTTTTTAAACCAAAGTAATTACATTTCTTTTGAGTTGGGAAAAAGTTAGATAATTTATACTCGCAATATAAATCTGATTAAACAATCATATGATTGTAATATCATTAAATTACAAATTTGAGAGATAATTTGTAAAAATTTTGAAAAAATAAATTTATATGATTGTAAAAATAGAAAAAAAAGGTATACAATGTCACAAACTATATTTTTATACTATTAACATAAATATAAAATTAATAAAAAAATTACATTATTTATAAATAATATTAACAATATGTCTTATTTATCATACTTGGTTCGGCAGGTAGGGAATCACCTAATTGGCTAACTATAATTACAAAAATAAGGATAAACAATAAATTGCACCATTGTTTTCTTTAAAATTCCTCTGTGCTATGATCTTAATCACTGGGTTAAGAATTAATTATCAAAGGAGTTGTCAGCTCTTGAATCTTGAGAAGATGATTAGTAGTATCAAATGTGTTTTAAGAAAAACCAATATCACTAATATTAAAAATAAAAATTTGTATACCCACCTAAGATATTACAAACCGAATAGTCATTACATTGCAATATCTCCAACCATATATTTTCGTCCTGCTTTTGTACAAAATTAATTTTGGAAGAATGAGATTCCACTGTGGCCTATTTTGCCTTGTTTGAAGGAATAGATGTTCCTATTATAGGTCACCAAACAAGATATTTGCTACATTTTTTTAAGATTTTTTTATTAGGTACATTTTTTTCCTTTTTGAAATCTTATTAATATTGTCTTCCATAACTTCATGGACGCATATATTTCTATTATAAGATATATCTAATTATCTCACCATAATACACTAAAAGTAGTTAAATAATTAATTTTATTTAAAAATAAAATAAATTTTCAGTTTTATTCATATTTAAAAGAGTTCTTTTTCTAATTTTCATTACATCCCCTATCATAGTTAATGAATTTAAATATGGGTATTATTAAAAAATCTTAATTAATACCTATAAAATGACTTATAATAAGAATTCTATGAAGTAATTCATGCTACTTCTCTTATCCTAAATATAAGATCTATTTTATAGTACAAATTATACTATAAAATATGTCTTATATTTAAGACCGGAAGAATATTAAATATAAATAAATTTAAAATTTTATTTCATTTGTCATACCAATGATTTAATCATCTCTCTAGTTCTGATAAGAGTAGATGCCCATTTATTTACTTTTCATTGGCTCCTGATATGACCAACCGTAACATGACATCAATCTCAAGAATTAGTTTATTGCTTAGCAAAATTAGGGTAGGGGTAGAGGTGGAGGAGCTTCTTCCAAGAAGGCCTGTTACAAAATGGCCATAAGGAAGGTGGCTGAGATCAGCAAGGCTGAAGAAATCCCCAGCCAAGTACTTGCTTTTTGATAGCCTCTCCTCATAAGGGTATGTTTGGCTCAACGGAGGGGAGGGATTTTAATAGAGGGAAAAGAAAGGAAAGGAAAGGAAAGGAAGGAAAAAAGAGGGATTTTATTATTATCTTGTTTGGATTAACATTAAGGGAGAGGAGGGGAGGGATTTTCATATTACCTTGTTTGGTTCAAGAAGAAAAAGGAGGGAAAATACTTTTATATAGACAAATTTACCTTATATTATTTTACATAATATTTTAATAAAATATAATATAAGAGTAATATTAGGATATTAAAAAAATTATGGGTATATAAATATTATATAATAATAATATCACACTTCCCCTCCAAATTCCCCCAATATTGGAGGGGAAGTAAAGTTGGAGGGGGGAGGGAAAATTTTAAAAAATTTTACCTCCCCTCCTCAATTTTGTAATGAGCCAAACAAGGGGAGGGAAGTAAAATCCCTCCCCCCCAAATACCCCGTGCCAAACAAGCCCTAAATGTCCAGAACCTTCTCTAGCTTCGCTTCACTCTCCTCTATCACTTTTGGTTCAGGAGTGACTCCCAATAATGGCGCAAACAGAACATGAAGGATCATGTTGTAGGCTGCTGGATTGAAATTCTGGGCTTCCACTTCTAACCATTGTTCCACAAGTCCTCTCTCTTCTATTGTCTTCCCCAGCAACTCTGTTCCTTGGCCTTGGTACTTCTCTGCATATACCTGATTATTGCTCTGGATTCTGCAGAACTGAGTTCAGAACAAAATATATATATATATATATATATATCAGTGTGGGTAGGGTCAGATTATCAAATAGCTCAAAAAATCATATGACTACAACAAGAAGAATGTTATCTCAATAAGAGAAGAGTCAGCTACATAAATTGTATAATATGGTCATATTTTATAAGTAAGGATATTTAGATAGATTATTAATCAAATAATTTTATTTAACGTTCAATATATATATATATATATATAACGACAAGATCATATGACTATATCAAGTTAATGTTTTGTACCTTTAACAACTATGATTAGGAATGACAACGGAGCAAAGCAAGACACATTTTGAGGGAAAAAGGGCACTATTTTCTTTTTCCTTGTGGTAAGAAGATGAAAGGCAGAGAAATAACAAGGACCAAACTTAATGAAAACATGTACTTCAAGAACACACAATCCAAAATTTGAGTGGGGGATGAGATCAATTTGGTGACTTCATTAGTTTTTGTCTTCCTTGAAGTAGAAACTACATATGAAGTGACCAATTTACATGCAATTCCAGAGAAATTAGATGTCATAATAGAAGGGTACAAGAAAAAGGAAGTTTGGGGCTATCCATAGAGAGTATAATATCCATCTTGAACAACAGGAAGCAATCCAAATGGCTGCAAATTTATGAGAAAACTAAGAACAATCACAAATGCATGGGAAAAGACAACATTATTAAAAAGGAAAAGTTGAAAGAAAGACGAAGAAGAACGAACAGATTAATAGGACCTGCAATTTGAGGAAGTCAGGGTCCTTGTGCTCGCCCTTGAAGATGTCGAGAAGCACAGCTTCAAAATCAATCTGCTTCTCCATCAGACACAGAACTACCCTTTTCGGAGAAGCGTAGTTTGGGCCGTACACCTTCACCACCATCTTCTTCTATCGGCCGCCGACTTCCGATCAGAGACTCGCAGATTTGATTTAATTACAGTGTTTCTTCTTCTTTCGCCTTCTTTGCCGCTCTTATGTAGTGGTACAGAGGCACGGCTAACCAGATCCATTCTTTGAAAAAAATAAAAGTTCTGGCGCCACCTCGCTTGCGCCGGCTTTTTTGTTTTCTGGTTAAAATAGATTTTTTTAATGTATGTAAAATTATATAATTTTTTATTTCTTAAAAATTTACAGAAATGTTTTTTAAAACAAACTGATATACTTTTGGGATGGAAAAATTTATTTGGTTTCCTTTTTATTTTTAGAGGTTGATTAAAAATTATTTTGTAAATTTATGAGATTTAGGGATATTTGCATTTTTTTATTACAAAAAAGTGTATAAATTTCAATTATATTATAAACATATATACGAACGCATTAAATTTATAACAAATTGACTTGATTCACTGGCCTCTATAGATTGAACTAAAAACACATTAGATGACTTCATATAACAGGAATCAAAGGGAGTAGTAATCAAGAATTTGGTAAAGTGAAATGTATGGTAGAATTATTAAATATTAAATAATAAATGTAATAACATATTATACGAAATAAATTTCTAATAGTGATAAAATGTAAAATTAGCTAAATTATAACAAATGTTTAATGCATTTTTCATTTAAAAATATAAGAAATGTAAATACTACGAGTGTCATTCAAACAAGGAGAGAAATGATTGAGGAATTCTGTAATAGTGGAAAAGCGATAATTATATAGATTAACTGATCTCGCAGGTGAAAAACAAAAGAGGTCTTCTAAACCAATCAAAATAGACAAACATTCGATGAATTTATCAAATTTTTAATGGAAATCGGTAAGTCCTATAAAAATTTTGTAATGGTTCTTATTTGTATCGTTGATGTGAGCTTTTACCAGACAATACACTAGCACAAGCACATATAATGACAATTATTCTGTTCATATTAAGTTCCCATCCATGAAAATATTTTTTTTTAAAAAAAAAACACGAAAACTCAGGTATAGTTTGTAAATTTCATGACTATTTGTAGGAAGAAGAGCATATACGATTATTTCTTTTGATCATTGGGATAGCAAACGGCTAAAATATCCACATGAAAGATATATGTGCTACTTTTAAATGGAAGAAGAGTTACACTAGTATTTCCAGAATGAGATTACGAGACTACAGATTTGGATGAGTTGAGGGTTGCAGCTGCCATAGCGCAGCATCATTGTCTTCATTCTCAGAAGGTATTTGGTTTTCCCCCTGCATGGCTCCTCTGAATATTGAATAACAAAATTATAGGAATCACAATCAAACATTCAAAAAGAAGACTAGAAAAATAGACAGCAAGTAACTATATTACAAGAACTTTTCAATTCATGAGCTTAATCTATTTATCTATTAAGTGAAAGCATCTGAATATAGTTCTATTATGATCTGTAGACAATGCAGACAAAGTACAAGTCATTATATAACCTTGTATCGAGATGTAATTTTTTGTGTGTGTGAAATGGGAAAATTGAATTTTCATCAAGAGAAATGTAACATGATTAATCTTTAATCATTTGGTCATAAAAGCTTCAAAGATTGATGGGTAAAGCTACTCATAAGCTTTTATTTAGAATTAGATCACATGACTAATTTTTTGCAAGTGAAAAGGGTCAAGTATATTTAACTAGAAGATCAGTAGCACCTAAACATGTGAAGTAGCACCATGTTTATTTGATTTGGTTCCTTTGACCAATCCTCTGTAAACAGAAACTGTTAACAATGATACCTTTGAGAGATAAAACTCTAGTCAGACAATGCCTTCTCTAACCTCGCTTCAAATGGTGTTGCATGCCAGTTCACTTTTTGATCCTGGAAACAATCGGCACAACTCAGATGCAGAAGCTAGATTTTGAAATCTTTAAACAAATTAATAGAAAAAAGCCATACTTCCTTGTACTTATTGGTTGTATTTGGTATGCCATTGCCATACCAAAACTTAGGAGAAGGAATCTGAGGATTTTCTTCTTCATTCCAGTGAGCATCAACAATCCCAAGGACTGGTCTGTCTGCAGGACTTTCGCATAAGTTTGGAATAATCTGATTATGTGAAGACTCCTTTCCACTGTTTCTATCCGCATCAATAACTGATGCATTCTTCAACCAAGATAAGCTTGCTTCTTCCTTACATTCATCTTCATAAGAAACTTCCTTTAACCCTTTTTTTGGTGTAGGAGTAGCATTTTCAACATGCTCAAAAGAACTACTCAGCTCATTTGAGTTTTGTTCACTGTGAAAATCTTGTTTTGGTGTAAGAACATGCTCAAAAGAACTACTCAACTCACCTAAGTCTTGTTCAAGGTGAAAACCTTTTTTTGGTGTATGAACATGCTCAAAAGAACTACTTAGCTCACTTGAGTCTTGTTCAGGGTGAAAACCTTTTTTAGGGATAGAAACATACTCAAAAGAACTACTCAGCTCACCTAAGTCTTGTTCACGGTGAGAACATTTTTTGGGTGTAGGAACATGCTCAAAAGAACTACTCAGCTCATCTGAGTCTTGTTCAAGGTGAAAACCTTTTTTGGAGGTAGGAACATGCTCAAAAGAACTACTTAGCTCACCTGAGTCTTGTTCAGGGTGAAAACTTTTTTTTGGTGTAGGAGTAGCATTTTGAAAATGCGCAAAAGAACTAAGCTCCCCTGAGTCTTGTTCAGGGTGAAAACCTCTTTTTGACGTAGAAGTAGCATTTTGAACATGCTTAAAAGAACTACTCAGCTCACATGAGTCTTGTTCAGGGTGAAAACCTTCTTCTTCAAGTATCTCGCACTTAGAGATGTTCTTAGCCAGATGGTTATCTAAATAAAAAATTTGGGACCTAACATGAGGCTTATTATCATTTGGTTGGTTTATGAATGTTGCAGGGTATACAGTCCCAGGTGTTTGAATCTCATCAGATATTTTCAATGGGGTAGGATAAGGTGACTGTTTAAATCCACGGGAACTCAAGTCAATTTCACATTCAAAACGTAGAGACTTGCTCCTCCTCTGAATATCAGTGGTTGGCGGTGGCAGCGAAGTTGAAGCTGAAGTTGCATTAGTTTCATTCTCATTTTCACAAGTACCATTTACAGTATTAAGGCTCTGTTTGGTTCTTTCATCCTTTGAGCAACGAGAGCCAAATTTAGTATCGTGTGCAATGTAGGCAGAACTGCAAAAACAATTTCATTTAAAATCTGATTAGTTTACAGTAACTTCAGAAAACGACCAAGTACTTGAGGAAATCCAATACCACATGCACTTCAGTATTTAGGAAGACAGTTTCTTAGATTCTTAGTAATAAAACCCAGTCATTAATAACCAAGTTGCGTTTTAGTCTGATCTGTTGAGCACTACAGTTAAGTACTTTGAATTGACTCTTGCACTTTGTGCATTGTTAATATCAGCTTAGAAAAAATGTTCAAAAGAAAGATATATAACCTGCATGGTGTACGCTCTAAAGAATCTTTGCCCTTTTCCCATTCTTCACAAAACTTTATTGGAGTTGCAGGGATAGAAGATTGAACCTCCGGCTGAAGCTTCTCGAAAGACGTATTGGGAAGGCGAGAATGAAATCTCAGAGACTCAGAATCTTCGCTATGAGATAACACTTTCGATTTCTCAGATGCTTTCCAAATTGTGACAGGGTTCCCCTCTGAGGAATCGCTGGCTTCCTGAAACGTTGGCTGTAGGGAGTGTCGTGATTATATAAACGATAATCAAGTCAAATCACATAAAGAATAACAGAACCCACAAGAAGTTAAAAATAAATAAATAATTAACATACTATCTAAGATGACTAGTGATATTTTGAAAAAAGATATTTAATATAAAAGGATTGTTGGAACCACAAGTCAAATATATGCGATATATTTGTTTATTAATAGAAAAGATCATGTTACTTGCAGATAATAATTCTTTCAATTCTGCATTGTTGGAACCTGCTTTCATGTATGCCCGTTTTTTTTTCCTTAACGGAAAATCAATTTCTAACTCCGCCTACGTATGTAGCCGGTCCCAAGCCCGGGTAAAGGAGGAGGGTTGTGTTAGGCCCCGACAGCCAACGTAAAACCTGTCGAATCTTATGAACATGGACATACGAAGAAATTGCGCTATTACTAGGTCGTTGCCCGTAAGTAACGCGCTGTATGGCTCGAGTACAGTGAGAAGTGAGCAAGGGCCGCTGCATCGTCGCCCGGATGTAGTGTTAAATGAGCAAGGGCTACCGCTCTCTTACGGACGGAGGCGGCTAAAGAAGCTAGTTCAGGAGAGAAAGATCAGATTTGGCACTTGGAATATTGGAACTATGAACAGAAAAGCGTGGGAGGTGGTGGGCGTAATGGTAAAGCGAAAGATTAACATCTTGTGCCTTCAGGAAACTAAATGGGTAGGAGAAAAATCTCGGGAAATCAATGAGTTCAAATTTTGGTACACAGGTAAAACAGGTACGAGGAATGGGGTTGGTATCATTGTGGATAAAGAGTGGAAGAAGAATGTGGTGGATGTTAGAAGGATTGAGGACAGAATTATATCTTTAAGAATACTTGTTGGAAGGGATACAATCAACGTTATTAGTGCCTATGCACCTCAAGTGGGAACAGAAGCACATCTTAAGGAAAAGTTTTGGGAAGATTTGGAGGGGTTGATTCAAAGCATACCACATACTGAGAAGATTTTTATTGGTGGGGACCTTAATGATCATGTTGGTAAGGAGACGGGGGAATATGCGGGGCCTCATGGTGGTTTTGGTTTTGGAGAGATTAATAATGAAGGACGATCTATTCTAGAGTTTTCCTTAGCTTACAATCTTAAGATTGTCAACACGTGTTTTAAAAAGCGGGAGGAACACTTGATCACTTACAAGAGTGGGGTCCACAGGTCACAGATTGATTTCTTTTTGGTAAGGAGTCATGACAGAGGACTTTGTACAAATTGTAAAGTGATTCCAGGGGACGGAGTGACAACCCAGCACAGGTTAATGGCCCTTGACGTGCGTATTAAGTGCAGTAAGAAAAAGAGCCAACGTGTTTTAAATACAAGAGTCAAGTGGTGGCAGTTAAAGGGGGAGAAGAGGGAAACTTTTAAAAGAACTATGTTAAATGAAGGGGTTTGGGAGGCGCAGGAAAATGCTAATATCATGTGGAAGGAAATGGCTGACAAGGTACAAACGGTTGCTAAAGTAATTTTGGGAGAAGCTAAAGGTTTTGGTCGACGAGATAAGGAGACTTGGTGGTGGAACGAAGACGTACAAGAGAAAGTTAAGAACAAGAGAGATTGTTTCAAGGCTATACACTTATGTGATAATACTGAAAATTGAGAAAAATATCGTTTAGCTAAGAAGGAAACTAAGAAGGCGGTGGGTGTAGCTCGTTCTAAAGCTTTTGAGGAATTTTATAAGGAGTTAGGGACAAAGTCGGGAGAACGAAAGATTTATAAGATTGCAAGAGACAGGGAAAGGAAATCGAGGGATTTGGATCAAGTACGATGTATTAAGGATGGAGAGGGTAAGGTTTTAGTTGCAGATGGTGATATTAAAGAACGGTGGGAGACCTATTTTTACAAATTGTTTAATGACGAGGGAGGAGGGTCGAGTTATGAGTTAGGAGATTTAACACGAGAAGTTGAACCAAATTTGGCATTTTACCGTAGGATCCGTGTTGGCGAGGTTAAAGAGGCGCTTAAGAAAATGGAAAATAATAAAGCGGTTGGACCTGACGGGATTCCTATTGAAGTTTGGAAGTGTTTAGGTGAAACGGGGGTGGTGTGGCTTGCTAAACTTTTTAATGTGATTTTAAGTTCTAAGAAAATGCCTGATGATTGGAGGAAAAGTACTTTAGTTCCTATCTATAAAAATAAAGGGGATATTCAAAATTGTGCAAATTATAGAGGGATAAAGCTTATGAGTCACACTATGAAGTTATGGGAAAAGGTAATTGAACACAGGTTGAGATTAGAGACTGATATTACGGAGGATCAGTGTGGTTTCATGCCAGGTAGGTCTACAATGGAGGAGATTTATTTATTAAGGGGGTTAATGGAAAAGTATCGGACCAAAAGAAGAGACTTGCATTTGGTCTTCATTGATTTAGAAAAAGCGTATGATCGAGTGCCAAGGGAGGTGCTTTGGAAAGCTTTGGAAAAGAAAGGTGTACGGATAGCATATATCAAAGCAATAAAAGATATGTATGAAGGGGTAACTACTACTGTAAGAACGTCTGGGGGAGAAACAAAGGATTTTCCCATAAAGATTGGTCTACATCAGGGATCATCTTTGAGTCCTTATTTATTTAATCTGGTAGTGGATGTTCTAACTAAGCCTATTCAAGACGAAATCCCTAAGTGCATGCTTTTTGCGGACGATATAGTTCTTATGGCGGAGTCAAGAGAAGAGATCAATTTTAAACTTGAGTTATGGAAAAGTACTTTAGAGTCGAAGGGTTTTCGTCTGAGTAGAAGTAATACTGAATACATGCATTGTAATTTTTCTAAGAGGCAAGTTAGAAGTAATTTGGAGGTCAGATTAGGAGATCAAGTTATTCCACAAATAGATAAGTTCAAATATTTGGGATCAATTATACAGAAAGATGGTGAAATTTTGGAGGATGTTAATCATAGAATCCAGGCTGGGTGGTTTAAATGGAGAAAGGCTACTGGGGTTATATGTGATCGGAAAGTACCAGATAAATTAAAAGGAAAGTTTTATCGTACTGCTATAAGACCAGCAATGCTTTATGGAAGTGAATGTTGGGCTTTAAAAGGACAACAAGAGCATAAAGTTGGGGTAGCCGAAATGAGGATGTTGAGATGGATGTGTGGGCATACAAGAAAAGATAAGATTCGTAATGAACAAATACGGGGAAGAGTTGGAGTGGCACCTATTGCGGAGAAAATAGTGGAGAACCGTCTTAGGTGGTTTGGACACGTACAAAGAAGGCCAAGGGATGCGCCGGTGAGGAGGGTGGATCAAATAGTATGGAGTCCGGTTAAAAGGAGTAGAGGAAGGCCAAAGAGAACGCTCAACGAGGTCATTGAGCTGGATCTCCTGGTCAATAACCTATCCAAAGATTTAGTTTTTGACAGAGCACAATGGCGTCGTATGATCCATGTAGCCGACCCCATTTAATGGGAAAAGGCTTTGTTGTTGTTGTTGTTGTTGGAAAATCAATTTCTATTAAATGAAAAGGATCATACTATAAGATTAAAATACATTGAAGATGAAACACTAGAAGTAGAGAAGAAAAAAATCATCTTAAAGGACTGAAGCATCGATACAACATCCAATGAGATTGTGTAATTTGGTTTGTTGTTGAAATGGTCCGTTATGATTAACCTCTTGCGGATGTAATTCAAGGTTAAGTGTCTTGGACAAATTATACTCCGCAGCAAAGTCAACAATCTGTCAGAGTTGATTTGATACAACACAAGTAAAATTGGCGTGTATCATTCATTCTCTTCCTACATCAAATTCTTCGTGGGATGGCACAAACTAAAAGCCATTTGATTACAGTTCCTACCTTAGAAATATAAGAGTTGTTATGTAAGAAAAATCATAGAACAGATATTGTATCTAACTTTATAATTCTATAAGTAAGAATGTACCTCCTTCTCGAGCCCCCCGTCATCTCTCAGAGATCCTAAACCAAGATTGCCCCTATCAAGAAGCGACCTATCTTGTTTTCTTTTAAAAGCTAAAAATTATCAACAAAAAAAGCATAAAAAGAAAAGCGGTAATGTTCAGTATAACCCAAAGGAAGAGATAATAGTAAGGCAGGAATACCTCTAGATAGAAACAAAGATAGGGGATTTCGAGATGTCACGACTCCCTGGTTTACACACAGTAAAAACAGAAACACCAAAAATAAAAATATTAAACATATCTCTCGTAAATCGTAATTTGATTGAGTATGGTTCTTTCTTAGTACCCAATTTAGTCAAAAATTGAGACATAAATAATACTTAAAACTACAACGCAATCAAGAAAATTTCATTTATCTGACAAAACTATGAAATGGATGGACATCAGACACGACACGGTATGAGTATATGACAATTCTGTTCATGTAGGGTCTGACACTGGACAAATCCATATTTAAAATTGAAAGAGAATTGTCACTTGTCCAGCAACGAAAAGCATAAAAGAACAACATTCTTGGTACTTAATCACAATTTTCAGAAAACGATAGCGAAGAAAGGGATTCCTTCATATGATAGGTAAAACGCCAATACAAAATACAAACGAATGAAGGGAAACTCTACATGTCCAAGAACATGAATTTCTGAAGTTTTCGTCAGAATGCTTGGAAAAATGAGAGTGAATAAGGAGAAGTCCCAAACAATACCCTAGATTCGTGCCGAGACGTAGGGAGGAGGTGATCTTCGTCGTCCTTGGCCTTTAAGCAGCTGAGGAAGCAACCCATGGCTCTGTGAAACGATCGAAGGATGAACCGGAGTAGAAATCTGAAGAGAAATCGTAGTTCACGCTTCACGAAGGCACATATCATGGAGTCGAAGATACTCACAGAGTGTGTGTGAGTGAGAGAACACTGCGATGCAAACGAAGAAGGCTAGGCTGGGTCGTTTGTGTGAATTTTGAACGAACCTGAAGCGAGGGAATGAGTGAATAAATATCAATTTTTTATTTGGTAATCGAGAACCGTTTTAGACTTGGAAACTCGCCACCAGGGAGAGACACGTGGAATTTATTTTGTTACCCAATTTGAACAGGCTCGCGGGTTCGCGATGATGGAAATGAACGTTATTTTCCTCTCTTTAATTTCCTAATTATTAATATAAAAGTTCACGTTACCTGCAGATAATAATTCATCTAATTAAGCATTGTTGGAACCTGCTTTCTTGTGTGCCCCTTTTCTTAAAAGAAAAATCAATTTATACTACGGATAAAGATAAAAAATACCTTATAAAATTTAAAATAAAATATCTAAATTTAGAAAATGATATATTAGTTACAAATATTAATATATCCTTTTCAAATTATAGAAAAAATAAAATTATCTTTATTCTTTTTCTCATTCTCTTTTCTATCTTTTATATTCCCTCTTCTCTTTTTTTTCATTTTCTTCTCTTTCTTTTTTATTTTATCTATCTACTTAATTATCTTTACTACAATGTATTTACTATAATGGTCAAAATATTATAAAAATTATTAATCTCATTACATAAATAGTAATTGACTACATTAATTACTTATAATTAAGTTGTTAAATAGAATAATAAATATTCTTACTACAATGATCAAAATAATTATATAAGTTATAAATTCTATACAAAATGAGAGGGGTTATTTTCAGTAGTAATTTTATCATTTTCTCAAAATTTTAAAAAGATAAATTGATACTTATAACTAATCTATCTTTTTACATATTCATATATTATATTTAGAATTTTAAATTTTATAAGGCATTTTTTGTCTTTTCCCTTATACTAAAATGAAAAGATTATAATATTTTTTTATAAAAAGCTTTAAATATTTTTAATTGATACAGATTTACCATATATTTTTTTTTATCTACTCAGTTTACCGGAGTTTTGCCCCGACTATATACGGATCTGACCCGCGTCGCGTATTTAGCTATGGTGGGTGAGTTTTTCAACAGAGATTTTCTGTATATGTCAAAACTCGAACTCAAAACTTCGTTTAAATGATATCTAAGTCATTTATTACTCGAACTAAACTCCATTAGTCATTGGTTATAGGTTTACCATATATTTCATCAAGACGTCAAGAGAGAGAGATGGCCGGCCCATGAAAATATACAGCACAAATAGCAAATAGGGAAAAGGGCGAAGAAGCCGTCGAGCCTCTTCAACCAAGAGTCGTCGTCTAGCCTCGCAGCATTTCTTGGCCAGAGGTATTTCCGTTACCCGGCTATTATATTTCTCATCTTTAGTCTTTGGATTGTTGTTACTTTCTGTTTAAGGCTAAATTTGTGTTCATTTAATTTCAGTTTAGTAACCGTTGGACGTGTATTCTGCCAAAAAACAAGTTGGTGAAGGTAGTTCATAGAATGCAGGCTTGAGTGATAGTGAGAGAATCAGAGTTCTTGAACAAGAAATGAGTTACGTAAAAAAGGTCACGATGGGAACTCTTGGTCAAGGACAATCTAGGAACCAAGACCGCCTAGATCAAATGGCGAACGCTATCGCCTCTGGCGGAGAAGCAGAGAAAAAACCTCATAAGTAGAGTGGGGTTTATAAGTTCAAGGGGTTCTCCCTCCTAATAGGCTAGTCTTTTGGGAATGGGCTCTCCCTTTGGGCTTATGCTCATCTCATTGGTGCTTTCATTGAGAGTCGGCTCACTGGAGAGGGCTACCTACGGAAGGTTCTGACCGGCAGAAGGCCGAGTGAAGTGCCGTAGAGTGGAGCCGCCGGGGACGTCGGCTTTCGAGGGGGTGGCATTGTTATGAGTCCTACATTGGGGAGCCTCACAAGTAGAGTGGGGTTTATAAGTTCAAGGGGTTCTCCCTCCTAATAGACTAGTCTTTTGAGAATGGGTTCTCCCTTTGGGCTTATGCTCATCTTAGAGGGCTCTTATCCAGCAGCGACGCCTTGAGATACCTATATTTTTTGGTGAAGACGACCCATTTTGCTGGGTTTTGAAGGAAGAGAAATGTTTCCTGATGTATGGTATTGAGGATGGAGATCAGAAAGTGGCTTACGCCACTCTATGCATGAAAGGTAAGGCACTGAACTGGTTGCTATTCATGGAGGCTAAGAAGCCGATTACTGGTTGGGAAATGTTCAAACATGAAATTACTGAAAGATTTGGGACTAAAGATGGCTCATCAGCTTATCAACAGCTTCTCTCCTTGAGGCAATCGACTACCGTAGTCCAGTCCAGTACAGGGAACAATTTGAATTTATCTCTGCACCTATTATTAGAGACATCTCAGATGATAAGCTAATTAGAGTTTTTATCAATGGGCTCAATGATGATGTCAAAGCTGAAGTAGAAGAATCAGTGAAGTCGGTAGATTTAGTTAGCGTAATGTCATTGGCTCAGAAAATGAAATTTATTATATACAAACATTTCAAAATTTCATTTTGGCACTTACAACTAATTTGGGATTTTAAATTTTTAAATAACCAAATATTTTTGTGGAGATCAGATCTTCCCTTTTTCGGCCTATTTTTTTTACTTTTTATGTGAAAAACAAAGTAAAGAAGAAATGTTAACCAACTATCAAAACTTGCTACAAATAATAACTATCAAACATACAGAAACCCACATGATAATACTAACCCCCTTAGCGGAACCCACAAAGACAACATATATACAATCCATTAAGTTACATTTTAATAACCATAAGAATGGTTCTTTGCCATTGAAAAGCATACTGAGGAATGATACAATTTTACATATGCTAAGTGATCATGAAACTACTTTCAAGCACATTTCCTACGAGCAAAAATCTTCCAGAACAAAAACAAAAACAAAAAAAGAAACCAGGGTCATAATCTATCAAACCCCTAATTGAAAATATAAGAATTTGGATCATATATGTCATAATTTTGATTGTATATAATACAATCCTAGAGAGGAAGAGAATAATAGGATGTATAGAATTTGTACACAATCCCACTTTCTTATGTCCCTCCCCTAGTTCATGACTGTTCTAGAAGATCCCCATTTATGCAAATATAGCATTTTATTGGCAAAACTATGGTACAGTTGCTATACTTGCCCTAATACAGAGAGAAGCCAAAACTACTACATGATCAGCTGTTTCTCACTCTAGAAATATATATATATATATATATATATATATGGACTTCACTTTTTCCTTACTCTTTGGCTGAGTCCTCCTTTCTTAGATGAGGGTGATGAGGAAGAAACTGAGGAGGAAAAGCCTGACCCATTGTTTCCAGCCATATCCTTATGAAATGCCTTCTGAACATCATCTTTAAGCTCCATGAAGCGTTGCTTCTTCATTCTCTGTTCTTGTTCACTACCCTTCTCTAAGAAGAAAATATCCGGCATATCGTCATCTAGAAACTTATCAAGAACCTCAGAGCAATGGGGAAAGAAGCGCCGGCCGTTCTCAACTGTGGAAAAGTTTCAAATTATGCTCAAGAATTAGTAAAAACGCCCAGAACTTTTTTCTTTTTTGGGTCATCCATCATAGCTAATTGCATGGCATCAAACTCAATCCCACATGTGCATTTACAAAGCAATAAATAAAGTAGTTTAAAAGTTTTACCGAGAAAGTAAATGAAAAATGAGATATAAATAGGAAAACAGTTTAAGCTTAAAGAGAAAATGCATTAAAAGTAGTAGCACCTTTGTTAGACAAAGTTAAGCTAAAAAGAAATATATTTTCAGTTGCGCCTCATAGAAAAATCGTATGAATCACACGATACACTCTAGCTTTTGGCAGGGCAGGGGCCCTAGGTCCTTGAATCATAAATCTTCTTTCTTCTCAATGATTAGAAACAAGTAAAATTAAATAATCAAGGTATGAAAAACTTTCCACATGAATTTTCTACACGGAATTGAAATCTCGGTATGCAGACGAAATAAATTTCAAGTTCATTTGTGGTAGAGTATGAAAAGTGGGAGAGACAAGGACAGAGAACTACAATAGAAGGTAGGATCAGTATATACTCCTAGTCACAAATATTCCTCAACCAATTCCAAAGACTTTCAAACTTCTGAAAGCACGACATGCAAGTGGAATTTGCCGTTAACAGAATAAGTCATGTTCATGAAAAAAGCTACTTCAATTTGGCATACCTGTTTTCACAAGGGCTTTCAATCTTAACTGAAGTTTTCTGGTTCTCAGAGAAGGAGTTTCATTTAGATCAACTTCTCTTAGGTTGCCACTTGATCGGTTTGCATTCAGTGTTGACTCTGCCTCAGCATTATCCATGGCCACCTTAGCCTCAGCGGGAAACAATAACTTAGCAAAAGCAACTGCAACGTAAAAGAGAGCAATTTTTATTCCCACATCTATGGCACAAAAATTCTTCAGAAATAGGAAACATTGCTTCATAAGACTATCAATCCAGCAAGCATATCCCTCACAAGTGGCATGGAGAGATTATTTTCTTGAACTACGTGTCAAATTTCTTCGTAAGACTATCAATCCAGCAGCATTTTTATAAGTCAACATTGATTAGCAAAAAGCCTATATAATCGATATGTAGATCTAATGGACGCATATGGCTAAAGTAAAATGAGATGCAAATTGCAAACTCTATTTTCTCTGAAAGAAAGTGACGTAGATAAGTGAAGGCTATACCTCTATTTTCCAGGTAATCAAGTCTCATGTGCAAATCATCAGCAGTTAAGTCTGATGAAACAGATGCATTCACAGACATTGAAGTTCTTCTTATTTCTCTCTCCAGGAGATCAACACAGAGCTTGTCTTTGTTAGATTTCTTCCCTTGCGCTGCTATCTCATTGTAATCCTTGGGTCTTGTCATCCTCCGACAAATTGCAACAGCCGTTTGTCCATCTGGTGTGATATTTGATACACAGGCCCCTTTAGTCAACAACGCTACTAAAATTGTCGGATCTTTGCGCCTTGCAGCCACATGAAGAACTGAATACCCTCGGGGATTTGTATGGTTTATGTCAGCCAACCCAAGATTAAGAACTTCTGTAACAATCTTAGAATCACAATAGGCACAGGCATAGTGTAGGGCATAAGCATCATCTAGAGTGACATTAGATTCATCCAAAAGAAGAGTCATCAGCTCCATATCATCAGAGTCCAATGCTTTAAGGATTCTCCTAATACTTTTTTCATTTGAAGGTTCCACTTCCATTGCATGAGGAGTGGATTCTGCCAGAGCTTTGCGTCGGACTGATTTGATTTCACTAAAAACTTCAGGTGGGAGCTCTCTCTCCAAAGTTGTGTTCTCAAGGTCAGATCTCACTAATCTTTGGATGCAGTGTGACCGAAGCTGGTCTAGTTGGTAGTGGAAGGCAGCCATAAGAATAGGAATCACGTCTTCTACAAGAGCTTTCTCAACAAAATTGAGGAGACGCCGCTACATTAATGAAGAGATGTCCCAATTAGATCTGTTTTGAATTGAATACATTGAAGTTTATCTTTAAAGGGGGGGGGGGGAGTTTAATGCTGCTGATTAGCTTCTTTAGTTGAGATAAAAAGTTCCACAAGTAACATCAAGAGAATGGTAAGATTACGCTATCACATCGACGTATGGAAGAAAAACATATAAACGTACTGCAGTGGAGGAGGAGGAAGTGAAAAATATCTTGTAAGATTTCCAGACTGCAGGCATATCTTGAAGCAAAACATAGCCATGCCAAATTAGATTCACTCGAAAACGCATTCCAAAGGAAAAACTTGTAACTAAGAGCAATTTCCAAGTCTTACTAGCGAAATTGAAAAAAACAAAATATCAAAGTGCTGTTATAAGTCCTTGCTAAGCTTTGGGAAGCCTTAGCAGAATTAAAACAAGTAGATCTTATAAACAGCAAGTATTTCAGCCTGGTCAGATGACTTTTCGATTAGGATATAATTTGTTAAATGCAGACTTCCAGTTTATTGCCCTGGATTTGTCCCATTTTCCCCTTTCTGCACAAAAAAGTAAAAACGAGAGCACGGAAAAGGAAGAAACTGAATTAATACACTTAGAACAGAAAGCAAGCAGAACTAACCTGAACAAGTAAAACAAGCTCTTTCATCTGAAACCTGGCAGAAGCATACATTAGCTCCAAAGCATAATTAATAGCAGGCCGGCATGCATCATGTACACATGTTTCATCAACACATGTTGATACTTCTGGAGGCGACGCCTTCAGCTTTCCAGTATACAAATAGTGCAAGAAAACACAGAACGCTTCGTATCCAACGACGCCGTAACGCACCAGGTCTGACATGATATACCTTGGCTTACTACCTTCCTTCACTGAGCCATCATTTCCTTTCTTAAAAAGTTCATGAAAAAACTGACTACGTGAAGCCAATATACACCTATTAACACCGACAGGTTCGCCTTCGACAACAATTTCAATGTCACTATAGTCATATTCAGCTTCTATCAATAGCTTCTCAAGGCTTCCACTCAGCTTACTGAGGCTCAAATTCTCAAGATTTGCCACATGCTCATGGCTAGTGCATGCAGATATGTTGGGATTACTTGAACCATTTGATAAGTAAGATGATGCAAAACTCGACGATGCTTCGTTTGCATTATCCATCACTAATTTGATTACAATTTAACCCCACAATCCTATTCTGATGAATCAGATTATTACAGAACCAGAACCAGCATACTCTCTACTGATTAAAGAAGCTCAAATGCACAAAATCCATGAAGGCACTGTTTTATTGTCACCAAGAACAAAATCAAATATCACGTACAAAGCCAAGCAAGTAAACTCAGATTCCCAGAAGAAAAGAAGTCTGGCATCTTTGTGTAACAGTTCTCCATCTTATCGACAAAATTTATCGAAGAACAAAAAAAATAGACCTCGCGAATACATCCAAGGGAAAAACAGAATCAAATCTCACATACTAGATCAAGCTTTAGCTCAAGGTTGAAGATGAACTTTGAGAACATGAATCAGAGAGACAAATCCTCAGAAACACACCATGAGTAGCCTGAAAAGTGAAAATTGACCCAAGAAGCTTCAAACGGTAGCAAAACCCAGAAAAAGAGAAAGCTGAGAAAGGAGAAGAAGAGCTTCTGAGTTATGAGATAGTTTTACCAGAAGAATGCTTAAACCCTTCAATGGGTTGCGAGTCTCCTCTAGTGTATGAACGAAAAGAAGACCCACACAAAGGAAAGAGAAAGAGAACCAATGGAGAGAATTGACCTGAAAGACGGAAAGAGAAAATACCGGGAATAGATGCTTTGTGGAGGGGTTCCTGGAAATGAAAGAAAATATTTAACAACTTGAGAGATCCATGTGCCCACGCAACAAGTACTAAAGACTCGCATTAACAAAAAGAACAGCTTAGCAACGCGAACGCGAAAGCGAAAGCGCCAATGAAAAAATTTTCCCAAGACTTTAGCATGAAAAAAAAATTATCGGATAAAGAACCAACAATATGTATCAATTTTCACTTTTATTGTTATAGCAAGTACTATAATTTTTTGCCCCCACGTGAATACAAACATCATAACTGTATTTATTCTCCACGTGATAATAATGGAAAGAATCTTACAACTGCCAGGTGTCGCAACTTAATCCATAATTTTTTTTAATGCTCCCTCCATTTCATTAAATTTGTTCTTTTGAGAAAAAAATATTCTATATTGCATCTCCTTTCTCAATTCCAAAAAAAATATGTAACATAAATTTTCCTGTTATATTCTTGTAGTTAAAGAATGTTTTTACTTTTAGAGACATGAGAGTACTATTAACAAGAAATGAGGAATAAATTTGGTAAAATATATCATATTTTTTAATATTTATTATATTTTTTAATATGAGTACCATAATTATAATTAATAAATATAATAAATAAATAGAGGGAGTACCATTTAACGCGTGAATTAATTCTATTACTTGGATTTAATTCATCTAATAATAGTAATAAAGACGGACTTCAGTTATGTAAGTCAAAATTTTATATTTTAAAAATAAAATTTTATTTTATACTTTATACTAAAAGTAGGGGTCGCACAAGCACGCACACGCGTATATAGCAGTACTTTATTAGTTTTATTACAATTTTATTTTATTTCTCACATATTTATTATTTTTTTTAAAATTATTTAACTAGTTTAAGAATCTAATATTATATGAAAATATTTTAATAAAGTTAAGTTATATTTATTATAATTTAATTTATTTA